>JAODJU010000130.1:1827287-1888585 GCA_026776725.1 Gnathonemus echidnorhynchus
CCACCCCAAGCTGCCAAATGTGAACTACAGGCACGATTGTCAGTCTTCCTGTGGACAAGAGTTTGTGCTGGGGGAAGAGGCTGCCTTTAAAACTGGCAGGAGGCTCCAGTTCTGTCCCATGTCTTTTTGCACTTTACACATCCTCACTCTGTCTCGTGTCGAAGCCGTGTACGTCTGTATACCTGTTCCTCTGTCCGTCCTCAAATGAGATTCTATACTTAATGTTGTTGATATCATGATGGAGACGATGATGTTTTGCTCTAACTCTTTTTTTCCTTTGGCCACGTGCACAACTGTCAAAGTATTAGAATTAAATATAGAGATACTGTGTAGATAAGAATGGGGTTTTTTTTTTCTTCAGTGGATAAGATTGCACTGGTTCCCATGGTTACAGTATTGTGTATGTATTTGTAATTATGGTCAAAAGTTCTATCAAAGGAAGAGTAAACACAGTCCAGAGGTTCTGGGCTCCTCTGATTCATAGTAGCATCATGTATCGTGTAGCCTGAATGTGACCCTGGAAATAAAGGTTAAAAGTCCAGTCTTATTAGAATTAGGGGAATTTGTTACATGGTTTCGGGGCATTAACGCCTTGAATCGATTGCTTCTTCACCCACTGTAACCTTGGCCTGTTTACGTTTATTGAAGGATTCAGTATCGAAGGACAAATTCCTGACTACTGAAAATGAATATGTTTTCTCATTGTGTATTGCAGCTTGTATTCTTAAAAAATAATTTAAAAAACTACTGATTTTGTAATTATCAGAAAATACTGAAAGATACTGGTTGTATTAACCTATTTTGAATAAATTGTATATTTTGCTCAATTTTGTAGTATGTTATGTTCATTAGCTTGTAGGGAAGCTGGCAGCAGCTCCTATATTTAGACATGAAGTAAAAAAAGAACATTTAGGGATGTAAGTAAAAAGCAAATTTGTATGAACACCTTGTCTTTGGGGTAGGGGGGAGAAATGGAGAGCAGCTGATCAACCTACTGAGCTGTGTGCCACTGATGGATGGGGGTATGATTGCAGTTTAATTTGAATATTGGGTGACTAAAATGTTCTATGCAGTTAAAAAGTGCAAATAGCTCAAGGTCATCAAGAATTTAATAGGCCTTAATTATTTTTACCCCCATAGAAAACTGGCCCATGGCCCTTTCAGGACACGACCCCATCTGCCTTCTCTCTCTCAGCAGAGACAGCAGAGTCCCCATTGTCGAGTGGCTCTGAGAGACGTGCTCTTGAAAGAAGTTATCCAGCTCTATTCTCCGCCCTCAGAAAAACACACGCTCTGCGGACGTGGGGTCCCAGGGGGCAAATTCTGGGGGGAAAAAAGGCTGCGTTGTTCCGGCATCAATCAGAGGGCCCTCAGAGGTCAGTGGGAACGAAAGGAGGAAGCAGGAACTGGGGGAAACTGCAGGAATCTGGTAGGAACATGACTGTAAGCACTGGTCTGCCAAAACCTCAGTTTGAGGCTGTAACACTCACTTGGAATGGCGAATTATTAAGATTTTGGGAATATTAGGAGCACATTTTTGTGTGTATATGCAATTTTATGTGTGGCAGTCCCTCGCACAGAATTTAAAAAAAAAATACATTGGACACTGTAATGTGTGTCTGCTTGGTCGTTTTAAGCTCAAGAGCTGAGTCAAAGTTCCCTCCAGTGTGAAACTGCACGAATCTTACGGCTTAATTAACTAAGGGGAAATATGCCCAACAGTGTCAAAAATGAAATAATAACAATTAAAACAACCTCATTCATGGCACATTAACAGGATTCATAGTTTTATGAGGGGGGTTGATGCTTGTGTTTAATACTAGCTGGTAATGGGGCACCAAAGTTTGCTGTATCTAAGAATCTTCCCGCGTTCCAAGCCTAACACTCGATGGGTCTCGTGAATGAGGCTTTTATCTGCATCAGAATGTGGATTGCCGTGGTGGGAGCCCCTCACACACATGAGGCAAAGCCACACAATGGAGGATAAATCACATGATTGGAGACCGGCCTAACCTCATATCCCCTGGTCCAGCCTTCTTTTTGTGTGTTTGATTCAGCATTCAGGCCTGGCCATCTGGCAGGAACATCGCTCATTGCTCATCTTGGCCCGCTGAAAAGGTGAATCTGCAACATCGGCAAGTCGTACAGAAAGTCTGATTCCTCCTGCTGCTAGTTAGCAAAGTCCCTGTAAACACACCATTTGGAAGTGAACGGTTCTGACACCTGCAGCTGAAGTTTTGATAGATTTCTGTTCCTATCTTTTTCGACGGAAAAATCAACGGAAAGTTTATGTGAACCAAAAACATACCGACGCTGCAAGCAGTTGTGGCGTCCAGTAGAATTACGGGGAGCCGACAGTCGAAAGGGCATCATGATGACAAAGGCAGAGGTGTGAAGATTTCTTTACTGATCAGACGGTATCGCCACATGCAGATGGCTTAGTGCTAAAATACCAGCCAGAGAGACAGGCGTAAGACTTTTGGTAAATATGGCAAACAAGGTGTGAAAATGAATTCAGTGGAATTACCCTTTGAAAAGCAGCAACCAACTTCAGTAAGTCAGCAAAACATATGACAAATATCCTTGGGGTTTATGTCATGCAGAATGTAATATTCAGATGACTGTGAATAACAACTACGAACTGGCAACCCTGTTGTTTCTGACTCACTGGTCAGACATACTGACAGATATTTGCTTATGAAAGTGCGCTGTATACTTAAGCAGGATAAGACAATGCAATGCCAAGTAAGTGACTAGTTTTCCGTTAATGTGATTTTTCATGACTTCACGCAGTAATAATGTAGCCATGACATCCTGATTTCCTGATCCGTCATAAAAATAAAAAAGGGAAATTAACTGACTCCAGTTTTTAAAAGAGTTGTCTGCAATCCTACTAGCACATCTGCATTTCTATTACATATTATCGTTATAGGAAAATGGGTGTGGAAAATGGATGGATGGATTCCTGCTATATAAATTCAACAACTGTATCATTATTATACCAGTCTAAAACTTTACAGAATCCATTTCCATTATGGAACTATATAAGCACGCATTAACCCACGGACTCAGAGTGCAGCTATAAATTCGTCCTTTTGCCCTAGCAAACCGATAAATATTTCACCGTCGTTTCAAAATCGAAATCACCCTTAGTGATTTTGTCCTACAGCCCTACCCGACCAGCTTATACGGGAGCCTGTTCTTGAGACATGTGTATCCAGTGTGGAGCGCAACAAACAAACAAATTAATAAATAACAAGCGAATAAATAAATGGACGACGAACCGCCTATGACTTTTAATTTGAAGCATATGCTTTGAATGTGTCTATCCATTCTGCGTTTAACCTGCTGTGGTCTCCGGGTATTTCCATGCGAAAACTAGCACTGGTGCCGTTTACAGTGGGATATGTTTCGTCTTTCACATGGTAGTCCTGCCATTTTCAGACTTATTTGGCTGACGCTTCCCCACATCGCGAGTTTGGAGTCTTTTTTTGCTAGGTCTACAAGAAACTGTACTTTACGACATGGGTTCCCCAAACTTTTTAGCCCACGATTCACAGAATAACAGGGGCGCGGCCCCCATTTTGTGGGGGGCTGCCTCGGTAGATTTCGAAAACCGGGTGGAGGGGGATCCCCTTCGGTAGGTTTATCGCTGTGGGTTGGTTGCGGTTCCGGTTAGAAATCAGTGGAATTTTTCACGTTTGTCCCACTTTGGGAATCCCTGCTTTAGAATATGCTGCACACTTCGGTGACATTGTTGTTATTTATATCTAATGGGTTTTTTTTTTCAGTGTTGGCTTTCACGCAAAATATTAATGACACTGATACTTTTAAATTTTCAATAAGTTCTTCATTTTGAAAACGTGGCAATATTAAAATTAAGCAGGATTGATGTGTAAATGAGTTACATGACTAATCATTGGTATTTTTACATAGTCAAACAGTGTTATTCGTTTTAGCAAATAGGCCTATATGTTGTGGGTGGGAAAATGATAATCCTGCTGTTTGTTGCGACTGTTAAAATGAGCATGTCAACCAGTACCGACATGTATGGGCAAGTGGTTATAACGTGTGTTTCTTCGGAAGTTACTCATTACAGTTCAATACTGTGATATTACCGCCCAACAAATGTGAGCATGAAACAAAACCGGCACGTTTCAAACATGCTAGACAGGGTAAACGGAAAAGGACCTTTCTGTATGATTATGAACAGGAATGCCGTTTTTCTTATCAAATGGCATACTCATGGGGGGACTGTAGATGTAAGATAACCAAAATTTTTTCCCAACGTAAAACTGGAGCTTGAGATAGTTCAACGGTTTCCAGCTAATGTTCAGACTGAGGTTCCTATGTAAAGTAGTGCTGTTAAGCATTGGTGTTGCAATAACTAATTGTCATGCAGCGTTTTAAGTATTACAGCAAATTGCACTGCCAAAAATATAAACGTTATTATTAATGAAGTCTGGTGACTTATATCTGACAGAATTAAGCCACAGGCATTCTCTTAGATTGTATATGCAGAAGTAGCTGTGTTCAGGGCTAGAGTTACCAGAAATGTCTCGTTTCAGGATCAGAATTACACTCGCCATATTACTAATTTAGTATGATAAAACAATACGTAATGCTATAGGCCATATGAAGTTTAATGACATGATTATATTAACATATATTAACATTAACAACTGTTCATCGTGAATATATCTCCTCAGACCTTGGACCGTTTTAATATATCACACAAAAGCATAGATTGCACTATGCATATTTTAAATTGTTGCAATAAATCTGTTTCATAGTTACTGCGTTGACCTATGTTAGTCACCATTTCCGCCAGCTCGAATATAAATATGTGGGCGTAAAGTTCAGCTGTCTCCTTTTCATGCCTTAACTACCAATTTTATTTATGTGCGTGGTTTTACCCCCGTCTTTAAAACGAAGGCGTGGCTTCTCAGCACTTTTCATTTTAACATATGGGCGTGGCTTATCTCACCACCATATTTTAATGTGGCTGCACGCTTTCTCGTCGCTGTCATTTTAATATGGAGGCGTGGCTTCTTGCTGTTGAGCTCCTCGCCATCTCGATCTACGACGGGATAGGACAGGAGGGAACGCCTGGGCAGCATGTAGCCGGGCTTGTTAGGCGGCATATTGTTTCGTTCGCCAAACATTTCTGCATATTAATACCGAACTAGGAGAGGGTAAACAACGATGTTATTGTGTAGGAGAACGAGCGGTTCGGTGATCCAGCTCATGAACTCTTGCGGAGGACTGCAAGTTGGAAGGAGAGACGTCACCTGGATATTGCATAATCGTACCTTTACCAAATCAAGGTTTGATTATGGATATTCGCAAAGCTGTGCGGCTTTGTTTTCGCAGCCAAAAAGGAGTGAGATCCTGGACAGCGCGTTCAGCACTGAAGCCCGGGCATTCAGTCTTTTTATTCCGGCGCATTTTGTGAAAATGACATCGAAACCTCATCCCGCCGCGACCCTCTTTACAGGTGCTACCGGTAATCGCCGCCTCCAGCCTCCCATTATGACGGGACCCTTGCAAGCCGGGAGGCCCGGCGGACTAAGTGCCGCAGGACCGATTGCGCTCCCGCCAGGGAAGGGACCCTGCGCCCTCCGGTGCCCTGCAACCGGGGTAACACTGAGAGCGTCATCCGCCGCCGCCGCGGAGAAGCGCAAAGAAGGCGTGGAAGGCACCGTTGCAGAAGTAAACGCGGTAAATGTTCATCCCTGCACAAATAAAATAAATCACACGTAATACACAAGTCTTCTGAAAGCGTTGCTTTACGCGAATTACGGTAGCTGCGATGGGTCTCCAAATGCAATGGATTTCTCACGGGTCTAAGCCCTGTACCAGTTAGCTAACGGGAAAGGTACGAGTTCAACTGGTGTCGCTCATAGGAAAGACACGTTTTTCTTTTCTTTTTTTTTCGCTCCCCCTATTTTTAAAGTGCGCGTTCACCGTGATTAGTGTTTTTCTGAGCAAGTAAACAGTCTTTCTGACTCGGTTATGCAAGCGCGCGTCTTGGCCCCGTAGGTGTCGGTTCATGTGATTTTGATGAATCCTTAATATAGACATCCCAGTAGTGTCCCTTAAGCAACAGACCAGATGATGACTCGTCGAAGCAAATGTCTCCCCGTAAATATCTTGCAGCGCTGTTTCTCGCCACCTGTCTAGCTCTATTTTGCAAACTCTTTCTTGGTTAGACTTTGCTCTCTCGGATGTAAAGCGGTAGTATTTTGCTATGAACAGCAAGTCTTGGAACATATTTCTTTTTAATTATACTCTATCGATACCAGTCGATAAACACGCTTTCCCTTAGTACCCCAATGCGACTTGCGTAAACTATTTTATGTAGTCCGTCGGCATTTAAGAATGTTCATTCCCCCCAATCACTAAAATGATCTTGAGAAAGTGAAATTTGGCAGTGTGCAGAGACTTATGGTGTGTGAGAACGAGGTATGTACTTTTGCTTTTTGTTGGTCAAAGGCTTTCTGTAATAAAACGAAGTTTTAAAAATCACGTGCACGTATATATATATATATATATATATATATATATATACTAGTGCACGTGATTTTTAAAACTTATTTTTATTAAAGAATATAATGAATATGTTTTCTGTTACTTTATATGTTTATATGTAGTTGCTTAGTTGGCTTAATGGCTTGCTGTTTACCCATTGGACATTTTTTCTGGAGATAAGAGATTAGTATAAGTACATTACAAGAATGACACAGTACTGCTGCATCCAGCAGCCTTAGAGTTTGAAGGCCGAGCCATTAAGCGCTGTGCCAGCGGCTTGCAGCTGGTTATTTATACCTCTGCCTATTAGCAGTACTGTGGCCCTCAATTCCACAGCTGTTTCTGTCACCATTAAGTTTTGTGAAGGAACTACAGTTTGTACACTCTACATTTAATGGTTGAAAGTGGTTAAAAATCAGGCCATTTCCATGTATCTATACTTTTCCAGTAGTGGCAGAGACAACCCTGCGAAATTCAGCCCTTTTGTCGGGTTTAATGAAACGTATAACAGTACCGTCAAGATGCACGGAGAAACGGAGCCGCGTCAAGTCCAAAACCATGCCCGAGATCTGCTCTGGTGCTTTTCAGTGGCGGGGACCCTGATGTGCGGGAGGCCCCGAGATATTAATAGCCGAAGCCCCTTCCGTTCCCGCCGCAGCCACTTATCGGAGCCCCGGCCCCGAGCTGCAGACTGCGCACAGCGTAAATGCTGTTATCCGGCACAGCAGCTCCGCTGTTCCTGTACACAGTCTGGCACAGATCCCTTTCGCTGCTCACTCACATGACCCTCCCCGCATCTGTTCGCTGCCTGTTCCTCTCTTGAAAGCAAAAGCCCGCTCTCTGGCTTTCTGTCTATTGTTGCCTCGGCTGGGAATGTCGTCACGGCACGCGCACCCGTGACCAGAGGCACGGCAAAACAAAAACAGCCCCCTCCCCTTATGACAGGGCAGCTATGTCAGTCGGCTCAGGCTGCACATAGTAAGCAGCCTTGACCTTTTTTTTCCATAGTGTGGGTAGTCATTGTATTAAGTCTTGTGCTGGTCATGTGGGGGGGCTGAATATTGTGTCTTTAGTTTTTCATGAAAACCACCCTTATTAACACCTTAACTCCTGTTAAACGCTCTCCCCCTGGCCTACTTTTTAATGGGGTTAGTGAGAATGTTGCTGTCTTGCTGCGAAAGCCCTCCGAGGACACAAACCCCCTTCCTTCCATCTGTTGTTGGTATCCCTCCCAGAACCCAACACCCAAGCGGAAGCCTCCCAGTTCTTCATTTACATTCCATTTGCATGCCAGAGTTGGCATTCCCGTTAGCATTCTGTATTTATCACTGTCTGTTACCATAGATTCTCCCAGCATGTCCTAAGGAGGGTAGTTTCCCAGTAATTGGGACAGTTCTGTGCTGAATCCTGCATATTTCATAGCGTACCTTCAGCCTTTATCATGCCTCGGATTAACTCTTTGTAGCAGAGGGTAGCCAACAGCGCAGAAGGTTGTATTCTGCTGTGCACATTTGCAGACCACACAGCCCGGTCACGATTTAGCTGCGTCATTCATTGAAAATGACGAGGACGGAGTAAAATGTGAACTGCAGGCAGTGTGTTACTTTGACAACCAGAAACCTTTAATGGGTAACTGCAGTGCGGACTAGGAAAAGATGGACTGAAATCCATAAAAGCGGAGAGCGATTAGATTTTTTTTTTAAAGGTGACAGCAGCTGGTATTTTGAGCATTAAGCGTAACGTCTCCTGTCTGCTCACTCTGTCTGCTCACTCTGTCCACTCACCCATGACTCCCTTTATAGGCACCGCCATGACACTTGATTGCTCTTTTTATTTATTTGTGACTCCACATTCTCCGGTGTTGAAGCTTTTATTTTGCTGCCGCTGGTATCAAACGCTTCTTGTGATGAAGTAAAGCAATTAGCGCGTCGCCAAATTCTGCTGCTAGTCATTACAGCCCAAGGCGCAGACTGTGAATTCTAGGTTAAACACTTCTTTTGATACGCAGGCGTTTTCACAGGCCTATACTGACATCCTCTCCTTTTGGTGTTGCCTATGCATACATTTTTAATCAGACAGAGCTTTTATCCAGAATGCTTTGCATTATTTACGTTTAAGTATTTGGCAAATGCTTTGGTCCAAAGTAACGTGCAGCTAGGTTACTAGATCGTTTTGTAGTGTTTATTTGTGCGGTTAATATGTAACTTTAATGCCAGGCCCTCCTTTGTGTAATGTTGCTGCTCTTTATTTTTTATTGTATCTCAATGGTATTTTTTATTATTTTTTAATTTGCTCATTGTGAAGCACTTTAGCTATAGCACTATAGTTGCTGTTGTAAATGTGCTATATAAATACATTGCCTTTAATACATTTCCATTTTTTACCCCCCTCCTCCAATCTAGGCGGCTCAGCCTTCAGATGCCCCCCCCAGCCAGGCCCCGCAGGAGCTCAGCAAGGCCCAGCAGCTCAAGAAGGTTTTTAAGGAGTACGGAGCAGTGGGGGTGGCATTCCACGTCGGGATTTCGCTTATGTCCCTGGGAATGTGCTACGTGGCCGTTTCCAGGTGGGTGGGGCTTTCCCTGGCTGTGCTGAGGCCCAGTGAGAGGAGACCTGAAGTCACCAAATGAATGGATTATAATTGCACTCTAATGGGACGAGTCCTGTCTACACAGGATAGTGTTACAGCATCATCACGTGGTTTACACTACCAGTGTGCTTTAAGCGGTGATTTATGGGTGAATCATTGGCTGCATTATTATTTTTATATTTAAATTATTGTATAATTACAAACAGCTTGTGCCCTGTTTTCTGCGGCTGTGTATTTGTATATATGTTTTATATGTAATTAATTTGTACGACGAATATTGTTTTTAGTTCCACATTATTGAGGAACTCCTATGCTGTCTGAACTATCGAGGTCCCTCTCTGTAGAAAATGTTGTGGTTTATTTGAGGGATAAATCCCTCTCTTGTAGAAGATCCATGCATCCATGGAAAATGCAATCGCAGACAAATTCTGGTGGGTACATCAGCTATTTAAGTTTAATGAAATGACTTGTGTTGGGACCCAGAAGCTGTTCTGTAGCTGCAGTCACTGGCCGTTTTATTAGGTACACGTACAGCCAGCTGCATATTTCATTGGTGTAATTCTAGAGGAACACTTTGTTTAAGGGCACTGTAACAAGAACCCCCGGCAGGAGTCATTTTGTGGTTGCACGTCTGGTCTAAACACATCAAGGTCTGTTTATTTTGGGACTACATTCCCAAGTAAATCCCTCGGTGAGCGTTGAATATCAGGTTTTCTTTGGCGTGAAATGCAGTAAGAAGAATATACCCTGCCTAATGTTATGCATCTTAATTGTGTGAGCCCTGAGAATCCAGTGAATCAGCCAGCCAGATCAAAAATGTTCTGAAATTGACCCTTTGTGAATGAGATCTCCAGCATTGAGGTTCTGTCCCTGATGTTCAGCAGAACATTTACTTGGACGGTTCGAGGAGTGCAGTTTATTTTACACATGTGCGCGCACACTTTCTCACAGCTGTTTCTCACACTGAATCTCGCAGACAGCCTGTAACATGCATGAGCTGCAGGACGCGTGTGCATGCGCAGCTGCATACCATAATATTAATAATACAACTGCAGTGTGGTCCACTGTATGATCATAGATGTTTGCATGAGCTGATGCAAATTACTGCTTCTGCCTGTCGGCTCACGTTTCGTCTGCGTGTCCGGCCGCTTCCGGAATATTCCCGAGTGCCCGATATCACTGCTGCTGCTATTGAATCTAGGCCATTTTAAACCACGCCGGTCTGGACCTGCACTCTACATCCCATTTGTGTTACCGCTTAATTTGTTTCCCATTATCTCTCATTGGCGGCATGGGATAGATGCTAATCTTTGACGGTCCAGGGCGTGTGGCTAATGGTCTTCACTGTTCAGCTGAATCAGGCAAATCCTCTGTGCAGGCCAGCTAATAACAATTATATTTAACCAGTAAGAGAATGCTTTTATCCAAAGCTCTTACAGTGTGTTACGGATATATTCACGTGTAGGCCTGACCATGAAAAAGAGGAGAAACTAGTTAAAGAAATTGCATTAGACGGCCAGTAATGAACTTTTAATAAAATTACTTAAGTGGTAATCTAAAGGCTTTTATTTTCTGGCTTAAAAGAGGAAATTAACACTAACGTGGTATTTGAAGGGGACAAGAATATTCTTCTTTTAAAGCTGGAACTGGAGGGTTACCCAAAATTCAGAGGAGCCAGTTGTAAACAGGGATAGTGTCCAAGCATTTTAGCAGCTGAATGTGCTTATTTTTGCCCATTTGCTTGCTTGGCATTCAGAAGAACGCCATCTGGTGTTTACTGCATGAACAGTTCACACTGAGCAGCAGTTGCTCTACATATTTGGAGGACTTGTCACTTTAATACAGCTTGCGCTGTTGTTTTGAAAAGTGTAAACAGTTGTTTTAAAACAGTCTTCGATTAAATTTTATTTAGCGAGCCGGGTAAACAAAGCTGTAAAACAGATGGGGATTGAGACCTCTTAATGCTCTAAGGGAGATGAATGATTAGTTTGGCCCTCCGATCCTGACTTTGCATGTGTGTGTGTGTTTGCAGTGGGATCGACGTGACAGCCCTGTTTTACAAGCTGGGCTTCTCAGAGGCGGTGGTCCAGTCCAAGGTCGCCGCGGGAACGAGCACCTTTGTTTTGGCGTACGCCGTGCACAAGCTCTTTGCGCCGGTGCGCATCAGCATCACTCTGGTGTCTGTGCCGCTCATCGTGCGCTATTTCCGGAGGGTGGGCCTCTTCAAGCCGCCAGCCTCCAGCCCACGATAGATCCGCCCAGCACTTCCCCCGCCGGCCTGCTGTCCTGGCAGTCGGGTCCTGGTGCCTTGCCGCCATCGCACCCTGCCACCTGCAAGTCCGTACTCAGGGTGTCTGATTTTCACGATTCACTACGGCAGGTTTGGTATCTGTGCTTGTGACAGGAGTGACAGTTCTACCCCCTCTTTCCCCCCAGTCCACTGGCAGCATAAATGCCTTTTTTTTTTTTTTTTTTTTATAAATGTGAGTCCCTAATGCTTTCGAGGAAAAATGTGAAAAAGGACTAAGCTACATGTATAGATAATTTAAAGAATATAGACTTTAAGACTCTTTAGTAACCAACAGAGAACTGACTCTGTAGCTGAAAGAGGTCCGTTTGCCTTCTGTGTGGTCATGCTTACATGAGACACTTGACTCAGAGACTTTTTTTAACAAGACAATATTAGATGGCTGACAATGTTTATGGTGGGGTTGCCTTGTGTCTAAGGGCGAGAAACTGAACACATCCTTAAGGAGTAGGTGGAGTCTGACACTAACATTCTGCAAAGCTCCCTGGTTTGTTTTTGTTGTGTCATTGAATTATTCAAGTTTCTTTAATTTCTCAGTAAAACAATCTGATTGTACTTTTTAAAAAATTATTTATGAGTTAGGAAAAGTATAACAGGCCACAGTGACCAAACATTCAGGACCTTAGCAGTGACCAAATCAGATTGCAGGAGAGGGGGGGCACTGGTGCTCAGAGATGGGGCAGGGAGGGGCTCCTGTGTGGGATTCTGACGTAATATTTTCAAAGACTTCAGGGCTGTTGTGTTAAAATGTTTAATTCATGCACTGGGTTTAACTGGTTGAATGAATCAGGAAATTGTCAAACCTTGGCTCTTAATTGTTTAGTTAGGAACTAACCATTTCTGAGAGAAAATTCAGTACATCTGAAATAAAAAAAGGACTTTACAAATGTTTGTCATCTTGGCTTTTTTTTCCAGCAAGAAAATATGTTCTCACAAACCAGGTTTCTCAGGAAAACGCCGAAAAGGAAAGTGTTTTCTCACCCCATTCCTCTGCTATCTTGAGCTATGAGTCCCTTCTGATGGCTGCCAGCAGTGGCCAAGGTCAGTGGAGCTGTATACACGATCTCCGAGCGGACGCCAGGCCTGAATCTGCGACCATGAAGCCCCGCCCATCTAAGACCTTGTCTGCAGATTTGAAGGCTTTATTTAGCTAGCTGCTTCTGCCTTATGCAGTCATGGTGCTGGCACTGCATCTGCATGTAAGAAATAAACAGATTTAATATCTGGTTATGTTTAACCACCGTTTGCAGTATGAAGCCACTTTAAAAAACTTTACTGCTACTTGACCCTTAATATTAATTTTATTTGTGGCTGTAGTTCAGCAATACCTTGGCTAGTAGCTAATTAATGGCTAGCAGCTCACCTGACTGGACACTAAGAAATGAATTCTGTGGTACACAACCTACCAGCTGTCAGTGTGATGACTGAATTTTTTTGTTATATGTGCATAAATGTTTTATTTTCGGTTCAGTGTTTTATCGATGCAATTCCTAACGAGTTTTTCGATATACCCACACACCTTTTTCGATATAGCACACCTGTGACAACCACAGGCAAATTACCACAAGCTCATTTTATTTTTGTATGTATTGGTTTTTCTAACCAATAATACAAGATATTGGCTGTTTGAAATGTTGTGGCACAGCAACATATCATGAAATTCTACAAAATGGGATGGAAACTTGCTGCAGAGAACCCTACAATCTGATTTCAAGAAAATAAAACAATATGGGTCCCTCATGCTGTCCCGCAAAAGTGAGTTGGTGTCTCTATTTTGCCCTTCAAACATGAATATGTGCCTTGCGATGGACATTCATCGAGACGTCCATGATATCTTGGGTGTCCCCTGCCTTGTACCCACTTCCTAGGCTAGACTTCATATTTACACTGACCCCATACTGGAAAAGTGGTCAAAGAGCCGGCGAAGCAGATTATACATCTCCCAATGCCTGTATGTGGGGAAGGAAATTTACCCCTTACACTGAACACCATGCTTAGCAGTGGTGTCTGCAAAAGGACACACCCTGTGCTTGTTCAATCTCCAGTACTGCCAGGAAAGGAATTCTGGCCACTATCATCTGCAGAGTTGCTTCCAATGAAAGCGTTATTTTCAGATGTCGTCATTGCTCTGACCCCTTCTTCCTTAGTTGTTTTGTGCCGTCTTTCACCATCACCCAGTTGTCCTTCCGCTTCCAAGTTGGTTGTTCCTTCCTGCATTGCAAGATTCCCAAATCGTAATACAACAAAGCATTCCCAAACCATTACATTACCGCCATATTTGAATTTTGGCATTGACATCCTACTGCGGAATGCTGGCTTTGAGATCTTCCATCAAAAGGCCTGTACAGATCAAATGCTTCCACTTGTCATGACTTATCTGTCTTTAGTTTTTTTCAGATGATTTCAGCAGAATAAAGATGAACATTCCTGTCGATTTTACTAAACAGTGGTATCCTCTTTACCAGGCCACCAAGTATTCTGTTCTTTCCAGTGTCCTCCTGACAGAGGAGACATGAAATATCACCGTAGCTAAGCAGAACAAATGTCTACTGATCCCTAAAAGCTGTTCTTGGATTATTTGTGAAAAGCCTGGATGGTGTTACACTTCCTTCGTGGAGACATTTGGGGGGCGGCCACTGCTGAGGAGATTTACTGTGGTCTTAGGCTTTACTCTCTCAGAACAGCACGACTTCTACTGTTCTGTGGTAGAACCATGCAGCCTCGATTATTTGGTTTTGTAACCTTGTCCAGACTGATAGGCATCAACAACTTCTTTAAGCAGAGATTTTCAGGAATTCCTTTTCATGCTACATCAAAGATTAACAAGTAAGAGATGCATAGGAATGAAAACACCCGTGTACTCTGACCTGAGCACTCTGTAGTTCCTCACTTTTATTTTAGAACGTGTGTGTTCGCAACTTTGTTCTGTTTGTAGTGGCAAAGCCAATTTGGTTTTCATTGGGCAGGACTGACTGAAATCTGACCTCACTGTTTACCAAAGCATTGAAAAAACAGATGGGTCATTCTGTCTTTAGTGCTAATTAGAGGGACACGTATTCTACTCCATGTTTGATTGCTTAGCACACAAATAAAAAAGAACCTCCCAAAAACCTGCCGTAAGAACTAAGCAGATTCACTGAGAACGTCATAATGATAGTTTTCAGTGTTTACTGTCAGAAACTCTAGAAAATGTAGTTTTGTTCATCTAATGAAGAACAACGTTGCAAATGCTGATGACACTGCATATAAATCTTATACAGTGCAGTGTGCATTTTAAATATTAGCATGAATTAGGATTCCTAGCCATAATAATATAGATGATATTTCCAAGTAAATGCCCTGGTGAACATCGAATATCCGGCTTTCTTTGGTGTGAAGTTCTCTCTTTACAGAACCCCCAACATGTCTTAAAATGGATCCGTTTTGTTGCATTCAGTCATGGTCACTGCAATCTGGAACCTCACCCAGAAAGTGAAGCACGAGGCAGGTTCTGCTTTTTTTATCACGAGGTGTCTGCACTTGAAAGGCAACATGCCACCATCAAGGACTTGGAAAACGTATGACATCAGCTTGCGGCTGGGAATATAGGGGGAAGGCATTCTGCAGAGGTGGGACTCTCCCAGCCACCAAAAGCCCTGATCTAGCATCCCAAAGGTCAAGTAATCTGTGGACCAACAGATGGTATGTGGCTGTCTGAATATAACCGATGGACTTTGACTGTGAAGTCAAGGCTGGAGCTTTTGAAAAATAAAATAAACACAAGATAATAATGAAAACAACAGCAAACCAGCATGGTGGCTTAGTGGCTAGTTCTCAGACTGTGTTCTATGTTTGTGTCAGTTTCCTCTGGGTACTGTAGTTCCTGCCCACAACAAAAAAACACTCAGTTTATTAGGCAGGCTGGTTTCTACAAACTGCTATTGACGCGTGAGTGTGTCTGTTCCCTGTGATGGACTGAAGTGCCTTCCAAAGTGTCCCCTGCCTCATGGCCTGTTCTTCTAGGAACCGTCAGTGAGTTCCTGCATTGAATAAAATAGAAGGGTAATAAAAAATGTTTAATATATAATAAACATAAAACCAAACACTAAGTTAACTATGTACTGCAGCAGTGTTCTGTGTATGTGCCTGCATTGTGGGTAACCCGAGTCAAGGATTAGCAGCAAAACCGCAGTGACAAAACAGAGGAGGTGAAAGGGTACAGCAGAGTGACTGCGTGTGACTAACACCGACCAAGAACTCTGAGGACGTAGACTTAATTCGGTCAAAGTCAATAGCTGACTAAGTTTCTAATTTTAAGGCTATCGGTTTTGTTTTGTTTCTAAGCTACACTGATACCCTCACTAGAAAGGGAAGTTGAGCTTCCATTGTGCAAATAGTGTTCTCCGAAGCAAGAAGTCACCCATCTGTACACATGCTAGAGCTAGAATTATATACGTGGGGCTTTGAGGTCTGGAGAAAATGGCTGGGATAATTCTGCGAAACAAGGTGGATGTCAAAGCGCCCAGTGACAGCGTCTGTCCGGTGGGGGAGGGGGAAAAACCCAGCGGCTTGCGCCTCCCTCTTTGGTCTCCTGGCATCACAGCTGGAGCAGCTTCTTCTCAGTTCTTGGTAAAATGTCACAAAAAGAGAGGGGAAACCAAGACGCGCCGCAGATGTTCTAAAAGCCTGAGTGCGGTTGAAAGAGCGTAACCATCTCACCAGCCCTCATTTTCAAAATGACTCCGAGTATGATGGGTACTTGTGAGGGAGACAGTTTCCATTTCGCTTTCACTACTGCGGCATTCGGTGACAATTAGTGGAAGACACACCAGACACTAAACAACAGCCCACCACCACCTCCAGCTATCAGGACCAAGATCCGACGGAACCATAGTTCCAAAGAAGTTTTAAGGTGCCACTTATATGTCTTGGTATTTCAACATAATTATTTGAGAGAAGCTTTCCAACCTCAGAGCAGCCCCTGAATGCCTATATCCATTGTGTCTTTGTTGCGAAAATATTGCTCTTTAAGCAATTCTGCATGACTGCACCCTGCTTCCCAGATGCTGTAAAGAGGTGTGTTTTGGGGAGGGAGGGGGCTTCTGTTCCCTGTCATCACGTGTGCCAGCCCAAAAACCCGAAAGTGAAACACTGAAAGGGATGGGTCATGGGGCCCTTTGTGCTGGATGGGATGCCCATGATGTAATCTGTTGTTGGCCTCAACTTCCTGTCTGGAGCTTGAGAAGACATTCTGTTTCCATCCGAGTTTCCTGCCTTGGAGCAAAGATATCAAAAGTGAAGTATTCCTGAGGCCACTCTCCTGAGGTGTGTTTTTGCCAAATATAAAAAAGTGCATGTGCATAAATGTACTAAGGTTTAATATTATATACTCACATATAATGCCAAAATTTCAAAACAAATATATATTTAAAAATAGAAGCACCAAAACTGCAACCACCCCAGAATTAATGGTAGGTATCAGCTGGACCAACACATACGGAATATATGCAACTACAAATGGGAATCAGTAATAATTTGTTAGGTATTTATATCTTACAATACCAAAGAAAGTTTTAATACTGAAACTGAAACACATACCTGCATAAATATTTCTGTTTGCATATATTTATAGCACTGAAGTAAGGTCTTTACTTGCTTCTGTTCTCACATTTTCTGGAATGAAAATTCTGTAAATTTAATATGGAGCAATTGAATCAAACTCTTTGTAAAGCAATGACTCAAACGAGCATCTTGTAAAAATGCAGCCTAGCGTTTGCTAACCAAGCGTGGTATAATATAAATTAGATAATTAGAAGCGTCAGAATCATTTTCTTCCTTAACGGAAGTAACCGAGGTTTACTTTTTCCACAAAAAAAAAAACAATGACCACTAGGTGGCCCAGTTTGACAAAGAATTACATTTTCTCCGGTGGCCTAAATTCCTAAAATTGACACAATGGAAAGAGTATGAATCCACACCCTTAGATTGCAAGAACATACATCAGATGTACTTGGTAGAAGACTAATTCTAATTCTGAAAATAACAAAAGGTTGTATAAATGCATGTAAAACGTTAATGGATACATTTAAAACACTTTCATGTTGGTGAAATATGTGGTTGAAATATGGTGAAAATTCTGTGTACTATACTTCTGTCACTACCATTTGAGAAGGTAGTGGACATAGACTCCTTTCATTGAAGAGTGATTGGCTTTGGGGTTGTTAGTGCTGAAACAAACATGTCGTATAGATCTATATATATACTATGGCTGACTGAGCACACACACCTTCTCATTTCCTATGTGTGTATTTCTTGACCTGTGACACGCTCTGCTAAAAGTTGATTCAGACTCTTATACAGAAGAAAAACATTTAGTGTCATTGTATACATTTGGTACAATAATTTTAGTTTGATTTTTGTGAAAACTGTTAACAGTTTTAAATTCTAATGAATCTGATGGTCTGTTCAAGAACATTTAAAAAATACTTGTTTTGTCAGTTGTCTTCTATTGCACATCATTATATGGGAAACAGAAATAAGGTTTGTAATTTTGCAGTGGAATTTAAGAGGTAATTTTGGCAAATTTGATAATGAGCTCCTTGTTGTTACTCATGGTTACTGTCATCAGCACTCGCTTTACTTTCCTGAACGATATAATGAGTATTTTTTTGTTTCGTGTGTGGATTACCACCAGCGGCTGTCGGTTTTATGCAATTCCCAAGGAGATTTTGCACCCCCATTTTCTAGCTCTATTACCTTTTCATTGCACCAAGGTTTCTTGGAAAGCTTCTGAAATAGGAAAGGTGAGGTGGATGGGGAAGCTGTCTTTTAATGTAAATGTCACAATATAGTAATGTTCTTTTAAAAACCTGAGCACATTGATTCAGGGAGGACAGTGGCAGGTGTTGATATTGGAACAAGAAAAATACTGACAATTTGCAGCATGCAGTGATTTTAGTCTCCATAAACTTCAAATATAAACCAGAATAGAAATGTCTCCTAGTGATGTCAGGGGGTAAAATAAAAATTAAAAAAAGAAACTGCCAGTTCAGTTTGGATTTAATACCATAAATCTCCCGGATGTGTCGGACATCTTTTCATACTGAACAAATGTACCATTCTACAGAGTTTTGGTGAAATTCTGCTTTATTAGTCCCGCGTTTCTGTGGTGCTTTCTGGTTTGTCCCTTCTTCTCTTCCAGCAGAGGTCTGCAAACCATTCCCTTTGACACGAAAGCACCTCAGCGCTTTGGCTCCTTCAGCCGCCACGCCGCTCAAGCTGGCTTTGCCCATTTCCCGCCATCACTCGGTCCACCCGATTGGCGCCCCCCCCCCATATGGAACCGCAATCTCCGCGAGACCGCAGAATGTGGTTATGCCTCGCGCTAACGAGATTGATAAATAATTCCGGCTACAGTGTTGGGGGGGGTGGCAAATAAATAAATTAATAAATAAATATTAAAATAAATAAATAAAGTGGGGACAGAAGCTGGAAGGAGATTTGATGTGTCAGGCAGGAACCATGCAGGACGATGGGACGTAGGCAGCGCGGCGTACTGCAGGTCCTCATTAGTCAGGATCAGGTCCCTTTATTGCCTTCACCTCCCTCTCCCCTGGATGTCCCCCATGGCTATGAACAAATTGGTGACAGGGATCCGGGCAGCTTCGCCAGGATGTGCCGGGGCCTGTCAGGTGACGCCAGCGGCAGGGCGGCCATGTCTAGGTCCGTCCGGGGCGGGTTAACCCATTCCGCGTTCTCGTGCCTCCGCACGCGCGCACCCAGAGATTCGCGGGTTTCCCGGGGCGGCGAGTCACGAGACTGAGAAATGGCGGTAAGCCGATTAGGTGAGTACAGTAAGCGCCAGGTCGATAAGACGCTAACTGCAGCTCCAAACGGGACTCTACCAGGGGAATTTCCTTGCTGGAATTGTTTTAAGCGTTTTTGGTCCCTCCGCACAGGTGATAAATCAAAAGAAGACTGAAAAGGACATTATGCTAAATATGTAATTGCGCCCCCTCCCGTTTTTAATCAGGAACCGGTTTGTATCATAGAAAACGATCCGATTGGAAACCCCTTCCACCGCGCACCAGAATTAGTCTGATACAAATAGGGGTTGGAACTGATGTTGGCATTTTGCTGCTTTTTATTTTCTGTTGGTTCTCGCATCATTTTACCGCGGCAACAAAGTTGGGGGAAACAAAACGAAAAAAGCTGACGTTTGCGCATTTGGATGGAGTCAGATTGCCGGGACAACCACATTTTATGGATGAATCTTAACGAGATCTCTACTCGCCTTGCCATGTAAATGAAGAAAAAAGTTAGTTATGCTTAAACAGTTTTCATTACTGGATCTAGTTGTGCCTATATTTTCTTAATTATTTGAACCCTACTTGTTTTCTAGGCCTATTATAATAATTTATAATCGTCATTAAACGAATTCACTGATCTCAAGGTTACTGTTACTTTAAGACATTTTCTGTTATGCTGTGAAACTAAATGACTGCATAAATCTTTAACAACGATGTTGAGCTGAACTGATTTTTGGAGTAGGACTGCTTGAACTACAATTGTGCTTTTTTGTTGCAAACTGGGGTGTTTAGATACACACGTGTCTATGTGTGTGTGCACCTACATATTTACATATTTTTCATGGAAAATCTTTTAAGGAGACATCCTTCAGAAAATCGTTTTAATCGTGTTGTTGTCAGCTTCTGTCAATCTAAACACTTTTCAAAAAACACCCCAAAACATATTTGACCAAAAAAGTATGTTTTCAGACAGTCTTATGGTGGTGTTGATTGGCTTTTGGGGTTGGGGTGGGCGGGGGGGGATTATTTGAGAACTACGTGAAGACACGTTGGTGTGTTCTGTTGGTTCTGGGGAGTACAAAACTTTCCCCTCTCCTAGTTTAGCTGAGCGGTCGGCTCCTGATGGCGCAGACAGCCAGGCAGTCCTGTCAGCCCTCTACCTTCATCACAGCTGCAGTTGCCTGAAAGGCTACAGGAAAGCTGGGTGGAGACAGACAGAACAGTGAACAAGCCGCATCTCATTAGTGTAAATGGCAATGCAGGTATAGCATAGCTGATTTATTTTGCCTTTCGTATGTTTATATATATATATATATTTATATATATATATATTTTCCCACTCCTTTTCCTGGGATTTCCTCTAAATATTGTATGTGGCAATTATTCCTGGAGTGAGCTGGAGATAGAGGAGATGGAACGTTCTGGAGGTGCAGGGCGGGATTGAAGGGGGCGACCCATCGCAGCTTGTCTGACAGCTCCAGGTTCGTGATGCGGCATTTCCTTCGTGTCTCCCCATCTCATACGCACCTGTGGTGCGTGAATACGGCACTTACACCAGAGCTCGTTAACTCGAGGGGCGTCCATGTTCCCATCAAAGGAAATCAAGGCCTCATATCCAATAAGATTCTTCAGTGTCAACAGGGAGAGATAGGTCTTTGGTGTGCTTGTTTATAAATGACCAATCTTCATCTACATAAAGACAGAAGAACCAAATAAGGCAGACGGTCCACCTTGCTGGCTTATACAAGTGGGTTTCAGCCTTGTATTCACTGAACTAAATCTTCTTGGCTTCTCTGAAATGATAAACATCCTCTGGACCATAGGAAAAAAGCAAAGCTTGGAAAGTCAGTTGTTCTGAACCACAGAACAGAAGAGAATCCATGTGATACCCTACTATCCCCCCTAAGAAAACAACTGTTCTAGGTCAGAGACACCCTCATTCTGGCCACCCCACCTCAAACCAGGATTCATGTACCAAAGGTGTTTAATGAAAGACAAATAGAAAATATGGAAACCACACTGTACTAAAATGAACAAGAGGCAGCAATTGTCTGGAAACAATTGGCTTCAAAGACCCATAAATGGCAAAGCTTGCCGAAATGTTTTAATCTCTCCGCCAGCATCTGGCTAGGAGCCTCCATGTTCCTCGTTAGCTGTGATTTGTGGGTATTAAGACTTGTTTGGTAGGGAGGTGCTCCTCAAACGACAGAGTAAATCAGAGTAAAACAGACGCAATTGGGTCAGATGTACAGAGAAGATGCTCATTCTCTTTGTCAAGGACAGTGAGGTCCTGCTGAGTAGAGGGCAACCGCTCAAACTGGCACACGGAAAGGGGAACCCGCACTGAAGTAGCTTGGTGGATATGCATGCACTTTATAGACCACAGTGCAGAAAAACTCTGAATTCTCCAAAAAGGATTTGTGAAGATCCCCAAAAACATTGATATGCAAACTCAGTCCAAAGTAGATGTTTTGCGGCACTCAGTTTCAAATGTGATGCCGGGGATGTCATACGCCGCCAAAGATCTTCTGTTGCCTTTAGAGGGAGCCTGTCAGGTCCGAAAGGAGGGAGAGAAACCCAACGAGAACCGTGGTGAGACCTGCCACCGTGAAACCCATTCAAACTCCATGGAGGCTGAACAGACAGACAATTTCTTTCAATTAGTCCACCTAGGCTGGCTCAATAAATTTTAGTTTGTAGCTCAGACATGGGGCCCTGTTGCACGTCCAGGGAAAAATGAAGACTAATGGCTTCTGGGTACCTTGCTGAGCTTTTCTTTCACTTACTGCCTTCACAGCTTTTTGTTCATCTAACCGTCGCTCGGCACTGACCACGCAGCAAAATGTTAATTCTGTCGCCTGCAGCATGCGTCGCTCCGCCGTCTTTTATATGCATTATTTTGCCGTAGTTACGGGTTGCTCAGTGTTATTCATCACCACCAACAGTAGGCATGAACAAACAATCACTCACCCAGCCAAGGCTTCAGTGACAACAATTTGGGGGACATGCAACGGGTGACTCGGGGGCGAGGAGTGGAGATTCATCCCGCTCGATGGGTGGGGATTCATATTCAAAAGTGTGCTTCTGTATCCTTCATTTTTATGATCCTACGCAGTGAAGGTCTCGCAGACATACCTCAGAATAACAACGACGACGGCAGTCACAGCGATGGCGGACAACCACGAGAGATGAAGCGGCACGAAGCTATCCTGGTGCTGGGAGGCGGATCATACGGGGATGAGTAAGCGGACTGGGAAAGGAGCTGGTGTTTAGCACCATGGGAAGGCACTTATGAGATATTTACAAGGGTGCAGAAAAAGGGAAAATCAATGGCCGAAACACGGGCCTCAATCAAACGGGGCTATGAATTGCCGTCACGGCTGATCTGCAGAAATAAATATATAAATACACACTGGTTAAACTAATTCAATTTTTTTTGTAGGAGTTTGGCAGCATGTTAAACAAAAGGGAAAAATGCTTCATTGAGGACAAATTAGGCTGTGGCCACTGAGCCAAACACTACAAATCTTTCCTGCACATAATTTATATATGCAACTGTATATGAATCATTTTTACCCCATTTGCAGCACTTTATTTTTTATAGAAATCTAAAATGAACATACGGTGTAATGAATCTTTATCAAGTGCTTTGGGGCAATTGTATTTGGTAGGGTACTATATAAATACAAATTCAATTGAAGTGATTAAGGGAGTACCGCTGACCCCGTACTGTACTGCATAAGTTGCAAGGAGAATGAATGATTAAGGTAGTCTTCAACTGTATAAATGAAAATGTCAAATTAGCTTGGCAACTCACATTGAATGAATAATCGCGTTTTAACTCATGGGCAGTTCCATGTGAACGTCAACCTTGCCATGGAGAAATAAAGTTGTGAGCAGAGAAACACAACTGTTTTTAAACTATTGACTTATGTCTATATGTCTAATTTAATTGTTAGTATTTTTTCTTGGTTACTATTTCATTTGTTTCATATAAAGAAACAACCATGGAAGCGTGTGGATTCAATATTCTGTAAAAATGTCACATCTAACGTAAAAATGTCACATACTTAATGCTTATTTAGTTTTTCCTTAGTATTTTTTTTTTTTTCCAAAGCACAACAAATATTTCAAATCTATATTTTCTGTGTTCATGCAAGTCTGTTTCATGGTACACATAAAATGCTTTCCGCAATGAGGATTTGTCGATATTCAGCCCAAGAGGTGACATGAAGAGATATGCAAATTGAATCGTTGATATTAAGCTTGTCCACGCTCTGAAGCATTTCATTTGCCAATGTGTCGAAATGTCACATCCATAACGCTGGAATGGTCCTCATACAGTTTTTTGGTCCCTGTTTTCAACCAGATGGACATGTTTTTAAACACAAACATTAGTAGCTACGACATAGACTCTCACATGAGAGACCACAAACTCCGACTCCTCAAAATGTTTCCTTTTCAGTAGAGAACTAGCAGACATTAAACTCAGATTTGAAAACGCTCAATATTTTCCCCCCGCGTCCAACTGTATATTTTCAGTTAGCGTGAAAATTGCAGCCCCAATCTCCTCTGCCTGCCGCATCCACTCACCCGTCAGTAGGACAGCGCTTGAACGAATATATTTTTAATTTCCAATCAGCTTTGCTGGGACTCCTGCAGGCGCTTTCATTAAAACAACAATAAAATGTGCAGTTCAGTGTCAGTGTGGAGATGACAAACACACTATTGCACAGGCAGAGGGAGAAGGAACAGAGAAGAGTCAACCAGGGCCCCAGTTTCCCACCCACAATAATGTCCTCTATTCATAACAAACAGGAACAACAAAAAACAGAAGAATCCTTTATGTTACTTTTTTAATGCTGATATCCTTATAACATCTTAAGATAATTTCATTACGGTGTTGCCCTCATTAGTGCGATAAGTTCGTGAAATACAGCACGCGGATTCGGTATGATATTAGCATCACTGGTATGTCCAGTGTTAGTATAAAACACGTCTTGCATTCTTGCACTTTGTGCACTCCTGAAGTCTTCCTTCCCTGCCCAGTTTCGAGCCTGGGGGCTCTTTAGCCCCCAACATGTGAGCCCTACCACCTTCTGGCACCTAACGCAATGCCCCGTTATCCAACTACATCCGCCAGCATGTCGACATGCGCCTCTGACAAACACGGGCAATTATGGGTGACACGCAGAAAAATATAAAAACACGGCGAAATAACACGTCGTCTTATGCTGAGCTCTTCTGACAGCCGAACGTTTCCTTTCACAGGTGATCTTCTGACAGTGCCATAGAAACCCAGGCAAGACAGGGAGCAAGAGGGGAAAAAATAATAAATGTGAGGATTTTTTTCCCCCCTCATCCGGCGAGGATGTAGACTCTTGGTCCTCGGGATGATCTAACCCTGGCACGAGGCACGCTTCTTCTCGCCTGCTTGCCACAGCCCTGGAGAACATCTGGCCTCTCCACAATGTGGAACAAGGGGGAAATGACCGTCTGGACAGCTTAGAAATTGAGGGGATGGTCGGGGGGGGGAATCGGTGAACAGACAGGACAATGATGCTGACTGGGGTACCTTCTTGAGGCCCCTTATAAGCAGAGGCCCCTGGGCTTCAGCCTGGGTAACCCTGTGCATTGAAGTGCCCCAGCCAGGGTAACATCTGTTCCAGCATTACCCCCAAATGTTCGATACATCTACAGGGTTTCTGGAGGGTTCCTGGCTGGGAGGGGGTGGGTTCAACTTGTGTTATCTTTAAATAAGGGTGCTGTCCCACCTCCGCTGGGCAAACTCTCCTCAAGGGCGAAGGGTACCTGAGGTGTCGGCCCTAGAGCGACGCCCTGGTCTCTTTGAAAATTTATAGTGGTTGTGCGCCGGGTCGTTTCGTGCTCCTGGATAGAGGGGCCCACAGACAGACCACCTGCGAGGAGATGTGGAATCAGGCCACAGAAGGCAACAACAGGTTCCATTCTTAGGAAAATCTCATTAAAAGCACTCTTCCTGACAGCTGAGTCACGGAAGAGAAAACACTTAAATTTGGATATTGCGTTCCGATTCCTCTTTGTGCCGGCACAGAGAATATAATCCTGCTGGGAACAAAGCGGGGAGACGGATGCGGAGGAGCAAATGTATCGACTAACGTTTCTGAATGCATCTCATTTTCGTGTCCTCTTTGTTGCGGCCGACCTTTCTGCAACCCGCGCTGGCTACAGCCTGTGTTGAAAACCCCTGGCTTTTTCCCTGGTTATTACATACAGTGAGCATTGAAATTTTGTTATACATTTTTTTATATTGACATATATGTATGTGCAGTGTTATCACGCTGATACAACCAGAGGACACCAATGATGACAAGAACAAGGAAATATAAAATACTAGCAGCACGCAAAACAATTGCAATTCCTGGACAAAGAAACACCATTATACTACTGATTCACTGTGTTCATCTGCATTAGACAGAAGCTGATAATCACATGCATTGGTTCAATGTTGCACTTTTGTGCTGATTTCATCAGAGTTAAACTTCTGTTAGGGAAGTGAATGTATGCTATTACTGCTTTAATTTGTGATCAATGACTCAGATTAAATCCTGCGTGACTCACCCAGGTCAAGCTATTCAAGTTTAGACATATGTTTTTAGAGTCTTGTATGCTTGTTTTTCCTCCAAGATATACAGAACATGGCAAAAGTTTGAGTATTCCTGCTTTGAATGTATGCACTTGTCCATTGGTTTTATGGACAAATGAGTCAAAGTCTAAAATACTTGAAACCAACCACACTGTATTTGTAGGACATATAGAGGATGGGAACATTATTTCAGTATTATACCCGACTGGATAGTCAGTTGTCCTTTGAGCAGCTAACCTCTGTTACAGGAAGTCTAAATAGAGGCTGTGTCCCTGTCTAACTTTGCTCAGGTCACAAAAATGCAGTTTCCAGAGGAGCCTTTTGTTATACCATAAATGTACAGCATTAAGCAGTGTTTTGGATTTGTTTGTAGGTTATTCTTGGAATGTATGGTGCTTTCTTTTTAGTAGAACCTGCACAACGTAATTGTTTATCTTCTCAGAGCATATATAAAGGAGTATCATAGATATATAACACTTTACAGGAAGCTTTTTTTCATTGGTGCTACTCATCTGAAAAAAAAGCCGACTTGCCAAGTTATGATATTTTTAATAAGGTGAGTTGATATTTGATATTTGACCTTATGTGCGTCTTAGCTGTGGCATTTAATAAGTGAAAATAATTACTTTTTTAGAAAAACCATATAGGTAAATCACAGGTGAAGTGAATGAATGTTTTATGAAATGTGTGCTCAGAGTATGTGGTGGCAATTTTATAAAATCGATAATTTTTTTTCCTGACTCTTACTGTTAGTTTGATTTCTGCCAACAGCAATCACCCAGGAATACCAAACATTACAGTTTTTATGCCTGACTTCTTTCAGAAAATAAAATGTGTTCACTGTGAAATTATTTCAATTAGAAAAAAAAATATTTGTCCATCCTGTTGTGTTGTCAGCTGTGGTTAAACAGCACGACAGAAGAGACGATACCATCAGTGTGCGGATTGATATCATTGTTTAGCATGCTAAATGAAATGTATCGATGAGCATCGTGATAAAAGGCATGCTGCTGAAACTGAAGAGCTCATCTGGAAAAATTATAATTTTGATAAATCAGGTTTTTTTGTGGTGTATTCCAATACCAAACTGCAGTTGAGTTATTTTGATTAAGTAAAAATAACTGAACAATATACAGATAAGTTACAAAATTAAATTAATTTAATTTTTTTCAAATTTCAAATTTGTTTTTTGGCAAATATTCAGCACTCCAGCAGTCATTTTTGGCAAAGGCAGGTAAATCCACATTTCAAGTTTCAGAGTTAAACAAAGCCATGGAATGGATATAAGTTTGGATATAAGTTTCTTATGTTAATAGTCTTTAAGTAAAGTACTGAAAATTGCAACAAATATAGTCCATTAATGCGCAATATTAAACATTTGTAAGATGAAGCCTTGGAAAATCCCAGCCAGATTACAAAACCACCACATCATTTTTCACTTAAATTTAGCCCAGACTACTTTAAATCCGACAAGATATCCAGCTAAGTAAGAAATCCTGCTTTGTGATACGGGCCCCTGGAAAAGCATGTACAATTTTCCAGAATTCCATTCACGTTACATGAATATATTTCAGCATTCCTCTTCTTTATATGCCCTGAAAGGGATAACATCACGGCCTCTTCAGTTTCGTCAAAGTTGAGCAGAAATTCCCTTCAAGCTGCACGTTTTCTTGCTGGTACAGAGTCACAGCCTGGTTGCATCACCTGATCTGAATACTGTGCGCTGAATTGCTGAATGAGTCGACCAGGTAGGGCCTTGACAATGGACAATAACAGCTTTTGTGACAAAACATACTTAGGCTTCACAATGTGCTGAATATTAAGGGTAATGTTTTTTTAAACAATCGGTTTTTACAAATGAACTCTTCAATTCAGTCTGTCCTCCTTGGAGGATGTCATCAGTTCACAGCCTTCCATATTCCTCCATACCGAGGCACTGTCAGTTGGTACAGGGCAGTTCGCTTAAACTGGTCAAAGATGTGATCTGACGGCGACATGAGCTCATCATGACCCCCCGTATCACTGAAGATCATTTACGAGAAAGCGACCAGTGGAACTTCTGCTGGCTGTCCACAGAGTCCCATGGGGGGAGGCCTAAAGAAATATGCAAGAATTCTTTGGGGCTCCAGAGTTACAAGGTGGCTCTCTGAGAACAGAAGACAAACTCGCTGGCCCTGCGTTCGATGTGGCAAAGACTGAGACCCTTTACGAGCATTTGAACCAGAATGGGACTTTTACGGAGTAATTCTTTGTTACACGACGAAGTGTGATCCTTGAGGTCCCTCCCAATATTGCAAGCAATAAGTGTTGATCTACACACAATTATTAAATGGAGGGAGAGAACACGGCATAGAAAAGCACAATCAATTGTCCCTGTTATGAACTCCAAGAAGTCTCCCTCAGAGAACTGCAAAATAGGTATTATGGGACCATTTGCCTGAGTTGACATATACTGCATTGGCCAGTAGGGTATCATTAGCTATTATGCAGATCCTCACGATGGAATCATTACAAACACTGAAGAGCAGCATTCAAGTTACAGCCAAACCAAAGATAGCACACAGTCTGCTGTGGTGTGGGCATGAATAAATTGTGAGCATTATTTCACTGCCTGTGAGCATGCAGTCTGTCGATGTGGAGAAAGAGCATCTGGAACTATCTGGACGAACATCTGTAAAGTGTTCTGGAAACTAACAACTAAAGCTTTAAACCTCACTGACTTGAGACTAAATCAGACCTTCCATGTTGTTAGTGAAACATATTTATACATGATTCAGGGCAGCTTACAGTCAACAAATTATATAATGTGATTACACTTGAAACAAATTAATGGAATATATTTAATAAGTATAATAGGTGTTGTGGTTGTATCTTACCAATTTTTCCCCATTGTTGCTGGAATGCCACTTGTTATCTCTATTACATATAAAATCCCATTACTTAGTAGGAATGTGCAGGTTAAATATTGCTAAACGTGGGTGTCATTAGAGTTGGGTAATTCCAGTCCAGTCCAGTTGAGCATAAAGAGTCACAGTCACAGAGTATTCAAAGGTCCACAAAGGGCCGGTGTGTATGCAGGTTTTTGGGGTAACCTGTAGGTCAGCTGTTCAAACCCAGGTGTGAGGACTCTTCAGCCAATCAGTCCTCTAATTAGTAATCTAGTAATCTAATTGGCGAGTTGCAGCAACAGCCTGCATATGCAGTGGCCCTTTCTGGGTAAGATTGGCCACCCCAGGACTACAGAGTTTGCGGTGGTACTTGTTTGGAGGAATTGAAATTCTGGCCTTGACAAAGGCAATTAAAACACTCACTAATTTAATACATGTCTAGTCAGTTCAGCAGATATGTTGGAAGTTGCTTCAGAGAATAATTGTTATGAATGAGGATGATGATCAAATAAGAAATATGTTGCAATGTTGTCTCGCCCCTGTGTTTTTGACTGCCTTCCTGGGATGGCTGGTTTTGCACTATTTTCAAACAGTTTATAGTGAAGGATGTCGGAATATTGCCACAGAGACCTGCTGCCTGTGCAAACGACGCTCTCCTTCTGCCTGGTCTTGTGGCTGGAGAGTTAGGGAAGTTTCCTGGGTATCCCTCAGTTATAGAATGCCGACCAAGGAGTTATTTAATAACTCATAAAGCAGAGAGGCCTCCTTAGCTTCTGCCTCGGGGCAGAGTTAAAGGTAACACTTTGCACCCCTCATTTTGTATATATAGCATTTCTTGTGACATGCACTGTAATTGAGAAACATGACCTGCTTCTCCCAGAAAGTGAGCTGAGATCATAGGTGATAACTCATTCCTTTGAAGTGGGTTTGTTTTGATGCATCATTTGTTTTGTGTAATAAATAGTCCTATTGTGCTTAAGAGTCCCATGGAAAATATCTGTGTTCAATCCAAGCCTAATTAAAAAAAGCATTCAGTATTGATCTGTAATGATCAATTTGAATTTCATTTTTAAAAATAATTTGGAATAAGGAGGCTTCAAATCTCACAGTAGGTTGCGCACCCATACCCAGTCAGTCAATGTAAAGTTTCACCCACTAGGATCCAAGAAATTAAGCAGCGCTTGGTGCATTTAATGAATCAGCTGTTGGCAGTCCATAATAATCCCATCCAATAGGGGTTTTACAGCCTTGGCTCTCCCTATCACTGAGACCCATGGCTGGGAGTGGAAACAGCAAATGGAAATGCACTTATGCTGTCTGTCTAAGGCTTGGTATGGTACACAGGGATCCCCTTCCTGTTTCAGGCAGTGCCTGCTAATGGTCTTCTGGAGGGCCTTGTGATGGTCCCCCCACAGGAGAAGATGATGTGTCCTGACAGCGATTGCCAAGACCAAGAGTAACAGCAACGGCGATATTTATGCACATTTGTGTTTTTGGTCACCTTGTTGACACTTCATAAAAGGTACATATTTTTTTTTACGACTGTATTTGCACTGGAGGGATACCTTACTCACTGGCAGTTTAGACCCTGCCCCAAATCTCACTTGCAGTCATAGTATTCGTTTTTCCATGATTGTTGTCACTGCATGTGTATAAATCTGTACGTACTCACAACACAAGGTGGCATCAGTCATTAGTGAGCAAACAGTGATTCAGCAGTGCTACTGTTAATGATATGAGCACCTGATACGTGTGAATAATCCAGTGAATTTGTTATAGTAAACAGCACAGTTTATTACATAAGAGAAGCATCAGCTTTCCTAAAGCCCATGCTGGACAGAGAGATGATGCCTTGCGGCGATTTACTTTCTCACACATACAAAACGATCATTTAAATATCCCACGTTAAATCACTAGCAGGAGCTGCACCTGGAGACCTGACACTGTTTATTTTTGTGGTGAAGTCACTTTGCTAGATCTTTCTGTGGCGACCAACCTCCGATGGCTCACTGGCATGGTGCTGCTGGAGATGCGAGTCCTGAAGTGCTCAACGGGAAACTCCCAGTGGGAGGAAACGTTAAGCGATGCCCATTAAAAATACATTATAATACGACACGTGTACACATCCACCCCTATGAGTAACTGGCAGGCTATCTTGACACTCACATCAAAACAACTTTATTTTTATCCTATTGGGACATGGGACGTTCAACTTTGGTGAAGGGTCTCTCCTCTCTGGAATCAGGCAATCTCTGTGTTCAATGTCCATGCCTTCAATCACAACACTACCTGGGAACATGGCTTGTTTGCCTACCCTGATCTTAACCTTAACCCCCACGTCCCCTGCTGGAAGCCAATGTAGTAGCGTGGTAAAAGCTGGTCAGTGGGCCCTTCTCACTCAGTGTCACTACATTCCTGACCCCCTTCCAGATGTGGGAAAGGACAGCAACAGGTCTTGTCCCAAACTGCCTCAGATGCAAAAAGGACACTCTAGACACACGACACATATACATATATAAGAGCTGCAAAAGAATTATAACAGTCAATGCTGGGTGGTTAGCACACATAGCATACTTGTTTGCCGTGTAGTAGGTGAAATGTAGTATGCAAACTGAGCAGTAGGTCCAAATGCTTACATAGCTTACTTGTAAATCCCTCTTATGTGCTAAAATACTTCATATTTGCTTTAGTAGTAAATATGCTTGAAAGCCAGAACACCTTCAATACTGGGTATGAAGAATTAAATTTTAAAACTTGTAGGTACATCTTCAGGGCTGGTCAACCATATAGGCAACACAAGCAGTGGCCTAGGGCACCAGCTTTTGAGGGGTGTCGACTTGATAAGCTGATTTCATTTGTGCATGACCTGCACCACCTGCAACAAAGGGTGGATCTGAAATTGCATACTTGTTTGCTATGTAGTAGGTGAAATGTAGTATGTGGCGTCAGCCAGCCCTGTGCTTTATATATCATACATGTATGTACAATCTGGGGACTGTATGTCAGCATGAACCTCATCTCAGATTTAGGTAACATTGTTCAGTTATTGATGTGTGTTATTAAACTGTTTGTTTGGTATTGATTTGCTAGACTGTATTATGCCCTAAGTGTGGCACATATGAAAAACGTGTTTTAGCAGAGCTTGCAAGAGATTGAATAGATCAATCTAGAAAAAGTATATCATAAAACAAAGGCTGCAAATATAAATCTTTTTTCAACAGCAGAAATGCAATCTGTGTGCAGCAAAGCAAATTATCGCTACACTTTTTACATGTTAATCTGCAGTATGTTAAATGTCTAGTTTGATACAAACACTGAAAATTACCCAGATTTTGCAGAGACAAGCGTCATACCAAAAACTGAAGGTAGTACATTTAAAGTTTTAGCCTGCAAAGGTACAATTTGTCTGTCAGTCCTGTCGTGTTCTCACTCGGCCAGCAGAGGTCTCTGCTGCCCATTCTGTTTCCTTCCCCTTTGTTCCTATTCAATCACACCTGTCCCTTGTCTGGTCCTCATTACCCCTGTATATAGGTACCCACCTGTATGATGTACCCTAGTTCAGTCATTGTAAATGTTGGTCATTGTCGACCTTAGTGTTGGTGCTGCCGGTCTGTCACCCTTCATAGTTAGGGTTCCCTCTGCCTTGTTGCCCTGAACCTTGTCCCCATGTTAGGTTAGCCCTGAACCTTCCTGATTGTTCCTTCTGACCTCCGGTTTTGACCCCTTGTAGTCCTTTTGTTTCTGGTTGTGTGTATATTCTGTCGCATAAAACCCCTCCAGTTCATTCGAAAGCTGCATGTGGCTTGTCCTTCCTTCCTGTCATTACGCAATCAACTAACAAACAAACTAAGAGGATCGGAGAGCTTTGGTTGTGACGTTGCACAGAATTTCAGAATTCACAGCTCAACTCAAACCACTCAGCATCTCGCAGGGTAAACGAGAATAATTATAGTTATATCTCACATGTGCTTTTGATTTAAGGTTGAACATTTAACACACTTTATAGAAAATATTGAGCATTGCTAATCTGCCTAAAACCAAATTAAGATGTTTTTGTTTGTTTTTAAATGACCCAATTGCGGAGTAACTAAACACAGTAACTGAGAGGCTTGATGTTCGTACATTCTTGTGAAAGAGGAAACGTTCGTACGAAAAGTAGAAGTCAGATTTATAAAACGTTGTGTAAACTGAGATATGCATCGTATGCATCGGATACTTGTCATCATACAAATGAGTCTTGAGGTTTTGTTAGGCAGGGTTTGTCAGGTGTGGTGCGTGGCTTGCACTGAACGGGTTTGGGGGAAAAATGACACAGAATGAACAAATTAAGCAGTGCCAGCAAATGTGATGCAGTGTACGCATGCTTGACAGTGGTACGCACCCGCGGTACAAATCGGGCAGGTGGTGTGGATCGGACACTGACAAGCTGCTAGTGCACATCGATTCGTCAAACCAGAGATGTTGCAGCTGCCATTTTAATGACAATTATTTTTGTGACTTTTTACTGGATTGCATTGACAAGTTCCTGGTGTTGCTAAGTTGGTGCCCCAGAATCTGTCAGACACCCCCTTGCCTAGTCGGTGCCTCCCATTACTAAGCTGGCAATCCCCACTGCTAACTTGGTGCCCCCTTGCCTAGTGGGCACCCCCCCGTGCCTGAAAGTGCACTTAATATCTGGTAAGATCCTCATTTTAAAGTGTTACCTTTCAGTACGATTAATCCAATACTACAAATTACAATATTTTAACATCGGAAATGTTCGGAATGATTTAAAATGAAATTAACTAAGTAACAATGATTCATCACCTTTCCCCCTCAATCAGATTCCTTATGAGATGCTGAATGGTTTGACTTTAGCTCTGAATGCCAGGATTTTGTGCAACCACAGCTCTACAACCAGGAAGAAGAGAGACTACTGAGATTATTGGTCTCCAGTCAAAATTTTTAATAGAGCCCTAATTTTAATGCACAATGAAAGTATATCGATATTGTGTCATCCTATATCTCGTTTTGAAAATATGTCTATGTACTGTAAACGCTCGATATACCACTCAGCTCTACAGTTCTGTCTCATTTCATTGTCCCCCAGAAACTTCTGTTGTGTTGTGACTCACTTCCATTGTGTTGAAAGCGGATTTGCAGTGTTTTGTGTGTGTTTCTTAGAGTTTGTGCTTCCCGAGTTTGCAGCACATTGACAATCAACCAACATACATATGGACATCCAACAACTGCACAAGCTGGTTTATATTAAGACAGTTCAAAGAAATTTAGAATTCAAGCGAAATATAAATATATTATGTTTACATTTAAATGCTTCAAACATACAGTGTGAGTGTATATAACTTGATGGTTTTAACATCTTATTTGCATAAAATATATAAAACAGAAAGAGAAAGTTTACGTGGATCATGCTGAATCCAGGTGTGCTAAACTTTGTGTACACTCCAAAATAAACCTCTAAATACACCTCTAAACAAACACAAAACATGTTTGGCATTAACATTTACATTTTACACACACGGTCTTGCTTAAGTTGATTTGTATACATACAGTGTAACAACATGGCACGGCCAGGTGTAGGAACTGTGGGGGGGGGTAGGAGGGAAGTGCACCCCCCCGTATTTAATTTGGCTTCATTCATCCTCCCTACTGTAGAGCACGGTCTGCTCTAGAACTTAAACCTGCAACCTCAACCTACATTCTCAATCAATATGCTACTCACTTCATCTCTGTTCTGTTGTTCCAAAAAGCACATCTCCAACATCACATTCTTTTGAATTTGTCAGATAATTGCAGACCTGTACATGAATATGATTGAATAGGTTGGTCCCCTGCTGCTTTATTTGTTGTTAGTTGTATTAAATTTTGATGATTTCTCACTGATATCGATAATACGGCAGGCATGAAATGAAACATCCTGCTATTAAAATCCAAAACAAATAGCATCATACTTCCAATGCTCTTTACATTTTCAAAGAAAAACAAATGTGTACTATATATATAGTTCCCGCCAAGCCGTCAATCATTGGCGCTTTGATAGTCTTGTAATGTCAGTATGACTTTACCCTTTACTTTTAAAAATGACAACTCATCTATACAATAGCCTCACTCGTTTCAAGGATCAGGAATTTAGGAAAATGCTGCAAACGACAGTGAAAAATAAATTTGCTGGAAACCCCCTAATTAAAATTTTCATACTTTTGCTTTGTGTAATAAAGCCTATCCCCAATATCCAGCAATATCCCATACATTTGGAAGATATACTGTAATTCACTACATCTCAGAGAGTAATTTTCTTGATATTCACATATAGCGTACTACATGGATTCACTATGTGGTTTGGCCAAAACTGCATAATTCATCATTTTCTGCCTGGAAAATAAACACATTTATTCTATAAAGAAATACCTCAGCTATGTACAGTCCCAGTTTACAGTTGTGTGATGTATATAGCTGAACTTTTAAAGTAAAGGTAGCTGTAAATTCCACAGACAAATATTGGTTAAACATTAAAAAAAATGTAAATGTCATTTCTTAAAGAGTGCTAAAATGAAAAGTTTCCTACACTCGACTAACAGCTAAGCAGTATGCAACACCATGTAGTCAATCTGTGCCAAAATAAAACGTAAGTTTACTGGGTTGTGTGCAGGTTACACAATGCACAGACACACATGATTTTTTTCTGCCATTACAATAAACTTTGACACTTTTGACAATGGTGAATTTCTTTTTCTTTTTTTTTAATTTTTTTTAATAAGGACATACAATTTTGTTGTTTTAGCACCTTAGTTATAAGTTACTGTATTTTAACCCACACTGAAACAAAGGGTCAGGTATTAAAAAAAAAAAGTAAAATGTTCAGATGTTAAACAGGTTCCGTAGTGATGTTTAGATGGAAAAGACGTGATTATTAGTTTTTTTCCCCACATCAGGCATTTTGGTGAAAGTTTAGATAAATAAGATGCTCTAAATCAGAATAAATGACTGAATGCAATGGACCAGATGGGGTGAAATCATAGGGTTCTGACACCAGCCTTTAGGAAAATAGTCATTTTGTTGTTTGAATTAAAATTCCAAAGCTCACCCATAATGCATGTTCCTGTTCTAATCCACCTTTTTTTGCCTACAAACACCGACATGTCCCCTGGTCTATCTGTGATCCTGTCACTCAAGCTAACAGACAAGGGGGGGGGCGAGAGCTCAGAGCACACAGAGCTGGAGATGCCCCACCCCCGCTACTCATTCACGGTGTCCTTGCCCATCCAGCCCATCCTGACAGGAAAGCGCCTCACAAGGCCCCCGACTCATACATATGGAGGAGCACCAGGAGAGAAGGCGGAATGATAAATCACACGCTAGCGCGTACACAGAGTCGTGTGCACACACTCATGCGCACAAACGCGTTCCCACCCGCCGCCTTTGCGAGGACCCTGATTCACCTTTTGATCCAGTCATGGCCCAACCTCCAGGAAACTCAAAAGGAGATTGAAATTGGCAAAGCTTTGGCACTGGTAGACTGTTGTTTTTAATATTACTGAATTTCTATCTTTATAGCGATATTTTCGCACAAAACATGACACGCGCCCTTTCCTGTCACGGTAAAGACTCTTCCTGGAGGCGGCACTCATTCAACGATGGGTTCTATCATACAACCTTGGATCCTCTTCTGTATTGCGTAGCTTTCCCCCCCGCCCTCCATCACGGTAGACACAGAAGGGGGTCACCTAGCACCTTTTACCAGTGTCCGCAACAATGGGGGGTTGGGACTCTTGCTGCAAGCCCATCTCATCACACGTGACTGCAGGAAAAATCACAACGCATTTTGAACATGTATACGTCTTCGACTATTATCATGTTTATAATTGAAACGCGTGCGCATTGGCACTTATTAGAACATTAATGCCGTGCTTGATAGCCCACTGCTCCTGCACAGAGCACACAGAGGATTATGGTCGAGTCGGCTGCTTTCAGGCAATAAAACCGCACGTGTCCTTTATGGCAATAAAGGCTACGAGTCTTTTAGCAACAGGACGTCTGCAGATAATAAAACAGAATTATTCTAAAAAAAAACAAAAAAAACACTGACATTTATTTGACCTTTTCCTATTAAAAGTAAATTAAGAATTATTTTCAATTAAGTTTATCGTTTGTCATATGAGCACTTGTCTTCGGCATATGATCTACACGCAAGCGTGCACCTGTATACGTGTGTGTGTGCACCTCTGTGTGTGTGTAAGTACATATGTGTAAATATACATATGTATGTTTTTGAAATTTGCAATATACTAGGCCTAGATATCCACTTCTGTACTGTGTATACAAGTTGGAAAGGTAGAGGATATGGGACCTGGGCGACTCAAAGCTCATCGATCTGCAGCTGCCACAGAGACATTTAGCTCGTTATCTGCTCTCTCCTTCAGCCATGCTCTGTGCTTCTATATACCTACAATGTGGAAGGAAAATAACACGATTCTCACACCCTGATGAGGACCATTGCTGGCCAGTCCCTGGCACAATTTCTAATGGGACTTTTTTTTGTTTGTTTTTGCATACAGCTTCTTAATTCTAAATGTTCCAAGGGCACAAGGGTCAAGGGTCTGCCCTGGTCGTCATAACAATGCCCCGGTAGCATGTAGCGTGTCTCTGCAGGAACGGGACTCAGTTAATGAATTGCAGATGACGGGTAAGAAGCAACTGTGTTGACCTCTTCCTATAACCAGTCCCCTCTCCTCTCACTCAGTCTTTCTGTCGCTCATGTTTTCTCTCGTTCTCTCTCCCTCACACCATGTGACATCACCTCACCTGATGCTGGCAGCTGGGACCAGGAAAAAAAACAGAAAGGGACCCTGGAACAAACAGCCCAGTACAAAGTGAACATCTATTTCCATTTCATTCCTTTAAAAAAGAGTACAGTTTAGTCATCTTTGTAGCGTATATAGCTGGGGGCTGCGCATATAAACATCCATCCATCCATCCCTGCTTGCCCTATGCAGGGTTGTGGTGGTCCAGAGCCTATCCCAAAAGCTACAGGTACAAGGCAGGGAATAACCCAGGATGGGGCGCTAACCCATCGCAGGGCACACATACATCATATAATGATATTTCTAGTAATTCAAGCAACTACTGCGTGTGTGTTTGTCTGTGTTTTAAGGCTTTATTGTTAGGCGCGTTTCCTGCTGGACTTGTAGGTGTCGATCAAAGTCGCATACTAAGAGCGGCGGCTTGGCTCAATGAAATACACTCAGAAATGCGGGAGGGAGAGGTTTGGAGAGGAGGATTTTCATCGCTTTTCAAAGCAAAAAACTCGGCTCGCGTAATGAAAGTCACACCGGATGAAAAGTCGCGGCACGGCATGTTAAATTCCCGGTAGCAGGCGAAAGGTCGGGCATCGAAATTCCAGCGCAGTCCGAACAATAATAATGAACAAGGCGGAAGGCCGGGGGTCAGAGGGGGTGAGGGAGATGACAGGCAGCTAATCAAAAGCAATATGCAGGGGGGGAAATAATCAGCATAGGAGTGGAAAACGTGTTCTCTGTCACGGGCAGGCGGAGGCGCGAGAGCTACATGACATATGCAAAGCACGGCGCAGAGCAGCTAGCCAAGGAAAAGCGGGAAAACAAGTGAACCCCCCCCTTCCCCCCATGAAGGCTCATGCTAAATAAGCTAGGTGGAAACGGGCAGTGTGAGCGCTTGCTCTCCTCGAGACACGCCGGTGAAATTAATTTAGGCAAAACATATTCAAATGTATTCCTATCCAGTTGGTGGCCGTCAGAAACGGACTACCAGGCCGTGAGAAACGAAGACCCCGACTTGTGAAGGTCTTTGATGTTGCTCCAGGGTCACCTGCTTCGGTCGGTCATCCTCTCCTCACTGACACCGCTGCGAAAACACTCAATAAAAGCTTATAGCGGACGAGTCTGACTGTATATTTCTTATACTTAACTGTAAATAGACAGCTTGAAGCATCTCTGCCCTTTGTGGTCCATCTCTGTTACTAATTAATAAATTAAAGAATTAAAGAGCATGTTTAAAAATAAGTATGAATTAAGGCTAATTATGAGCACATGCTGCACAGTGGAACACAGGAACCAGGGAGGAGAAACTTTGGTATTTACTGCTATCTCATCTAATGGGGAATAATACTAATGTACGTTGATTTAATGAATTACACCCACTTAGAATGGAAAATTACAATTAATGGGCAAGATGGTGCCCCGTGTGATGCAATTTCACTTTCGGCAAAAATAAATATGTTCATGACCCCTCGCAGCATCTGCTGAGCTTACACCTGCAGTGGTATTTCTCTGGCAATTTGGAGAGATGATTGGAGAGCTGTATCCGTGATCCACGGCTAATTCACGAAATACAGAAGCGAGCCGTCTTCCCGCTGTGGCGTGCCAGTGCCTAGATGGAATCTCCCTTCCAAGCACGCCACCTCGTCTCGCATTCCCTTAGAGGAAAGTCATAGCAACCAGACAGTCCGGGGGGGGGAAAGGGGGCTTCCACGGCAACGCCGCATTCAGACGCTGGCGCCCGTCTCCGTGTCGCTGGCGATCTCTAGCGATCAGTTGCCTCGCCACGGTGCTCCCCTTGGCGGTCGCGACACCCACTGACAAGCAATCATGCAGGTCGGGGCATTGCAGCGGATGTAATCACCGGGTCCACAGACCAACCAGGCCGGTCATTATCTACCGGGACGGGACACGCACCAGTCAGCCGGCTTGTATTTCCTCTATTTCCTGTTTGTTTCGCCGCTCTTCCTGTGAAGATTTACACTCCACGCTCATGAAAGGGCCCCCGGAGCTCATGAAAGGGGTGGGGGATGAGAAACAGGAAGCTGGGAGACTGAACCCAGCAAACATAAGACGTCCGCCAGATGTGTAGATTATGCCCATATTGCGTCAGTCGGTCCAGGACGGTATCTGTATGTCTGCACGACGTGCAAATCAGGTTCAATAATCGGATGTCTGTCTACGACCCCTTTCGCATGTAGATACACAGTTCAATATTTGAAGGTCTGACTAAGAGATTTTTGGACGTCTGTGGATGAGCAGGACCCAGTATTGGAGGTTCAGAAGACGTCATAAAAAGATTTTATAAAAACCTTAATTCTGGTTCCTCTTTGTATGACAAAACGTTCAAAAGACGTATTTTGGATGCATCCTCGCCCAGTGGAAACCCACCCGAGAGCCCCGTTTGGCTTTTGTCACGGTGTACACACTCTTTAACAAGCACAAAAACATCCAGTCTCTTCCTGACCTTGAATACTTTCACCTGTCATTGAGGAACGATTCTTATAAACAACACAAATATGGATCTATAATGTTTATATAATGAAACGCATTGCCATTGGGAAGCTCATAATACCAGGCATTAATGCAAAAACCTAGGTAATGAATGTATAAATGTACCAAGTAAACAAGCAATTATGGCAATTATTGCATTATTGCTATTTGAGCAATTTAAAAGCACTGCTGAGATGCTGTCTGAATTATTTCAGTCACGGTAATCATTTCAGCATAAACGAGCACATCCAGCTGTCCTCGATAAGTGGCTCCCTGTGGGGTCATGGTGGCCCGGACCCAAATCCCAGCAAGCGTAGGGTGTAACAGAGCACGGCTCTCAAACGGGATGCCAGGGTGCGTCAGACACACTCAGGCGGGCAGAATCCTGAGACGCCTACAGACAAGTGCAAACATGCAAGTTTTAGTGCAAGTTTACAGCTATTCCCTTTGAAATTTAGACAGGTATGGTGCATTTTGGGAATTGTTGTCATTCTTAAGGCAATTATATAATTTTTCCATCTTCAAATTTAGATATTTTCTGTCAGAAAACAGCCTGTAGACTGTACAAATCTTTGGAAAAAATACAGCTGTCAAACCTTTCAAAAAAGATCAAATATAAACCTGAAACAGGAGGTGGCGCTGTGTAATTTGATAGCCACATTAAAACTATTAATGCAGAAGCCATAACTCGCTAAAAACTTGTAAATGAGTTCATGTCAACTCAGATCAGATCTCCCCAATGAGAAAAAAAAATCCCTGAAATTTAAGTTGATTTTTGGCTCTTTGGAAATTCAGAGCTTCTTAACCAAGTGTGTTACTTCATTAATGTATTGATTCTTATTGGATTAAACCAGGAAGTGATTGACAGCACACAGTAGTCCTACCCACTAAGAATCCACACTTTTCTTATCATTGCATTAAATGTCAATGCTATGATCCCAAATCATCCTTCAATCTTATTTAAAAAAAAAACACACAAAACACTAAAAATACTTGTTAAATTATAGCTCAGCAGAAACTGTAAATGTATTTCTTATAAAGAGGTGAAGTATAAAGCATTCAGTCCTGTCAGCTCCATAAAACATCAAACACTTCAGGTATTAAGTGTTAAAGACGCGACAGCTTCGTACTTCCCAGTCAGTCGAGTCCTCATACGCAAAACGCTCCTGGTACAGTCTATTATGATGACACGTCTACATTTAGATACAGAGCATTTGTGTCCTTTCTTGTCACCTTGGGGAAAAGACACCCCAGATGTCAGACTCTTAGCTGTGACATGTAACTGGGTTTCTGTATCACTGTGTATCAGTTACCCAAAATGTTAACGCTGTCAGATAATTTTGCGTATTTAGAATTCGTTTGACACAAGTCAGACACTGGTAAGTTACAAAATGTACATGACTAAAAGACCATGTCCAACAATCTCATTGTTGTTTTATTCAGATATGGATAACAATTACTGAAGAATAGTGTCTCCCCAATCTATTGAAGAAAGTAGTGATTACTGTTTAATTAGTATATGAATGAGTGGTTTAAAAAAATGGTGGTATTCCTTTAATTACGCAAACTGAGCAATTAGTTGCAAATAACTGGAACATATTTCCTAGGCTAACCAGTAACAGCATCTGATGCGGTCTTATCACTGAACATCATAAGCTTAGAAGTATCAACTAGCTGCACATTAAATAGTAAAAACTGCTTGATATATCCCAACCAAAAAAAAAATTTACCAAAATAATGGTCGTGACACACCTTGAAACAGTGTTGGTAAATGGGGACACACTGTTTTGTTGTATTTAAATATAACTCAGATTGCTTTGTGGCCCTCTGGAAATGTATGGAGCAACAGGGCCTTCCCTGCATCACAGCTGTTGACATCGTAAGTTGATACAGATCGTCTACGTTTCAATGCCCCACAACCTTCCAGAGGTTAACTGTTAGTCTACATTGGCTGTTGTGCAACTTTGTGGAAAGCCATTGAATCAGCACAAACGGATGACAGCCGCTTGGGGGAGGTGAGACTAAGTGTTTGCTTCCTTCCTGAAGGTAAAAACTGATTTGCTTGTTCCCATTTTTAATTGACATCTTCGTACCCATCAATCGATAAGCAGTATGTCAGACATGAGCATGGCCTCACCTGCCTTAAGCCCACCTTAAACGGGGAAGGGGGGCACTTGACTGAGGAACCGCACTTAGAAGTGTACTCCTCTCATAAGTATACTCTATTCACAGTACTACATTACCACCCAGAAAAGTCAATTTCAGCTGAGAGCAGCAACAGGGAGAAATTATTTTTAGACAACACTGAATTTAAATGGGCAGGAAAAGGGGGGGGGGGGGGGGCACATGTGCAAGAAAATAAATAAAAATGACACAAAGGCAGTGAAGTGAAGGCAGAGAAAGTACCGGAGAACTGGAGAGCGCCAAGTCCAGGGTGGAGGCAGGTGGAGCTGCTGAAAGCTATTCCTGCTCCACACAGCTGCCCGCGTTTGTGCGGCGCCGCTCCGCTGAACTCCCAGGAGGCACAGCGACGTCGGCACTAAACGCAGCATCACAGACTGGGTGGGGGGGACCGAACAGCGTCGGGGTTCCCATGGGGCTGGGGGCCCGGCTTTAGGGAAGCTTTGGTTCCTTTCGAAGGCTGTGCCGGCACCAGATGCATGCCATTGATCTTGATCAGGCATTCTCTCTCTCAGACTCACACGTGCACACATTTAGCGTACCTATCTAAATGGGGACCTTCCGTTCGTTTCTATGGGCAAAACACTAATCCCAGTCAGGACACCCTCAACCGCTAATCTTAACCATAAGTAACTAAACAAAATACAAGAGGTATTGCCATTGATTTTTATTACATTCACAGATTTTTATAGATTTGAGATTATCTAAATGGGGATCTGAAAAATGCCCCCCAAAGTAAGGAAGTGTCAGGTTTTACCACACTTTGGGGACATTTTGGTCCCCAAATGTGATCTATGCGCACGCACACGCACACACACACACACACACACACGCACGAGGTGTGTCGTCTCACACACCATCCCACTTGCCGGCTGCACTAAGTGTCAGTTGTGTGGGATCCACGCCTTTATTCCGTTTCCTCGCCTCTGGTACGGCTCCCAGGGTGCTAATTGATGTGTGGCTTCTCTCTCTCTCTCTCAGGGATCCCATTGGGTGTTTCGGACCTAAAACCCAGCGAGGGCTTTCACTGGGAGGAGGTGGGACTTCTGCCATTCGCCGCTTAATTTCATGCAACTGTAGCAGTGCTGCTGCTTCTTGCAGTTACAAGTCACGTCCACCAGGGGATCTATTTATCATAGGGACACAAGCTGTCTGCTGCTTGTAGACAGAAATGTAACCGCAGTCTTGGTAGTAGGTGGGGGAAAAAACTTCATTGCAAGGATTTTGCTATCAAAGGTCATGAAAAGGGAGCCAGCTCTTAACCATATTGCTCAACATTATATAAATAAATGCTTGAAAATAAGATTATATGTGAGCAATGGAAAGAGCGATAAAACAGCATGCGTGATCAGTGTGGATCGTGCGGACACCTTGCAATCAAAACCTTTAAAATTTAGAAGGCCTCAAGGGAACGTGCAGAACATTCTGGAACAAAACACGAGAGAAGCCCTTCCAGACGAGTGTAAATCAAACGGGCCCCAGTGCCAGTCAACTGACAGGCCGAGACAAGGTTTGATAAAAGGGCATAGCTACACACACACACGTAGGGTAAACATATCCTTATGGGGACCGCTCATTCTTTTCAATGGGAAGAATGCTAACGCTAACTATGACAACCTTAAACCCCACCCTGCCCTAACCATAAGTAAACAAACTACTGCATTTTTAGTTTTTTCATAGCAGTCACCGATTTTTATAAAATAGGTACCAGGAAACCGGTCCCCATAAGGGAAAAAACGGATATTTATTACGTTATGGGGTCATTGTGTCCCCATTACCCGCTCTCTCTCACACACTCACTCTCACACTCACTCTCACAGACACACACACACAGTTTATAACTAAAAGCCCACAACTTATCCGATGTACAGTGAGGGCAGAGGATAGAATTAATAACACACTCCACATGTGGCATACGTACACCATGTGACTAAAAGGAACATCTCACATCAGTCTCAAAAAGAACAAAACTTCTCAGCTTCACAGCTCCAGGGGGCTGTCATTAGAATTTAATTTCACTTTATTTCAGCACTATTTGGACAAGCGGACCATCAGAAATGACGTCGCACCACAAGCTGTTCTCACTCACTCTGTAGCGGCACCTGCTCCCCGACGGAGGGAACCTCAGATTGTTCACTGATGCAGTGGTTAGTATTAGAGAATCCCAGAATTATGCTGAAAATATATTACAGATATTACACCCTTTATTTAGAAAGTTCCATGATGTTCAAGTTAACAAATAACTAAGAGAGAATTTTAATCATAGCCATATGCTAATACATAAAACTATATATATAAAACAAAAATTCTACATTTAGATATTTTGTGGGCATTTGTTCTAAACATATCTGTAAACATTATATTAGTTTTTTTTCATCGATACATTGCTCATGATATTGTTATTAATACCTAATGGTACTCTGTAAAGATATTCAGCAATCAGTTTCCTGGATGTCGAACCTGGGCAGGTGGCATTATCTAACGCTAAACCAGAGAGTGTGAAGATGGCCAGCAGCAGAAGGGCAGGGATTCGAACACCCACGCCTTCTTTCAAGCTTCATTTGTGTTCTACGTTTTGAAAAGTGAGAAAAAAATGCATCATGCAAGAAGGACAAAAGGACTGTCCCTCTCTGCAGACCACAAACCTGGGCATGTCCGCTCCCCACCCAAAGGAAGGATTCAGAAAGACTGACTTGGCTATGCAGCGCTGGATTCACAGTGTGCCCACCCCTCCCTGACCCAGAGCAAAAGCCGCCCCCCCCCCAGGTTTAGTGATCAAGGAACCCGGGCATGGGGAACGGGCGCGCGAAGGCCTCCACACGCTGCCGTAGGTCGGCGATCCTGGCCACCGTTTCGGGGTCCTCCAGCAAGTAGGACCTGAAGTCCTGCAGCTTCGCTGAAGGGGAGAAGACATGGGAACCTTTCAGGCTTCTGAGTGATGTACAGCTCTTCACCTGCTCCGAGATTCCTGTGCCGTGTCCTCTAACGTCTTTTTAAAGTGCCGATTCATCGAACCTAGAAGCATGACTTTGCACAGTACTTACTAGTGTGTCATTAATTTATAAGCGACCATTACTGTTAACCTGTTCAAAAGTCATGAGTGTTTCTCCCACTGAGTGACCTGCTCTCCTGGATTGGAGCTTCCAGGTCTTCTTTGAAGCTCACATCACCCACCCCACCCCAACTATCCCTTCTACTTACTGGTCTTCTTCTTCACATCCAGGGCAATCTTGAACCCCTCGTCCATGAATTCCACCACTTTCTCAAAGTCCACCTCCTTGAACTGTCTGGAGGTCAGGGCAGGTGCTCCTGGCCAGCAGAGGGGTAGCCAGGTTAGGATGAATACCAGAATTAAGCACTACCCACAAAACGATACCATCCCGGAGATCCTCCTGTACCTAGCCTGAGACCCCCAGGTGTGAGGGCGCTCTTGTCGCCGGGGCAGGTGTTCTTGTTGGCTGTGATTGACACCAGCTCCAGCACTCGCTCAGCCCGAGCCCCGTCCATGCCCTGAGGCCGCAGGTCCACCAGGACGAGGTGATTGTCGGTGCCCCCTGCAAAGACGGAGAACAATGACCAGGAGTCCATTCAGGTGCCACTCTCAAGGTGTTCCTCAGGAAGAGCTCCACACGATGGGCCTAAAAGAGGTTTGCCCTGTGGTCACTCTGGTTATGGAGACTCACCTGACACCAGAGTGTACCCTCTCTTCAGAAGTGCACTCGCCATGGCCTTTGCATTGTGCATGACTTGGGCTGTGTACTCCTTAAACATTGGCGTTGTCGCCTGAAGACAAAAATGACAAAAAAATGATAAAATTACCAGAAGACTGAGGACACATTATATCTTCTGGCTGACTTGAGAATGCCTGGGCATCCCCCAGAATGAGTCTATGTTCTTGGGAAAAGGTTTGGTGTGGCCTGCTCAGCATGCCGCTACCATGGCCACAACCAGATTAAAAAACCAGAAGATGGATGAATGGATAGATGGATGATCGTTGACCTGGTGTAGGCGGACCTATGCTGCTGAATTAGGCTTGGGCGATTATACCCATAATACTGACGTGTTATCGTGGTACGTTGTGTATACCGTGCTATTTTGAAATCTTGGTGAGAAAAATACTATATTGCTGTGGTGATACCCCACGTTGTGTCTTGGGGGGAAATGTCCGGAAAAAATCCTGGAATAGCGCCGTTTTTGAAATTATCATCAAAATACCATATACCGCGGTATAATGCCAGGACAGTATAAGGGCATAAAAAATTGAATATCGCCAAGCCGACCCTGAAGGTTCCACAATACACTGCACCGTGTTTAGGCCGTGGCCAAGACGTGGTTCACGCCTGAAAGTCCGGCCAACATCCATCAGGATCCCGCCACTGGCAGATCAGGACAGCGCGGTCATTTCTTGGACCTTGATATGAAAGCACCGATCAGCTTGCCTCTGACGGCTGGCCCTGGATGACTCAGCCGAACGACACCCCACAGATGGATCGAGTCCAAGGGCAGCACAGAGCCATAATGAATGGCAGCACCGCCGTCGTGAAGAGGGAGGAAAGTACAATGGAAAAACGTGTCTCGCTCTGTAAGTACCACCGAGGCTCTCGCAGAAGACGTAAATGCTGACACTCTCGTGATCCGACGAACTGACTTTACTCATGTTCTGAAAACAAGTCTATTATAGAAAAGGCAGAGGGTTCAGTATATAAGCAAGAAATATGTGCAATTGCGTGAACTGGACCCATACTGGATGCACACATATTTCTATATTCCCCAGTTATGTCCCTGATCTCATTTACAGCATAATAACTGATCAGAACTTGGGTACAGTTCATACTATCACACTTAGATGAACTGATGAAGTTACTATATATGTAAGACGACGCCACCACAAATCCTGACCTGGCTTTGTGTTTAATCTGCAAACTCGACAGTCACTTCAATGCACCTCCAGCTTCCTCCACCAAAGGTGAAACAAGCAGCAGAAACAGACGAAGGCTGTTGCATGGCAGCACATGTAGCTGTGGCTTATAAATGACAACTTAACATGAGCTAAACTGGTTAGTAAATGACTGACGGAAAAAATATATTAAGCAATTAAAAGCAGCAAAACATTTTTACAGTAATTTGCAATTCTATCTGAATATAAGTGTTATCATTAATGTCTAATATTGCCGGCTAATCATGCCCCTCCCCCGCGCTGCACGCCTTCACAGCAATAGCACCTGCGCAACGAGGCGGGGGGGTGTGAACTGACCTGTCGGAGGGCGATGGCCACCGCGGCGATGGCGTGATTGTGGGGCCCTCCCTGCAGGGAGGGGAAGACTGAGAAGTTGACCCTGTCTTCCAGGTCGTAGTGGACCTCTCTGCCCTTCTTATCGACTGAGCGCACCCCCTTCCGGAAGAAGATCAGGCCAGCTCTGGGAAGCGGAACCGGCGGTCAGGCCTCCGCATTTTCAGGCAAGTGCAGAAAGTCAGAGCCGATAACGGGGTACACCAGCATGCACGGGGATTATACACACATGGGATTATATTATGAAGTAGAAAAGCAGCGAAGCCAATGTACAGGATATTCCCCCGATGTCCCCACCCCTAGCCGTAACACGTCAGCAAAGCATTTCGTTTATATTTACGTGTATCTTAAACAATATTCCATTTGCAGGACATGTTGGTCTGCATGGGTCCTTCTGCTTGCTTGACTGCAGTATGAGTAGTACTGCCTTTATATTTAGTTTTTCACTATATCTTGATTAAGATAAAGATTGACTTTACTGATTCCAGGGGCAAATCCTAGTGCCTGCAGCAGCGAGAACGTAGTGCACAGACAAACATATATGCAGCTCCCAACAGACAGAGTCTCACCATACTGTGTGCATGTGGTACACGCACGGATTTAAAAAGTATAAAGTACACATATAGACTATCCTGATCAAATCCTGATTGTGGCATTACAGAAATAAATTTAATTATGGATAAATTAATGAGAATAATACCGATGGCACTGGATTTGTATTATTACAAAGATAAGAAGGTTTGCTCCTGTCTGCTACTGTATAATCCTCTGCTCATCTTGATGGATGCCCAAAAGCCCCACCTACTGGAGCCAGGAATGGCCACCCCTACACATGAATGGTACCTTCCCGTTCACCCACCTGGCCCCCCTGAGCGACTTGTGCGTGGTGGTGGTGACCAGGTCCGCGTGGTCAAAGGGGGACGGGATGGCGCCAGCGGCAACAAGGCCGCTGATGTGGGCCATGTCGGCCAGCAGGTAGGCATTGAGCTCCGTGCACAGCTGCAGCCGGGGGGGGGGGGGGGGGGGGGGGGGGGCGGATAGAACTCTCTTTGGACCAGAAGTCAAAGATACAGGCCTCCAATCGGCCTTTGTCCTGCACTTAGGCATCACTGGGAAGACCTATGAGGACTCAGAAGCGAAGGACTAATTTATTACAGATAACGCCTAATTTCTTTATTATGTCATATAGAATAGACACAGAACGCACTGGAATTAAGAGGACACTAATGTAATATATCACATGAACTCCAAAGACATTTATCTATTCGAATAGGCGACAGCTATTGTCTCAGCTGATTCCTGCTCTCAACAAGTACATGGATTTAATTAAATTTCGGGTCCCTTGAAAAGCCGGCTCGCACAAAGACGCACATGTGTGGTGATAACACTCAATATAGACTTAATGGTTTGGCCGATCATTTGATTTGCTGGCTAACATTCATGCAGTACCTACCGCGTGTGGGAGAGAAGCAGGCTTTTATCGCCCACATTCCCCCGAGCGACTGCAATTTAGAGTCAGCCGGGCGGGGGACAAAAGACAGTTTAAATAATGAGAAAAGCTTGTTACGGACCGAGAATACTTTTCCATCTCTTCTCTCTGTCTTTCTCTCTCATCTCTCCGTCAATAGACACTGGATTATTGGGCTTCTCCATTCTCTTTTTGCCCTAAGCGACACTGAAAAGATTATTCAGAATATTTAATTAATGGCTGAATGCGCCCGCTAGCAGGACACGGTTGATCTTGAAAAGGAGTCCATTAGCGGGGCGCTCGCTATTGTCGCGCGCCAGAGCCCCGTGCCCCCAAGTCGCGCGGTGCGGCGTGAGGAGATCTGCCCGCTGCCGGGTTCCGCCCACGTAGGATGCGGCGCACGCCCGCGAACGGGTGCGGGAATCAAGGTTCAGGGAGAAGCTATGAGCGGCCAGGTGGACGTCAGTTTACGGGGCGGCACAATGGGGGTGGAAAATAATGTCGGCTTTCAGCGAATCTCACCGTTTATCATTTTTTTTTCTCCCGCGATGTTGTGCGGATTTCACTCTCAACAGTAAAATAATTTTTACTCAGAGGCGAAGTGAGGTTGGAGCCACACTTGTTTAGGACGTCATAGGTTCAATACAGCTGATCAGGACTGTACAGAAATCCGATTTCAAACGCCTCGATCCTGTATGACTCGTAACTCCTTAAATTCTTGACCGCTGATGTTTCCTGAATTGAGTCGGGTTAAGGTCTGCCTCATGTAAGAGGGTCTGCTCTGCGCTTCCATAGTTCAGCAACAGTTCACCTTCCAGAATTTGAACTGAACAATTCTTCCGGTGCTTTAGGTCCCGCCCAACTCTCCTCTTCATCCCTTCACACTGACACAAGACAATACAGTGTTAACAGTTCAGACACCTTTGTTCGTCATTTCCAGCAGGTGTGGTTGAGCATATTACACCAAGAGCAATGCAGTTTGCCTATAAATGAAGAATTTTTAGTGGTTCTGATATTTTCGACCTTGCATTGATGTGAGCCATTAAAAAGGCCTGTTAGTTTAACTGTTTTTTTTCATATTCTGTTGCTTTGATTTCTGCCCTCTGATAGGCTGGCGTGCCTCACAGGGTGACCCCTGTTCCCTGTTCTTTCAGGCTTATCATAGCCCTGTGCTGGATAAGCAGTATTAGACGATCTCTTTGTACCAGTGCAGTGTCAGCTCTCATAGGCGTTTTCTCTGGTGGTATGTCGCTGTGCTGTCATTGGCAGGTCACCCTTCTGATGGGAATGGAAGCCGGTCTCTTCTCGCTGTAAGCTCTGCAGGCTGCAAGCAGCATTGAGCTTCTCATAATTTAGGAATGTTAATTATAGACCTGATGCTCCACAAAGGCAGCTTTTTTATCGTGCTGTTTATGTGGATCTTTTTTTGATGGTGTTTGCACTAAATGAAAAGCGGGTTTCTGCCTGTGCCATTCACCATCGCTACAAAAGGCCGCTTGCCATCAGAAGACTGATGGTTTTCTGCAGGAGAAGGAGCGTCTCATTTTGTCAAAACGGAAACACACTTCTCTGACGCAGTGGAGCGCTATGTCCATGTACCTTTGTGTGTCTGTGTGTATGCGTGTACCTGTGTGTGTGTCTTTGTACCTGTGAGTGTGTCTGTGTGTATACGTGTACCTGTGTCCGTGTACGAGTGTGTCTGTGTGTATGCGTGTGCCTGTGTTATTGTACCTATGTGTGGACCCACAGTCTACTGATCTACTAATCAAGAGGGATAAATCCATTCCCCCCCCCACTCCGGTTGGCAAAACCGACTGAGGCGGTCCAAGGTGACATCTTGTCAGGGGATCAAAAATTCCTTGATACAGCCCCACTTCAGATCAATGGATGGCGAAGCTCACGTTGGTATCATTTTAATTCAGTATCCCAAAAAATACTCCATAGCCTCACATGGTACCAGAGTGGCTGAATGTGCTTTAATTTCCCAGGAAGGATGTAGATGGCAGGACGCTGATGCAAGTGCATAGAGAAGCGAGGTGCCTCGCTGTGTAACCAGGGCTGTGCCGAGTGCCGGAGGGATCTTATACTTCCTGGCAGTGTTAGGGCTTTAGCCCCTTTATCTGCAGCCTGTCAGGACCCCCCCGCACCCCCTCATACCAGCTAAAGAGTTATGCTGTTTCTTATTGCTTTTATGGTATTACTTTTGCAGGGAGCTTCTTGTTGTTTTACGGCAGTTACTCCACCATTTCATTCCATAGTCTTTGTTTTTTCTTTTTCCACAAGGTAACTTGAATTGCATTTTTGTTTTGAAGTGTAACATTGTACTGAATTTTGTGTGTCACCAACTTCATTGGTGTTTTACTGACTTGATTGTTTCTATTTATTTTATGTTATTATAATCAAAAATATAATTCTGCAGCTTCCCCTGGCAGGAAAAGTTCAAACTGGAAATGAAACTGGGGCCAAGGAAACAGCAAAGCTAATGAGATAATCGCTGAAATTAGGAACAAAAAATAATAATAATGCAATTTAGAATGCATTGCGAGAACTGTATGTAACTAAAATCCATGCTAAATTTGCAGGGAAGAATATTTGACCCAAGTTTCAGATCTGAGTCAAGAAATGTGTTTGCATTTGTAGTGTTTTGCCCTGTGGTGATTTATTATCTAAGGCTAAACGTGATGCAGAGCAATTCCCACCCATTTATACGGTTGGATGATTTTGTTATAGCAAATTCAGCTAACCTGTAGCTTAAAGGCTCACCCCAAAACCATCTCCCTCATTCCCCCCCCCCCCCCCTTCACTCCAGACGTGAAGCTGCTGGAGAACCAGCAGTTTGTGGAGAGCGTTCAGGAGCAGGTGAACACGGCGCTGCTGGAATACACAGTCTGCAGCTACCCGCAGTTGGATAAGTTTGGCCAGTTGCTACTGCGTCTGCCTGAGCTGCGTGCCCTCAGCGTGCAGGCCGAGGACTATCTGTGCTACAAGCACCTGAGCGGCGAGGTGCCCTGCAACAACCTGCTCATCGAGATGCTGCATGCCAAGAGGGCGTGTATCTGAAACCCCGCCCACATCGACCCCCCCCCCAAGTGGACCCCCCCCCAAGCGGACTCCACCCCCAAGCCAGAGAGACTGAGTGCCATGTTCACTCATCCTTCTCATTCGCGGTCTCATGTTTCAGTTCTGCTATCATGTATGTGCACAGTGACCAAATAAGCTCATGTGATTCCGCCACGGGGTTTGACGAGGGGCTCCTCCACGTTTCCCTCTCAGTCTGGAGATCAATTCAGCTGCCTCCTCACAACATGAAATTCTACTCTTCTGTCTGACTATTTGGTCTTTTAAGTCACCAAAAGTGCTAAATTCAGCCATAGATGCCATATTTCGACACCAAACACATTAGAATTTGTTTTGTTTTAGAATTTGGAGCACTGTGTTTTTTTTTAACTTATAACTGCATTTTTTTAATCAATTTCTGACTCACTGAACTTCACTGTTAAGTTAATAACTTTGAAGGTAGTAATGCATATTTGACCTTTTAAGAATTTGTTAGTTTCTTACTCATTTCTTATTAATGTTTATTTAAGTGTTTCACGTGATTTTAGTACTGAGCACTTTCTCCTACATTTCTATTATTCCGGTGTTTTTACATGATAATTTAAAGAAATTACTGTAAGTCTGAAAGCATTTTAATTGTCAGCGTAATTGTTTTTTGGAGCTGATGAAAAAAAGGTCATTGGGGATGACAGATGGGTGATACTTTTCCTTAGAAGGTTTGTGTAACTGTGTAGTAACAGCAGCAGATCATGAACACTTGCACAGAAGACAAAGTCAACAGTTGCATCCAATGCAAGCATAATATCAGAGCAATTAGGAAAAGCCGTGCGTAGGAACTGGTAGGTAAGATCATCATTTTCAGTGAAAAATAATCCTTAGCTCTAGTATTGTAAGTCACTTTAAAATATGAGGAATAAGATATTGTGACTGAACTCTTATATAACGATCTAAAGACCAGCTACAATGAAAACACACTATGCAAAATGTACCTACTTTATGAGCAGAAAGGCTTCGCTATGTATAGAAGTATGCTTTCGGGTGCTCTGCGATGGCGTTTTTAATTGAATTAAATGCTTAAAGAAACTTCTTTCAGTGTAGAAGGCTAGACAATGCCAGCATCACCATTGTTGTCCATTTAGACAGGTTATTAGATTTTTAGGATAGGGGAGTGCATCCTAGAGGGGCTGTTATGGACGACCATGCTGAACATAGAAGGCGGCTTCAGCAGAGCTCTGCAGGTTCAGAATGTGCCAGAGTGTGCAGAACACCAGGGCACGGCCCACTCATCTGTGAGCATATCCAGGTTAAAGGTGACGGCTGGCGGGGGAGGTCAGTCATGGGTGGACTTGAGGTGTATAAGTGGGAGGGAGACAGAAAGCCCTCGTTTTAGTTGGAGAGTGGACAGAGAGGGGCAGACCCGGGCCAATGTCCATGGATATAGACAGCAAGAAACACGTGTCCAGTGGCAGTCACCCCTTTAGGTGCCATTGACAGCCACCTAGGGTGCCATCTTCTGGGGGGTGGGCACAGAGAAAAAAGCTTGGCCAGGGAGCCACACGGGGTTCGCCTGGCCCTGCACGTGTCAGTCAGTTTGTGCTTGAATATCCTTTGCCAAACAAATTAAACCAAAAACCCTGATTCATGTGCAAATCCTGCTATCATGAGGGACGCTGATATTCTCTGGGACTAGGTAGACAAATCTTGCGAATCAGGTCTTCATACCGATTCTGTTGTGAGGTCGTGCTCAACTGTGCAATTAAAAGACACTGCAAAATGCCTAATCATTTTCATCATCATCTTCAGCATCAAGAATACTGGTCGAGAGATCAAGGACAAACCAGCGAGCAGTTTGGGCATTGTGATGTTTCTGGGAGAGATAAGTGAAGGGAGTGTACGCAGTCCCTGTCAGACATGCACACATATGCACAAGCACACGCTAACACAGAGAGTGACTCGGTCACTCTGGGAAAAGGACAGTCACATGAGGGGGTCGTGCTTTCGCGACTGATTGAGATGTGTCACAAGTCATTCTGCTCTGTGGGTGTCTGTGACTCATTCTGTCCTCCATCATCCTGCTTGGTCTTGTGGAAATGTGCCTGGTTTGTTTCCCTCTCTTGCTACATTCAGATTATTTCACTTTTTTCTAAATATAAAAATGTTCTGTTATAACAGGAGAGGTAATACTTTGAAAAGGAATAAATTAATGTGCTGTGAGAAATTAATACTGACAGCCCATGCAATGAGAGGCTATATGTGCTTTTTATTGCAATGTCCTGATCTCGCTTTAGGTTTAAAAAGTGCAGAACTTTCCTAACAGTACTCTAGTTTGATCATGTGAAGGGCAGAACTGTGACATTTTAACATCGAATGTGTTGTAATTAAACATATGACTCAATGTACAAATGAATAAAATGATGTAAATCACAACAAAGTTTAACACTTTTTGCATGGCATTCCTTGGATTCCTTGTAGTTGCAGACTCTGTGTTGGGGGGGGGTGTATGATGTAGTATTACTGTAGACTGATACAGTATATTGTATGTTAGTGGATTTACAGTTAGCAGAACTAAATTTAGCAGAAGCTAATTGGTCCACTAATGGTTTTCAAAGTGTAAATGCTAATCTGCTAACAAAAAAAGTAGCTTCACTAATTACTGGACGGAGTATTAGTGGAAGCCTGCCTACCACCGGATGGTGGATAGTTCAGATCAAGAATGTAGAAGTCCAGACCAAGATTTTGTTTAAACCAATCATCTGAGTACTCTGTGACTGTGACTCTCTATAAAAAGCATTACTGTAGAGTATATTATACTGTATTACCGTAGACTGATACAATATTATTATAGAGTGCTACAGTATTACTGTAGACTGATATGGTATTCCTGTAGAGTATGTGATACAGTATGAATGTAGACTGATACAGTATTTCTGTAGAGTATGTGATGCAGTATTACCGTAGACTGATATGGTATTACAGTAGAGTGTATGATACAGTATTACTGTGGACTGTTACGATATTACTGTAGAGTGCATGATACAGTGTATGATACTGTAGACTGATATGGCATTACTGCAAAGTCTGTGATACAGTATGAATGTAGACTGATACAGTATTTCTGTAGTGTGTGATTCAGTATTGCTGTAGACTGATAGTGTTACAGTAGAGTGATATGGTATTACTCCAGAGTGTATAATACAATATTATTGCAGACTGATATGATATTACTGTATGTAGGTGTACGATGCGGAATTTCTCTACTGATGCAGTATTACTATATAACAATATGGTATGATATAATCATTGAGACCCTCCTGATTGTCCTGTGGATACAGGCATCAAAACCAAAAGCTCGGAACAGAATCACAAAGTTGTTTTAATACTTCTGTGGAGTAGAAGCGCATTTTCTCCGGATCCACCACGTCTCTGCTGCCGAATCGCTGACACCCTCCTGGTCACACTCCCCCGGGCCTGATCGCCTGCACTGAGCCCGGAGAGGCTCCAGGCCCTCAGCTCATCTTCCTGCCTTTCCTCCTCATCTACAGTTTCAATGGTTTTAAACACAAAAGAAAATATATAAAAGATCAAATGTGTTTCAGGCCAAATTCTGCTGTAATGGTTTTAAATCAATAAGCACAATCCAGCAAAGCTGTGCACGCTCCACGAAATTTTAATTTGTCTGTTTTGCTCCCCATTCAAAGCCAGGAGAAAAAGGCCCAGATGGTAATTTCAGAAAGTGGGATGTCTTTCTTCTTCCTCCGGAGCTCTGTTCATTTCCCTTTGTCTGACCTTCGAGGTCCAGCCCAATTAACGCGGCGTCGCAATAAACGGCAGCAGAGGGGCCTCCGACTGCCGAAACGTGTGAGGAAAAAAATTAAACTCGACACATGGTTAAGGACTATAGACTGTTAAGAAAAATAAGTCTATTTAATGGCCATTCAGGATGTGACGACGATTCAACACAATAACAATATATAGAAGACAAACCAATAACTCCAGAACACAATGACTGTCAGTTGAGTGTACAAACAGGTTTTATTTCTATGAAAATAAACAAACATACAGCAGTCTCAGATTCCTTTAAGTCGCAAACCCAGATAAGGGTTTGAATAAAAATTTGATCTGAAGCTTCTTGGTCCAAAGCAGGTCAAGATTCAACATGGAAAGAGACAAAAGGCACCAATCTCAGCGACGATACCTACTAATACCAACTAAAAAACAGATGACTTAAAGCTCTCAGACACCAGCATCTAGCACCCATGACCTACAGACAATTCTTGCAGGGAGAACTAAGGTTATCAATACCACTAGTGCACCATAAACTGTAACAGTCACAATGAATTTGGGGAAAGTTTCAGGTTAGGACTGAGAGCTATGGACAGCTGACATCACATGCCCATCACACTCCCAGTCACGGCGGGTAAGGGGGTGTTTGCTCATATTGCACAATGACAACATCAAACCATGGTTGCTCACAGAACAAAGCAGCATCTGCGTATTTTAGCCAGCGAGTCCTGTTCACCAAAATCTACTTTAAGAAAACAGAGAAGAAAACAGACATGGCAAGCTGTACAAGATGAAGATCTTGAGGATTGGTCTAAGCTATGTTTCCAAGCCCATTTCTGCCATTTCAGGAGATCAGGCGATGTCATACGCTAGCTTGGCACATGCATACCAAATTAGTTGCTTTCATTTGTTAACTTACCACTGGTGTGGTGGTCCTTTGTGTGTCTAGGTGTCCCCAGCCCTGTCATGGAGTTAGCGTGTCATCCCCCATGTTAGCATGGGCTACATACTGGTTCTCTGGTGTTCTACCCAGTTAAAAAACACTGTGTTCAGGGAAACTGGTTACTCCTCAGGGTAACTAGTGACTCTAAGCATCCTCAGACAGGTTGTCCCACTAAAAGATCATCCAGCGCCTTCCGGGACACTAACCCTAAATAAATGGCTATTTATAATGAACAAGTGGGTTAGACTGTTCCTCCAGGAACATGAAGAGCTTGTCTATATGATGACAGTAGTAGCAAGCGAGGTGTGAAACCGAAGGGTTGTTGGAATGTCCTCATTCTGCGGGGCTTTGGGTTTCAGAGAGCCACCTCTTCCTGCCTGTCCTCCAGCGGCCCTGTGATGGTGTCCCAGCAGCCTCGTGGTCCTGTGAATGTGTCCTGCCCGCCGCGGTCACCATGAGTGCTGTCCGTGCTCTGGTCGCTCAACAACCTACACATAGATTCAAGGTTCAGGAGTTCATTGTTATGCACACACAAAACAGTCAGTTACACCACACAATCCCTTCGGCCACCGATAACATACGCAAAAATTAAGCATAAAACATTAATACAAATTAAGGTGCATCAAAAGACAAATTCAAAAAGACAACAAGTACAATTATGAGAATAAATAGGTGCAATATAAACACGTAATTCAAATATTCTTAAAAGCATTGTGCCGTTTGAACACGAATGGCTACATGAGACAGCGCAAGAGGCATGCATTTATGGGGCTTTGGTCACTGAGAGTATGCCGCTGGCTGGGGACACGGTGAGCGTGTGCGTGGGAACCCGCCGCAGGACGCCGATCGTGGTGGGCAGGTCTGCTGCCAGCCTACATGCCGCTCAGCTGGGGCATCTCGGGTGGGGGACCTCGAGCGGGCTATGGGAAGAATGGCATAGTGGCGGCGCAAGGGGAGCAGGTGTTCGAGTGTGTGTTATCGCAGCCGACTGAATGCGTGTTTCCCCCGACGGGGAAAATGAAGCCTTTCAGCGCGCGTGTGGCACAGTGCTGTGACTTGGTGCCACGTGGCGGCTGGAGAGCCACTCTACAGCCATTAATTGGTCTTTTGACATAAAGGGAATTGCCCAACAATGCTAATGGCGCCCACGACAAATGATGCCGGCCGTGCCGGAAACGTCCTCCTCCACTGCCACGCGAAGGTCCCCTAACAGAGATTGGACGTGTTGAAGAGAAGTCCTTGAGCACCCAAAGCACCCCCCCCCACCCCGAAAAAAAGGGAAAATGACAACAATGCCAGGCGGTAAACCGATAATGAGTGTGCTTTCAATGGCCCGTCCGCTCCATAGCATAGACAGCCGTATCCAAACAGAAGACTTCTCGTTTTGGAGATGAATTGTTCCAGCATGTTGAGGTACTCATGGTTTCCAGCCTGTTTCTGAAGCAGCGCCAGATTTCGTTTGCAAACATCAACTGTCTGTTGATCCCACAAACCCTGGAATTGTGCTATTTCGACGTGTCGTCGGCTGAAAACGGCCATTTGCTGGGTCACTCTCACCTCCTTCTCTTTGGTTTTCATTTTGAGCAAAAATTTATTTCCGCCCTTAGCCAAAAATTTACAAAGAGGGCATGAGGGAAGCATCTATGGCAGCAGCTTAAAACTGGGTTGCGACTAAATTGTAAAGTGGTGTCTACATATTATCCATATGCCAATCAAGAGCACCATAATGCCTTGTGGGTAAGATATTCCTGTTCAGGGACTTTACTGGTCACCAATTAGTAAGAAAAGAAAAGACCAGAGTAAGGCCAGATAATCACAGAAACAGAAAATTACAAAAGTAAATAAATGTTTCCAATTGGTTTGCGCTTACATTATTTTGAGAAATGAGTAAGAATGTCAATGGAGGCTGTGTTTCTCTTCTGTTTATTGACAGAGAAACTATCCATGGGAGGTACAGGGGCACAGGACAGCTACGGTTTCAAAAACACGAGTGGATTCACCATTTTGAGATTTATTTAATGTGATTAAGATTGCCTATATATGAACAGTACTCTCTGGCATCCTCTGCAGAATGATCAAGGCAAGGCTGTCAACTTTGGTCAGCCGGCTGGCGTGAGATTTTCAATTTCAGACAAGTCCACACACGCATTTACACCTACGTGAAGGTTTTATTACCTTGTAAATAGTCTGTAGGGTTTGCAAACTACCCCAACGCCTTTGATGCAGCTAATTTTAGGTTTATAATGTAATAATATAAATTTGCCTTAAGATTTCTTGCGCGAGCGTGAGAGTCCGAAAGCGTGAGTGTCACGCCAGATGCGTGAGAGTTGGCATCCCTGATTAAGGAAGTGTTCCACGAAGCAGGATTTCTCAGATAACTGGGTTAACTTAAGCTCTAGAAGTCATTATTGTCCAACAGAAATGCTCCTCGCTTAAACTCTTATTGTACAATCATGACTTCTAGCTTAAGTTAACCAAGCTAACTGAAAAATCCTGCCTGGTGAAACAGCCCACTGGTCTAGTGTGGTACATGTTGAAGAACGTTTGAGGGAAAATCCAAATGGTTTCAGGGAACTTACAGGATTTGAGCACTCTTAACGGACCCAGTCGCCGCAACAGGTCACGAATAGAAAAATACGGAGAGCTTCATTTTCTGTGCAATTATCACTTCATATTCAACCATTTTACGACCATAAACAAACGCTTATGGGCGCTTCTTAAAGCCGACAAGGTGACGGCGGTTGTTGGCATGGGAAAATGAGAAGATAACGGTTTGAATCTGGGTTGCGACTGAGACACAGACCAAAAGCTCACCTCAATTACACACGTCGCTACTCGTGCGGGAAATAATGTAAGGGCAAAACACTTAAATGCATACCATCCACGAACGAAAGAAGCCGACTAATGAGTCAAAGTTAGCATTTCTTGCCACCTCTGGGGTGATATGCATTATTAATTAAGTGGCATAACCCTGTCTTTCTCCCGCTTTAGCCCACGCTCAGCAATCACCTTGAAATACCGGCGTCTGAATGGCGGCGTTCACACGCGCCGCGCGCGGACCAGCAACGCAGCGGCACCGGGTTTTACTGCACATTCATTTCTCTGACTTACCTGAAGGCTTGAACGCTGTCAATTGAACCACCTGATGAAGAAAAACAACAACACATCAAAAAAGCAATTAAAAGAAAGGACATTAGCAAATGTACCTTTCCAGAAATATCCAGAACAAGCGTACGTACTTTCTTCAGCATAATGACCATAATGATTCGCAGGACGTCTGTTAGCCACGCGAAAATGATAACTTTAATCGGTCATCGGTAACTAGTAATTCTTGTTTCGTCTCAGAAATTTAAATATAGCGTCACGTGTGCGTTGTGCACATCTGTTAATGTACAATGTAATATACAGTAGTATGTGCTTAATTTTGTATTTAATCATCATTATAACTAATCTGTCTTAAAAGCTCTTTATTCCAGATGAGGACTCCAGTTCATCACATTTCTAAGTTAAATGTTCAGATATGTGCTACAGAATGATTTTTTATTTTTCATTTTCTCATATTCACCTGGCAGCAGCACGTTAAACCATAATCCTATTGTATTAATCTATCTGTTTTCCAAGCTATAGTTATCCAGTAAAGGGTTTGAGTGAGCCTGGATCCTCTGACCCAGGAAGTAGAGGACGTGAGGCGGGGCGACAGCCTGGTTGGGATGCCGGGCCGCTGTAGTGCACAACACGCTCATACACGGGGGGTATTTTACAGTCACTGATTCTAATGCCATGTTTATGATATACGGGAGGAAACCGGAGTGCGAGGAATAGCCCCAAGTCAACACAGGGAGCACATGCACACTGCACTCACACTGCACACAACAGTGGGATTCAAAGGCCAAACCCTGAGGATGCCAGGCAACAGTGCTACAGACTCAGCCACTGCGTCCAGTTGTTCACAAATGAAATAGCTTATTATGCATATTGATTGGGCTGTCCATCCAGAACGCCTCCCACACCGGGCCCTAGGCTGGCTGGGCACAGGCATGCACACTAAGTGGTATGGAAGGTGTGACAAAGGGACATAGATCGCTTCAGTAGTTTAGGAAAAGCGCCCCGCTTAGGGCTACAAAGGAGCTGCCCCAGGTGTAGCAACAGCTGCCTTGTAATCCATGGGGCTAATGTCCTGTGTATTATTCAGGTGCAATGCAACCACATATATCTCCATCACTATTATTATTATTATTATTATTCCATGTCCTTCCCCAAGTGGAGGAGTTTAAGTATCTCGGGGTCTTGTTCACGAGTGAGGGAAGGATGGAGTGGGAGATCGACAGGCGGATCGGTGCGGCGTCCGCAGTGATGTGGGTGCTGCATTAGTCTGTTATGGTGAAGAAGGAGCTGATCTAAAAGGCAAAGCTCTCGATTTACCAGTCGATCTACGTTCCTACCCTCACCTATGGCCATGAGTTGTAAGTAGTGACCGAAAGAACGAGGTCGCGAGTGCAAGCGGCCGAAATGAGTTTCCTCCGCAGGGTGGCTGGGCTCTCCCTTAGAGATAGGGTGAGGAGCTC
>JAODJU010000130.1:1904617-1924073 GCA_026776725.1 Gnathonemus echidnorhynchus
CATCATAGGATGCTATCTTTCCCACAAGTCAGTTCACTGCATTTCTGCCCTGCGCAACCACAGATGCGATCAGCTGAGCTATGATCTTTGACCCCCTCCAAGGCAACGAAACCGGCTGCGTGAATGAGTACGTGCCAGTGGAACTGATGAAAGCACAGAGGTGTGGGGAGGAGAGGAAGGGGTTCAGATGTCATATGAACTGCACACATGCCGACACACTCCCTGTCGGCATTAATACATAGACGCTATTTTACGCATTTTACACTATTCTGCACTGTGACAACGGATACATCTAAAGCACAGTCTGCGGACAGGAGCATAGCATCTTTCAAAAGCCGTGAAACTTCATTGCAAGCAATTACCCCACACTAACTGAGACCACAAAGGAATAAACCTGTCTGGAAAGACAGATCAAGGACCCGCCCTGCCCCCCCCCCCCCCCCACAAAGACACTCGTGCAATTTTAAATTACATTACACAGCATGCTGAAGTGATTACCTCTAAGGAGTATGCAAACACGCCAGCCAATTACATTCCATGGGCACCACAACAAGGACGGCAGCGGCCTGTGTGTTTGTGAAGTGCAGTGACTCTCATCAGCATCTGACGGCTTCGCTTTTCTGTTTATACAGTCAAGCGTCACTTAATGAAGAGGACACATCCTGAGAAATATGCTGTCAGGTGATTTCGTCATTGTGCAACGTTGCACAACATCTTAGCGTGTGCTCACACAAATCTAAATCGGCAAAGCCTAGGCACCTAGGCTATACGGGATAGCATAAATAACAATAAAATGGATAGTGAATATATAAATCAGTAACTGCTGTTTATTACCATTATAGCTTATTATGTTCTGTACATAATTGTGCGTGCTATACTTTCATATGACTGGAAGTACAGGATGCTTATTTGGGGGGTAATGTGGGGCACAGCGGGTTAAGCCTCTATGCCTGTGATCAGAAGGTTGCCGGTTTGAGCCTAGCCTCGTGAGAATAGCCATATCTGTGGGTCCTTAACACCAACCCATATATTACCTTGTAATTCCCATGGAATGTTTCCAACTTGGAATACTTCCAAAATTCCCCAGCTTAACTTCCCATGGAACAGAAAGTTTCCGTAAATTTACCACCCCTATGCAACCGCTGGCAATAATCTGTCAAGGGGATCTCCCCCTCGGTAAAATTTACCATAGAGGACCCTAAAGTCCAGTGGCCTATACTACAAAGCAGGGTTACCCCGACAAGTTACCCCGATAAACCAGTAACCCAGCTTCGTAGTACAGGCCCCAGAACTGATTTTTAAATCCCAGTCCAGTCCTTCTTAACAGTATGACTCAACTCAGGTCACTGGTCAGCAGAATACCTAAACCCCACATGGAACTGTAGATTATTTCCAGAACGTGGCTCCTTTTTGTACAGTTCAGAATCACCTGACTAGATGACCTCTTCGAATTCATCTCTGCAAGCATTTGTGGAGCCGAACTCTACAGACTGGAGGGGAAAAAAAAGACTCCGCTGTTTATGTAATGGAAGCGTTCCTAATTTACCTGGGTACGATTTTTACCTGCAATGTAAAAAACGACACCCACTAAACACTACACAAATCTCTGCATGAGACTAATCACACAAAACACACACTGGGTAGTTTCAGACTTCTGAAGGAATAATTATATTTTCGAGACGAATTAACGCAAGGCGTTATTCCGCAACCGACAGTGTTTGCGATTTATGCTGGCACATAAACTGTGGGTTTATTACAATAGATTAGTACTTCTTTGTATTAAGTGCCTGGCGTACTTTGCCCTGGTATACACCAGTAGTCATACACTTTATATTTTTGCTTGCATATGTAGATTATTCTCGGAACCATCTACGTCAAATAGGCATCAGTTACATACAAATTAACTATACTGACGATGTGCTCAAACTAACAATTTAGCCATTAATTAAAATGTAAACATGATGTAAATGTAAAAGAATAAATATTTCAAGACCCAGAAAATAATGCATAAAACTGGCAGCATGAACCTGCCACATGGACACACGCATGATGAAACCCCACAAACGCAATTGCATCATCTGCACACCGGACCCCCATTTACCTCCCACAATAAGTGGATATTGTTTGTTTCGTATACATTCTTAATGGGACAATATACTGCAGTGGCTACAAAGTTGGCCAACCACACAAGACACTTTTCTCGGTTAAAAAAAGGACAGGATTGGAAGTTGCATGGGACATAGTAAGATAAATGGAGCTGGCAAACAGGACTGCACCGAGTCCGATATGAACGCCTTCGTCTGCAAAAAGTACCTCAGCAAAGTAGCGGAAAGTAGTTAAGAAGCTGCGAACTTGATACAAATCGCCCTGTTCATATGCATTGACAACCTAACTTGTGTATTCAGCAAATAACTACCAACCTATATTTATGAGGCAAGCAGTTGAATTTGTGTCACTAAAATGGAGAGGAAGCCTGTGTCACCTCGTTTGAACTCGTCGTTTGCATATATCGATTTAGTATCTAATATAAGGCACTAACGGTAATTATCTGCTTACTGAAAATACAACCTAGTCTTCATTTTGTTCACAACATGCGGCTACTCAGCATGTGCATCTGTGCGAATGGCCATATTTACCAACCGTCTACTAATCTGGGTCTGCAAAAATGCGTGGAAACGCAAATGAAAATCCCGATACTTACCCGTACAAGTTGTCGTAACGTTAATGACAGCATGTCGTCAGGTACGAAGAAGCGACAGAATCAAGACAAGGGCTAAACGTAAAAAAAAAACGCTCAACGTGGAAAACCAGATTATTCAGGAACTACCGGGCACATGCACAGTGTCGCGCAAGGTTACATGGGATATGTAGTTTAAAAAAACATTTGGGCGCTAATTAAAATTTGTGCCATATATATGTGCCTTATATTTAAGTGACCATATAAAGGGTACATTTTGTTATATGGAGACCACCCACACGCTATAAGATCATCTCAGGGAATAGAAAATTAAGCACCTGAAATGTTAAAGTATAAAATCCTCTGAATTTGAGGACGTTTTAAAAGTTAAAATAGTGCACTCCGCATTTGTGTATGTAGTTGTATTTTCATATATTCTCCCGTGATTATTAAAGCTTCCGCTGCATACAAAGTTAGGAAACTAGACTGACTGGCATCTGTAAATTGCCCCTAGTGTGCGATTATGTGTGCATGTGCGTGTGCCCCATGATGGACGGCATCCCGTCCAACGGTACTGCAGGCATGTGCGGCGTGCTCCCCGTTATCTGATCCAGGCGTCCTTTCGATACCAGGGCAGGTGTTTGGAAAATGCATGGCTGGAAGAAAAATAACATTTACTAATCACGTTCACTTCCGAAAATGGCACGGTGAATATGTCTACACTGTGTGCCCTAATAATGTATGATATTTTGGAGGAAAAAAAATACGACCTGAAATTTGCAGGTTTTAATACAGATAATGTTAAGCTTATTACTCGGATGATGGTATTTTCTGCCCAGTCGATCATTTTAATTAACCAGCTCGGTGCTGGGACGCAGCGAAGATAAGATCCTTTACAATACCTGTTTGCTCGCTACTGATGTATACCATACTGTAGTACTGTAGAAGAAAATACCATAATAGTATTTAATATTAACTTTAATATTTAATCCTCTTAAACTAAAGAACATTACCTAATCTCGGAACAATGTGACTTAACTCAAATAAACATTATTAGACATCTAGTTTGACAATATATAGGGAACGCAAATCTGAGAGGAGGTAACACCTGCGGGCCTAACAAGCCATCCTCAACATTATACAGCAATATAGCTGTATCTGTGGTCAGCGGCGTATTCAAACCTGATAAATATGTAGCACAATATTTAATCTATATATGTATAACTTTTTAAACCAACTGTACAAACAGAAGGGATGCAATAGACGATAACCGATAAACACAAAACACAACACCATTTATTTCCCTTCTCTTGGGTAATCATATGTTTTACAGAATTATTTCCCACATTTCCCTGACTCTTTTAAATCATTTATTCTTATAAATGTATTTTTTGCACTTCCAAAGCGCAGCTTGCTCTGATAACACTGGCACAATTGAAAGTGTTTTCGGCCGGTAAGAAGACAAAACTGAACAGAAGAGCACGATTCTGTCGTAGCTGAGAAATAAGATCATTCACAATTCAACAGATCGGGATGTCGATCGTCTTTGTGAGTTTTTTTTTTTTTTTTTGTGTGTGTGTTTTTCATTTTAAACTATGCCAAGTTTTGAAATAATAATACCACATTAAATATGTACGTGTAAGCCATATTACGTGTAGTACGTACTATCTTATAGTAGGTTGAACATTTTTGATAATAATAACAGAATGAGAATTAATATTTTTCCATTTTATTTCGTGAATTAGTCAATACCCTTTGTTAACTGCGAACTTCCATAACGGCTGCAGATCACTTTAAAATTCAGCACACACGTAATACCAGGCACATCTTAAAGGCTCCCACCCCCAATTCTAGCCTTTAGTCCCCCTCCTGGTAGCAGACATGAAAAGTTGAATCTGACAGTCTAAGTATTTTCCAGACGGGAGAGAAAGTGTAGCAATATCAGGGTGTTGGGAGGGGACTGCACTGGAACAGAGCTCCAGGGTTTGAGATCTAGGGGTGTCAATCAAATAATAAATGAAGAAAAGAGGATTCAACTGAACATTAACTGGGTTACTTAATAAAACATTGCAGGGAAACCTCCCCATTATCCAACACAAGAGAACATACTTAAAAATGACTTTGTAGAAGTGTAGGTAGGTAAAGAAAGCAAATCATCACTTTATTAACAATCCTTAAAACTGCCATGTGTTAATAATTAATAATAATATTAAAATGACTTGATTTCACTAGTGGATATTGATACTGTTTTTCAGCTAAAATATTATTTGTGAATGGTATATATTCATAAATAAATATGCATTTTGTATGGTCTTTAATCTTAATTCTTGTGGTTGAGAGGAATGGATCCAAAGCATGCATTAAAAATCAGTAGTAGTCAAATAAAGGTTGATTATTATTCAAAAATACATTTCATTTGACAGTATATTTTACAAGAAATCCATAAATCAGACATATTTTATTTGAATGTGACATAAGATCAGTTCTCTCTTTATTTCAAACCACTCAGTGCTGTCCACCAGTCCATACTGTCTATCAGCTGGCTCATTACTAACAGTAGTTTTTTTTTCTTTTTCTTTTTTTTTTTTACAGTTTCTTTAATAGTGTCTTTGGAAACATTCATTTTAAACAGCTTGCATTCTCTTCCATTTCCATGTGCCATTAATGGGTGTGCAATGACATCGCTTAGTGCTGAGACATTTATTTCAAAACCGCATGCTAAGTCGCCAGTTAACTTGGACAAAGACCCAAAGCCAACAGTTTAATACATTTTAATGGGCATTTTCATATATGCATATCCTGTCTTTATTATTTTCTACACATAATAGCAACAGTAGCATTATTTTCCAGCTGTGAGTTGTCATAGTCTCTCGCCGCTCCTTTCTGGAACTCAAGAGTGAAACAAGGATGGTGAAAATCACTAAACCAAAACACTTCTCACTATTTTAATGCCACACATGGTATAGTTTTTCTTAATTAAAAAAAAAACAAAGGATTTCCAAGGTGAGAGGCTACAGTAAAGTTTGATTCCATTTTAATGCCTCTTTGCTTCAGATTCCTCAAATATCAACAATATTAATGAATGACTTCTAAAAGCTGAGCTGATGTACAGAAAATAATCCAAATGAAAGCAATACAAATAATTGAGTCATTTTAGAAATCAGTTGAAATGTTGTCATTGCAGCTCTTAACCTCCTTGTTTTTTTATCCCACGTAATTGTAGAGAGGTGAGAAGACTACACAGCTCCTTTTGTTAATGCCAGCCTCTCTTACCCATCAGCCTTCATCCAAAGTAGGGGTGGTCATTCTGGAAGTTGTAGTCCGGACATACCTTCTGTACCAGCTTGTAATCTTTACCGCAGAAGGAGATGAAGATGCAGATGACCTTGAAAGGTTTGGCGCACACCCAGGTTGCCTGTGACTCTGTATGTTCTGTGTAGCAGTTCTCAGAAGGGTTGTATAGGCAGGGCTTGGGTTTTACTTTGTGGTCGGTCTTTTGGTGTTCCACCCGGCAGTTGAAGGTCTTTATCTCTTTGGGGTCAATGGTGGATTGCTGCTGCTGCTGGAGTTGGAGATCGGGATGGAGCTGCTGTTGGTGAAGCACGTCAAACTCCACCACTTTTGAGGGCGGGACAATGCTGATGGACACATTGGCCAAGCTGGAGGAGTTGTGGCGGAAATAGACGCCGAATGTGCCGTTGACGTGGTCCACTATCTTGCCCGTCACTATAAGGCTGAACTTCATTGTCTTGATGTTTAAGTAGAAGTCCCCCCAGCCAAAGATCTTCTTGGATTTCAGACCTGTCTTCAGTAAAGGTTTGCGCTTGGAGCGATAGCCTGTCTGGTCCAAGTGGAGCGACTGGTTCCGGGCCAAGTCATATGGGTTCAGAAAGCTGTAGCTGGGAGGTTTGGACTTCAAGGGGGTGCTGTCCATAGTGGAGAAGATTCCAGATGTCTGGTATGGTGGCTTCACTCCTATGGCTTTTACCCCTTCCCCTTCCCCCACTCTGCCCATACCATAGGGAATGGTTTTCATCATGGAGCCGGCTGGCCCCAATTCCAGGTAATCCAAGGACTTGGTCACTTGTTTCTCCAGTCCTTGTACCTGAGGATATGGAGAGAGAGACTCAGAAACCATAATGCATTTCTTCCATAACAGTATTACACTGAGCACACTGGCCTTATCCTAATAGCATCAAAAAATAACAGAATGAGTGTTTAATTCATTGTCCAATAACATTTAATAAACCAACCTTCTAACAAGCCAACAGAAAGATAACGGGATTTGTAATTAATAGAATTGTGCATGTAAAATTCTGCCTGGCGATGCATTTAACAAAGATCCTTCTGCAAAAGGCATTATGTGTATTTCTGAAATCAGTCCTGACCTAAAAGTTAAGGAAAGAAAAAAAAAAGAATAAATTGCCACCGCATGTAGAAATGATGATGTCGGGGGCTCTCCCATATGCTGTTACACTTCCCGGTCTGAGCGCTGTCTCACACTACTGTGATATCTACTGCCCAGCATGTGAAATCTGTTCCTCGGTCAGCAAACACTGAAATATTTATGACAATACTGTCCTGTTATTGCAGCAACAGCATCCATGAAAATTACTCAGGCGATTTACATTACAAGGCCTTAAATGTAGCACAGGCATTGGTCATGCGCTGGTTAATGTCCTCCAAAGCAGCCGCTCAATCAGCTTCATGTTACAAGACACTGAAATCAATACACGCTTTAATTTACACATGTGGGTTTTATTTTTTTTTCCAGTGGCCCTTTGTGGGTGTATAGCTCTAGACTTGTGTCGCTGTGTGTCAGTTTCATTTACCATTCGACGTTCATCTGCATCCAGCATGCTCTGTATCAGGGTACACATTAATTTAATTCCTAATGCAGTCACTTTTCTGTATCTTCCCGCTGAATTTCCATCCATCCATCCATCCAATGGGGATTCTCCATTCAATTCTATGGGGAAAACTCTAATCCCACCATGACGAGCCTAACCCCTACCCAGCCGTAAAAAAACAGGTTTTATTACATTGTGGTCCTCAAAATGTAATATAAACATAATCCACACACACACAGACCTGTAGTCATATCTTTGCGGGGATTCATTTCTATGGGTCCCCACAATGTAATATAAACACACACACACGCATGCAACACACACAAGCAACACACTAAAGATAATACATAAATGCCAATTCACCTAACTGTATGTTTGTGAACTGCGGGAGGAAACGATGGGCAGAGGAAACCTACGCAATTATAAGGAGAGCATGCAAACCCACACGTTTACTTTAAAGGAAACAATAATGACACACATTAGAAGGATTAGGCCTAATATTTATAATAAATCATTCTGTCTCTACCTCTTGCTTCATCACTTTTTAATCTCTCACTCACGTACCCAAATGTTAGCTATAAGTACACAAATTCCCATAATAGACAAGTGTTTCCATACAAATGACAACTAATTAATCACAGATTTGATTTTCAGAGGAGAAGCACAGCAACAAGATAATATTAATAATGGCAAATAGTGTAACTTATACCTACTTCGTTGGTTCTGAGTGAGTGTGGTGCAGCTACTGCCTGTACTCATCAATTACAAAGTCATACAAAGTCATTTATCCAAACGTTTGTCAATAGCATTGATATGGTACTCAGTCATTCCTTAATTCATTTTCAAAGTGTCCGATAAGGTCAATTGAAGCAACTACGACCAACGAAAAAAGTTAATTTAATTTGAAATGTGAGTTATGCTTTTAAAAATATATTGAATACATTCAGGATTATCGACTACTGAATCAGCCACATGGTCTATGTCGAGAAAAGGGTTTCTGCTTCAGGGCTCTGTGCTATTTCGCATATAGTAAAGCAGTTCATCCAGCAACAGGTTTTTAAACTGGATTTTAAAGAAGCAGGACCCAGTATTGCACTCAGAATCACACCCAGATGCGGCACAAGCCTGAGTCATTCAAGACTGAAGTCCCGAATGAATCTGAACAAGTCCCGAATGAATCTGAACAAGTCCCAAATTAATCTGAATGAATCCAGAATGGTTTGTTTAGCTCAGATGTTTTAACCACCATTGTAGAGATTAGCCCCCCCGATTTCACCTACTCATTTTTTTACACCCGAAACTGTGCAGATGCAAAGTTACACAGATCTTCCCAATCCAGTGCGATATACAGGAAAACAGATCAGTAGTCAAAACGTAACACTGGAACAACAGAGGTACAACTAATTCCTTTTTTTTCTATTCATGCCTACAGTATATGTTTATTGAAAAGATAGATAATTTTGTTGATTGACCTCACAGAATGATTCAGTACTGGTCCCAGCCCATGTGGCGCCCTAGGTTAGCATCACCGCTGGTGGCTCCACATCCAAAGAAAAGTGAAATCAGCTGGCGAATCAGTGCAGTGCTCAAGGAAGCTGTCTGTGTCACCTATAGGATTGCTGAGGCGATGCAATACATATCTTAGTGCATTGTCAACAATCTGATACATTAACGATACACATAAATCAACTGCTATTGCAATATGATACGATTCACCCCTTTTGCGATGCAGTGCGATTTGATATGATACGCTGGATACTCCTCCAACCCATGCAAGACTTGGCTGAGAGACTTGCAAAGAACTGGCCACTGACAGCAGTGGAAAAATGGAGATGAGAGTGTGTTTGAGAAACGGTTTAGAGAGGGGGAATGATTCTAAATATAAAATTGGTCAAAACGTATTGGTCACATTTATAAGTAATGAAGGCATAGGGCCTCTATTAAAAATGATATTTTTATGTGACCCCTGCCGTGTGCTGCCTCTGTCTGGATAACTCCAGTGGACAGGGCAGGCCAGGCCCAGGACCGTCTGTGTTGCGTTATAGTGTGTTGGTGATGTGACGTGGCGCGGTGAGGGAGGTGCAGGCCCAGGACCGTCTGTGTTGCGTTATAGTGTGTTGGTGATGTGACGTGCCGCGTTGAGGGAGGTGCAGGCCCAGGAGCAGCACGGGCCATAACTGCAGTGACAGCCTGACTTCAGGTATTCTGACCCGGTGGGGAGAGCAATATGATGGGAGGGGTGGGTAATGGTGAATACAGTCTGGAGGTGACAAATGACAAATTAATAAAGCAGAATGATTTAACTCACTGTTCTACATTAATGAATCAAATTTTACCGATGCAAAGATGTTAGAAACCACAAACCCAAATTGTATCCAGTGCATACTTGCTTAATTGAGACAGTCACATCACAAACTTTTGTACCAGTGCACCGATGTGAATCAATGAATCGTACTGTCCCTATAATCTAGTGCTATGATCGTTTTAACAGTGAGATAAGCTGCATTATTTTTTATACTGATTTTAACATACACCATGCAGGACTGAAGACTTCAACCCAGTCAGATTTTGTATAGATAGGTACAGTGCAGGAAATGTAATACAGAGACAAGCAGATTATTGATCATAAAAGAGGGAAGCAAAGGGAAATGATATTACAGGTAAGAGGAGAGATTATGGAAGAGCATGTGTTTTTAAGAACTTGAAGCAATAATCTTTAATTTAATTTGCCTGTCTAGGAGCGAAAAGCATGCAATTTACTGCATGTGAGAAAGAGCCATAAGATTGAACAGTAGATCTCACTGGAAAAGAGCACTGGTGCACAGAGCAGGCTGCAGAAAGCAGGGTGCCTTAATAGGTACAGCAGTGGTGGCCCCATAGCATTATCAGGGGAGGGGGCAACCAAAGAAGAAAATTTAAAGCTGTCACCAACTTCTTTCTACTAAGTGCATAAAGTGAAAAAAACTACACAATAATTATGCCTATATCTGTACAAACGACAATTATTTTTTTGGGGGGAGGGGGGATGGGTTCGAACCCAACCATTTTACTATCCAGCTATGGAACGTGCATGAGCTTGCTGTTCTTTGATTGACATCATTGACGGCCAATAAATATTGGGGGGCAACTAGGAGAACCAATCACATTTCAGGGGTCAGCCAGCACTTCCCAGTCCAATCGCCAGGTTTCAGACGTAAGTGTCAAATGTACGCAATTCCTGATTTCTGCTTTGCAAGCATAATGCCTGTTTTACCATCCGATTCACCAAACAGGGAGGTAACACATTTATTTTTAAAGAGCGTGGAGTCCCGTCTCCCGCCACTGATTTCCTGATGCTGTTTCTATTCGTATACGTTTAAGAAAGATTTACCTTGGTGGGGGGTCATTTCTCAGGGGACGATTTATACACCCGGGCAGCCGGTCCGTGTGCACTTGTAAGCTCTTTATTTGTCTAATTGGAGTTTTATTTGCAGCAATCAATTCCACTTCCCATCTTATCGTGGGCATCCGGGACACTGGTTCTCTGAGGCATTGATCAGCTGTCATGGGGAGATTCAAACGCCGGTACTCAAGCCAGCTTTCGCAGTCACGCTCGGAACGTTTTTGCCTTTATATCAGTTACATTATGAAGCTTTCCTCGAATTACATTTGTTTAGCGTTTGTTGCAAAAACAGCGCCTTGTCTCTTGATTAAGGCACTCCTGTCACTCTTTGGAGGAACATGATTAACCTATGTGAAAGTTTTGCGTAATCCGCATAAGTTTGTGCATGTGTGGGTGGATTATGTTTATATTACATTGTTGGGACCAAATGTTCCCCACAGTGTAATAAAAGCCTGTTGTTTTGACGTTGTGGGGATCACTTTTCAGGTCCCCACAAAGATCAGTGAATGCAAACAAAAAACTAAAAATGCCAAACGTCTCGTATTTTGTATGGTTTCTTATGGTTAAGGTTAGCGCCGGGTAGGGGTTAAGGTCGTCATGTTGGGATTAGAGTTTTCCCCATAGAAATGAATACAGAGTCCCCACAAAAATAGAATTACAAAGCTATGTGTGTGTGTGTGTCGTGTTATCACAGTGTTGTTGATAATCTTTTTTTGTGAAAGAACATTGTAACACGGGGAAAACATGTTCATTTTCAATTTCAACACGATAAAATTACTTTCATCTAAAAAAAAGCATTAAGTAAAATGACATTTAATTACAGGGAGCAAAATAACGCCCAAAGGAAAGACGATAAACTGAGGGGAAAGAGGGAAAAAAATCAGGAGACTAAAAACAGTAAAAGCGATTTCGCAGTTCAGTGCCATTGTTGAATTATCATGAGAATGAAAGGCAGCGATTCAGAGAGTGAGGAAATGGAAACCCGTCGGATAACACAGTGAGGGGGAAACAGGGGAAAGAGATGTACAAGGGAGAGTGAAACGCCAGGAGACACGATAGGGAGTGAGAGAGAGCAAGTGTGGCGAGACGAAGTTAAGAGAGGAAACGCAAGAAAGATGAGCAACAGAGATGTGGGTGAGCAAAGATCGCTGCGAATTAAGACCAGTTTATTACGTTCAGGTGTGTAATTACTATAAAAATGCATCAAATAACACGTATAAAATTACACTAATAACATTACATCGTAAATATGAATTATCACATTGAATTTAAGTGTCTATATTTTACAGGGACAATAACTAGTTATGACCCAATAAAATATTATATATTTTTCTTATGTCATCTTACCAAATTAATACATCAGCTTTGAGTATTACATATTCAATAGTAACTGATTATATTTACGTGAAAAAAATGAATGACTGCGGAAAATGATGTTTTCTGTTTCTTTTACATAAAGCTGAAGGAAATTCAAGCAATTTCATTATTTCGACAAAAAAAAAAATATATATGTCACGCCATAAGACTATTTGATTTTTCTTTCAAGTGGTCAGATTCGTATTTATCTTTTCACAATTTTGGTTGTCATGATAATTAACCATGATGCTACATAAGTCGTTTTTGCATATTTAATGAAATATTTCAGTTTTTATCATTAAAATGCATAGTATCAAATTTCTAAAAGTATTTACATTTTTATTAATATTAAGCCAATGCTGTTTTGGGAGTATAAGGTAAGGCGTATTAGCCAATCAAATAATTAAGTCAGTGTAACTAATTAAATATGTAATGGAGTTTGACATATTTCTATATGAACATGATTAATAATGCAATTAATATTCTCTGTATCCTTACTAATTAATTGTCCAGTGAAAAAGTTGTGTGTTAAAGTAGACTGAAAACACCAAGTCAAAAACGGAACAAAACCAACTAATGTGACATGTCCTATTAAATGTTCAGCTGTTTACTGTCATTGTTTTGTTTTGGCAATCATAAGTTTATGTTACACTTGTAGTCACTCCATGCAGAAATGAAGGTTGAATCCATGAATCCATGACTTTCTCTGTCTTGTTTAGCAAATTAGAAGAAAAAGATTTTGGGGGAGATATATATATATTCCCCCATTTTACCCATGAGGAGAGCTCCTGTACTTCAGTAATCTGAGTTGTTCAGACCTCTTTTACTCCAGCTGTAGAGTACAAAATCCACAGTGCTGACGTCTGATAAATATCTGAGCAGGACGGGCCAGAGAGGGCAGTCTTGTGTGGCTCCCAGGCTGACCAAACCAAGAAACAAATCCACAGCCTAAAATCCAGTCTTTTAAGCTTACCTTTATAGAACTATAGACCAGAGGTGGAATTTGTCAGCTCTCCATCCATATTCTAACTAATTATCTTGATTGGGGTTCTTGGAGGAGCCTATTTAATGCACAGTTGGGGACAGGCCTCACATACCCCCTGGAAAAGACACGGTGGGCAACCTGGAGAGGCCAGTCAGCCTAACTGCCTGTCTTTGGACTGTGGGAAGAGATTGGAAAGACCAGAGGAATCCAAACTGATACAGAGAACTTACAAACATCACACACACAGAAGACCAGGTTTCAAACGCCCAACGCTGGAGGCATGAGCCAACGGTGCTACCCACTGAGCCATCGTGCCATCAGATCTTCCACGTGAGACGTAATCCAACCGCAAATGTGTTCGTCAGGAAGCAACACTGCGGAGCTTCGAAAGTTTAAAGACATTTGAAATGTGCTGAAGGTAATTTTTACGAGGGATTTGAAAGTTCGCCAGTGAAATCTTTGATCTCTGAGGGACACTGCCTAAATCCAAGGGTGCTGAGCAGAAATACCACAGTAATGACAGTCTCTCTCGCAGCCGATACACCCAAGAAAGTCTGCAAAGGACAAAGCGTGGCGCCATGTTTTCAAATGAGCAATCAAGCCAGGCAGCAAAGCGTTACACTTGGCCTAAAAGTGATGAGACATCCTAGTGGAAAGAAGAGATTAGATTTCATCCAGGGGGAAAAAAAGGATGCTTCATTGCTGTATATTTAAAATAGTACCTGGGAGCATTAATCATAGCAGAAGTGTTAAGGTTAGAAGAGCCTCCCATACAGGTGCAACGGTGTTCGTTGATGTCTCTGGGCTGGAATCCATTGGCGTAATTGATTTAGCTCCGGAAAGATTTGAGAGGCTGAGAGGCTTCACTGTAATGCACCTGAGCAGGAAACAGGGGGACCATCTTGATAAGGAGACCATCTTGATAGGGAGACCATCTCCATGTAGTCAAGTTGATCTAATCAGGTAGGGGGGATGGGGTCGTCTACCTTAACTCTTCCTAAAAGAAGTCAGGGTTTCGTAAGCAATAAGGAGTGTCTGGAGACCCTTATAGAAAACAGCAACACAGGATACATTTTTCTGTCACCAAATTGATAATATCACCAGCCTATACATGTTGTCGCTGCAATTTCTGCTTCTATCAATATACAATCATAAGTCATTCAGATATAATTTGGTGTTTCTCAAGAAAAACAATGGCTAACTGTGAGGCGGCAGAAAACTTTCTGAGGAACGCAAAGCGACTGTATTACAATCAGGAACTTACAAAAGAAGACAACACACTGCATTATTAAGCTCACTGCATTATTAAGCTCACTGCATGCCCTTTGTCCTTTTTTATATACAGAGTTCCACTACAGTCATGTGATCCTCTTTGTATTGGCCGATATGACTCAAGTCACAAATGGTAAGTTTGTTCATATCAGTGGTGAAAAATGAGGAACCAGAACATCCAGGTATTCTCCGCCTAGACGTCAGGGCGTGGCACGGGCCAGTACTAGCCCCGACAGTGCAGCTGAATCGCTCCACCCCACTGAGCCAAGACACAGATCAATCATCTCCATCACGAATAGTCAGACCTGTGTTAACGGATGACTGGGGTGAGGTGTGCGTATGTGTGTGTTTGCGTGTGGGGAGGGGTTCTCTTATGCATGCAGGACTGTAGGCAATGCATCAAAAGATGACAGCTTGCCCATTCTGCTTAAATAAGTGTGTCGGGACTCCTGGCTGCGTTTTTTAACTTTAATCATTCATCTAAATAACGGCAGCAGAACGCACTGCACCGGAGAGCGGGCCGCCCGCCAGGCAGGCGGAATAACAACTGACAGGGCGCTACTGAATTTCGCATTTGTAAAAGTGTAAACATATATTTGACTCAGATTGCCGACACAAAATGTTCCCCCCCCCTCCCCCAACTGGTAAGAGGCCTCATTGGGCTGGACGATCCTGAGGAGGGGGTTTGTGGCCCGCGGCTGAGTGCCAAACGCAGGCTCCGTGCCAAGCTCTCCGCAGTTAAGTGGCCGCCGTGACGATCAATGTCTCTGATGGCAAGATGAGAGGAGCGTTGGCGTCCCTCAGTTAGGCTCACGAAAACGGACAGGCCAGAATCCATATGTTATTATCAAAGCGACACCTCCTTCAGCGTGGACTGGCGAGAGCCAATGCGCGAAGTCCGCGAGAATGAGACACCTCCGTTAGCCCCCGGTGCTGTACAGCGCCAGACCCCCCGCTCAAAATTTCCCAATCGTTGTGTTCCTGGGCCACAGTCCACTTCAGACACCGTAGCTGGCCAGCAAGAGACAGGATTTGGAGCTGCAGCCTGCAGATGGCAGACATGAGGGTGCAGAAGAAACCGTGTAGCGCTTTTAGCTCAAAGGACAGGTGCCTTTGGTGTTGCTTCATGTTGACAGCAGGGGGCGCCCAAATATGTTGAGGCTGCTGCACCCACACCTGGAGTATGTCAATTAGTCTCAAAAGCTAGGTCAAGGTAAAGTGGGAAACACAGTCACAAGCTAGGCTGCGTCTCGATTCTGCTTTACAAGGAAAAAAAATCTAATAATCCTTTAGGTGAGCTTTTACAGCCTGCGATAAACCTCTCGGTCGCCTCCCCCTCCCGGCCCGTCCCAAGGGCAGCGAGACACACCTTGGCCTCTGAGCACTGATTGAATCGCTTTTCACGCTCCTCCGCCCGTCCTGATGTGTTATACGGCACCCAGCCACTGTGAAATGCAGAGCCCGGTTTGGTTCCGGATCCTGGCCCCGTTGTGGAACCCCTGAGTTACGGCCCGGCTCACTGAAGCATGCCATCTAACACCCACCCGGAATGAAGATCCCTTTCATTACTGATGATTAAGGGAAAAGATCAAGCGAGACGTGTTCATGATGTCATAATCGGTTAATGTGTCTTTAATGAGCGTCTGCTATCTCCTTGGTGAGCCCCCCCCTTCCGCCATTCCTTTTTCAGTTCATTATGCGTTCATTAACTCCCCCCCGCCTGGGTCACTTGGGGCTGTTCCAGCCGGACGTCTCTGCCATGTAGGTGATCGCGTGCTGACGTGCCGATCTCGCGGTAGATCATTCGTGGGGCTCATTCCCCCCCCCCCCCCCGGGTTCAAGGTGGCATTAACGACCATATTAGAGCCCGTTTCTATTCTGGCGACCATTTTATGAACAGTGACGAAGCCCAGAGAAGGTTCGACTCTGCCCCCCCCCCCCCAATATGACCCCTTAGCTTATTTTTAGCTGGGTCGCCCAAACCCATCTCTCTGCTCCTAGCACACAGCCTGCCATTCAATCCTCATCGACACTTCAAAGTCAGCTGAAGGATTCGTACGGGACGGAGCCCCTGAAGGACACGCCCCCACTCTTCTCGGTTAAGAGGTTTTGTCTCTGGAGCAGCTGCATCCTCCTTTTCATCCTGGCGTCCCTGGAAGAAGCGGGAAGCTGAAGGTACCGTCCCAGCTGGCCCAGCAGCAGGCTGCACCGTGGTGCTGCCAATCCTCGCCAGGGCTCTGGAGGTGCTGCACTGCGCTCCCGCTCAGGTATGAAGCTCACCGTTAGCATCTCACCAACATGGCTCACCCCTGACTTGGTTAATAATAAAATTTGACGGCTATCCACAGATTTTCCAGTCAGAAATTCACTTTCCTCAGTAGAATAGATACATAAGGTGGCAGAGTCCTGCTCAGAGAGGAAGAAGACAGTCAGCAGATTTACAAGACGAACAAAAAAAATGATGATCAGCTGCTTCCAGTTTCAGAAACCAAAGCTAGTTTGTGTCTCCCTGCGTCTCGCAGCCTCAAAGCCGCTCCGATCTGCTGGATCTTGATTTAATGTTTTTATTTATTTCTTCGCGGCCCTGACAGATGTCGACGAGCGGCCCGCGTGAGGTGAGTTAACCGCGTCCCTGCGGGATTCGGCCAGCAGAGGCACTCCCGTGTCCCTGCTGCTTCTCTTCAGCTGCTGTTCTGTTTATCTGCCTCTGCCTTTCTGTCTGCTTTCTCCCCATGCGCTTCCTGGCTCTAATTAAACCGGCAGAAGTCGATTCTGGGTCCTCCTGGGCCAGAATCTTGTGGTTTTGAGAATATCTCCTCATTAGCACCTGGTGTACACCTGAAACACTAGGTGAGGAGCCCAACTGTGATGATAATTATTTCAATAATGTGATTAAGAGCCTGGCCTAATTGAAAAATGGGATTAGCGCTAGGTGCTGGCATCTTAAGTTCCAGAAAAACGTGCCCATGTATTGTGCCAGTTTAAAACACTGCTGCACATCTGTTCGTTCCTTTGAAGATTTAGGCAAACCGCACAGATGCAAAATGAGGATTGTGTTGGCTTGACACACAGAAAGGCTCTGCATTTTTCTGACAAAGGGGTGAAATTCCCATTCAGAACGCTGTGGATTAGCCTCCTATGTCCATTCTTATGTTTGTTTGTGCTCAGAATCATGTTTTTATCTTCACGTCGCCAACACCAAATTATTTTCCTGGTTTCCGAGGAAGGTGTTACAGCGTCACAACAAACTAGTAACCAAAACATTGACACAAAATCATTCAAAAGAGGATGTATGATGGATTTTTTTTTAATTCTTCTGCTTTTCTGAAAGTCCCTCCTGCGTTTTCCAAAATATGACCTCAGTAAAGGTGACCTGTTAACAGTAGATTCTTTAGCTTAAACCAGACATGGGACCCAGTTCTCCAGACGATTGTCCAACACAAACAGCTGGCTCTCTGTTTCCTGGCTTGAGGAAGCGCAGGTGTTGCTGACAGTTGAGATCTGGAAGGAGGACAAAAGGAGCTCTAAGCAGCTGAAGTGACCTCCCCGTTCTCGTAAAAAGCAGTTTCTCCACTGAGGATGTGTCGTAATCTTCCTGACGCACCAAAGAGTGGGAAAGCGACGAGGAGAAAATGAAAAGCGATGTTAACAGTTTGTGGTAATGGTGTCATAACTGCGCTCTTATCTGGATCCGAGACAGACTCCGTGATACAAAGCGTGTCAATCTCTCGAAGCTCCTGTGTCATGCTGATCTTCAAATGAAGAAAAATTCTCCATTAAAAAATGATTCTACATTCCAAAAGTAAAAGCATGAAGAACACCTCTGTGACACTACTATATATAATCATGCCAGACAAAGAATTATAACCATAGCTCTAAGGATTAGGCATACATTTTACATACAGTACTGTGCAAAAGTCTTAGGGCTTTAAAGAAAATGTTTAAATCTATTTATCTGGCAGTAAGTGTTTATTTGCTCAGAACAAAAAAAAAACAATTTAACATTAGAACATACGCAAATTAACCTTAACACAATAAAAACTAAGAGAAATTCTATTGTTCTTTAGAAAGTTGCTGATATCTAGTTGGAAGACTAGATGAACACCATCCCAAACCTCTCCTCAGGGGCACCTCAGCCATTCCATGTATCCGGTAAATTTCACCACCAGCTCACTTGATTAATTCCCTCCATTTTCTGTAACCGCTTGTCCTATTCAGGGTTGTGAGGGGTACAGGCGCAAGGCAGAAAACAACCCAGGATGGGACTCCTACCAGTTGCAGGGCGCGCTCACCATTAACGCACACATTCACACCTACGGGCAGATTGGTAACTCCAATTAACATCAGAATGATTTTGGACTGTGGTGGGAAACTGGAGAACCCGATGGAAATCGTACGATGACACGGGGACAACATGCAAACTCAAACCCTAGTCACAGAGGCAATAATGCATAGCACTGCATCACCCCCACTTAATTAATTAATTAATTAGTTAGAGGCATCTAACTAGCCAAACATGGTATACTAGTGATCAAGTTGGTACATGGGTATATTGGATGGTTGCTACAAATACTGCACGTCACACTCTGTCAGCCAGGGCCAGAGTGTCACACTCACTCAACTAAGGCCAGAGTGTCACACTTCGCCAGCCAGGGCCAGAGTGTCACACTAACTCAGCTAAGGCCAGAGTGTCACACTTCGTCAGCCAGGGCCAGAGTGTCACACTCCGTCAGCCAGGGCCAGTTCGTCACACTGCATCACCCAGGGCCAGTGCGTCACACTCCGTCACCCAGGGCCAGTGCGTCACACTGCATCACCCAGGGCCAGTGCGTCACACTCCGTCACCCAGGGCCAGTGCGTCACACTGCATCACCCAGGGCCAGTGCGTCACACTCCGTCACCCAGGGCCAGTGCGTCACACTGCATCACCCAGG
>JAODJU010000130.1:1930487-1950870 GCA_026776725.1 Gnathonemus echidnorhynchus
CATCAGCCCCCCCCCCCCCCCCCAAACCCTCACCGCTGACCCCATCACGCATGGCATCACCGTCATTCCGAGGAGGACATCTGCCTTTCCTGACATTTTTACCCGGGTCTAGACAGCAAGATGCAACACCAGAGAAATACCTCTCCTTACATCTCCCCTGGTTAATTCAATCCAGTTAATTTAACTAAACCCAAAAAGTCAAAGACCAGTGGCAGCAGCATCTTCAGAAATGACATCGTCTCTCTCACACACAAAATTATCTGCCCCTTCACGTGACAGTGGAAGCTGTTAAAAAAACCTGGAAGACTAAACCTTCAGTTTTATGTTAGTTTAGAAACGATTATCCCTTTGCAGCTCAGGAAAATGTTTCTAGAATTCCCGGAGATACATTTTAAAGCAGAAGAATTTTGTTGGATGTGACTGGCTGGGTCAGAGAGCAGTGAGCTCAAACTTCCCCAAGTTTTTATGTTTAAATACAGTAAATCGGAACATATAAATTGATCGATGCCCAGGATTTATATTCCATTCAAGAGCATTGCCGGCGGGGAGCAGGTAGCTTCCATCAGAGTGAAATTGCCTGTTCAGAGGCTGTTCAGATATTGATGAAGTGACATAGCGCTTTTAATGACTTGCTGTGTTGTGCCCTGATCTCTCGCACAGTTAACGGCGTGCCGGAGTACAACAATCATACTGGAATTTCAGTGGCGGTCTGCAGGTTCCAGACACAGCAACATTAAGAAATGCAGCCCAAACACAAACACATGCCCGGTCCCTTCTAAGAAAATACTGCTATTCCACAATCCTGAATACCTGAAAGCTTCTTTGAAAACGGAAAAAGTCATGTAAGTTCCGGCCTGTTTCTCCTGCTCTTACGTCCCGCTCTTCAGTCATGTGGCTGAACCCTCAAAAGAGCTTATGTGGTGACACACTGTATTTTAGAATTACATGGTGTTCCAGAATGTTCCAGCAGAACCGCAGAATTGATGGTCACACTACAATGCTTTCAGGATGTTAATGGTATTTCCGCGTTTTTTGTTTTTTTTTTATATTTTCACCATAATTCTGAGTCATTTCAGGTTCATTGAGATAAATATATTTCCTTCAAGGCCATGCTGTACTTGTAGTTAATGATTTCTGATTCAAGGTTCCTAGGGGTGACACTGTATTTTTTTTTTCCCCGGGTAATTCTGGTTTACAAGGTAACACGGCAGTTAATCTCGCACAGATCTTTTTTTTTTTAATCTTTCTCCACCCCCCCAACTCCATTTGGATCTCTCCGTCTGTCTCGTGATTAATGTCCCTCCGTCACACTGTCCACGGCAGAGTCCCGGTCCAGCTGAACTGCACTCACCACCAGCGCTGCCCTTCTTCACCCCAGATGCTTCCTGGCACCTATCGGCAGTACATGGCCCCAGCACGCACACATCTGGCCCAGCCACCAGATTGCCACCATCCCCAGGTCGCCACCAGAAGCTCTTCTCAGCCGGAACCTTCTGTAAACTGTACATTTATCATGACCTGCTTTATTTTAAATGCTTCATGTCACACGTAACCTTCTGTGTTTGCCAGTGGTGGTAAACAGCCCTTTAATTATCTTCCTTTAAAACCCACTTTAAAATCTCCCATTTACAGCTTCCTTTAACTACTTTCAAGATACACATCTCTGTCTGCCTCCCCTTTCATTCCTTATGTTAATTACTTTCTTAATTGTATCATTATGTCTCTGTTCCTATGAATCTTACTACGATTTAAAAATGGTCTCCATGACTTATCCAACTTATCCAGCCAGAAGATCAATGTAAATATAGGGTTGTTAATTATGGACTTGCGGTGGACATAAGTATAGGTCTCTGGTCAAATGTGGTCAGCGTTCGACATATTATAGTGAGTCTGACTCAGTCCAGTCTGGCCTCTCATGAAAAAGTCTCCTTCTCCGACTCACCTTTCTTCCCAATCCGCCAAATGACCCAGTTCCCCAGCCATAAACAGGCATGCAGCCCACAAGACACACGTGTGCGGTCCTCACGGTTACGGCCGTGCCATCAAGCGCCGTTTCGAGATCCCGGCGCGAAGCCCCAATGGAAAAACCACAAGTTAAAGAGCTTGACCCACTTTTCAGGCTGATCCCGCGAGGGGGGGGGGGCGACGGGTGTTAAAACTCACAAAGAAGCGAGCAAATCGACAAACAAAACAACGAAAAAGGAATCAGTCACATTAATTCACAGACCCTGCGGAAAAGGTCTCTCGAATGAAAGTGCTGAAGAAAAAGCTCTATTCTTCCCACAACAAACAGAGATCACGCACATCAATTTAGGTCATGCTCGACGTTCGGGTATCGCTGAAGGACACATATGTGGGGGTGAAGTTTAAGTAATATTGTTGCCTCCCACCATCAATATCAGTGTAAAACCTTTGGTCCTGACAGTAATAAATCTTCTTCTTCGATTACTGCTTTGCTCGGCTCTCCGTGTGTCCGACACTCTACCCAACCTCCAGCAAACTCCTCTGAGTGAACTTGGACCAAGTTGAAGGACTCGGAATCTAGTTCCACATCCGTTCCCCACCCACACACACCCCATGTCCCCAACCCTCTCCCCTAGATTAGGTCTAATTAATGAAAGCCCATGCTAAGATGGTATATTATTCAGGACTGCAGCTTGGCATCTCCAGCCCAGTAGATCCCAGAGAGGCTTTCAACAGAGCCAACTGAAGCCAGGGAACAAGTCTAGGAGAGGAAAAAATTAAAAATGAGGCCCACAGCTTGGAAAAGAGTATAGAGCCACTTTTGAAATGTGGGGGACGTCTCACATACATTATTTTGACATGGGCTAAATTTTAATCAGCTTTGCTTGCAAAGCTGCGGAAACCTGCTGACGGCAAGGTATGATGCAAGGGGAAGGAGATGGAGACGAGGAAGTGGAAGACGTTGGCGGGTGAAGACAAGAGATGGGGGAACCAGAAGAGATAGTCCCTCAGACGATGGGTCCCCCTGGAAGATCAGAGGCGTCCTTTGTGAGATCCCAAAGCTTCCCCCAGCATGAACAGCTCCCGTCTATACGAGTCAATAAATAAAGCGCATCAGGTCTGTCATTTGAAGATGAGATTTTTTTTTTTTTCCAAGGCATATTGACTCTTCATTACTTTGCCCATGTTGTTGTTTTTTTCTGAACTTACAGCCTGTGATTTAATTTAAGAAGCTGCTTGAGATTTAATATTAAAATTGCAATGAAAGCCTTGGGGCAGATTTCAGTGGATTTCTATTCTTTTTATTATTTTACTCTTGAAGGTGGAATTGACCGAGCTTTCATGGGTCATTATTCCAAGTGGGGGCTTGTCTTTTCTTCCTGTGTTGTACATGTCTGCATTACAAGCCACAACAGAGAGATGAAAAATGTTTTAAAATAAAATGAACAAATAAAATTAATCCCAGCCCCAGTCACATCTGGAGTTGCACTCGTACTGATTGACCCTGAGTGATCCCATTCGTCTGCACCGTGAGTTATGATATTTGGTGTCTCTTGGATTACACTTTAATATTTCATTACATGCACAAAATCCTACTCTATATATCTCTCCCAGGTGTGCCTCTATTAATCACAGACAACACTGTAAAAACCAAGGCTGTCTAATAAGTCAAGCAATGTGACACACACATACACACACACACACACACACACACTTTCAATTTGGAAGGATGGGTGCATTATGTGCAGTAGATACACAAAAACGCCCTTAAACACCATCGCATGACTGCACACATAAATGCATAGATGCACACATGTAATATATTTGTACATGTGTTCACATACACATGACACTCACAAGTACAGACGTGCTGTTGTTCCTTTCATCTGACAAAAGCACATAACCGTCCATTGAAGGACCGCACAGCATTCTGGGTAAATGGGGAAATACAACAGACCACACAGCACGAATATATTCGACATTCTATTAATGATGAGATACGTAATCAGGTGTGACCTGCCCCCCCCCCCCCCAGACACGGTGCATTTCCTGTTGCTTTTCAGAGCAACACCAGGGAACACAACCCACATTTATTTACCGCTCATGTCCAAGCGATGGCTGGGGACCGGCTCAAACTGGAACACCAGAGCTAGCTAAAGTAGGGCTGTCGACTCCTTCGGCTACCCCCTGGGTTCATCAGGAAGCGCTAAGAAGGGAAACGCGAAGAATCCCTCGCTAAATATGAGGGTCGGAGGCCTAGTGAGGAGATTTTTGACACTTCTAAGCGATCTGCTGGCAATCCGGGGGACCAGACGCGAGGTGACAGGAAGCCTTGATGCTTGCCAGCTCCTGTGCATCCCACAGCAAACGCCCTTCATTGGCTCTAGACCTGTGTTCTTGTCCTCTCTGCCACTGGAGCTCGGAATCATACCCTCATAAATTAAGTCTTCCGCCAGCGAACTCTGGTGTATTCAGCACTCATTTCCATCATTTAGCTGCATATTTCTTCACGGCCTTTTCATTCCCGCCACCCTGTACTGCCGCGTCCAACTCATCCGCCACATAATGCAGCACACAGAGTCCCTGTTTCCCGATGAGGATATTTGCCATCTGATTCCCTTTTACACCACATTATGTGCTGTAATATTTTCCCTGGTGCAATTTTCTTTGGGACGCCGTTCTCAAAGTGGCAGCCCGACACAGGATACACCTAGAGCGATCTTGTGCGGCCTCGACTTAAATCGAGTTAACGGCGCCCATCAAATTGTAATAACGCACCACAAGCATCTTGATCTAAACCTTCTGCAAAGCCAAATGAATGAGTCACCATGTGCCCGGCTCCATGTATTCCTACATATCTTCCAGACTGGACTTAGTACAGACGGAGGATATGGCTTCGGAGGCTGGCTGGCCACGCGGACGTCCTTGCGGAGTCAGGCGGCATCTGTCAGCAGGCTTCTCCAGGGCAGCCTGGCACCCTGCCTGGGTTTCCGATGCCAAGCCCCATGCCCTCACCCCTCTTCTCCCACCTAGGGAGCAGTGGTCTACTTCTGAAAAGGAACACATCTGTTTGTGCAGGCTCCTCCTCTCCGCCCAGTGGGAAGGGACCGTTTGATTGGTTGGGCTCTGAAGTGGCTGTCGGCCCTGTCGACACAGCAATGGCCGCCCCGGTGGCACGGCGACGCGGTTGGTCACGCGCTGACTGGCGTATTATCAAAGTTTTACGCAAGATGTTGCGAGGCTTAGGAAGGGGTGCCGGTTCTTTTAAGTTGCCCATTTTTGTGTCACTTCTTGCTGCTCACGGCTTTTATGCTAACTCTGCTATCTCTGGCAGGCTGAGAAGTCTATATCGCAGTTTGGGGGCTAAGAGTTCAAACCGTCTCGGAACAAGAAACTCACAGAAAGGGTTCTCAGAAAAGTATTTAACAACTCACAAACCTTCATAGAATCCCAAGGCAGAATTACTGTGTTGTCTGCACCTGTCTCCATCCTAAAATGCCTCTGATTTGCTTTTTGTTTTGAATGACAATTCGACAATTACATCTGACACACTGGTTCCTAAGAAAAGGAACTTCAATCAAGTAAAAAAGGAACAATCACCCCTTCCAAACAACAGAAACAGAACGTCCACAAGAGTAAATGCTTGGCGTTTAGTATTTACATTCACTTACATCAGCCATATTGCTGCCCTCGGCCTAGCTGGCCCTGTTATTTTGCTAGGCAGATGCAAACCGTCGCCAAAATGAATGATCAGCCGGATTCAGGCCGAAGACAGGAAGTCCATAAAAGTGAGTCAAGAACATGGGCAGAGAGTGTCAGCCTGTCAATGCAAGCAGTGTGAGCAGGGGTATTTAGTCATCCCTAAACCACTCTCTCAAAGACAGCCAAACGGATGGCTGAATCAGGCTTAGAGACTTATCTTCTGACTGGTGTTAGGTTGCTGCTGATGCAGCCCAATGAGCCTGAATTTTTAAACTGGGATGCCCACTCCTCTGAAGATGTGTTGTAACATGTATTAAAAAAAAACCCAGAATCAAATCTCATCCACTGTTCCAGAAATCCCTGTTATTTCACAAAAGCAAATTGATCACCGTGTGCTTAGTGCGTGATTTATACAGCATTTCTGTATTAACTATAGCTGGGTAAACTAACTGCTAGGAAGTACTGTATTGTTTCTTGGGTTTGCCTATAAAAAATTTCAGATTATTTCACTTTGAAAATAGCTGTCAATGGTGTGGACCATTAAGCAAAGCTTCTTGAAAACGTTCACACCATTGACAGTTCCAGCCCAGCTTTGCGATGCAGTTTCAGTATCGATAAAAAGAAATATTACCACTTGGAAACAATACTTGGACTCGTTCGGTGGTGTTAAAGGCAGCTCACTGGATAGGTCCACATCTGTAATTAGCTTAGAAAACAGCCCCACCCAGACCAAGCCCAGAGAAGAACAGTCAGCAAACATCATCTATCTTTTGTCCAACTGACCAAATTTTTAAATAAATTGTTTAACACATCTACAGTCCTCTCTTACAAAAATTCACTCTACACAAAGAGAAGAGCGTTCTTTTTTCCCCAAAGTACATCTTTCACCCACAGGAAAGTGGAACAAATTCGGGAAAAAATGTAAACAAAAAGCAAGTGGAAATTGCAGCTTGCATATATCACACAACATATCCTCAGAGTCGCATTAAATGTATTAGGACTTTATAAGCTCATCAGTCAACAGGCATGGACACTGTTTAAGCACATCAGCACCCCTGGATCAAACCACCAATGCAGCACAGTAGATATTAACCACACAATGAGGGATCCTGAAAGCAACATATCCTTGCAAATATCCTGGTCACGTTGCATTTAGCTGCTTATCTGAAGCTGTTGTTCAGAGTGAGTCACAGTCTTCCGCACTTGTAAGGTTGATTATAGTGCCGTAGAAATTCAGGTTAAGTAACTTGTGCCACAGCTCCCTCTCTCCCCCGCAGGACTTAAAAATTTATGTCATGGGCCATCCTCTCTCGACTGTGCTAAGTGCTTTGCTGACTGTTAACTTTATCAGCCTTTTAATAGCACGAGGACTTCTTTTGTGGAGTGACGAGCTCTCCAGCCATGATCACATCTTAACGTCAATTTCGTCTACGCTACCCTTCCCCCTCCCCAGATCACTCTATAGTAAAAGGAGCACGCCTCGCGCCGCGTTACCTAAGAGCCCGCATACACACACAAACGGGACCACGTGCACATGCATAAACGCATGAACGCGCATGCATACTGTATATTAGCATATAAATACAGACAAGGGATATAACGGAGTGTATAAATAAAGTTCTAAAAATGCCATAAACAGAGTAATTAGTTTGATTCAATATGATTCAATCCCTGCTATGCTGCAGGGGTGTAGATGGATTTTTTTAACTGCATGATAAGAGGATTTCGGAGACCAAAGCGTTTGCTTTCATAGTGTTTAGTTATAGCCCGCAGACCGTCCTCGTTTTCATTCTGCCTCTCTGCCACTCCCCCAATAAACGCTGGAACATTAAACAATAAAATTTGGAGAGGACTTTGAAATAAAGCTTCCGTTTGAACTATTTGCAGCATTGTTAGCCATGGGTGATAGGCAAACTTACAAAAAGACTCCAATTGACACTTGCCAATTATGGTCGTTTTTAAGTAATCTAAATATCACATTTTAAACGTTTATATGATTAATAATGTAGCATTTATGATGATTTCATACGAATAATGAAAGCCAGGCGATATAGCTGTGTGTATTATGAGTATATGGAGTTTACGTGGTTTTCCCTTTGCGTATCTTCTGCTGCAGACGTCGAATGAATAACTTAGGGGATCCATTTCCTAAAGCGGCGGCGCGGACCATCCGAAGTGCGATTGAAATACCAGTCGCTGGCCGCAGTATGTTCAAATGGAATTAAGTATTTCCCTTTCTTGTTTCATTGCTTTACAATCTCCATGTCTTTCCATCTATATGGGGTCAATTATATATTGCAAAATAACCGAACCATACGCTATGCGAATAACATCAAGCACCAAAAAAAGACACTTCGCACGCAAACGGGCATCGATGTTAAATAAGTGACGTAACACCTAAAGGAGTTTACAGCGGTGCTTTGTATGACTCATTACGGAAAAGACTTATGTTGAAACCACCGTGGCGGATTTTTAATCATCGTCCCCTGGTGCTGTGGCTTTCCCGCACGCCAGGACCCGGCGCTCCCCCCGCGCTTGCCCTCCTCCCGCTCGGCTCCCTTTCTCTCTCACTTTAAACATTCAGAACCGCGGCACTTGGACAGCGCCGGACTTCCCGTCTCACTATGACCACAACGTGATTTGGAAGGAAGCATCCCTCAAGAACATAATATGCATCATTTGCGATGTCTTTTTCACATAATTTACAGAAATAAATACGAGAACGCGTAGGCTCATTTATTAATAGAAAATAATTCCTTGCCCAGAATACACGATTCAGTTACAATAACGCCCAGTCCAGAATGGGGTTCCTCGAGATATTAAGCATCGTATAAATACATATAGCATTCATGTTTCCCGTGCAAATCAAAAATTATAAACGGGGAGTGTTTGCTAAATAAAAAAACGCTCGAATGTGAGATTTTAGGCTTTTTAGGCATATTTATGGGCAGGTTATATCAAGTGTGCAACTTCACGTCACCTGTCACCCACAAGCACGTCCGGCAGGCACAAAGGGATTCTGTGATGTTTAATGTAGCCTATATCTTTCGTTAGCGGTCAGTTCTAGGACGCCGTGATGCAAAACAACAAGAACCAAAATAACTATTAAGTAAACGGTTTATATCATTACCACAAACGGTATCATTATTTGAAATATGTACTGTGCTATTTAAAAATAGTTCTTGTCTAGCAGGACCCTGTTGGCATAAAGTTCATTGAGCGCGATTAAACTCGTTAATTAGGCTATGGACCGAAACAGGAAAAAGACACAGGAAAACATACACACATGCTGGCACCACCACACTCACGCAAATAGCCAAACTAAATTATAAAGAACACGGAATGAATACAATCAATGGCTGTTCGAATAAACCCAAAGGGCAAAACGACATTCACCGACTGAGAGAAAGAACTGCAGAGCCCCGTGTTGGGTCGATTGTTGAAGAAAACATTCAGGGAGTGGTGTTTTCATTAATATGTTCACGAAGAAAGTAATAACGCCGGATCCTGTTTCATTCTTATTTGCTAGGTCCAATGAGACTTACTGCATATTGAACAGAGCGACAGCGCGACTAAATCCGCGCAGTTATTCACGGCCGACTGGGTGGCAGGAGGAGACGCGGGAATTCAACCTCTTTTCACGGTTAAAGTTTTGCTGGGGGACGGAGATTGCAAGAACCAGCTGCATTCGTCATCAGCTTTAATGCTTCACAGCCGAGGGGATTAATCAAATCCGGATCGGTGAATAAACAACGTTGATTGTTTTTACCGCCACTCCCTATAATAGTCATAGCAATAAACATACAAACATGCAAACATGGAAGGGATCTAATTTTATCTTGAATTAGTTCCTAAAAAGTTTCCAGTACCTTCGGGAGAAGTATGAAATTTGATTCATTCTCTCTCTCTCTCTCTCTCTCACACACACACACACACACACACACACACACACACACACACTTCTTGTGAAATGTATACTATGTGACTATAAATAAATAACGTGCTGGTGGCGATAAGTGTAATACGCCTGCGGCAAGTAAATAACCCACTTTTTTGCAAAATCTTCATGCACCGCTGATTGCCCTAACACATTAATAAGCGACAATATTGAAATCTTTGCGATAGGCAAACCCGAGGCGGAAATCTGTTTCTGTGTAAGCGGGAAGAGAAGCTGAAAGCCGGACGATCCAATTACACAAAAAGGTGTCCAGCAAGATGCAAGTAAAAGCAAGTGCATTAGCGAGCACGTTGAACTCCAGAGTTACTTTCTGAGACTAAAATTGGATTTCTCCTCAGCACAAGAGTGTCTTTCCTCAACGTCTGAATGTGATTTTGCAAGAGAACTTGCAGATTTGTGATCGGGGGAAGTTTGGCCATGAGACATTTGATTACGCGCCCTTGTATCGTCAATTCCACCTGATAACTGCACATCGTTCAAGAACGGAAATAAAATAAAAAAGACACTCAAAAATCTGTTTCCACTTCTGCGAAACGGCCGTCATGGTGTTTATCAAACTGTAAACATCTCTGGATGTAAACATTTCTGGATGCAAGCGGAATCCAGATACTTTTACATGGATGAGAAACTTCCGTTATTTCCCTAAGTTAACCGAAGTTATTCTAAACGTAATAAGATACCAAGCGGCAGAACCGAAGAATGCACGGTAGTGGCCTGATGGAGGCTATCGGTTCGGTGCGGGTTTGACTTCTTACCTTTCGCAGAATCCACTGGCCGAGGATCGCGAAGGTCCAGTAGAGCACCTTCATCGCACCTCCCGAACAGCAAACCTCCCTGAGGCTATTAATCTCCCTGGGTTAACATATACAGACAGAAGGAAAGTCAGGGATCACAAACAATCCAAGAGTCAGGATTCAAAAAAATAAGTGGGAAATGTATTTTAGAGTCTATTTACGGATGTCTCGGTTTAGGGAATAAAGAGTCTGTTCAGCTTCTAAAGTCCGTCATTGGGAAATAAAACAGATCCATGGGTATTTTTCTCTGCAGCGTGTGGAGTCATGAAGTTCAGGGATGGAGAGAAGTCGGGGAAACGCTGGTGAGATCTAACAGTGGATCAAGAGCAGCTCTAATGTTCCCCACCAGTCCGTCGGCTACTCCTGGTTTAAAAAGCAAGTGCCTTTTCACCTTCGTTGTTTTACTGTTCCCTCTCCCCCCTCCCTATCTTTCTCTCTCTCTTTCTCCCTCGCGCTCTCCCTCTCTCTTTCGCTCTCTCACACTTTTCGTTCGTTTCGTTTCTCCATGTTGAGCGTATGAATTTGGACAAAAAACTAGAAGACATTCATATTAGTAAACGGTGTGCTATTGGTGGGTATTTTGATGCATTTAATTTAATCCTAAAAACGAAGCACCATTCACAGGTAAAATTTACTTGCCAGACATGTACTTTTTTCTGGGGATATTTTCTGTTTCATTCCGCACCAAAAAGGAAATTTCGACGTGTACTTTGTTTTTTGCACATTTTTTATCTAATTATTGTCGCGTGGGAAGACGTCGCGAACAAAAACAATAAAAACAGCAAAATGAGCACTAGATACAAAACTATCCAAGAGCAAGCGATTTGAGCAAATTATTACTTTCGGCGAGATTTGTTCATGCGAATCCTGACATCGCTAAACTCATACAAATTTTCCCGGATTTGACCTGTCATACTCGCCGTATCTCGTTGTTAAGATAGAGAGGACGAAATTTAGCTGTTACCATTGTGCAAATACTACGAAAACTCTATTTTGTAGATGCTAGCAGTGTGATGAAAGTTGTTTTGATGAAAATTTCATAGACAGAAATTTTAGGGTTTCTTTTGAAACCAGGGGAGTGTAGGCAAGTGTTTTACAACTTGAAAAAAGGGCAACAACAGGCACCTTTCAGTGTCATCAATTAACACATGAGATATTTGTGAAAAATACAACACATTACCTGTCTACAAAATGACATATTCTAGGTTCTGGATCTCTTATAACCCAATTTTTTTCATTATTTTGAGCTTTACGCTTTTTTTTCCCCTTTCGGTTTCTGAAAACCATTCCGAAGCTAAGTTGCCGAATTGCTTGTCTGTGTTTGTTAATTTACACCCGGACTGAAGCTGAAGCAGGAGACCGATGCGGCCCAGCAGATAGTGCGACACGGCGGGTCCGGGGTAAAAGAGCCCGACTCTAATCCGACTGGAAATATTACAAAACCAATCAGCAATGATGAGGATATTATCCCCGCCAACTATAGCGTGGAGCTGTCCTGTGGTCAGTCATTTGTATAATTTATTTGCAGAATAATGCATAGAAATTGGCTTCGAACTGCCTCGCCAGACGTGAGACCACAGTACGTTTTGACGTCCGCCGTGCCTGTACACGTTGCCCCCCCGCCCGGCTTCATTACTGGCAGCTAGCCGTTGCCTGTTGATTAGTTGATTATAATACTCTCTAAATGCCGCTTTTTAAAACAGTACTGAGGAAAATCGCTTTACATTATGGGTGGGTATCACAAGGAGAGTCTTATTCTGGGGTATTTATCACTGTGTACAGTATGGCTGCAGTGCTGGCTGGAACTCAAGGCTCCTCCACCTACTGCTGTGAGCTACACCCCCGTCTGTCCCCTGCTCCCTGAAGTATTGCTATTTCTGGGCACTTTTTACCATTATCATCACAAGCTGTAACCTTAAATTTCCCAATAATTAATATTTGACCTTTAATCGCTGCTTTTAAATTATAGTTATTAAACTAAACGGAATGGGAGGGGGGAAAAAACAGCATGTCTAGCGGACAGATTTGTTAATACCATCCTGTCTGCTGTTCTGTTCTGTTTGGGCGCCGCTCATGTATGTGCAATGATAATGCCTTTGGTTGATGAATGACATTATGGCCTGTGGCCTACAGTCAGGTGCATCTCATCCACATGTAGGGGCCCCGCAAAGTGCCGCCTGTCAGAGAGCCGGGGCTCTCGCTGGTCCGTCACCGAGGGCAACGCAGCAGAGATAACACAAGGTGGGAGGGCTGGCCACGGCGACCGTGTGGCCTGACAGCGATGACAGTAATCACATGTTCACCAGTCGGGTCGCTATCAGAGAGCACGCGCCGATCCTTCCTGTTTGCTCTGGATCGGACCTGGGACTTGGTAACCCTGCACAGATGCTGATGCCAAAACCAAAAGACCCCACTCCATTATGGGATATAATTCACCTCTACACATTTTTAAAACATCTCGGGACAAACAATTTACTAATCACAACTATTCAAATATGTCTTCCTGCAGTTACATATTACAATTCATATTTCATGAACAAATTGGTATATTCATAACAGGTTACAGAACAGCATTTTAAAATTAAAATAAAAAAACCTACATATAAAATAATGCATGAACTCATAAACTAAAACCTTAAATATGGTTAAATTGATGTATATAGGCAGTTTTATAGTCTGCAAATAGTGAGGACGGCCATTAATATTAAGTACTTGAACAGGATTGGAAGTGCAGAAGTATTTTGCCTATGAGATTCACGTAAAAGGCCTTCCAAACTGGCTGCTGAAGGTTTTTTTTTTTTTGCAGCCTGTTCACACTGTTTCAGCAAAAATCTTAGCAGAAAAACTACCAGCTGCGCTTTTGGGGATAAAGGGTGACGCTCATAGCTTCTGCTCCCTGGTGCTGCTCCTTTGTCAGAGCTGAAAGCAGCCTCTTTTCTAGCAAGGTATCATGGCTCCACAACAGTACAAACAGAGAGGCAGGAATTTCACTCAGACGATGTCAACAGACCCGTCACCGAGCAGGAAGGACCACCGCAGTCGCCGGGAGAGAGAGGGCCGCCGCCCGTGGAGTCCGTGATGTCAGGAAGCAGCCGCGAGAAACACAAGCACCTTCACAACATCGCGACCCGCCAAGCGTTTAATAATAATCTAGATCAATGCTGCTTCCATTTCACGCAAGGCCATCGAAATAAAACATTCTGCGTTATGCTTTCGACATGAAGAAGAGTCAGACAATGAGCTGATGCAAATGACAATATTCTCAACAGCCTGCAGCAAACATTTTACCATGTGCGACATGAAAAAAAAAATCAGTCTGCCGTCCCGTTCTCAATTTACTCAGCGTTCACCAGGTGCCTTTCAGACGCTCTGTAAAAGAGATGCACTTTGCCACAAAAAAAAAGGAAAAACATTTTTCAGATCAAGAATATTGCACCCTTTCGATGTTCCATTCTTACGACACGTTTCGGTAAATGAGAAACCAACGTACAAACAAAAAAATGTACGCTGCGTGTCATTCCAGACACCGAACTTCTGAAGATTTGCAAACCGATTCATAACATCACCGCGGGCCTGGCATTTGCATTTGGTCCTGCTCAGCATGTAGACGTGTCAGCTAAGGCATCACATAGCGCTCTGTCACAGATAAGTAGTGCAGAAGACAGTATCTTATCGGCAGAGACTGACCAGCATGGCGGTTTTCATGGCCTAATAGAAATGGTACCTGTGTAAAATGATGACCTGCCGTTATCATTTCTTAATTAATCCCATCACAACGTTGATTCCCTCAGACTTACCTGCTTCTAGTTGATAAGCGGCATCAGTGTTTATTATGACCCAGTTAATTAAAAATGTATAAACTTCTGTCTAATTGGTTAGGAGCAGGATTGTTTTTTAACATAAATGTGTGGGACAGGATATTCCTTACAGAGGAACCATAGCATGGATTTTCAATGAAAATACAGTCAATAGAGGTTATATCACTAAGTACAAAGTAGCTTCACGATTTATTTTCATCTATGCCTCAGATTTACCACTATTTCGGGCTGTCCCCCAAGAAATACAATCATTTTGGTTACATATATTAAATTTAGTTTGATTTATCTATTGTTGGAGTTCTTTCATCCAGCACAACCTTTGCCAGAATTTTAAATACAGTCAATTCTTGAATGTTACTAATCGTGCCAATTAACATACAGCAGTGTAACATACAGCAGAGAAATAGACAAAGTCATTAAGATCGTAACCTTTTTGACATTATAAATAACATAAACAAGAAGGACATAGATAATGAGACAGGTTCTACCTCCTGCAAAGGCACCATACAACTGAGATTCCATAAACTCACACCCACATCAGGTTACAGCACATAAATTTAAAATCTGATGGGATAAAAGTCAAATATGAAAAAATACATAATTTAAATGGTACTGAAACTTCAAACGCATTAAAACACTGTGTAAACTCAACTTGCTGGCACAGTGGTTGCAGTCTATCCAGTGACAAACACTATTGCTGTTCTTTCAAAAACATTAAACTGTTCCCCTATTAAGTCTTGAAATTCAAGTGAGCAAATTCCCCCGGCCAATTTCATATATGCATTCTGAGTGCCTGAAATGTGCTGTCATTTTTCATTCCTATATCTCTTAAATGCTTCTTAATCTGTACATACTGCTTCCAAAGACAGGCCTGAAACCATTTAAAACGACAGGGATGAATGCATAACACACTTGAGATAATCTCTGAAAAACACCCCACAAGTCCACCATGAATAAGAGTAAATGAATTCATTAAGGAAAATGCGATGCGAAGATATATGTGCATCCTGAAAAACTCCACCTGGTCAACAATTACAATATCCATCATTTGTTTTTCAGTTATTTCTCAGAAAATGGGTCAGGGGAGACGCTGTTAGAAGCATAGACATTTTAAGATGTTTTATTTTAATTTTTGGCTGTCCGGAGTAAACAGATGTCAAATTTGATTCCGTGAGAATGGCCAGCAGATCCATGTGATCTGAGGGAAGATGGGTTTGAAGAGACTTAGCAAACTGGGAGAACATGCAAGGCAGCTGTTTCAGCAGTAAAAGAGAAGGACATCCAGAGTAGTGGAAGCATGAGAGATGGATCGCAAGGGGTAAACGTGGGATCCAGGGGTGTCTCTCACCTTTGCTGTCTCTCTCTATCGCTCTCATGACACCACAACAAAAAACAGACTTTGTGTCATAATAGATGAGTAATTAATAACTGGTTGTGGCTGAATGAACGCCACAGTTTCCCTGCTCTTCACAGTGACCTTCTGAAAATCCCGATCGAGAAATGAAGCCACTGTCCTTTTTTCCGCCCACGTAGACATACTTAATAAGAAGCATGTGACTCTGGTAGTTTCCCATTTGGAATATCGGAATATTCTTTGGAACTGGTTTCTCCGAACCCTCCCACACCTCTGCCACCTTTTTAGTTACTAAGTGTTGATGTTTTTAGGGAGTTTTTTGGGTCAGCTGTGTTTGCTTCAGCTCTTACTCTCGGCAAATGAAACCCCAGCCATGGCTAGTTTTGATTGGACCCCCCACTCCCCTCCCCCCCGGGGTGGCACAGAAGGTGAGTGACACAGGACCATGGGTTGAGGGAGGTTTTGGTGCAGGGCTGAGTCATGCCCACCCTGTGCCCCACTGGACCTGTGGTTACATTCCATATGGTCTAAGTGCTCTGAAATTACAGCACTTTAGCGCCCCCTTGAGGAAAGGAAGGCACATGCAATATGGCAAGAGAATAAATGATGGAGAGTGAGATTTGTTCATTCCTCCAATGGTTTGAAAATAAAATCTCTGTAACTATTGGAAAGGTATTTGATTAAGAACAGTTAATCGGTTGTATTCTTATACTAAACAAAGTTCTGAACCACTCCCCGAAGATTAATCAGGACACTCAACATTTGTCTGAAAGACATTCTCCATTCTAAAACCTAATCGCAATAACTTGTGGGAGTATTTCTGCACAAAAAAACAAGTATTATATTTGTTCAAGATAGGGGCAGGCGGAATATATTACTAAGGACAAAATGATGGTGAGGATTTATTTTAGCAGACAGGGTAGGAATGGTGAGACTCTGTGAGGCATGTCCTGGTGAAACACACCCGCTGTAATTAGTGAGACCCAAATCGCCATCGTACCTGGGCTTCCTTTCCGGAACATTTGGAATTCACATTATAATTACTTGCATATTATTTAAACTATTTCTAGACGAGCCCTTCCCTCTGTGAGGCTACAAAACATTGATGCTTTCTGGGAAAAAACAATATTAGCTTCACTGTGGCCTTACAGCTTCATAAATGGGAAAAAGGAGCATAATTATACATGCAAAAGTTGAATAATGGTCATAGTCGTTTGTGACACCATCCTTCTGTTTTTGGTTTCCAGAACAAAGAGGGATTACTGGACATTCCTTATCTTCTGAGCCAATGGGCTTTTCCGTTTCAGCATAAAGTAAATGATCAGTGTTAAAATACAATTCCTGGTTGAATATGGGGTGGGGGGGGCTTCATGCTGATGCCTATTGTGGCGTTGGTGAGAATAGTCCTATGTACAATTGCTTCAGGATTTTTTGCTATTAATTGTTTTGAAAATGTCTCCCAAGTGTTTATATAACAGATGTATGCCATCTGAAGCAGGTACAATACAAAATGTAATTTCACAATAAAATATAATTATCGGGATTTCGGTGACATGTTAATATTTAAAGGTGTCTGTTAGGTTTGCAGTGTTTGAGAGCACACTTCCATTTTCGATGGCCTCTTATCTAGACGAGGGCCACAGGGGGCTTGGAGCCTGTGGCAGAAACCACAGGGAATAAGATGGGGGACACCCTGGATGGGAAGCCAATCCATAACAGGGCACACATTCAGTCACACAGTCGCATACACTAAGGACTAATTAGAGACACCCCTTCACCTGGAGAGTGGTAGGACACCAGAGTACCTGGAGAAAACCCTAACACCAAGCCGGAGGGGTATTCGCAATCAGGGCAATTTTTCAACATTTCCACATTTCCACAGTATGGCTGCGGTGCAGGCATGCATGCACGATGCATTTTCAGTTGCATTGCTGCCGCATGCAAATCTTCCTATGAGTCATTTCGCTTTATATTCACATTCAAATGTGCAGACATTTCTTTTTTTCGCTGTGCCTGATGTATAACAGAACACAAGCAGTTAAATGCCTGTTCTATATTTTGCTTTCACGTCTCACTAGTGTGATTTTTTTTTTTTTGGCATCAAAACACTCGTTGTTATGACTGTGAATTTCCCAATTTGGACTATTTGAGCTACGGAAGCGGGTTTAATGTGTAATCAGTGACAGACATCAAATGTGACAGTTGAATTTAGACCAGCTGCCTGCCCTCTTCTCCTCACAAGCAGAGTCCTCAGGCCTCCTCCCGGTTTTTGTAAAGACATTGCAGAAACATTTCCGATTCCAGAAATGTAGCAGTCCATCCAAAGGAGGTCAAAACACCGCTGTTGTCTTTTAATAGAGACCGCCAAGAGGGATTCCTTCTGAAGATGTTAACCCGTCCATCCATCTTCCAGGACCACCAGTCTAGCTCCAAGCCACGGTGAGCCTGGAGCCTGTCCCAGGAAGCGCTGGGAACAAGGCAGGGAGCAGCCTGTATAGGAGGCCGGTCCAAGGCAGGGCTCGGACTCACGCTGCAAGTCACCGAACCGCATGTTTTTGGACCAAACCTAGAAACATCAGGAAACCCACAGAAACGCAAGGAGGATGTGCGTATTCCACACACGAGGAGCCGGGGGCAGGAATCCGACTCCTAAGCATGGAGGTGTGAGGCGGGGATGTTCCCCACAGAGGCACCATGCCACCTCTGACATTAACACCGACGCTAATTAATGTAGCATCTAAAACAAAGATACATTGACAGGTCTCAAATGGAAATGAGGCGTGTTGAAGGAAACACCAAATGGAGAGCTATACTGACAGCACATAAATACATCCATCCACCCAGCAGTAAAGGCGCTCTGTTACCTCACCAAGTCAATGAATAGCTCACAGATAACAGAAGACAGGAAATTTAGCCTAAATAAATTCAGGTGTTACTTCAAATATACAGTAAGAGTTAGTCTGTTTACTCCATGGATCACAAGTTGTCCTGGTGTCAACCAAAGTCAATCCAACCACTCTGTGCTCATTTTGCGTTTGTTGGCCCAGATCTATATCTATGGCACCACTATGAAAGAAATGAAAGAAGAATCTAGTGTATGAATTAAGGAATGAATCTGAATCATAAAAAATAATAAAGGATCGTAGTAATACACAGTAGTACTGTGCAAAAGAGGCTATCAAAGAAATTTTATGTTTAAGGCTATTTGTCTGGGTAGTAAGTGTATATTTACTCAAAAAATGCGTTTTAATGTTAAAATATATGCAAATTAACAAAAATTCAATAAAAATGAACAAGAATTTTTTCACTTCTCCAAAACGATATTGATACCTTCTTAGATGGCTAGATGAACACTGCTTCTGTTCCCAAACCTCTCCTCAGGGCCACCTCAGTCATTCCATGCATTTGTTAAATTTTACCACCAGCTCACTTAATTAATTAACTTAATTAGTCACATAACTTCATGAAGTACTGATTAGCCAAACCCGTTATGCTAATGGGTGAGTCAAAAAATGCGTGGGTGTATTGGATGGTTGCTGTAAATACTGGGGCGACTTTAGGAGAGGTTTGGAAATGGTTAAACTGACACACTTTGTAAAACTAATATCATAGTTTTACACCAACATGAAGATCATTTAGATATTTTCTTTGCCTAAGACTTTTGCATAGCTCTGTATGTTGAATAAGATGACGACATGCAATAATGAAAAACCTGGCTACAATTCCTATACATTCCTTGAACATGGGCCATTATTGTTGTGGTCATATATAACAAAATGGTGTGCAGGCAATTATACGGGCAATGTAGCAATTCTCAAGACCTCAGCTTGTTATGTCGTTATGTTGACTGTGAGGCCGAGTTTCGAGTCTTGCCGCAAACTGCACCCAGCGGAGTTTTCACACTGGTGCCTGGAGTGCGAATCTAAGTTTAGCTACCATACCGCCGGAAAGCAAGGTCAGTGGTGGGTTTTCTTCAGTGCTCTTCGTTAGGGCAGTAATTGAAATTCTAACGTAAGATCAATGTGGGTGTGCGTGTTGGCTCCAGACAGGTATGGGGCAATGTGGTGATCAGGACAGCCTTGCTAGGAGACCATGGATAATTGGACTTGGAGGTAGGTTAGCTGACTTTGGTGTGGGATATCTTCTACATAAGGCAGGGGTGTCAAACTCCAGTCCTGGAGGGCCGGAGCCCTGTGTAGCTTAGTTCTTTCCCAGTTCCACCACAAATGACTCAGCTCAAGAGCTGTGTGGTAATTAGCACAAGGAGTTGAATCAGGTGTGTTAAATGAGTGTGAAGCAAAAACTCACTATATAAATTGGCATGAAGCATTGCGATGCCTATGTCATTTAAATGTTTGGCAAATGCTTTTATCCAAAGCAACATACATTTTGGAGGGGAAGCAAGGTCAGACAATTCCTGGAGCAATTGGGGTTTAAGTACCTAGCTCAGGAGCCCAACTGCAAATCACTGCTAACTAGGCATGTAACGATGAATCGCGAATCGGTTAAAAAATCGATGTAAATGTATGACGATTTAAACTGGCTGATGTGGAAAATGAATCGCTACTTTAGGAGTACTTCGCGGTACTTTACTTAACAGAAAAACTGGTGTAATATTACATTTGATTTCACGTCGTCAGTTCGACGTCAGATGTCACTGCGTATTCACGTCGACGTTGTACATTAGTTTTTGGTTTTGACAGAACGTGGAGATCAGGAGCGAATTTGAAACTGAGGATCGGCACCACGGTGAGCTCAATTCACCACCGCCAGAGCGAAGATTATTAAAAGG
>JAODJU010000130.1:1950970-1962635 GCA_026776725.1 Gnathonemus echidnorhynchus
ACTCTATGACGGGTAATAACATGTGTGCAAATATTTTTTTTCTCTATTATTTCATATATCATGCAATAGAGGGTTAATTGCGAGTAAACGCAGCATTTTAAATGAAAATATTTTAAAAAAATGTACCTACCTTACAGCACATGCTGTGCTACTGCAATCATACATAGCAGTTTCATATATACCAATTTTTTTTTATTTATTTTTTTAACCATGATTGGGATTTAACTGCAGAAAATGGCACACATCTGAAAGGACCTATGCTATGGCTTCACTTCTGAAGTGACTGTGTATTACATTGTTTTATGTATTGGAATTTTCTAAACAATTGCACATTCCCCAATGCTGTGCACACAGGTAAAAATTGGCATACCTAGTACTCAAATCTCAGTGAGACTACATTGAAAAAAAATTTCAAATAAATAAATCACTTCACATGATTGAGCATATCTGCATAGGCCATTAGCATTTATGTGATTCTTTGGTAGTACTTCTGAAGTACAAATGCATACATTCAGTGAACCCCAGCATTTTGTGTATTTCACACATTTCAAAACATTATTCATTTCCCTGTGACTCACTTGGAATAGAAAACAACCAAAGGTGACAGAGAAAATTTAAAAGAAAACCATTTAATGGAGAAAAGTGATTTTGAGTCCATTCTGCTATTGATTTTGAACCAGCTGCTTTTCAAATAATTAATTTTGTGCATATTATCTCCAGTCTCTACACAATCTGAAAAACTCACTTAAAAAATTAAATTCCAATTTTATAATTCTAATAGATACTGTACTAAAATACATAAAAACATCTTTTAAGAGAAAACAATTACAAAGTTTGTAAATGGAAAAGAGGATATAAAATATTTAAACAAGGTACATTGAAAAAAAATAAACCTCATTAAACATATGCATAAAATCGTCCTACAGTAACATTAAACATGACAAAGGGGCAGACTGTACAAGCAGTTGAGGTGGGTTGGCTCAGCTAGAGACAAACATTTAAACACTTAAGACCATGTTTCTGTCACGGTCTGCATGTACAGTATGTAAGGAAACAAAACACAACATTCATGGGGGGTGAAGGCAAATTAGCCTTCAAAACTGCACATCCCCGGTCAACATACTAACTGGCTTGGACCCTCCCCACTACAATGCCTATTTCAAACAGGCGACACGTCTGACATTGTCTGAAAATGTGTGGAAAAGGTTCAACAGAGGTACTGGCAGGATGGGGATATACATGGACTTCAGAAGTACTCAAAAAAAAAAACACAAACGAAATTCAAACAAAACATGTTTCGGCAGACAGACTGAAAGCCCTGATCCAATAGATATTTCCTATGAATTTAGTCATTACAAGTAATGGTTGAATGTGCCAAAATTTGGATGTGCTTGTTCAACAAAAAAAACCAAAGGATGGTCCGACACCACTGACTCAGACCTAATGTGGAGCCCCCTTTCGCCACATTCCCCTACTTGGGGGTGAGCTGAACTCATGCAGGTAGAGTTATACTGATGAAAGAAATGCAATTTGCGAAACCATGACTAAGAAAAATGAACACACCTGAAGCAAATGAAAAAATAAAACATACATAGAAGTCAGAATCAGTGGACAAGGCCAGAGGGGCCACCGTTCCGAGTTAACATCTTAAAAAATGTCACATGTGATTTGCAGTGAGCGAGCCGCCGTCCCCCTGTCCCAAGCTGCTCAAGTTACTGATTCCCATGAATCCAAGGAGAGACGGAGTGGGAAAAACAAACAAAAAGGTCCATATGAGGTCAAGGAAGGATGGAAAACTGCTAATAATCAGTGCCAGTTAGAAATGTCACCTGGGCTCAGTGCCACTTAATGGTGTGTTACTTTACATCGGTAAAAATCGTTCCCCCTGAGTTAATTCACATCCGCAAGACACCTTTGTCCATTATTTTTTTTTCCTCAGAAATACAAGGGTAAAATTATCGAAATAATCTATATAAACAAGGAACAATATACAATAAGCTTTGGAGAACAGACCTGCTGTATTGCACAAGTTTGTGTCCACAGAATCTCAGAGTCTTGGGGGAGCGGAGCTGCGCTGCAGGGGCTGCGGGGGCTGTGGGGGCCGCCTCGTGTTTCTGACAGCTGCATGCAGCACTAGTCTCTGACAAACTCAGCGGGGGCCCGGAGCAGCGTTACTCGCCTGCATCCCATTTCCTGTACTCGAATAACAAGTGTGTGTGTCTGTGTGTGTGTGTGTGTGCCCCCGTGCTCTGGTGCTGGTGAACTGCTGTTGGGGAGAGGCCCATCTCAGATTAAGGCGGCCGTGTCGGCCAGATTCCTGCTGGGATTCAGGCTGGCGAAGAAGCGCACATCGCGGTCCTTGTCCGTCTGCAGAGACAGCACCGTCTCCTCCAGCTCGTCCGAATGGGCACTGCCGGGCTCTTTGAAGTATGCTGGTCACGGACATGGGGACGGGCGGCAAAAGAGAGATGTGTTATATACATAAATATAAATATATATGCAAAAAGGCAAGGAAACAGTGCTGGAAAAAACTGAACTAAAGAAATACAAAAATACAATTCATTAAAAGACTTCAATATTCTTATCTAATTACAAGGCCTTGCTGTTAAATATTCCTAATTATTCATAATTCAAATATTCATCATAATGTAGTAGTATAAATGAAAACGAAATGATAATAGGCACTGTAGCTTTTCACAGGGAGGCCGGGAAATCACTGCCTTTTGACCTGCGTTTGAAGTATAAACAAACAGATCAAAGACAGACCTGGGAGGTAAGTGGACTGACAAATGAGCCTGTGTGTTTCAAAGTGCCGCTCACTGCATGTGTGTGTCTGTGAGGTTCACCTTTCTCCAGTATACTCTGCCGGAGAGCTTTGGCCACCAAGACACGGACGTTAGCCACGGGGTCCGATGACAGGCTCAGCAGACTTGGGAGCAGGTGCTGGGCAAACTGATCCATAGGCATACAGTCCTCCTCCACGATTGCCTATAAGGGAAGGGTGACAAAAGGGAGGATGATGGGACATGTCAGTGTGTCGTACCTTCAGCTGGCAGTTAGCGTAATAAATAAGGATGTGGACTTATAACCAGTGGGTTACTAGTTACTAGGAGGGGAGGCTGTGGCTAAACACATCACTGAATAAATGGTTGCTGTCATTTTGATTTTGCTAAATCCACTCTTGTCCCCATTGTTCACTGTACAATGAGGAGGAAATGGGATTCAGACAGTCCAGAGCAGAAAAGCACAAAGAGCAGCTGCCCATCCCTCCTTCTCCTCACCTGACAGATGAAAGCGAAGGCCTGGCGTCCTACCCACTTGGGACAATGACAGAACTTGACAATAAGCTGGTTGATAAAGTTGAGGCCCAGCTCATGGTCTCCACTGGCGTACAACTTCTGCAAGATCTCCACCACCTTCATCAGACATGGAACACACACACCAGACCCTATGCATTACTAATCACACGGCGACATACTGCAGTGCAACTGCTAATTTAGGCTTAAAGTCCTCTGACTCGTATCTTCCGGGTCTGCAAAAACCACACAGGGTGATATGCTGCAACAGATTTGTAAAACGAAAGTGAGAAGCAAAATGCTGGCATAAAAATCAGGAGGGCTTTGTTTTAGACACACTGCCTCACTACACGTATAAGAAACAGGGCATCAACATAAGACTTCATCTCAGGTTTCATTTTAGGATAACCAGGGAAATGGGAGAAGAGTACTGTAACAGCATCGGATAAATATTATGTAATTTAATATATAATTACAATCATAAAAGCAAGGAATGCAACATTTGGCCAACAGTTTCCTTTGCAGCTACCCAGATGAAGATCAGAGGCGTACCAGTTTGTAGGAGATCCACCTAACCTCGGAGACCTTGTCCGAGCAGAGCGTGAGCGCTATCTGGCGAAGATAGTCGTATACGTCGTAGTGACTGTACAGCTCAATGATGAGGATCAGCTGTCTGTAGAAAGACGGTGAGTCACCTTCTGGCACATGTGCACGTGTGTTCGTGCGTGCAAGCATAACAAGGCCAGAAAAGATGAAACTGGAGACTCACTCGGCCAGTTCGTATCGGAACCTCCAGTTGCGGCTGTTGTCCGTCACCATGAACTCCTGAAGCTGGTAGAGATACTCCCTGCGTTTGTCTGCGTGAAGCAGCTGAAACGGACAATATAGATTTAACAATAAGCAACAGGCCTGGGCTACGGAATGCAGGGAAACAGATACATATAAAACACATAATAAAACAAGATACAGGGCAACTGGGACTTGTTGAGTGGCTGGAGAAGTTCCCCACGAAAGTCCAGACTCACGGCGGCGCTCACCTTCAGGAAGTCGTAGAGGTGCTTGAGGACGCCGATGCGCACCTCGTCCAGGTCCTTCAGGAAGCCATTGAAGATGGGCACCAGGTCCGCGGCCGTCAGCTGGTCTCCCAAAATGACAGCCAGCTCATGGATGGAGAAGGCCAGCGTTCTGCGCACCTTCCACTGAGAAAGAAATGAGGAGGAAGATGAGAAATGCGAGAGTCAATTTGCTCTGCAAATGATCTTATTTACTTTGACCAGTGCTTCCATAGTTAAGATTAAGATTCAACTTTATTGTCACTGCACAGGACACAAGTGCAATGAAATACAGTCTTGTATCCAACCAGAAGTGCAAATAGTAGTATAAGGTAATATGTACAATAGGGGATATAAATAAATGATATAAAGGTTATATAAACACAAGAAATATACAGACTGGAAGAAAATGGCTGGCAAGGCAACATTTACAAATGTGTTGCTGAGGCAATATTTATATGTAATAACGTACAGGATGATCCCTGGTTTTTTACATGAAGTATGTACAGATGATAAAAATACTTTACTGTTCGGCAGTATTTACAGGCAACGTGCAAAGGATTAAGGCAAGCAGATGGAATGAAAGAACATTTTTATACATTACTGTATATAGTATAAGTACAGACAGTTGCAAATGAGTACTATGTGCAAAACAGAACAGATAGGGACCAGAGTGACACCCCGCCGCAAAAAACAAAAAAAAGAAAAGAAAACAGCAAGGTTGGTTACATGTTCAGCCATTTGAGATAAGCTGGTTCACTGGCTTTTTATTATCTGTGGTGGTGTTGAAAGAGAAGAGCGTCAAGGGGCCCACCTGAACGTCCGTGGCCAGGGTCTCGTACGTGTCCTTCAGGCAGTGCCAGTTCTGCCGGCCGAGCGTGAGGGCCACGCCGGGCAGGCTGAAGGCACAGTGCTTGGCAATCTCTGTGTCCACGGTCTGTGCCCGGGCCGGGTCGGTCATCGAGAGGTACTGATCTAGGAGCTGCTGGGGAATGACGTTCTGGGGGAGCAAAAAGGGGGCAGTTTGATGGGAGTTACACTCATATTCACCACCCTCCCCCCCCCAAAGTGCACACCATGCAGCAAGCTTTTACTTCCTAAAATTTTAATTTTAATTGTAATATTTCAACACAAGTCAAATCCGATTTTATCAGCATGTAATGTTGAGTTCACACCTGTCCCAAGCCTGTCATTGACAGGTAACTGTTTGACTGAATATTAGGCATGTGACGACGAATCACAAATCGGTTAAAAATCGATGTAAATGTATGACGATTTAAACTGGCTGATGTGGAAAATGAATCGCTACTTTAGGAGCACTTCGCGGTACTTTACTTAACAGAAAAACTGGTGTAATATTACATTTGATTTCACGTCATCAGTTTGACGTCAGATGTCACTGCGTATTCACGTCGACGTTGAACATTAGTTTTCGGTTTTGACCGAACGCGAGATGAGGAGCGAATTTGAAACTGAGGATCGGCACCACGGTGAGCTCAATTCACCACCGCCAGAGCGAAGATTATTAAAAGGGCAAACCACGCTAAAAAGCTGCACATGCAAGCCTTAGTTTATTTGGTAACGCTTTATATTAAGTGCACCTTCATAATGCATTCATTATGCATTTATAGAACATTCAGTGCACCTTCATAATGCATTCATAGAAGATTCATAAGCAGCATGCAAGTACACTTTAACATCCTAACATCCCTTAACAGCTTTAATATACATTAATAACAAACATTACATGATTATACAATTATAATGTTTGTTATTATTTTATAATGTTTGTTATTAATGTATATTACAGCTGTTAAGGGATGTTAGGATACATGCATGATGTTTATGAATGATTTCTGAATACTTAATGAATACATTATGAAGGTGTATTGAACGTTCTATGAATGCAATATAAAGGCATTATGAAGGTGCAGTTAAAAGCGTTACCGTTTATTTGAAGATTTTTTTTATTTTGATTTGGGATTTTTTTTTTTTAAACAGTATTTTCAATTTCAGTTGCACTGTTAAGAAAGAAAGAAAGAAAGAAATATTTTTGAATAAATTTGTCTGCAGCTCATCGTGAGAAAATCATATCGTGAACTCAGAATCATGAATCGTGAGTTGAGTGTATCGTTACATCCCTACTGTTAACCCTAGGATTTGAACCAGGGACTATCCAACCACAGGCACTGAGTCGCGACCTACTGAGCCTCACGACCCCAAAATGAAGAGACACTCAAGACATATTAGTGTATTTACTCATGAACAGAAGTAAATTTGCAAGACTTTGTTTGCATTACGAATGATCCTTACAAGCATTACGTAATGCTGCAGCGTATGCTGATAATTTTTTCGCAAGCACCTTGAGAAACAACGAACAAATAAATTGCCATTTATCTTCACCCACCGAGTGCACCTTCCTGTGACACACGTTTGAGATGGTTTGTTTGTACTTCCACAATCAGAAACGCAGAGAGGGCAAACACAGTAGATCATACTGACAGGGCCAGGCTGGAAAATTCATAATTACTCTGGCAGAATCAGAAGGGGTAAAACAATAAAGTATGTAATCCACAAAATCCATAAAATGATTACATCATCTGTAATCCACAAACAGGATAAACCCGGTGCCATTTCACTGGGTATATTCTGTTTTAGGTAAACAAACAACCCATAATATGTATACACATGACAATACTGTGTTTTACAAATATCAGTGTGGAAATCTGTGACTGTCATTGTCAGTCTGATATTTTGCAATTAAGGGTTTTTTTGATGGTCAAATATTCACAGTTGAGTCTCAAATAGAAATAGAAATGAATTGCATTGCCATGTCTGTAAGTTATTGAAATTAAGGCACTATGCACTCATATTTAAATATACAGGCAGTGGTTGACTGATGTAAGTAATCAGTTCCACCAACCCTTATGTAAGACAAAGGATTTGCCTTCCTATACCATTCAGTACACCTTATATAGCAAAAACATATAAACCAAAAATATACCAGTGGTACGTACTAAAGAACATATTTAAATAAATTAAGTGTAAACATACATGTATATGTCACCATTTAGTGTTAGCGCTTCTGTAAGCTCTATGCATCTTGGATTTTTCTTTTGTGCATGTAAGTTGGTTTTACTTAAGTCTTGAGCTGCCTGTATGGAACTTCCCAGGCAGCCTTAACGTGTTGTAATATCATCTCATTGAGGAAACTCATAAGGAATAATAATTTAATGTTCTGGCAATTTTTTTGGTCACATCAGGCCCTGACATCATACGAACATGCATTTCATTCGTTAATTCTTGTCACAATATGAAGTCACGTTCCCTTGATTGGCTCCTAAGCTCCAGCGGCACATTAGGCAGAGTGCTGCCTTCAACCTTAATGTTTTGACGTTATATATTTCTGTGACAGTTCTTTGATCATTTCTTATGAATAATGGGCTTTTAAAACCATTGTCAAAATATGATGCAATCCCAATCCCACTGTTCTGTTGGTGACAGTATGAGCAATGAAGACCACGCATGTACATTATCTATTCTACACAGACTTAATATATAATTATTTCATCAAAAAGATTAATAAATTACTTGGCATGCAACATTTCATTTATATTTCATCTTATTTGACTGCTATGACTCAAGAAGTCGAGAATTTTAAAATTTTCTATGGCCGTCAACTGCTTATAGCAATCCGTTTGTCAACATTTTAACATAAACTTTGGTCAGAAAACAAAGAGAGATTTCAGGACTGTGACTTTTTGCTAGTCTTTTTATATGCCGTTGGTAATATTCTGATTCATTTCAGCCATCTTAAGGCAGTAATTACATGTCTAAGCCCCGGAAGATTCTAGACATGCTTTGTCTTAATGCTGGGTACTTTTAGCACCCAAGATTCACACTGAATTTTATTATCTTCAGGTCCACTGTTATACGGAGATGACATGAGTCAGGCTATTCTTTTTCCCATTTGCATTTGTCTAAATGTGTTCATTGGTCTTCATCAAACACTTGCTATGGTATGTTTTTAGTATTCAGTAAATACTGTTGGGTTCTATAATTTATACACTGTTTTATATATCTTCCCCAGTTAGTTTTTAGCTGAGAAAGACCTCACAACCTGGACTCAAAGCATAGAAAAATGGAAAATCTACACTAAGCAACATCATTCCACGCTTGAAAGGTCAGTCCCCCCAGTTAACGTAACCTTCATCAGCCTTAATACGAAATAAGACATTGCTAACATATCAATATGAATTCCATCTTATGTGAATGCCACACAACCTGTAGTCCATTTAAAAAAATGTGTGATTGGAGATACTCCCCTTTAAATAAGTTTCAGAAGGAATATTTTTAAGATTTAATGTATCATGACAACTACAGGATAAAGACAGTTGCGAAGTCACATCCATTACAGTTTGCAGAAACGTAGCTTCAGTCATTAATTTTGCATGAATCTCAATGTCAGACAAGTAAGTGAAAGCCTGAGGTGTTTGGTTGTGCTGGTATTTGTCGAAAGTGTGCCTACCCTTCGTATTGACTTTGTGTGACGTGCTTTACCCCGAATCTGCTTATGATGTTCAGGCTGAAGAGGTTCAGGCTGTAGAGTGACTTACAGGATATGGTGTAATTATAACTCAAAATGAGCAGAGACTCATTCATTCGTTTTCCACTTTGATGTATGCTAGCAGCAATTTTGCATAGCATATTGCATATCATGTATAACTATTGTAACAGAAGATTAGCGCCAGACAAGGAAATTAGCATACATCTCCCATCAAGTCCCATACAAAGAGACTGTAATGCAGTCGGTTGACAGCATTCTGTTCAAATTGGGCCTGTGGGCTGTAACTTGGATCAATGGGTAGCGCAGTAGCTTCACATATTCAGGGGTTTGGGTTTGAGTCCTATCCTGGTGTGTGTGGAGTTCCCTGTGGGTACTATAATTTCCTTAGAATGGTCTAAAGCAGGGATATTCAAATCACAGTCCTGCTGATTTCCCAGCCATCCTCTACCTGTGAGCCTGGTGTGAAGCCTCTGTGGCCAATCAGAATCTGTAATTATTAAACTAACTACCTGGGAGAATTGAATAAGACCTGGATTTGGAATCGAGGGCCAGATTTGAATGGGGGGGGTCAAAAGCGTGCATTTAGGCAAACTGGCAACTATACATTGCTCTGAGTGTGTGTGTGTGTCGGGGGGGGGGGGGGGAGAACTGCATTTCCAGAGATATTCACCAGGTTCATTATCATGCTGTGGGGGATAAGCAGCTATGCAACATGGAGGGCTGACTGGGCCCTGACTTTAAAAATAACGACACTGAACACCCATCCTCTAGAAACCAGCCCTTCTTTAGCGGTTGCTGTGAACAGGATACTCGCTCTTGTGTGCCTAAGGGAGAGACAGAGAAAGAGAGCCGGCTACACACAAAGAAGCAGAGATGCTCAGGATGGAGATGAGGTGTAGGTGCTCCACCAGGACGTGTCCCTATGAGTCTGATCCAGGGGCCAGGAGGTACAATAGCGTGAGGTCAGATGCACTAATGGAGCCTTTTGTCCGGGGAAAATTGTCATTTCCTCCTGTCGCCGTGGGTTTCCTGTCTGTGACACAAAGCCCGGTGATTTGTTTTCGTTTTTTTCTCTTTAATAGATTGGAGATGAGTGGAACCAGTTAAAGAGCGGCGTGGATGAGGGAGCGATAGGCGTCGGCATTTTGAGGATTTCTGCTAATTGTTATGGCGCCGGAGAGAGATGAAGCTGGGCCGAGGAAGGAGAGGAGCCAGCTGATCAATGCTGTGTCACCTTAGGGGCTCCAATGATAAATAGCCTGGACAAAATAGCTAGAAATGTAGCTATGTCATCGGCCGCGGCCGAGCCGAGAACGCGCCTACGTGGCAGAGCAAGGTCTGCAGCGATGTCACACCTCTTCACTAAGACTCGGGTGACTTGGGGCCACAGACAATAAATAAAGACCCCGTCTGAAACAATGCAAATGCTGGCTAACTAAGTGCCACTTCCCAACAATGGGCGTGACGGGACAATGGTGTGTGTGTGTGTGTGTGTTTTAAAAAGCTCTTATTTTGCTTTTCACTGCACACTGCACACACGGAACAGTATCTCTCTTGTAATAATCTAGAACAGAGCCTATCCTAAGATCCCTGGAGGAAGTGGCTGGATTTTTGAATTTTAAAATATATTTATTGGAATTGGATTTTTTTTGCCAATCTTCAGAAGGTCAGACTACGGTTACCGTGGTACCGCGCATTTGAAACCAATCGTTCTGCCACAAACCGTTAACAATTATTTATTAATTTTTTTCTGCTGCTTTTGTCCAAAGCAACTTAGAGTAGAGAGAAGGGTTACAATTTATACACGGGCCCAGGGATTTGAACTCACAGCCTCTGCATTGTTGGCACTATGCTCTACTTGCTGAGTTCGAGCAGCTGTAACAAACAGTGCCCCCCCCACAAATCTGCTGTGTGGGTTCAGTTTTCCTGGCTTCCCTCCTCCTCACAAAACTAATCTCTTCTTCCCTAAGCCTGTAGGGGGCGCTGAGGAAAATTGAGTTTCCTTATGTGGGGACCAAAACAAATGATCCCCACTACATGAAAATAACAGGTTTTTATCATATTGTGAGGACATTTGATCACCACAAAGTAATATATACACAACCCACACACACGCAACATGCGCACACACACACACACACACACTCACTGGCATCAATGCAAGCAGCAACTTTAATGTTATTGTCCAATCAATAGAAGCAATCATACTCCAGTGGGTTTATAATGGTTTTCCGATGATTTTCTTAATGGTTTCTTCTTGGTATTTTTATATTCCCCTTCCAGCCATGTGTTGTTTTTGGACATGGAATGCAGAGTCTGGCCTGTGCTCGTCGGCGAGTCGCCAAAGCCGGCCTTCTGGCCGCGGGGGAACGCAGATATCCCATGCTGGGGTCACTGGGGTCACCGCGGCAGGGAAACCGATCGGTCACGGTAACGCCAGTGACGATGCCGGGAACGCGGGGGCAGCTAGATTAAAAGTGCAGACGTATGTGCTTCCTTGTGGTGGGGGGGCACGGACAGAATCAGGGGCGGGGCCACGCCGGAAGCCGTGGTAACTAAAGGCCCTATAAAGATGCTGGTTATAAATGACCGAAAGCAGTGCGGCTCCGTGGCAGTGCAGGAGACTGTCACCTCCGCGCCTCGCCCCATCTGTCACACGGGCCCAGCTCATTCCTCATCTTATGTGGCCCATCTGGGCTCTGCAGGCTGCTGCCAGCAACATATGAGCTGGATGGGGAGCTTCACAACCT
>JAODJU010000130.1:1969538-1980255 GCA_026776725.1 Gnathonemus echidnorhynchus
AACTAGCAAAGCTATGAAATGGAGTGTGAGTGCAGGTGCGGCCCAGCACTGCTCGTGGTGTGCTGGGACTGTCGATGAGCTGCCGTTAGCCATCCGGCCCGGAGCAGAAGCCAAGGCGGGTGGCAACAGGAAGACAGGGTGTTGGGTCACATTCTCCACAGGCTTTAATTGGTTCAACACTCGTTCAATTGAGTTGCTTAGCTGTCAATTTCTTTCTCTTTTTTTTTTAAGCTGGATTATTGTTACCAGAACGACACTTCTGAGGCTGCTGATCCAAGAGTCCATGTTGGTCATCCAAAGCGCCACCCACTGGACCGTGTCGGCATTACGCCAGGCCTGAGCGATGATGCTAACAAACCAATTAGCAAACAGAAGCTGCTGACAGATCTGTTCTGAATCATGTTCTTTTTCTGACGAAGAGAGTCTTCCCGCCACACCACTGTCACCTTTTAAACATCACCGTTGGTACTGGCGCTGCTCTTTGAGATAAAGGGAGGGCAATGGAAGAGAAGGAGACCAGGATGCGGCCATTATCCCGGACCGCTACAGGTGTCAGTCCTGGGGCTGTGAAACCCGGCATCTCGGCAACCTTCGAAAGATGAAAAAACGTATCATTCTCAAAATGGCTCTGCACCATTTTAGAGGCTTTCAGTTAAGAAAAAGACCATGTTTTCTTTCATACTGTGAGCTACAGTCAGAATTTCAGTCTGTAAAGGTTACATTTCTCACCTACCCTTACTCATCCCCCCAAATGCACAGCTTTATAACTTTATAAATCATGTTTATCTTGTATCATCATATGCAGAACTATGCAAAAGTCTTAGGTAAAGGATGTGATACTTAAATGACCTTCATGTTGGTGCAAAACTATGACATTATGTCTGTCAAAGTCTGTCTGCTTAACCATTTCAAAACCTCCCCTAAAGTCACCCCAGTATTTACAGCAACCATCCAATACATCCATGTGTTTTTTGGCTTGACCACAACCCCCCCACCTTGTTCGGCTAATCAATACTTCATTAATTTATCTAACTAATTAAGCTAATTAATGAAATGGATTGATGGTGAAATTCCATAAATACACAGATCGACTGGGTTGACCCTGAGGAGAGGTTTGGGAGCTGAAGCAGTGTTCATCTGGCCATCCAAGAAGATATCAATAACTTTTTGGAGAAGAAAATAAATTCTTGTTAATTCTCTTAATTTGCATATATTATAATGTTAAACTAAGTTTTTTTTTTTTTTTATCTGAGCAAATATACACTTACTACCCAGATTAATAGCCTTAATCGTTTTCTTCGACTGCATACATGTATACAAAGCATAATTAAAAGCACAATTATTCAAGCTCATTATAAAATTAGATTAACTGGTATATTATGAATGACTAGCAGATAATGATGAATTATTTTAACATAGTCAGCAAAAAAGTACAGTCTGAACAAAATGGATTCAAAACCCGGCAAAAGCATAAATCTTGAATCCCTTCTAAACTCGTCCTCATATCCAAGACTGGCATGTCTGGGCTGAAACCCGCATCAGTCCATCTGGCTGTTTTCTGTTGACAAGTGACACTGAAGAACCAGTAGGTGCGAATATAGGGACCTGTCTGGGTGGTTTGCTGTCATGTGAGCTGATGGAACCAATCAGCGGTTATGAGGATGTGGCTTCTCAGGCAGTCATGTGACCAGTGAGCAGAGCTGGCAGAGATGCTTAGCTAATACTCAGACACGCTAATATCAATGCATATGGAATTCTGCCCTTGAAACTCGCAATTGCTTGTCAGTTTGTGATAATGCAGAGCAATGGAGAGAGACAGAGACGGAGACGCACACCCACACGCTATCCTGGGCCGGGCATTAAGGACAGGGATTTTTCATTGTCAGGAAGGGACTGCAAATGCAGAAGGCTGTGCCTGCTGATTTCAGCAGGACGGAGGCAAAAAAAAAAGAGAAATCCAGCCGGCGACTTCACTGCATCTGGGCCGGGCTTCCAAGCTGTATCTCACTACTGCTGTAATTTATGGTACAAAAGCAAGAATTCACACAAAATGTCACAGATGAACAAGGGGAACGGCTGTACTTGTGAGTATCACTAAGCAGGAGATGAAGTTGTAAAATCAAAATAATACTCCCATCCCTTGGAAACGGGCTCCACCTTTCGAACCTGAAATTAATGGGGGGGGTTTGCTCATTTGCTCACAAATTTCACCCCGTTCCTGTTCATAGAACCCAAACCTGGGATGTAAGTAGGGTTTTCATCACATGTATACATAGCCCAGGATCTAACAGCGGTGCCACACAGGAAATGAGGGAGAACGAGGAGGTGCTGCCTCTGGGTGAATGACTTGTCCTCCTCTCCAGCTTGGTGTGATGTAGAAAGCCCCTGTCTAATTACTTACATATGCCCTTTCATTCAGCCCATTGTGAAAACGTAGCTCTTTCCCTTAACCTTTAGCAGGTGATGCATAGCAGAGTCCATTTCCCTCCCCGCCCTTCATCCATAACCGCAGCGAGAGGGTGAGGAGTAACGGCGGAGGGTCTCCGGCTCGCCGAGACCGTGGCCTCGTGGGATTCCCATGAAAAGGGACGCTCATTCATTTTGCATCGACTGTGGCGCCTTTATTTCTGGATGCATCCGAGTTCTTTTGGTTGCCATGGTGTTCTGGGTTCTCCTGCACTCCTGAAAATTTTTCGAGTTTCACCATGACGCACTGCGAACGCGCCCATTAAACTACAGGATAGAGCCAGTACCTGTAAAACCTCCGGGGTATATATGAGAAATGCTGACAGATTGTCTGTCTATTATCTCAGGTCTCTGAGTGGAGATAGCAGTCATCCTATAAGAGGTTAGGTCACCACAAGTCATTTTCATATATCCTGGTTATATCGTTGGCCCCACCCCTCTCATCTAGTGATTGGTGCATTAAAATGAGACCAACTCATGACATCACCCCTCCATCGGAGGGCCACGCCCCGTAGAATGCAAAGCAGCTCCATTTCAACACCCAAGCTTGTGACCTCGCGATAGCAGATTGGCTTTCACCTGTCCAGGGTGAGGGACAGGTATCTGTCATGGAGGTGATGACCATTAGCTCCTTGGAGGTTCAATCAGAGGTGACATTGCAGGGTCATAGCAATGCAAGCTGAGACTACTGCCACTTCACTAGCACTGGATGAGCTCTTCCACGATCTGCCCAGGAAGCAGCTTAAAGACTTTCAGCTGAGACCTGCATCCTCTGTCATACACAATCATGACCTTTGAATACTGGCCAGAAGGTGCCAGCTGCAAGGCAGCTGGGCAGAGCCTCTGGACTGCGGCCACGGAACGGGGATTTTGTGGCCAAATGGTTTCTTAAAGAACTACAGACCTCCCGGCGTGAGATGGGACACGTTAGGTGACACTTCTGGCGAGAAAGCTGCTCCCTCCTACCAGCAAAGTAGCTGCATGGATCCGAAATGAAAAGAAAAGAGACCTAAGAGTGACATTCAAAACAGGAGCCCCGGGCTAAATCAGCTTCACATACAAATTGTGACTTAAAATGCTACAAGCATGCGGCCCTTTCAAAGGGCAGCAGAAAAATAACAAGGCGTTCAGATCCGAGAGTAAAGCACAGATGTCAGCAATGGTCAAACGTACCTGCACGTCCAGTCAGCTACATATATACCAGACTTCCGCATTTTATATGTTACTGCGAAAATTACCTTCAACTGTGCTCACCGGGATTTTGCCAAGAATATCCTCACCGTGTACAGGTGCCGAGAGAGGGATTAATTACTCAAGATAATGAGGTAACGGTGGAGCCGTCAATGGAGGACTGTGTGTCTTGCCCGCCTCATGTGCACAGATGGACAGTTCCAGGTAATTGAAGGTGTTCGATGGCTTATTTCCTCTCATGCCAGTTGTCTCTGCTGACTGGCTTTTTCACGCTATGAGCCAATGATCTCTAGCACACAGAAAACCGGGAGACAGTCAGCCGCTCGCTACACAGCTAGTGGGCGAACGGCAGCAATAATGAAGCCTGATAATTCGGAGGCAATTTCACACTAACCCGCCCCTAATTGAACAGTCTGTTTGTTACATTATTTTCACTCCCCCCTCCCCCCCAATACGCCTTTGGGACTGCAACTGAGAAATAGCATCTTCCATGTCTCATTGAGCATCTTTCAGCCCGAACTAATCTCGCAAAGCCAAACAGAGAGCGCATCGCACCAGGCACCCAACTGCTTGCTTGACAGAGAGAAGATGAGCGTCCATTTAAGCCGATTGTGTGTTTCACCCAAGTTCATCCCGCTCCATTAGACGCAGAATGTTGAGAGGAGCATCCATACACCTCGCTGCTGGTCAAAGATGGCTGCTCGCTCTTTATTTTTTTAATACACCATCACACAAAGCGATCCTCCCACGTGCGGCCTCGTACGCTCTCTCTTCAGGGGACCGCAGGGCGCTACGCGGTCCGCTCCCTGTCACCACCCCATGTTCATCAGTCCTAATTACTGTTCCACTAATTGGGAAATGACATGGTATTAATCAGCGACAAGGAGAGGGGTTGAGCAAGTCAGGGAAACAGTTAATTGGGCCACTGATTGGCTGAGACTAATTGGGCGAGTTCTGCATTGACAGAGAAGGACCAGCTCTGGTGGAGCAACCCAGCGCTCCTCAGCTGTGGCGCAACACCACCAATTAAAACACACGCCCCCCCCTTCCATAATCGCGGGTGTGCGTTTTCAGAACAGTTTTCTTCATATGCTAATTGCCCTCCTTTTAAAAATGATGAGAAGAGAAGATATTTGGAGTTTTAAAGAGATAAACTGATCCTTATTATAGACAGTATTTATTGTGTTTTAAATTTTTTTCTTTCATGGTTGATGCAAATGACTGAGTTATATATTCTGTCTGAAGCCATTGCAGCACCTTAAAAAAGTCATGATTTGTATATAAATAGTTCAACTGAGCACTTTGTAAAAACGTTCTTTGAAATATAATGTGAGGAGCTGAGTACATATAAGCAAATATGATGACCTACGGCTGAATTTACAGCAAGCGAACAAATGGATGCTTCCTCAATGCATGGCCTTTGCCTGCTCAGGAAAACAGCAATTTTCTTCTTCTAAGCCACGTTCTGAAAAAGACAGAGCTTTGGCTATAAAAGCGAGGCATTTTGAGGTGGGAGCCAATTCTGCACTGGGAGTTTGAGGGGGTTTTACTCAATGAAATATGTAATGGCATTACACATGCCTGTGTGTTACATATTTTATCCATTCATCTTCCAACTGCTTACCCTGGACAGAGTTGCAAGAAGCCTGGAACTGATTGAGCACTGGCTGGAGATCACTGGGCACGCACACAATGGGCATCTTGGAGATACCAATTCACCAAACTACACCTTTCAACTGCGGAGGAAAACCAAGAAATTTATACAGTAAAAACCATGTATGCAGGTAAGATTGCAATAATGCTGTTTGTACCCCAGGAATCACATGATATATGGTCGGGCAGAGCCTGGACAGAACACATTTGCGCATGTTTATATTTAAACGCCATCTCTATGCATCACAAGCACATTAATGTGCATGCAAACGCATTTATTTTCGAAGCTGATATTTAATTACGCCCAGCATGGCGATTCATCAACGACATCGTGAAATACTCTGCTCAACAGAGGACATGCTTTTAACAGCATAAAAGTCAATTGTATTCGCTTTAATGTTTGATGGTGTTTAGTGATGGACCCAAGATTACTGATGTTGCATAAGGGATATTTTGAGAGCTGGATATTTCAAAAGCTCACTTTTGGCAAAAGACTGGTCCATCAAGACCAGTATCTCATGTCACCAAAAAAGTTTCTCCACCATATCAATCAAACTCATTACCAAGGTTCAGTCCTTCATGGGACATGTTTAGTTATTTATATAAGTTCCAGATGATCGGGTTAAGATTTATTTCTCTCTTATTTAATCTTGTTTTTATTGCTCTTTTGCACAGCTTCTCTTGTATGTAAATTTAGTGTAATTGCTTCTTTGCTTCATGCAATTTTAGTTTACGAAAGGTTTCACAGGAACGCTCAGCTTTCGGGTAGCAGGGGATACTGGTATTTTTTGATGGTTCACAAGTGGATGGCTGAACAAATACCTTCACCACATTTCTGTAACCTGTGTGACACCTCATAGTCGAACACATGGTCTTCTCCTCCTCCTCCTGTGTACAACAGAACACATCACTCAACACCATTTCAGCTGTAGACTCCCCATCCCCAACCTCATCTCTCAGCGATACAACCCCTGTTCCCAGATCCCGAACACCGATGATGAACGGCTCTCATCGTAACACATCTCACCATCTCTCCTTCCCGTTTATCTGGCGACGTGGGACAACGCCGGTATTAATTTGAGTTGAAACACGGGTCTAAACACAACACAAAGGCTGAGGAGTGAGGGAGACTTTCGGGAGTAAATACAGATGGAAGAAAGAGGCATAGATTTATGACTCAGGTTTCACTAGGCAGCGAAATAAAAGGTCAGAGTCTCACGACGTACTTTCCAAGCGGCTGGGAACGTGAACGGCCGTAAGTATTCCTGGCCACAATTAACCTTCTGCGTCTTCTTGCTGGGGGGGGGTGGGGCGGGGGGGGGGGGGAAGGTGTTGAAAAGCAGCAGCCGGGGCTTGTCAGGGCGAGTTTTCTCCGCACATTATTAAGTCTTCCAGCGCGTTCTTGCCACCACCGAGCTCCTTCTACCTCTCCCTACCATCTCCCATTTCTCCGTGCCTAATTTATCGGCCAAGTTCACTTCTCATCAGGTTTCCTGATTCCTTATTTTTCTTTCAAAAAAAAAAAACAAAAAACAGACTGGACTAATTTTAAAGCATTGAAATTATTAAAATAACCATTAATACACATTAAAGTTAGCTGAACACATGCATAGATACGACAAGAGACCATTACATGGCAGTAACCAGTAACAAGCTTGTAACAGGCTGCATAACGGCAGCCCATTTTCCAGATCGTATATTGGTCGTTAAACAGTTCAGCTGTGTTGATACTGCTCATCTCATACAGTCATTACGGTAGCAGAGCAGTTTACCTATGTAATGGCATAATCATTGCATATAAGAATGAAGATTACTAAAAGGGTGCTGAATGACAGAGGGGTGTGTCACTTATTCCTTTACACACTTATCTTCCCTCTGGTTCTCCAGCAAGTCTATGCTGGCCCCTCTTGATTCGTTGAGGTATTTACAGACCCCCTTGCTTACGAGCTCTTTGCCCTGAACGTCCTCTCATGCGAAGGTCTTTTGCACCCGGATCCCATCTGTGTGCGTCTGCTACCTGCCGGATCGCAGACATCCCGAAACGCACAGCCAGAGCAATTAAATGCCTTGTGTATTTTTAGGCAGCCTAATTGCCTTCAATTTATTACAACCTGGATAGCACCTTCTGACACGGACACCCACAGGTAAAGAAAACAAACTATTTATATGCTTGCAGAAATACACTGCTTTTCATAAACAGCATATGGAATTAAACTGAAGGAAAATTGTTTTATTCCGTTCTTTTGTCTTTGGGATTAGCTCAGTCACTCCAGGATAGCACAGTCCACTCACTAATTGGTAGTGATGGTAGAGACACAACTTCAAACACCACAGTTGGGGGTTCAGTACTACCGTCAATCACTGACTGGTTTTACCCATTTCCAACTGGCTACTTTATTGGCTCCCATTGGGTCCAACCAGCATGTGACGAACAGCAATCTTAACCATGGTGAGTTTTGGAAGCTCGTTTTCCTGTTACTCTTAATTGAGTTAGTACCCATACGTACTTTCCACTCATCCAGAGACGGCTAATGACCACCTTGAAGTTCTGTTAATGAGCTACATTCCTCAGACTTCGTAGAAGCAGAGTTATGCAGTTAGATACTCAGGAGCAGAACTCCCACTATGTAAGAGTTTCTGTATGACAGGAGCACTTTGCACTGTGGGACCAGTCAGTGCATTGGATGGCCTGAATGATGTGTTCAAATTGCCAGTGAAAATGTCAGAATTATATAGACTGAGCACATAGAAACCTGAACTGGCAACATCTGTAGCCTCATTAAAAGTCAGCAACTGAAACAAGAATCGCACCATTAACTTTGCAGGGGATCAAACATCAATGCAAGTGAAAATCCAGGACGCGACCCTTTCTCTGGGCTTCAGCACCACCATTATTATACCACCCAATCCCATTTCCATATATTTCATACGACGGCTCTTATGCAATAATAATGTTTAGTGTTCAGGGCCTTTTACTGAGCGTTCAGTCGTGCTGGGTATCTAGCTAGCAGGTAATGATCTTCCAGTTCATCTCCCCGGATGGTCAAGGTTCTCCTCAGCTTCCCTATGATACCATGGATTCTGATGTCACTTTCTCCCACTAGCCTGCTTCAGCCATGGCACAACCAAAGAAGGTATAGGCTTGTAAACCCAGCTGCTCAGACTAATTCATAGATATTTGTGTTGCAGCCCATTTAGAGGTGAGAACCTTGAACTGAGGCTGGTGTAGATGGAGTACTGCAGAAAAACTGCAAGTACTGCAGTGACTTTGTCATTGCTTTGCTGCTTCTGGGCTAACAGCTGCTTGTGTTAAATTGCCAAAAGGTAAATCAACCAGCACTTGCCTGGTACAGAACTTCCTTAGGAAGCACAATCATCTGGCTACTGTACAACATGGCAGCTCAGCTGCGGTCCATGCACACCTACACACCCAGCGGGCAACTTAAAGATGCCAGTTTGCCTAACCATATGTTTTTGGATTCCAGCAGGGAACAGAAATATGCAGAGGATTCCTACAGTGAACAGGAAGAACATACAAACTCCATACAAACACACAGAGAGGACATGAGATCCAAACCCACAGTCATGGAGATGCAAGATGACAGAGTTACTCAGGCAACCAACAGTAACGGCAGCTAAACTCCAGACCAGTGGACAGGCTCAGTTATATGCAACTTCAGTTTCTTTCTTGGCAGCCCTATTAAGTCTCATCCAGTTCATGCACGTGGACATCAGAATCTCGGCGAGGTCAGCCCTCAGATGCCAAATGATGACACTGACCGTTCAAATGTGCGGCCAGTTCAGTACAAACTACAAAGATGTGGCACTGAACGCACGAGATGAGAGTGGCACCAGTGCCCTGAGAAGGGTTTCTTGAATCTTACATACAGACGGCAGAACCCAAATAGTAACTCAGTGTCTGCAGCTGAAATTCAGCATGAGTTACCACTAGAACAAGCTTAACATCCTTCTTTTCTGAGAGTCAAGGCATACAAATAAGATGCTTATTGTGTCGATGAGTTAATGTGTTGGACCTAGAGAGAAACAACTAATACCAACAATACAGCGGCCCTCTGGTGATGGAATCACCATCTCACCATCTGCAGGAGAAGAGGCCCATGCTAAAGGATCCAGCTGTGCAATCCTGGGTCTTCCCTGGGACTCCTGAACACTTGGCTGCTAAGAGGCATTAGAAACCAAATATTCTGGATCATGCAGGTGGACTAAACTGGTAGCCAGTGTTGGGCATTTAAGGTCCAAGATTTTGTTCCTACCAACCAGTTGAGTACTCTGTGACTGTGTATGCTCAGCCGGTCGGTACAAACAAAATCCTGGTCTGGATTTCTAGCTTCTGGGCCTGAAATGTCCAACACAGCTGGTAGCAAATAGGATGAGGATATCAAGCTTTATTATATTTACATTCATATCACTTCATGCAATAAATTTGATTTGTGAATTCACATCCATAATTCTTCTCAAGAAGTCAAAATACAAAGACCTGGTATAACCAGTGACAGCAAGAGAATGAAACAGGACTATTACAGACTTTACGTATTCCTTAACACCCCAATATGAATATACTAATCTACCTGGAAAACACATTCCATTCTCATCCCTGACAATGACACCGTTTCTTCGTTCACACACACACACACACCCCTTCCTAACCTCGATGCAGTCTCAGCAGAATACAAATGCAAACGGCTGCTGGAATCCAAGTGGTTCTTAACCAGAATGGCCGGGCTCAGGGTGACGCAGGGTGATGCGGGGTGATGCGGGGTGACGCAGAGGACACTGACCCCATCCTCAGTTTCCTATCAGCGTCTCCGTGATGAATCGCTCCAGCGCCGCATGCTCCCACGGCCTTGTGGACGACCAGCAGGAGTGACCGTACCTACGCAATCAGCCGACGTCCTTCATCTGGCCGCTCTTGATCATCCTTCCTGCGATGGCCCGCACGCTTCTGGGTGTCCTTCCAGAGAACATTCCGAGGGTATCAGCAGAATGGTGTGGGCAGAGCCTGTCAGTGTGCTGCTATCACAACACAGAAGACAAAGCCAAAAATTCCAGGGTTACTGAAAGCAACATACTTCAATTTGAGGACCACGGAACACGACCAGGGGCAGCAGATAGTAAAAGTGATTAAGGGCATGCGTTTATAGCCTGAAGGTTGTTGGCTCAATTCCCAACGGTGGGACCAGTTGTTGGGGAGGGTGCCTGACCTAAATCGCTACATCGACATAAGCGGCCACATGGACTGTAAATCTTTTTCTGGATAAAAGCACCAACTAAGTAACTAGACAATCGGATTAAGAAGCATCTCTGGTTCACCCTCACATATTGAGAAAAGGATGAAAGATATGGCAGTGGCACCGGGCGCCAGGAGGGTGATGTCACTTGGGGGGGT
>JAODJU010000130.1:1992425-2002852 GCA_026776725.1 Gnathonemus echidnorhynchus
CTCTTCTCTCGCATTTTAATATGAATTCCTTGCTGAGGAAGATCTCCTGATGACATCTGAGGATAAGGAGAGCAATGATGTCGCCTTCCAACTCATTGCTTGACAAGAAGCTAACCACCCCTAATCTGCCTGCTTGACCGCAGGTTCAACTGCGTTCAGAACCGCTAGAAGGCATGGATGAGGAAGCTGTTTCCGTGGCGACCTCTCAGATCTGTTTTCAGAGCGTGTGCCTTCACCAGCAGAGCTTCCCGCTCTTCAGGATTCTCCCTAAATCGCGCGTGGCGTCAAATTAGCTCCTGGTTCACAGCCCAGAAAATGAGTTTGCTGATGGGAATTTTCCGATAATAGTTTCATTATCAGCTGATGCCGGGCGCAATGTGGGAGTTGAATATCTTCATAAATGGAAACAGGATACTCAAAAAAACAAGGCACATGCCTTATCGCAATACAATAATAAAGGTTTGAAGTGTCAGGAACAGTAAACTCTTATTTTGAAATATGCTCCCATGTTGCTTTTATCTTCGGGCTGCCAAAAACTTTACGCTTCAGAGAGAGGCTAAATTAGGATCACGACACATTATCAGTCATATATGACTCTGCAGTGCCACAAAAGAAGACTAACGTGACAGATTGTATATTACTGCAATATATGGGCTCTCACTGATGAATAAACAGCCAAACATCACGAAGGCAGCTTTGCGAAGCACTTCGGTTAATGAATTGTAAATCAAAAGAAAACACAAGAATTACAGGTTAGCTAAAAGAAACACCTGTTAAACAACTAAAGAAATGATTCAGAAAATGCTAGAAAACTCTAGACAGATTAAACGCGCATTATGCCAACAAGGAAACTTGGAATTGCAGCCTGGTTAAAGCTGCTATTTATGTCAGACAGGCTAATGCTGAAGAACAAACTGCACTAAAATGACAAGGGCAATCAAAATGAGAGGGGCATACAGCAAAATGCAGCCAGATCAAGCCAGTTTGTCAGCACAGGAGTTCACATTGGGACTCAAAGACGACAATTTTACTTTAGCTTCTTCTCAATCAGGGAGGAACTAAAACTCTCAGAGAAGAGACTCAGCCGCGTTTGACACATTCCCCCTTTTCAAACATCACACCACCTCCAAACCCGCGCCGGCAGCAATCCCCCATCACTGGGGTTACCATACGTCAGGACACGCCTCCTTTTTTGGGCACCCGTACAGATGCGAATTTTCGTTTTACAGGGTGGTTAGGGAACCCATTATTATTCATACGAGAAGCACCACCTGATTGGCCAATGAACACTAAAACTCATTAATATTTATGAGAGAAGCACTACCTGATTGGTCAGTGAATGTGAAAACTCATTAGTACTCGGATCCCCAGACACGTCCTCTTTTTGTCTCACCAAATACGGTAACCCTACCCATAACCGGAGTACTAACTGGACTATTTGGTTGCCCGATTGCTCACTCGTGCACATAATTAACCTGTAGATAAGTAAATCGGTGAGACTCAATGCAATGTGAAGTCTCTTTCGTCTTTGGTCTGAGGTTTCGATATCACTCTTTAGCTGACTCTTAACTGTTTCACATTTTTGGATTGCCCTTATTGCCCCGTTTGCTCCTGATCTACCTCTGCCTGACCCTCGATTTTTGACCCTCGATAAACATCACCACTGGATTCCCCAAGTGCAAGTTCCCTGTCTCCATGCCAACAAAAAGGGCACAATTGCTAACAAAAATGTCCTTGTGGATGCGCGGCCAAGCCATACTGTGATCTTCCTTTGGGTTTCCAAACTCGATTTCTGAGCAATAGCCCAACTGGCAATACGATAACAAAGGGACAAAGACTGGCGTGCTGAAGTCACTCGTGTTGACGGGTGAGTCAGACATGCAGAATGGCCACACTCATTCCTCCATTGCTGGTGCTTAAGGCGCTGCTGTCAATGTTTATGGATCGGCACAATATCGCCTCTCACGCCGACCCGGCAACGGTGTGGGATCCTCTCCCGAGAAATGGGCCTTTTTGTGATACTGATTGTTCCAAACGTGTCGCATATGGGAAACGTTTAAAGGCAAACTGAGACAAACACAGGGAATATTGGCCGAGACGACATACCGCAGTCACCTCTGTCACATCCCATCTTCCTTAAGGTGGGCCGCCATTATTCTGTGATGAATTCCCTGAGCTGGGAAGGGGGGGGGGGGTGCTTATCCTTGAGCGGCAGGTGGGGGTGAGCAAATGAAGCCTGGATGGGAAGCAGTCAAGGTCAGAACCAGGCCAACAGCAAGGTCCTCAGTCAACAGCCAACACGAACACGGGGAAGCTCTCATGAACGCTTCGATGCATGCTATGCTCACGGAAAGTCTTGGGACGCTTACTTAATTCTGCAAAATTGTTGCAAATTTATTGGTTTCACACAAAAGTCCATTGACAAGCTCCCGTACATACAGCCACGGAAAAAAATCAAGAGAGCAATCTATATTTTTAAACAAATCTGCATTTTTAAATCCTGGTTGAATCCAGAAGGCTACGCTGAGCAGTAGGTTGCTTCCAGGTTCAAAATTTCTAAGACAGCAGCACAGAAGAATAAGGTGAAGAAGGAGATAGTGGGAACAACCAGAAACCAGCCAGGTAAAAGGCAGAAGTGACTTTCTAAGGCCAGAGATGACCGTCAACTTATCCGACAGTTTCTCATGAATCAAAGGATGACATCAGGTGACCTGCGGAACATTAAGTGCAGGTGTGAGGTGCACGGCTAGGTCAGGATCTTATCAGGCTCCTAGAAGCAGGACTGAAGTCCCATAAAGAGGAAGAGGAAGAAGCCCTTCATTAATGAGAAATAGGGAAGAACCAGACTGAGGTTTGCAGAAAAATACATATTATTCACAGAAGCACACCCATAAATTGAAAAATGAGTGAAACAAAAAATTGTGCTGTAGTCTCTTAATTTTTTCCGTGGCTTTATATTCTGCTTAAACATTTTTTTTAAGTGTCATCATTTTTTGACTGACTCACTTCTGTTTTGCCATTTTGCTATTAATTGTAACTGTATTGCATTGCATTGCATTAACTGTAGTCACTGGCTCCTAAAAGGATAGTATCCAGACATGTTTGGAGTTTTATGTTAATGCAAAGGTGTTACTAATCAAAAAGGTTGTCACTGATCTTTTTAATTCAGAACAGCTAGTTTAGAACTATATTTTGTGTTGCAGTTTATTACTACTTGAATGTTTTACTTAAAATTACTTTTTGTTTCTAATGTGGTATATATTTTTTGTTAACAAATGAGTAATGATTTTGTTAAAAAAAAAAAAAACAATAAATTCACAATATTTTTACTGAATTAAGCAAGCGTCCCAAGACTTTCTGTGCGCGCCGTATTTGAGCATGAAAGGATCCACTGGGGGGTGTGAAATTAAAACAGAAGTGAAACGTGACAAACGTGCTGTTGTCTCACGAGTGGAAGGCAGCCAAAAGGCGTCTCCAGCTAGACGTGTCAGTGAAAATGGATTGCAGGTAATTTTCAATAAGGTGCTTAAGGAACGACTCCTAATCAGAGCCTTAATTACAGTCCCCAGCCATTAAAGCTAGATAATTCAACGGAACATTCCGGCTCACAGTATTGCCACCTTCTGCACACGCAGCACCTTGGACCCCTAAGCAAACTCATCCAATTAGCGAGCTGTTTCTGCATCTCCAGACCTACAAAACCTGGACAGCTATTCTATGCTTCAGCCAGCTCAACCGCAAAGCTACCTACTTTCTAGGGGTGGATGTTAAATGTCTTGCCTGAAGAATCCAACCAGGAGGCCCCTTTCGGGACTCAACCTGGTTTACAAGGTTACAGCCCCACTTCCTGAAACGCAGGTAAGAGGTAGAAGTAAATTAACAAAACTCCAGCGCAAAAACAACCACAATCCGGATGAGCCATTCATTCAGGCTGCCTCTTTTCGCGGAGCAAACAAACAGCAGGAATGATTTAACCTAATTCTCCCGCCCTTTGTCGCTCCTATCTAGGTGCATCCCTCACTTTTTATTTTGTCTATGTACAGATATATAGTGGCGTTCGGCTAATAACCCTCTGACCATTTCATTACGGTAATCACACTGGGATCGCTGTTGATGGCAGGATGAGTTAGAGCAGAAGGCCCCGGCTCGTTAACTTCCAGTGGCTGCCGCGGATCTCGCTCCGGGACAGATCGGAATTGCCTTTGCGCTCCATGGCTCTGGCGGGGCTCCTTCGGCAGGGAGAGAGGCGCCTTCGTGTCGCCCCATAACTCCTCTCCCATCTCCGAGTGGGGCAGATGGCGAGATGGAGGTTGGGGACGCCTGTGACAGTTACTGAGGAGGTTTGGAGCAGAGCGGTGCAAAAATTTTTTTTTTTTTTTTTTATTGGCGCCAACCCTTGTTCTTATCTCATTGATTTTATCATCATCATCATCATCATCCTGGTCCATTTATTTGTTTAGTAAGTCATTGCAACTGCCAAGGACTATACTGCAAAGCTCTATACCGGTGTACCAATCTGAATTTCCCGTTTCCTACATAACCCCCTCTAGCTACGTTCAGCCTGAACCCCATAAGAGCCAGACAAGAGGAGAGGAGTTATGGCTGCCGGTCTCCCCCTCGCTACAATAAAGCGTCGATTCAGATTGCCTCCGAAAGGATTCCGCAGAAGAAAGTGGGCATCGTAAGTGTGCCGCTTCATCCAACCTCCTTCACGCCTGTCTGGTTCTCTCCAGGTGTCTGACTGCCTCGAGAACAGACAATATGGTCCCACAACAAGTTCCACCGATACTGAGCGATTATAGTCGTTGGAGATATCCTTTTAGTGATGGCGATGGGTTATCGATATACCTGTCCTCGCACTCTCCAGGTCATTGAGATCTATCGGTCGCTACGGCAAATGAAGATGCATCGGAAATAAAAGCAGGACTCTTGACATTTTAGAGAGCCTAATGTAGCAGAGCCGGGTGGGGTGGGATGGGGGATGGACCGTAATTGAGTTATAACATCATGGAATCTAAATGCAGCTTTGAGTGGAAAGAGTGGCTGATGCCCCCACTGGGGAAGAATGGTATCACACGACACAATCCCAGCATGCTTAGCACCTGTCCTCTGTCGTTCCTCTCCACCACTTGAAGGCCACTTGCGTTTAGCGACAACAGAGTTTGGGTGCCAAGGTACACGTGATTGAAGGTTTGGCCCCCAAGAGCATACGTGCCACATACTTCTCTAAAGATGAAGATAAAGACCCCCATCCCCCAACCCCAAACGAATCCCCAGGTACTGCCCCCCTCCCCCTTCCCAAACAGACTTTCTATTATGCCAATTAATTATCCGCTCTCAAGCCTTATCACTGAACGCAATCATAATAAATAAAATTCGAGAGGCAGGAGAAGAAAAAATAAACGATTAAACAGATAAATAGAGAGTGTATGAGATGGTTTCACAATGGAGTCTATAGGACCATTGAGGCTGCAGCCTCCAACCCATGAGGCTTTTAACCACAAAACCAATGTGATTATTCACCCCCACAGCACGTTCAATAACCAGCAACCTTGGCATGCAAGCCCCAGACATCGATGCTTGGATGATTGAGTAGACTCAAGATTCGGTCCATATTTAATTGTCGTGACCTCAAGGTCCCATTGTGGTGGTGAGGGGGGGAGGGGTGCAAAATTATCTGGCATGATGTAATTATTAGTCGACCAGGATATTAATAAGGCATGGATGATTCCACAGAGAGTGAAGAGATGAAAATGGAGATGCTTCTGTTTCTATGGACAGGAGGGCTTGAGGTATAATGCCTCAAAATCTGGAACAAAAGGAGCAGAAGAAATGTGTTGTTTCAATGCGTCACCAGATCAGCTCAAACATACCGGAGAGAGGCAGGATATTTTACGCTGAATTCTCGTTTGCCAGTCCTAAAATTCTCCATCACCCCTACATGGCACAGCTGAGTGACGGCGGGATTTTCTCTGGTTCATTTGCACGCTGAAGGGTGGAAACAAGCGCTAAATCTTTTTAGCGTTCGACTGTGAACTATTCAGAAAAGGTGCCACAATGTAGCTAGATTAAAAACGGCGAGAGGGGCTAAAGCTAATGACCCTGCGGTGTCTTGCCACGCCGTCAAGCCGACCCTTCTGATGTCACACTCAGGAGACATTGACGTTAACAGTGCGATGATTAATGAGGTAATTAATTACTTTATCGATCCATTTATCAATTAAGGCTTTTCTCTGTTAGAGGACCATGACACTGAAGTGGAAGGTGTAATATTACCTAGATATCCTACTTATAAACTCAACTTTAGCATATAGCTAGGTATCAATTTATTCCATACCTTGTGTGTGAGCATTTTCCCTGCTCCTATGTTTCCTATGTTACCTGTATACTTAACTCCATCAGCAGAACTAATACTATAGTACTTTGTGACTGTATGATAACAAGAAAATGAGACTTCAGCCTGCTGGTATCTCAGGGCAGCCAAAATTCACTGTGTCTCCAGAGAAAGAACCAGCAAAGTAGAGGAAAAAGATAATACTGTTTCATTGTTCACTCAACACTCCTACACACCACCAATTAGCTATCAAGGTGACTGTTCATTGGGGCTGGGTGGTGCAGAAGAGTACGGTGACGGCTCCAAAATACAGCAATTCGGGGTTCAGATCTGCTGATAGCCTCTTTATTTCAGGGACAGTGTGCCTATGAGTGGAAGGTCGCTGGTTCAAATCTCAGGACTGGCAGAGTAATTTCATCAGTAGGCCCTTGAGTAAAACCTTGAATCTCCAAATGCCCCAGGGACTGTCTGACCCTATTTTCCCAAAAATATACATTGTGTTGGATAAAAGCATCTGAAAGATACATTTGTTGAAACCCAGCCGACGACAAGAGTGGCATCAACAAGGGACAAACGCTGAGGATAGATCCACCACAAACAACGTTCATCCCCAGCCTGTTAAAACAGAAGATTAGGGCTATAATTTTAGATCTTTAAGTCCTCCTACAGCTTCACAGTAATTTTGGTCATAAAAACGGCATTGAGCATTAACTACTGGCGAGAAGGAGACATTTGCTCTTGTGACACTATTGAGAATGTCAGGGCCTGTTTGGGGTAACACAACCAGATGGTTAAGTAGTGACCGAGTGGGAAAGGGGAGTCCAGCTGCTTAAACCTGATTTATTTAAACTGTGAAAGAAAGATTAAGGGGAAAAAAACCCTCAGAAAGAGGTGGGTCTGTAAGACTCTCATAACTTATGGCACGTATGTGCTGTGACGTTTGCTTAAGATCAATGGCAGCAGGGCGTGCCGCTAATGTCCCAGGACGGAGAGAGACGGAGAGCAGACGGAAGCGTGAGCAGCGGTGACAGCAGGTAAGCTGGTTCCCAGGAACGGTAATGGCCCCTTTCGTAATGTTGGGACCCCTTTCATTCTGTAGCCCTAGCTCCTGGTCCCAAGGGCATCCCGGTGCTCAGGCTCTTCCGGCCTTTTCCATCGACAGCCGTCGCCTGATGCATTTATATTCCCTGATTATCCCAGAGCCCCTTCCCATGTGAATTCCTGACATCCCTGGGACAGGGAGGGCTGGAAATGGGGGAGACAGGAGACTCCTGCTTACTTTCGTGAGGGGGGTCACCATCTGTCCGTTTTAAGGATGGAGAATTAGAGTGGATGTTTGGAGACAGGGGTGTTCCAGTGCAGTGGGATCACAGTAATGGGAATGTGACTCTTTGGGTTGTTTCCAGCTGGGTCATGGACGACCCCCCCCCCCCCAATTCAGGGTGGCACAGAGGCCATGTGTGTGCAGGTCACATGTTCTCCACTACGTTCCTGGATACTCCCAGTTTGTGGCTCAGTTGGGATGACATCTATCAAGTCCAGTCAAATGGCCTTTATTGTCTTACCATCTACACAGAGGTATACAGTCCTTTTGAGAATGACACAAGTCTTGGTTTTCACACAGTTTGCTGCTTCAGTGTTCGTAGATCTTTTTGTCAAATGTTTCAATGGTCTACTGAAGTACAATTTCAAGCATTTCATAAGTTCAAATGCTTTTATTGACAATTACATTAACTTTATGCAGAGTCAGTATTTGCAGTGTTGGCCCTTCTTTTTGAAGACCTCTGCAATTCACCCCGAAATGCTGTCAATCAACTTCTGGGCCAAATCCTGACTGATGGCAGCCCATTCTTGCATAATCAATGCTTGGCGTTTGTCAGAATTTGTGGGTTTTTGTTTGTCCACCCGCCTCTTGGGAATTGACCACAAGTTCTCAATGGGATTAAGGTCTGGGGAGTTTCCTGACCGTGGACCCAAAATATCAATGTTTTGTTCCCTGAGCCACTAAGTTATCACTTTTGTCTTATGGCACGGTGCTCCATCATGCTGGAAAAGGCATTGTTCGTCACCAAACTGTTCTTGGATGGAGGGAGGGAGTTGATCTCAGAAGATATTTTGGTACTATTCTTTATTCATGGCTGTGTGTGAGTGAGTCCACCCCCTTGGCTGAGAAGCAACTCCACACATGAATGGTCTCAGGATGCTTTACTGTTGGCATGACACAGGACTGATGGTAGCTCACCTTTTCTTCTCTGGACAATATTTTTTGTGGATGCCCCAAACAACTGGAAAGGGGATTCATCAGAGAAAATTACTTTACCCCAGTCCTCAGCAGTCCAATCCCTGAACCTTTTCCAGAATATCTAGGTGATACCTGATGTTTTTCTTGGAGAGAAGTGGCTTCTTTGCTGTCCTTCTTGACACCTGGTCATCCTCCAAAAGTCGTCTTCTCTCTGTGCATGCAGTTACACTCACACCTGCCTGCTGCCATTCCTGAGCAAGCTCTGCACTGGTGGTGCCCCAATCCTGCAGCTGAATTATCTTTAGCAGACGGTTCTAGCACTTGCTGGACTTTCTTGGGCGCCCTGAATCCTTCTTCAGAACAACTGAACCCCTTCCTTGAAGGTCTTGAAGATCCGATAAACGGTTGATTTAGGTGCAATCTTACTAGCAGCAATATTCTTGCCTGTGAAGCCCTTTTTGTGCAAAGCAATGATGACTGCATGCGTTTCCTTGCAGGTAACCATGGTTAACAGAGGAAGAACAATGATTTCAAGCACCACCCTCCTTTTAAAGCATCCACTCTGCTATTCTAACTCAATCAGCATGACAGAGTGATCTCCAGCCTTGTCCTCCTCAACACTCTCACCTGTGTTAATGAGAGAATCACTGAAATGATGTCAGCAGGTCCTTCTGTGTCAGGACTGAAATGCAGTGAAAATGGGTTTTTTTGGGATTACGTTCATTTTCATGGCAAAGAGGGACTCTGTGATTAATTGCAATTCATCTGATCACTCTTCAGAACATTCTGGAGTATATGCAAATTGCCACCATAAAAACTGAGGCAGCAGACTGAAAATCAATAATTGTGTCATTCTCAAAACTTTTGTCCACGCCTGTACAGTGGCATGAAACGGCTCTCCCCTGCACCCATGGTGCACCGTGCAAACAGTGCTGACAGGAGGAGGGTTTACACAGTAGAAAGTGTGCAAAAGTGCAGAAAAACAGGGGGGGCGGAGGTGAGAGGTGATGCCCACTGCAGTCGACTTCAGACTGTCCACTAACTGCACTGGCTGTGCCTCATTATGTGGCATGAGTCTGCGAGCCCTGTGATTGGCTGGCATCCCTTCCAGGGGTCTCCAGGGAATTGCATTGGCTTGAGGCTCATCAGCCATTCTTCGTAAGTGTAACTGGGTGGATGCGAATGTGGGATTTTGGGGGCAGGGGGAATTAATAGCAATAAATAGCACACTGATACTTTAATAATTGGGCCAGGGCTGGGAGCTGTGATTAAGGCCCCCGCCTAGTAACGGCACATAAGTACCATGTAAGTCATTAAAAGAACACACTCTCAGCAAGGACCGAAGAGAAAAACCCTTTAATTCACGTTCTCGCCGAGCGCCACGCGCCCCCTGTTTTAATTAGGCTGAAACTCCGACATGGGGGCTTGGCGGGACGTGAGGGAGAGCGACGAATCACACGGGGAGGTTGAGGGGGACCTCTGAGTCGCGGCGACACGGCAGCGAATGAGACACCTACCTGTTTATTAGATCCCGGCTAATCTTGCTGCTGACAGCTTTTTAATTGGCTGTTTTTTGAAATGGTAGCAGCAGAGATTGTCCTTTGGTTCCATTGGTACGTTCCTGTTATGACAGCCCAGCTCCTCATAGCAGACCGCTGCCATTAGACTCATTACTTTTAATAATCTTGCCTGTTTTTTCAGTCCTTACACTCCCTCCCCCATTAGCTATTTATTTTTAACAGGAAAACACATTAGCATTTACTTCATTATTGTTACGACTTGCCAGCTATCGCTTGATGTCCCCAATGAAAACACTGGCTTTAGTTTCCGTAAATCGCTAACGATTCCAAA
>JAODJU010000130.1:2057339-2101533 GCA_026776725.1 Gnathonemus echidnorhynchus
AAAAAACGAAAACTAATACTAAAACTAATAAAAACTAAACTAAAACTAAGCATTTAGAAAAAATTAAAACTAACTAAAACTAGCAAACCTGCTCTAAAAACTAATTAAAACTAACCAAATTAGAGGGGAAAAAAGGTCAAAACGAAATAAAACTAAACTATAATGAAAAATCCAAAACTATTATAACCTTGGTGAGCACCCTTAGAAAAAGGAAGATCATATTGTGTACAAATCAATGTCATACAAGCATGACTGCCACCCAAGCATTCCGGAATTAATTCAGAACATATTCTTCTTCTGGGATGCACACATTAAATGAGTGGCCACGTGCTCACAGGTGCCCTTCAAGGGTGCACCCTGGCCTTTCGGGGACCTACCATGGATTATGGAAATTAATTCCCTGAGGGATCAGCACCGCAAACTGAGTCTTTCCAAGACTTGTAGTCTTGCTGGCCAAACCTACCATCCACCACATCACTACACCGTTTTGATCACATTGGCTGCGTTAAGGTCCGTGAGGAACCGAGGGGTTCCTGACCAGCTATCTGTTCAATGCAATATTGCTACATCTCCTGGTCTTGCAGATTTACTCTGTATATTAGAATGATCAGATCTTATTTGTAATAATATGCAAGAGTGCATAGTTGAGGCAGGTCTCATCATTACTTTACCACTATAATTTTATTGACGGGCTGCCAGCTTGTGCTGTTAAACCACTGCTGATTCAAAATGCAGCACGTTTGGTATTCAATCAGCCAAAAAGCTCTCGTGTAACAGCCCTCCTTGTATCTCCCAAAAGGTGCTCGCATCATGTTTAAGTCTCTGGTGCTGGCTTTCAGAGCTGTTAATGGAATGGCACCGACATCCATTGAGTCACTCAAGACCAATGTTCCATCACACCCTCTTCGGTCAGCAAGCAAAAGTCACCTGCTGATCCTTCCAACACATGAGAAATTTCACTCTTGGCATTTCTGGTGTAATGTTCCATGATGGTAGAACAAGCTACCCATCCAAACCAGTCAGCAGAGCCCCTTTCAACCTTTAAGTAATGCCTCTAGACACATCTCTTCTAGGAAGGTGTCAATTAGCTCATCTCACCACTGACCTTTGGTTGTGTTCTCTTGCTCAGGTTTAGTAAGAACCTACTCCATTGAAGTTGAATAGCTCTTCCCATAAGTTGTTTTGTAATATACTGTATAGCTCTTGCTCAAATAACTTGAACTTTTGCTGGTGCCCCACTGGAAGTTCAGCTCAGCAGTACTTATACCTAAGTTGGCCCATAACAGTGATGCTTACTGCCTCACTGCACACTGCTTTCGATAAAAGTGTCTACTAAATGTAAATATAAATGCAAAACATGAACAAATCCAAGCAGAACCATTTAGTGTCAAAAAATGGCCCATATTATTTCAGCCAGGAGACCCCTCAAAAGGCAAAACGTCATTGTTAGTTCCATTTAAGTCCGGGCAGCCGTGTGCCCTCTGAAACTTCTAGAAAAACAGAGCCCCCAGGCAACAAAAGGCTGTGCCACATTTCCTCTTGAAACACAAGAAGAGTCCAGATTTGCATCAAGAGATTTGTGTGCTGCCTTGATATGTTTACACCCCATTGAAGAATTTTGATCAATTTTGGTTTCTTATGTGAATACATAGCTATTTTACTTTAATAAATAATTCCAGATCAAAAGTACAAAACTCTCTCTCTCATCAATCTGTTCCAGTGACAGCGCAGGGTCAAGAAATAATACACATTTGAAAACGTTTCAAAAATGTCACTGATATATTTCAAAAAACATTAAAATGGAAAAAAAAAAATCTGTATAGGGAGGCTTCAGTTGGGTTGTGTGGGACAATGACATCACTGGTGCAGGGAAAGCCCATCATTAGCATAACATCCCACATGCAGAACACTACAGTGACTTCACCCTTGGTCGTGTCATAGCGCGTGAAACAAGGACAGGATGACAAACTGAGATTTCCTGAGGTGTCGCTTACTGACCAGGCTGAGTAATGCTACATTTGGTGGATGAAGTTGTTGCCAATGTCTTTTCGAGGACATCCTATACTGGTCATTTTTTTTTTCTTAAAAAAAAAAAAAAGGGGTTTATACACAACACACACAAAAATCTCAAGGGGAGAGGAACTAAAAGCATTTAGGACACAACCATGCTACTTTGCCCTTTAAAACAGTACTGACACGAGCCACTGCAGGGAAATATCAACCTGTTCCTATTTTAATGTGTTAAAACGGAGATGTTTTAAGTCAGGAAGCTTCCTTGAAAAAGAATTAAATGCCAAACGAGACTCCATAAGGAGGTTAAAGTTCATAGATAAAGTAAAGTACATAGGTCAAATTAATTTTTTTTTATAAGTGACAGTCTTGCGTGAAATTAGAGATTTATTTTAACCTATGTAACCTTGACAAACAAACTAAGGGCACATCCTGCACCAGTGATAGCTTTCATATGCTTTGAAGTGTTTTGTGCAAATCAGAAAGACTTGGAAAAAATGAGACGGAAAAGCTTTTCATTTCCTTCAACTGAAGCACAATGTTCTGTCAGCAGTGGGCGATGTATCTTCCGCTGTGAGACTCTAGCTGTCGGCACATGGTGAACTGCGGACGCCGTCGAATCGGGCAGATGCGGATCATAGCATTACCATGTGCGGAAGCTAGCTGGGTATTGCGCCAAGTCGTAAAAATGACACTAACAGAGCACATGGGGTGATATTCAGGCCTATGGCACTCTAAAAGAGCATGTATGCTCTAGAAACACCTGTAACACATTCAGATATCAGTAGCAACAGAAAACAATTAACACTAGAAAGGAATAATTCTGTACATGTAGACTCACTCATGATGGCTGAATAATTTGTGAACAGCTTCTAATAGTCACATGGTCGTGGGCTGGCCACTTGTGTAATCACAGCACTGTAATTCCCAGGCTTTTGAAACATTAATGTTCCTCCTAAATAGTATAATTATTAAAACTCAGATTTTATCTATTAACTGTTTGAATTTAGTTTAAACCAAATGTCAAATCAAAATCACAAATTGAAATAAAAGGGTAAAAAGCATCACGCCCTATCAAGTTGTACCTATTACCAGCTGGAGATTGTATCACTACTGATCATGTAATAATAATGAAGATCCCAGAATATTCCATACAAAGTATTCCAACAGCAGGTCTGTGATTTTAAACAAAATCCTCACGGTTATTTCAGTTTCAGCACTCTGACAGCACACAGGGCTCCTGCTGAGGAGAGACACGCCTGCATCTCCTCACTCCTGCTTTGCAGGGTCTCTGCTCCATCCTACCCACCCCCCACAAAACCCCTCCCATGTCAGTCTGCACAGGTCCACCTCCACTCTCCAGTTATGATCAATCATTTGCTGCCAGCAAGAGAGCGAGGGAGAGAGAGAGAGAGAGAGAGAGAGAGAGAGAGAGAGAGAGAGAGAGAGAGAGAGAAATACGATAGATGGACTGAGAGGAAGAGGGTGTGAGAGAGAGAGAGCACGAGAAGAAGAAAGCGGCGACAGACAGGCAGTCACAGCAGCAGCTCTCCCCTTCTCCAGCAGCACCTATAAATAGAACCTCAACTCTCTCACACTCGCTCTGCTGCTGCTGCTGCAAACCAAGATTCGTGATAATGGGAGACGCAGGCGAAGCCACAGAAGAAAAAAGGGACAGAAAAAAAAAGCAGGTGCAGATTGGCTGTGGCACTGACCACAATTCAGCTGCACACCAAAAGAGTCCCAGCACACAGCCTTGCTTAACATCACTAGCAGGTATAAGTAGCACAAAGATAAGGTCTGAAGTATTACCAACTTAACGTCACAATGCCACAGAGAAAAACCACCTATATCTGTCATCTCTCACATTCTTCTGTAACAAAGTAATAATGGGTCTCCCTATTCATCAGCACAGATACTGGTGACTTATGTCAATTCTTAACAAGACGTTTGATGCCATCTGCAAAGCTTTTCATTCATCATGCACAGTTAGCATAGTTACAACCCTCATGATCACCCACGGATCAAACATGGTCAAAGGAATGTTCAGTGTGTTCACCAGTGGTTGGTAGTGTTAAGTAAGGACTGAAAATTCCCTATATGGTCATGGCCATTAAAGGTCAGGCAACTAAGTGTCAATTTAGACAAAATTGGGCACTTCATCATTTCTGGAGTCAACTACTTTACAGCAGATGACTGCAGGTTTAATTATTCACCCACGGGAGACGAGTCATTGGTCCTGGGTAAACATCCCCAACCTCAACCATATAACATCAGTTTATTGGGTGTGTTTGGTACAGTTGCAAGACTGCAAAACAATCTTTACCTCAGTTACGGCTGAAGTTAAATTAAGCGTGAACAACTGACCAAAAAGGGGATTGCTCTACAATTTCAGAGAAGCAAAGTTTTAATCACCAAGGACTAAAACTCCACAGTTTGGGACAGGTACAGAGACGGACCAATAGCACCCATACCAGAAGACTGGCAGCACTACAACACTTAGCGCAAGTTATACAAGAGTGTGATGTGGTAACTTGTTGCTCCAAAAACACTACATGCTAAGAGCCCAGCGATACATGCAAGAAGTATTGTTCGATAAATGAACAAAATGAGTAGAGTGATAGATACATTACTCAACCTAATAATACAGTTAATAGCATCAGCAGACAGATTTTATAATCCATGAGAGCATCAAAGTTTAAAAAGTTGAATTAGCATAACCTTCAGAGTATTGACAGATACTTTAAATCATAATAATGATTTACATAACATTTTATAACGAAGGCTACCCAAATACAAAAAAAGAATGTTTGTTGTTTATTTTGTGCACTTAAGGCAGGTCTTATTTTCTACGCTTGCAGTGTGTGCATATATATGGATTCCTCCCATTTAAAATGCTAAGGTCAAAAAACATCAGAAACACTGGCTGACTCAAAATTGCTGAAATTTTACATTTTACATATTAGCACATGAAAGCAGGTATGACAGGAGCCTAAATATTATGCGTAAAGCTTTACTTGCTTATTTGATTAAATTAACAAAAATACTGCATAAATGCAGCTTTACAAAACAGACACAGATCTGTTACGCAGCCTGGGGTCTCAGGGGTCAATTTCCATTGGTGACTACAAAGCACCTGCTGAGGAAACCCAAGGGGTTGTCAAGGAAACAAAATTACTTCCTGAAGTAGACTTCATTACTATACTGGTCAGCATTGTGAGTGATTGCTGTAAAACTGGGACAGAGAATTAGCATGTACAACAGCCCCCCCCCCCCCATTCTTCTTTTTTTACAAAATCACCGCAATATTTTTTTTCCTGCAGTTTAAAATCTTCCTTCACAGGATCCCCTGATGGAAAAGAAAAGCAAGAAAAAGAAAAAAAGAAAAGCATCCATCCATATTCCAACCACTTATCTTCCAATAAAAAACACACTTGAAACACCATTTGATCCAAATAAATTAATGACAATCACAAGGCATCCTGTACAACAGGGTGCCATAGTGGGTAGTACTGTTACCACACACGGCAAGACTGAGGTTTTCTAGTCCCACCTCAGCTACGTATGGGGTTTGCATGTTCTTTCATATTGCAGCGACTTCCTTTGGGTATACCAATTCCTTACCACAGTCTAATGAAACACAGCCAGGCTTTGGCATCTCTAAACTGCCTGTAGTATACCAGTGTGAATGTGGGTACCCTGTGACGGACTGGCATCCTGTCCTAAGTGTATCCCAGCCTTGTGCCCTATGCCACCTGGGATAACATTTTTCCATGGATGGATGGACCTTCTACAGTGAACTGCACAGGTTAAATGATACGTGGTCATAAGTAAATCTGATCTGCCAAAACTAATGATTCTGTTGTTAACGTGGTTTTTATTATTTGGAATGACTGAATGAAAAACCACTGTGAATAAAAATCAGATTGTATCCTTCGCAAACCAAACTGCATACATTTAAAATGGACAGCAGGAAACCAGTTCTGGCTGTTAAATGTGAGGCACAGAATATCATTGGCTCAGCAGATTCTAATTATATTTTATGACCTCAATTCAATTGACCCCAGCATTAGTGGCAGACATGCAACTGCCTAAATGGTATAATAAGCTACCATTAACTCATTATAAACTGAGCATGTCCATTCAATAAATGATCAATAGAACCCACCAAAAAATCAAGGTAAAAAATACCATTTTTTATATTTAAATTATATTTAAAATTTCCCTTTAACAAGAAAACTGACACATCCAACAGCAGCGCGGGACAGGTTTGGTAAGTGGACCAACATAATTGATACATTGATAGAATAACTTCCTTCCAATATCAAACTTTCAGGATTTAAAAAAAAAAACCTTTTAAAGTAGAGGTTCCCAACCTTTTTATGTTTACAGGACAGTTTACAATGAAAAAAAAATGCCACAGGCCAGTAAAACAGTCGAGGACTGCCAGTGGATAATTCAGCAAATTTCATAAGTCTAACCATTTCCATTTTTTCAGATGTTAACACACGAATGTGAATAGTCATAAGAAATGAAAATATGTAGTTTATTTTTGGAAATTAACCAGTCCTTCTGCAAATCCCCAGCGCTGCACGGCCCAGGGGAATATTAGCCAAGGAACAGTACTGGGGGTTGGGAACCCCTAATTTAAAACTGAAATATGTATTCAGTACAGCAACTCTATGCTTGTAGCAACATACTGTAGACAGTGATCCTGAAAATGCTTCACCTAAGACAAATGGCAATTTTTCATTTTTTTTTTTTTTGTTTATATCGCTGCATGGAAGTTCCTTCACTAAAAAGAAAAACATAACTGGCTTCTCCATCTTTTGCTGAATCATCTATAGCTCAACATGCACCCTTAATATAGTGATACTATATGCAAATTATCTATATACCTTTGTTACTTCAAGACAGCACTTCACATGTTACATACAAATTACAGTTGCAAGTACATAATGCATAACATGTACATAATGGGATGCACAAAGCTTAACAAACCAGTTCATTTACCAATTTGTTCATCAAAACTATAAACCTCATGCCATTCAATGAATATACAGGTTGGTGATGATCATATAGCCCATCCAATAATTAACAGTAATGAAAGGGAAATTTTTTAAAACCAAAAATTTTCCCCATGTCTAGATAAATGGTGGACTAGTCTACTGAATGGATGATTCTACCAAAGCTGATTCGGGAAATAAACAGCTTCACCACATAAAACATATTTCTTTGTTTAAGGCACATAAAAGTCAGTTGCATCACTAAGAAAAAACAGACTTCAGTGGCAATCATTAGTAGCAAGAGGCCAAAGCTGATTTTCCACAGTGTAACAAAAACCAAAAAAATCTTTTACCCATCACAACATCACAATTTCCAGCACAGAACTGGCAGGGCAATTAGTTATAACAATTTATATAAAGATTCAGGTTGACTACCCATATCTTTGAAACTGTGCTTAAGGGAATGGGAATGTGGTTTTGTGGTTATACTGCTCAATGAAACAAACATTACATCTAAACTCAATTACATCATTCCATACTGACTAATTTCCAAAGAGACAACAGAACAATTGGGGAAACCATCCTACATCCCACTCTATCTACAATATTAGTAAGACAAAACAGACTTAAGAAGCAGTTTTGTCATTTGCAAAGGTACATCATGTCTCATTTTCCAGAAAGATGAGCAGCCTGAGTACTGAAAGAAAAGGACTCCCTGTTAAGACCAATGAACTCAATCTACAGACCCACTGTAAATGAATGAATGAACGAGTTTATATTGGCCAAGACACCCAAAATGCTTTACAGAACCAATGGGGAGCCGCTTCAACTACCACCACTGTGTAGCCCTCACCTGGATGATGCAGCAATTCTGCGCCTGTACAGTCACCACACAGTAGTTAAGGTGGTGAAGGGGCAGGAGAGAATTCACCTGTTAGATATAGGGGATGATTAGGAGGCCAGATTTGATAGGGCCACAGTGGACAATTTTAGTCAGGACATTGAAGTACCATCCCTACTCTTTCAAAGGATACCCAGGGATCTTTTATGACCTCAGAAAAACAGGACCTCGGTTGTATGTCACATACGAAGGACAGCACCATTTTTACAGCACAGCGTCCTCGTCACTGCACTGGGGCATTGAGATCCACACAGATCAAAGGATGGACTTACCTGTTGGCCACACCTCTTCCTGAGCAACCCAACTTTCCTAGCTGGACTCCCATCCAAGAACCAGCCAGGCTGGTAACCTGCTTAGCTTCAGATGGATTACCTAGTCAGAACTGCAGGTGACATGGCTGCTGTAAATGGTCTGTGTAACATGTCTAACGCCTTTAAGATATAAGACATATCAATGTTTACATAAAATATAGATTAACAATGTTTAAAAATTGGTTTACTTCTAAAAGGCAACTCATCAACACTGTGTAGTGTAATACAGTAACATCCCTAGTATGCCTTCTATTTTATAAAGCTCAAGTTTTCCATTTCCATTCAATGTTTAACTTTGCCAACATTCATCCATATACTCTACTCCAATACAGGGGTATAGCAAGCCAGCATGCTGTTCCCAAAAGCAGAGGACACGTGGCAAGGGACACCATGAACAGGATGCCAGTCAATCACAGGGAATGGTCTCACACAAGAACACTCTATGGTCAATTCAGAGGCATGCAACCACATGTCTGTGGACAATGGGAGGATACCAGAGAACCCAGGGAAAGCTATGCAATCTATACCAACAGACGCAGGAGTATTTCAGTATGTTAAACTTTCTTAATGTAAACAATTTAAAAATACCTCTCTGTAATTGCTTTTATATATAATTTTGGTGAATTGACAGGTCTAAACATAGACATGGAATGTGTACCAAAAAAGTATACTGTATATATCACAAAAGAAACAGAATGGAATTGACAATAAGTGATATGTAACACTGACTAATTTAGCAAATGTAAACAAAGACTGCTTGGGCAGCATAAGATATTGCTGTTTTGTGCCAAATAGTATTCTGTTTGAAAATACATTAATTGGTACTGGAGAACAACATGAGAAAGGCCAGTGGGCTTCTATGTAAGAAGAGGTAGAGAAACTCAATAAAATTCAATGCTAATGTAATTTTATAGGGCAAAAGATTGGGACACCAGCCAGATTCACAATCTAAAAAGAAAAGTGCAAATGCTATCTTGGTTAAACAAAAACACTGCATGCCTAGTTAATTTAAATTTTGAAAATGTACAATCTTTCCTCCCGATTCCACCAAATCCAGAATGACTAATTTCCCCATTTCGCATTGGTCTCACCCCACAGCACATGACACCCACAGCAACTGGGTGAAGGGTGAACACACACCTCCTCTGATGAGTGTGTGTCATCCACCCACTTCTTTTCACTCTCCGGGCTTCACTGAGCAACACAACACACATGGAGGAGAGCACTGTTCACTGAATTCCACCCACAGGTCTGCAAGCCCTAGTAGACAGCAGACGGAGCTATAGAGCAGCCTAGGGGAAGGAACCCCCCCCTCCACCCCCCAATGGCAGTACTTTACACAAGTTTACAAAAGGTACATTTCCTGAGCCTCCTTGTGCAGAGGGGTGGAACCAGATGTTCATAGTGGACACCGCTTTGACCAGTTCACTAGCAGTACTGGAAAGGACACCATGTTTGTTTTAATAACAAAAAACGCACAGGACAACCTGGACTTGAAGCAGATTCCTGAAATATAAAGGAAAAATCTGAGGTACAGGAAAATCTCTGGATGCTGCTATAGCTACAGGACAGTATATGACAACAAACAAAACAAAATGGTACCAAATACAATTGCACAAAAGAGTCTTTAAATGTGTTTGTTATCAGTAGTCGGTAAACATCACTGGCCTGGACAGCATATGTTGAAGGGCTGTTGTACACATGCTTGTCTTATTACTCCAGCAGGACTGCAGATGCAAATTAAATACAATTTCCTAGATAAAAGTAATTGTGTTTCTACTGCCCAAGCTTCCTCTATTATTGAAAAGGGAAAAGGATTTAGGAACCACCCAGGCAATTTATTGAAAAATTGCAATTTCACACACATTAATTCCATCCCCACTAGGCTGATACATAATACTGAAGAAAAAAAAATGTTTCATAAACATGTGTACAGTACAGCTTCAAGCAGTTTTGGCCATCTTTGAAAATTTCTGTACTGCCTTCACAAAATAATTAACTAAATGCTGAAACTAAAGTATTTAACCAGTGCTCAAAAACAAAGATCATGAGATCAATTACATACATATGAATAATACATCAATGCATATCAAATCAATTTGTCTGCCAATAATCCAGCGAAGACTATAATACTAAAAGAAATAAGAAAAAACTAAAGCTGCAAATAAAATTCAGAGTATCTGCCAAGAGTATATATTTTAGTCTTCCTGCTAACATCATATTTCTTCAATGGTGTTTTCCAGCACCATGATATGTATATTACATAAACAGCCAATACAGAAAGTGAAATAGCAGCTGAAAAGAATTTAGCCCTAAAGGCTTTATTATAAAAGGTCATTTGCCTGAAGTCATACATAAATGGTAATGACATAAAAATGTTACCATTTAAACATAAATCCACTTATTTGTAGCAGTAATTTGTTGCAGGTGATTATAAATTCCAGATCATCTGTTACCTGTTATTATAAATAAGCAAAACGTCTGAAAATGTAACTCACTACAACACAACAAAAAATAACTCTATAGTGTTTGCGTCAAAAGGTTTATTCATTGCCAAAACTGGTGAAGGAAACCAAAAAGACAAATGCAACAGAACAAGTCGTCACAATAAATTTACATTCTAAATAAAGGGTGTAATAACTAAGAATCATTCCAGTACATGCACACAATCATTTAATATTTGACCACTGCAGTCAAAGAAAGTAAATTCCAAAAATACATTAGCCAAAACCTACTTGCTTTTCCTACACACCAGCTATAACACAAACGCCAATAGACAGCAAGATAACTGGGCAAATAAATGGCAAACAGGGTTCCATATTTTATACAGCAACAATACACATGCTTTTGCGTGGGGTTGTCTGCACTTCGTCTTGCATTAAATTATTTTAAACAAGATAACAAGGCAGCACATTGCATAGGGGCCAAGACCATAAATTTGAAACCCAAATATTGTGGATTCCAAGCTATTTAAGGCCCTGCTATTGCACCCTGGAGTATAAGACTTCACCTAAATTACTTCGGTAAAATATTGAGCCGTTATAATGGCGAATGAAATCACCACAACTACTTTTCAGCAGCTAAAAAAAAGTACAATTACATTAACTACAGCAAAACATGCCCTGAATGCCACATTTTTTTCTCTTATTTCGATACCTGGGGAAATTCTTAATTCACGAGTTACTTCATTATCCATTGCAATATTTAGTATTTACTTCTAATGAATGCAGGAGAGATTATTTCAATTACTGTCCGCGATCTGTACTTGTCATCTAAAGTTTCGTTTCCTAACACATGGTTTCAGCATATCAAGGCTTCCAGTTTTACTTTCTACAACCATCTGTTTCCATCGGTTAAAAATGGAACTCCTTACAACGCTCAATAACATTACTTAAAAAAATAACAACAATGTTAGGGTCTGAAGAATATGGCTAAGCAATCAGGACTTGTAAAACGGTACTGCCCTGCTTCATCTTCCTGAAACTGCCTACCTTAAGAAGCTACATATCTCTCCCACGCATGAGGCATGCACTTTACTAAGGCTTGTCGTATTTGATGGAAACATGCATACACCACAGTCAATGAAGCTAGTCTTTTTCTTTTTTTAACGCACTATCATGGCTGCCAATGCCATCCAGCCTGCACACAAGGAGGGAAAGGGGGAGTTTCCATCGCAGCTCGAAATCAGATCGGTGCTTACAGCTCAAGCGGCCCTGTCTTTCACGCATACTATGTAACAAGCAGCCGGCGTACAGCTCATGGGCGCGAAACAATCGATCATTGAACGACGTCCTACGACCGTAGCAAACACCGTGTTAATTAAATGAACAGGCGACTCAGATACACCTACTTTTTAAACAGCACTCCCTCGTTTTGCGACTGCGAACCCCGTATTCTGGCATGGTAACGGCGGGTAAAATGCGCCGGCCCAATTTCTCCGGGGCTAGGAGAAATACAACAGGGAATCGAGGTTTTTGGCATGTTTAAAACACAATAATGCGGATTTGACCAAAATCTTACGGTCTCACAAATCACAACAATGAAGCTGAAGAGTGTTAGCTGGGTAAATGCAGCCACACTCCTCGACAATACACTGTCTATCGTCTTTGCCGTGGGAAAACTACGCGTCAGTCATCGGAAACGTAACCGCTGTGTGATCTGTTGATCCGCGGCACCATTTCATAGTCTCATGTTTATCACTCTTTAACCCGCATCCATCGAGTCAAAATCGAGTCTTAACGACCCGTTAGCTAGCGCCGACCAGCCAGAAATGTGGATTATTTAAAACACAATTAGGAACGTTTACCAACCCCACAATCTCCCTCACATTACCAAAATATTACATTTCTTTGCTAGAAATGTAGCTACGCAAAACCAAAAGACTGGTGTATGTAATACAAGTATTAGGCGACTAAATATTGGGTTAAACAAAATGCGCTTTCAAGTCACATAACCGGACGAACAGTTGCCAGCTTAAAACGTAAATTTGACCAAAGAACGTATACAAACAACTCAAGCTAATACTGACACTCACCGGTTAAGCGTCTCTTCATTCAAATTCGGCAAACTCCCGATCTTATGGTCCTGGAGTTAGCGACTGGCTAACCGGGGTCCCAGCGCTTATTTTTCTATGTCACTGGACTGGCTAGCTTGTCTACTTGGCGTTTTATAGCGAAATATAAACAGTCGACGTTACAAAAGTTAGTCGCAATTTCAAAGGAGTAGTGGAACTGAACGGCAGCCGCAACAAACCAGCGACTGACGGAAGCTAATAATACTGGTAGTTAGCTGGCTGACTGACTAGCCGACTGGCTAACCCCCTTGCATTAAAAAAACACAACGCGACAACGCGTGGGAGGGAACGTAACGTCAGCTAGCTGGCTAATCCCAAAATAATTAATCGAACAGCAAGATATCGGGCAAAAAGTGAACAGCGAGGAGAGGATAAAGACTCTGAGTTTAAACTAAAAGAAAAAAAATTGCTAGCTAACAACATTCCCCCCTTTGGTCTCGGGCTCCTGTGTCGCGCGTCACCCCTATGTGTGCTCGTGCTCTACGTCAGCATATTTCGTTGTGTCGTCTTCCCTCCACTACGTAAAATCTTACGATAGAAATCTGCCGGCTGAATCTCTGTTGCTGGTTTGCAATTGGCATTGTCACTCTATATTCACACTGTGTTTCTTATGTTCCTGTAAGACTTCATTACCCCAAGCTGTCTGGTACTGTGGAATTGGTGTTCGTGCAAGGCACTTATTATTATTGTTGTTGTTTTGTTGTTGCTGTTTTGTTGCGGTATGCAGTAATAATAATAGCTAAACTATTTGAGTTTATTATTGTAATGTAAATTCGATTTCAAAAGCGTACTGTAAGCGATTTCGTGTTGACATCATTTTAGGCGTGGAAATATTTTAATTGTACTATTTTCAATTGTGGAGTGAAACCTGGTCATTTAAGGCAGCATGGCCATATGTGTATGTATACTTTGAAACCTTTGTATGTAGCACAGGCATGTTAGTTTGTATACACAAGGTGGTGGTAGAGTGACATTGAATGATTACGAGCGACACAAAAAGGAACAAGTTTCTCGCCGCTCCAAGGCGAAGTATAACGGAGAATCAATGACGCTGTCTTCATTTTTTTAATTACATTTCAGTTGAAACGCACTGATTATTTACTGAATCTAATAATGGTAAATCCTTACATTCGTAATGTAAAAAGTGTAATACTCTGCCTTATTTTTTTCGTGTAAACCCTACACCTCATAAAGTTTTAATTAATAATTTGAAACAAATTTATTCCTTGTTTCTATGCACTTATCTATCATTGCTTTCATTTAAATTTCATCGTATCAGCGAGTCTAGCCCAAAAATAACTTTCTCAGTATAATGCTTTTGAGATAATATGGTATGGTCTAATTGTTTTATAGTACAATGCTACACAGTCTGAATACTCTACATGTAGCACACAACACTACAGCATATTGGACTCCGCTCCTCTAAAACCTGCTGTCGAGGTCTTAAGCAATAAGCGTTAGTTGTTCCAGCTATATAAATGGATTCCAGTGTGTGTTTTGTGTCCATTTTTGAGCATCATACGTCACCCGGAGGGTGGTGCCACCAAACCTTTTCGGAGGGAATTGATTTGTGCAAAGAATTGAATTACCACATTTCTGGATTTCCATTCTGTGATGCACTTTAATGGACTCCCTGTGACACCTGCATTAGAGTACATAAATGGAGTTGATATTAAAAAAAATATCTCCTAACATTGTTTTATTACAAAAAGAACAAGTTATAGGGTTATAGGCTACATGCACTCTTACTGTGTCAGGTATCAGCCCCCCCAACACACAGACACACGCGCGCGCGCTTGCCCACTGCTGTCTTTGCATTACCGCTCCTTATAGAAACGAACGCGCTGTTGGAATTAAGTTTTCATGCTACAACAGCATGTCCATGATGTGACACGATTTCGATGCGATGCCAGCATCATGTTTGTCTGCGTTATAGAAAGCACATGAATATAACGCATAAGAAATTTTGACAGGTGTTTATTTCGGTCTCACAAGTTTAGTTTTGGTCCAAAAACAACAGTGCATGGCCAAGGGCATCCAAGGGAGCACGATGTGTTTAGGGGGGCGGGAGGGCTGAATTGGTCCATACCAATGCTGAAACCTAATGCACGCCCTTGTGTGTGGAGCACTGGGAATGTAAAATAATGCAAAATTGCAAAATTAGAGCAATTAATGATCAACGATCTACATTTGTCCTTTCTGCCCTGACTCTGTGGCAGACTGTCAATCGTCCCAAACAAGCTTTATTGCATCATATTTACAATACACGTGTTGAGCTCCACTTTCCAAAACCGGTTCTTTGGATAGAGAATAGGAAGGAGAAAGGTAAGTGGCACAAAGATCAACGCATTCGTACTTTGGATTCCAGCGCTGACTAAACTTTCGGCTTGTTGCCATATTGGAGTCATAGCACGGTACGAATTGCATTTTACGTGCGTTTTTTTGTTTAAGAACGGTGATTATTAACTGTACCTGGACAGCATACTCCTCAGTGATTAGCACAGGGAGGGTTACGTGCCACGTTGTAGAGCCAAGTTTATCACCTTATTGCTCAATCCTATAGTTACCGCTCGCCTCAGTTGATTCCCTCTCGTGCTCCCTCTCTCTCTCCGCTTGTATTCGTGTATGTGTTTATGTGTAATTTCTCTTAGACGGTCATTGTTGCGTGCCGCTAACGTGTAACAACTTTTGGTGGATTACTCTTAGATCACTACAAATCCGCATTTGCTAGTCCTCTACTGTAGCGATCCAACCATCTCAGTGGCTTCAGCATCAGCTTACGAAACTTCATAATTGCTTGTAACAGTAGCCTATTTTTCCAGTGGGGAACCATTTGAATGAAACATAAAGAACAAGAAAACAAAAAACCAACAGAATTATATATTTTAATAGTTCTAATTTTACTCTAGAGCACAGTCAAAATGTTCATTAACTGGACCAGGCTAAACGACGGCCTAAACTCTTGGGTATTTAGAATTTACCTGATGATGGCTGTTCTTTTTCTGGAGGGACTGAACGCAGCGACCACTGCCGGGTCCACTTCTGGTTGCCCATCTTGCGGCATGCCAGCGATGGTGAAAGGTTCTGAGGAGCAGCTACTGATCGAGATCGCCAAACAGCAGATTTTAAACAAGCTGCACCTGAAAGAGCGCCCCAACATCACGCAGACTGTGCCCCGGCCGGCGCTGCTCACCGCACTCCGCAAGCTGCACGCTGGCCGCGTGAGACAGGACGGCACTCTGGAGCTTGAAAACTCCCCGCTGGGCGCTCACGCCAAGGACCAGGGCTACGAGATAGTCAGCTTTGCAGACATGAGTAAGTTCCGCTTGTTTAATTTCGTATGGAGAACCACCTTTCCATTCATGTTACAACCGCATATTAAGTACAGGGTTGCGAGGAAATGTTAACTAAAATATTTACTATTATACTACTGTCTGTTGTATACAACATAATAGCATAATATACAAGGTCTGTGGACATATTCCATTTCTTTTAGGCCTATAAGTTAAAAAGGTTTTCTGTTTATCTTTATAGGCTACTGGATGTTATGTTACACTCTCAGAAGAAAGGGTAAAATTTGTACCTTTGCTTGTCACTGGGGCTGTACCCTCAAGGGTCTGCCAATTGTACCCTTAGCTGTAGGTAATTGTACCTTTTAAGGTACAGAAATGGACTCCAAGAAACATTTCTGTACCACTGATAGCACATTAATGCTGTTTGTACCTTTGGTATGTTCCTCGGAGTTAATTTCTGTACCTTAAAAGGTATAATTACAAGGGTACGTACAGCCCCAGTGACAAGATACAATTTTTTACCCCTTTTTTCTGATACTGTACGGATGGGATAGTTCTAATAATAATTCTTATGTACTAATCTAAAGGGAAATAAAGAATCTTGACTTTGATTTATCTTGGCTTCTAAGACAACATAACTGACACGGAGCAATGTCAGTTGCAAGAAACGTATAATGAATGATTACACAGTAATCTAGCCTGCCATTTCAACTTAATACGACAGAGGACCGTTATTCTAGCGAAGGAAGGGAAGGGAAAATCTCTAAAGCCAAGATATATAAAAATAAATGTGCATATTTGATTATATGGCCCCGAAAAACCTTAATTTCGGGTATTTCGTACAAATTTAAAACTAATGTGGTAATCAAATTTAATGTACAAGCTTCATCAGGGAAATCGACTTGCTTGGAATGTTCTTGTTAAATTATACATTTGCGAATGGGCATGAAAAGCAAATCTAAAAACTACCAGCAGTCCATAAACAGCCGATGAGCCTCGTAAACCCGATGACCCATCGTAAATATCGGCATACAGGGAGCAATCACGTTGACGGTCTAGGAGAACTATTGACGTTAAGTTTCGGTATGATGTTACCTGGCCACGAAACAGACGTGATGACTGCTCCGGCATAGCGCAGTCTGTTGGCTATTAATTTTCAAAAGTATGTAGTACTTTTTACCGGACTTTGTTTAAGCTACGTTGATAGCATAAGTTTAACTGGTCGTTAACCTTTGTCCTAATTTGTGGATTTGGGGTCTTTCCCTGTGCTCAGATGACACAGACTCCAGTGGCTCTCAGCCAAGCCTTGCATTCCAGTTTCTACAGGAGCGTGGACAAAGCATTCAGGTGCTGCAGTCCTCGCTGTGGCTGTACATATATTCTGCCGACGCTCCCATCAGGGAGACCCGCGTGATGGTGCAGATCTACCTGTCCGCACGAGACGTCGGGAACCGCACCCTGCTGCTGCAGAAGGAGGTGGAGGTCCAGCGAGGTAGCTGGCACACCTTCGCCATCACACAGACCCTACAGGAGTTCCTAGACGGGGGGCAGCAGCAGCTGCGGATGGAAGTCGCATGCCGTGTGGGCGAGCAGGACCTGTGCATGGCTCAAGGGTCTGCCGATTCCTCCCACCGGCCATTCCTGGTCGCGCAGGTCCGGCTGCGCAAGGACGAATCCAGGCACGCCCTGCGGAAGCGCTCCTTGCAGTGCGGCGACAACGTAACCATCTGCTGCAAGAAAGACTTATACATCAAGTTCAGGGACATCCAGTGGCAGGACTGGATCATTGCGCCCGAGGGCTACCACATGAACTACTGCATGGGGCAGTGCCCGCACCACCTGGCTGGCTCGCCTGGCATCGCCTCATCCTTCCACGCCGCGGTCTTCAACCAGCTGAAGGCCAACGGCATCAAGACGGCCATCACCTCCTGCTGTGTGCCCATCCAGCGGCGCCCCCTCTCCATGGTGTACTTCAGCTCGCAGCACAGCATTGTCAAGACCGATGTGCCGGATATGATTGTGGAGTCCTGTGGCTGCACGTAGACGTGATGGAGACCTGGGATGAGGGGGAGGGGGAGGGTAGAAGGACAGTGGGGTATTATTAGCAATGGTTGGGGCATCAAGAGTCATACAATTACTGCCTGCAGTATCTCTATGCGCAAATGACATACAGATGTTACACACAAGCGCATGCATGCAGATAGACACATGGCATGTGCTAACTAACCACAAGGCCCCTTTTCCACTGACTGAACAAAAGCAGACTAATGCTCTGTGAATTGAAAAAGCACCTCTGGCAAATACATAATGCAAGCCGAAAGAATAGCCTTCGAAAGCTTCAGGATCAGGACCCAACTTTCTGTGTCTTTAATTGAATCGTGTAGGTTCTCTTCGTTTTGCATATTTTTCTGACAATGTCTTATGTAGGAGCTGTAGTTTCAAAATGCGGCCTTTCTGAGAACAGGAAGTGCAGTGCTTCAGCTAAGAACAGGAAATTTTTTGAAAAGTTTCTATGAGGAAACATCTATGTTGAGAGTCTTCAGGTTGCAGGTCTGTCACCATTGCAGCTGTTGAGTGTATTGAGAAACCTACTTTGAGTAGGCTTGGGCGATATTACGGTAATACGGTATACCAAAATGTACGGTATTTTGGGAAATCATGGTGACAAAATTAACCGAGCCGAGATAGGTGGTACTCCATGATAAAATTATCAAGGGGAACCCCCCCCCCATCACCTGTTCACCAAATTTTGCCAGCAAAATTTCAGAATTCATGAATGCATATGAACTCAAACCAAAGATAAACATCGAATTCAAAGTGCCTTTCTACTGGCTGGGATTGGGAACCCTAAATACTTTACTGTCTGTGGTGTCCATCTATGGCCTCATACACATTCGGGTTCTGAGCTGACACTTCACTAAAAGATGGTGTACAAAAAATGACCAGTAGTAGTGGCGTGTGCTTCCTGGAACCGTATTCCGTGTGGTTGTCACGTTACATTGCAGATGTCATGAGAACTTAGCATTGTTCTGTCTCAAAGTTTGTCTGTTTTGGGAATTCGAACCCTTTACCCTTCAGGAATGCATATAGCGCAGCACCTCCTAGCTGTCGTGTTTCCAGGTGCAAAGATGTGGATCCTCTCATCCAATAACAGGAACAGTTATATGAGCCGTGTCTGCTATATTGGCAGCATATAAAAAGCTTACATGTTTTGAAACATCTCTAAGGCCTACGTGGCCTTTGATCTCATCTTTCTAAATATAGCACCACCCCTCCCCTCGCCCCACATCCACCCTAGTACGTATTTTTGTTCCATTCCATAACCTACTAGATAATAACTACTAATACTCTGATAATCTGGACATGGGGGGACATGTTAAGAGCTACAGATCTAGACCTTTCCATTTTAATGTAGCTGTTCGTCTCGATAGGCATTGTTCATTAATTTTTAGTAACAATGCCAAAAAACTCAGGGACCGACTAGAATTGCTGTGTTGCATTTCTTTGGCAAGGGCTTCCATAATGCAACCAGACAGTGACCCCACATGCTCCGAGTCGCTGTCTAAGCCACTGGACACTGGAACAGCTTTTGTCCTCTCTATGGTGTCATGCTACCTTTGGAAATCATTGTTCACCAGAGTCATGTATAAACAGGCACCAGGGGTATGAACTGTCAGATGTTCTCCTCAAAGAGACAAACAGAGAATGACAAAAATAAGCCGTATGCCTTGTAACATTGTTGCATCAATTGTGGTTCCCTCACTTGACTTTTTTTTTAAATCAAGATTTAAAATAAGAAAACAGCAAAAGCAATGAGAGACGAGTTTGTGTGGCATAGATGCTGGTTGGTCTTACAGCCAGCCAGTAACAACTTGCAGAGAATAATGTTTCAGTGCATTTCGTGCATGTTGCTCTGGAGCTACATCATTTACAAAGGAAAATTCATACAAGCAGAATCGATTCATTTTCAAATAGAAAATGCTATTTTGTCATTTCACACTATTTCTCCTAGCTGTGTTGTTGCACAATTATACTTCAGTAGCACCTACAACAGTGTGCAAAAGTCTTACACAGTCAAATAAAACGAGGTTTAAATGATCTTCATGTTGGTGTAAAACTATGATTTTATGTCTGTTAAAGTGTGTCGGCTTAACCCCTTCAAAACCTCTCCTAAAGTCACCCCAGTATTTCCAGCAACCATACAATACACCCATGTGTTTTTTGACTTGACCACCAACAGAGCCTGTAAGGTTAATCAATACGTCATAATTTAATTAACTGAGTGAGCGAGCTGGTGGTGAAATTCAACAAATATATGGAGAGGTTTTATGGTCTTACTCTTAATATGTTCTAGTGTTAAATTGGGTTTTTTTATTCTAGGCAAATAGACACTTACTACGGAGATAAAGACTGTCTAAGACTTTTGCACAGTAGATCACGGAGAGACCTGGGGTGCAGGACATGTAGATGCACGACCTCATCAGTTTCTTCATGTTTTTCCCCCCCAGTTCTGACCGTCACTATAACACAGGCAGCAGGAGTGATTACCCCAAAGTATCTCCTCTGAGATCTTTGTGAAGAAATAAATAATGGGCGGCAGACTTTAAAAAAAAGATGATTTTAAAGGCACCAGAATGGTAATATTTGCTCAGCTTACAGGTTAGGCAATGGGCTCCTTTCAGTATGGACTCCAGGTTATTACTCAACGGGCATATGCAAACATTTGGCTATTGCCACAGTGTCAGGAAATGTGAAGGTCCCTCAAGCTTAGCAGTACATTGGCAATTTGCAGAGGCACGTCAGTATTCTTCTCTTCCAAGGTCTAAAGTTTGGGGGGTGATGTCAATGTTCTCATACCCTTAATGAAGGTCTTATATTAATTACCATTTGTGAGTCAGACGCAATCTTTAGTTTACTCTCAAAATGCACACATTGGCAGGATTATTATAGCAAACAGATTCCGGAGAGATGTTAGGAGATTGGTTTTGCTTCATGGTAGAATGGATTCCAGCAGACATTACAGAAACCTTATAGAAAATACTTATAGAAAATCTGTCTCATTTCCTCTCCCTGGGATAGATCTTTAAGTTTGGTTTTCTGATGTTTGTGTACATATGTGCATATATACAGAAAACGCCGTATATATCCATAAAACGTGTTTGCATAGCATACAGATTTTTGTCTTATATGGTGAAATGAAGGCTCTTGCTGTTTTCTCTTTGGTACTGCATTAATAATTTATTGCGTTATTCATTACTGTGTTCAGTGGAAGACTGGCAGGCTAGGTCTTGAAAAGCACTTTAGCCATAGAAAGTATTTTTGAAAACACAGAGATGGAAATTCATAAATAATAATGTCTCATTGCTGCAATTATAAGTTTAGGAGCATTGTGTTCACCTGCACATAGGTTAAGGATCTGGCCATTTTAGGACATGGTTGAGAGCAAACAGAGACAGTTTTCAGCTTCGTCTTCTGATTTTTATACCGTGTCGCAAAACTTTTTTGAAACGGAACAAAAGCAGCATCTGTGTGCTGTTTAAAAAACATGACTCGGTCAGTCTCACAACCAGAAAAAACTTATTTGTCAGTACTTTATTTATTTACTGTTTTTTTTGCATTATTTGCCCATTTTGTAAATTAAAATAATATAATAGTATTTTAGGTATTTCTTTCAGGAGTAGGAATTGTAAATTCAGAAATGGTATATTTTATTGTTTTTTGTTAGGTTCTATTAAACTACTGTATTTACAATACTGTAACTGTAACAAAACAGACAGCCTTCCAATCAAACATACATGTCTTCAAGAACCTAATTTCTATTTTTTTAATATACTCAATTTTTTGTACTTTATGAAAAAAAAATCATGTAATACTTTATTGCAATTCAGAGTCCCATTGTACTGTACACTGCAGTTATGCTGGAAAATTCTATTTTGAATAAATATTTTTCCACTTCAGTAAGTGTCTTGTTATGTATATAATACAAGAACCACACAACTGAACAACATTGGTTATTCAATTCAGTAAAACCGACCACTATATTAATAATATGAAGTAATATATGTACTGAATACCATTTATAAAACAATCTACTCCTAATGATCTATCAAGTTAATGGCCTGTAAGTTGTTTCTTCTTCTTTTCCTTCTAATTATTATTATTCTTCATTAATTCATTCAGTCATTTTCCATACCCACTTGCCCTATGCAGGGTTACAAGGTTGCAAGGCATGCAATAACTAGGATGGGGTTCACCACAGCATCATAATTATTATTATTATTATTATCAGAAGTCAACGCCATGGAAAATTCTGACAGAAATTCTTCTCAAAATGCATTTTTTTCCACAGACCTGACATGTAAAAACACAGCCTGCATAGTTTTCTCTTTCTTACCACAGAGACAGACACGTCTCAGATGGACTGATGACAGTGGTCAGGCACAAAACTTACAAAATGGCGATAATAATAATGAACATAAAATAATAATAAAGTAAAGATGATAACAGTGATGATGATGATGATGATGATTATCGCCATTTTGTAAGTTTTGTGCTTGATCACGGTTTTTCTTCCCTCCATGAAGCACCTTTGCTATAGTAAAATATATTTTTCATTACTCTTTAAAAATTTGAACATGAATATATATTTTTATGACTTCAGTGAATCAGTGAACATCCCATACTTATACTTTAATTTACTTACATTCACCTTCTTTGTTTTGTTCTAATTTGTTAACTTGCAGTTTTATATTTTAGAGATTTTATAGATATATCTTTTTAAAAGTTTTACTGTATATGGATATATCTACAAAAGATTAATATTTTAACAAACATTTTCAGTATTTAATGTGTATAGGAAATGTGTAAATTCACAATGCTTTATTTTTAAGTAAAATATGTAACACAGTTAATACCTATTAGTTATTACTTATTTATTATTATTCCTATTACTTTAATGTAGGAAAACTAATTTGTTCTGTTTTTCTGTCTGAAAAATGCTCACTGATTAAAAACAGTTCTTACAAGACAGACTAAGAAGCAAAATGATTATTTTTATAACTGATAAATTCTCAATACTGATAGTTAATTTATCATTAAATCATAAAAAAAATAAAAATCAGTATTGTAGACTCTTGCACATGGCAGTTTAGAGATAGAGATTTTTAATGTGTGACCACAGCAACACCTGTACATTTCTGAAAATTAAAATTTGTAATTGGAAAAGCTTTTGAGATTTAGAAAAGTTTTTTTCTTTAATGTCAAAATCAGAGGTTAAAAGTTAACAGATTTATAGACGCAGATATGACGCACACAAGATTTTGAAATATAAAGTTCAGATACAAGATTAAAGGTGATTTAAATAAATATGCAATTAGATGAGAGTAGGAAACTAAATTAAACAATTTTCCAGTTTGGAAAGGTTTAAATAATTTAATTTTAATACAATTATTCCCTTAAAATTGTTAAATAAAAGAGTGATCAGTTTCGTCATTGCTAAGGCATTAATTATGTCAGTTAGCACAGAAAATGTACTATACACAGATTCAAATTATTCCTAGAATGTGACAATTTGACAATTACAGTGTCACAATGTCTGTTAATTTACTGCCAAAAATTAACATGCATTAATTGCACATGTGCTGGTGCAGAATCGCCAACAAGTATAAAAATCAATAATGTCTGAAAGGCAAAGAGCGTATTTGCTCGGACAAATAGTTGAAGTGTTTTTTTATGGACTGTCTGTGTTTGTCCTGTAAACAATTGTCAAATTGTACTGGCACGGTCTCTGTGTGAATGTCCACTGAAGCAGGGAGGCAGGGGAGAATGCAATCTACTGTAGCAACAAGTAGAAGCTGATCAATTTAATCATTTATATGCAAACAGAAACAGGCAAAACAAAAAAGTTCCATAATCCGCTTTCTTTGGACATTTGTTTTAAATTATTATATTGTTAGGTTATAAGGTGACATGTAACAACCAGGTTTGTTTTCAAAGGTTCAACAGCATAGACATTTCTTGAGGCTAGAGTAAGTCAGCTTCGGGTTGCTACTTCGTGCTTTTAAATACTCTGCTAGCTGTTCCCACCTTTTACCACTATCTATGGGTTCTTATAGTCTTACAAACAATGATTATTTAAACATCACGATACGACAACGGGGGAGAATGTTCAACCCAAAAACTAGGAACCACGACATTCTTTGTTACATAAGCTGGATTATCAGAGAACATCCATCCATCTTCTAACCACTTATCCTGGTCAGGGTCATGGGGGGGGGGGGGGGGGGCGGGAGTCTGTCCCAGGCAACAAAGGGCAGAAGCCTGGAGTACACCCTGAGCGAGATGCTGTCCATCACACAATAATACACCACGAGTGCCATGATGGCTGCCAACCAGCCTAAGTGCATGACATGGGTAAAAGATGAGAACTCCATAAACACAGGAGAGATGTGTAGCCGCCGACACTGACGGGTGTAACCCGATAATGCTGCTCGCTGAGCCCCCATGCCACCTATCAGGGCACATGTCAGGAATCATATGTAAGAGTTTTGCTGCGAGGTAAACTACAGCAGGAGCATATCTCCCATCTCTGCACTAACCTATAAATAAAGGCAAGTAAGATATTGATAACACCTTTGCTTTATTATGACAGAAGCTGGAACTTTAAAGGAGGAAGAAAAAACAAAGTGAAAATTTAAATAATTATCACATTGGCGGATCAAAAGGTGCCATGTAGGCAAGGTAAGTGAAAAAAAGGTGACTAATGTCATTTACAATTTTATCCTACTACAGATAGAGAAGACATAAGAAAAATTAGCAGTACACTATTCACATAGATGATGTACGGTTCCCATCTGCATGCCGCAAATAAAAACGTATCTGACAGTTACAATGACTCTTTAGACTGGATTCACTACGCTGTACAACAGATTACTGATTAGAAATGACAGTTATTGTGAAGAAATGCGGTCCTCTTATTCAATTTAAAGAATTCTCTGAGTTTAAATATATTTCTGCCGTTGAAATGATTTGATCTAATGAGAAAATCCAAAAACATTCTAAAATTACTTCAGTTAATCACGAAAAAACCTTCCCCACTAAATAAAATCCTCGGTCTGGGCAACTGACATATAAAAGATACATTTGCTCATATAACTGCCCCCTCATTACTGTTGTGTGACTTAGTGGGTTATGATGCTGTGGTTGTGATCTGAAGGTCGTCAGTTCAAATCCCAGAGTCAGTACAGTAATTTCACCATTGGACCCTTGAGCAAGACCCTTTACCCCCAATTGCTCCAGGCACAGGGGGGGGCTGGGGTAATTCCTGAAAACCAATGATCACGCAAGATCTTCCACACGATCAAGAAAACATGAGTGGGAATCTCTCCCCCCCCCCCACTGTGATCACACCTGCCCCTCAAAATGTTTGCGCACACTGGGACTGTCTGACTGAATGAAACAACTCAGTGGAAAGATCAACATCTCAATGAAACATCATCTTCTCCAGTTCATTTCCATCCACCCCTCATAAGGGATCAGGGAACATTCCACGCACATCCGAATTCCAGCATCCTTTTTCAGTGCTACCAGGCCACAGGATTGCAGCATACAGTGTGAATTCCGGTATGACTTTGGGATATTAATTCATGTGCTTTTCAGATTCACTGCAGTGTTGCGGCTTCGTGGGGGCATGTAGCACTGCGTCAGCACTGCATCCCCACGGTTGGCAGTTTGAATAATACATGGTGCATTTTTCATGTTCTCTCCCTGTTGTGCCCAGGTATTGAACTGGCATCCCATCCCTTGTACTTCCTGGAGCCTGTATCAGGAAGCGAAGTTGTTGGTTACCTAGATACCTTGTGGAATTTAAGGTACTCCAGCTTAAATAGATTTCATCTCTGTTCACTCACATTTAGCCCAGACTACCTTAAATCCGACAAGTTATCTTGCAAACCCAAAGACCCAGTTTTGTGATACAGGACCCAGGTCAGAAGATGGATGGAGCAGTGAGACTGAAGCAGTCTGAGGAGCTAAAACACTTTAGGACTTCCCAAGCAATATTAAAGAGTGTGAGTATTTCATTACATTAGATTAAAAATATTTTGGCACGTGGAAAGATTTAAGGTAAAATTTGGGAAAATGCACTCAGCCTGGGAAAACATCCTTAACCCCCCCCCCCCCCCATGTGGCCCAGAAACATGTGTCCCCAAACTAGCTTCACGGCGCCGCTGCTCCTGCTGCCATTACATTGGAAACCAAACATTTGACATTCCTGACCTATTTGTTTACAGAACAGCAGTTTGCTCTGTCTACACGGTGTGGTGTAGCTTCAGATCTGAGGAACAAAAAATAAAAACTCCCTCTTTCAATGTCCAGAAAAAACCAAACATGTGACCCACAAATTCAAAACAGCTGCCTGGTGCTGACACTGCACTCGCTCCTCACTGCTTGCTCCTCACTCCTCACTGCTTGCTCCTCGCTCCTCACTGCTTGCTCCTCGCTATGTCAGCAATGCACCCAAACTTCATATTCAGGCTTTGTATTTGTGATGCCCAGAATGGAATTTTTGCAAATATTGTAGTACATTAAATCCATCCATCCATCCATCACTGCTTATGTAGTGTAGGGTTGCAGTGCATGTTATGTACACTATACATAAAATATATTCTTTAATGTGATCAGTTTGGCAAATACTTCAGTCACAAATTGTATAAAAAAATGAAATGTACTTAAAAATACATAAATCTCTATGAAAAACAGCAGTGAGGTTCTGTCTCTGTCTACACACTAGGAGGTCCTATACGATGCTTCAATTTTAATCTATAGGATTAAGCAACACCTCCACCTAGAATATATGAATACAACTGAATAATATGCATAGCTATAAGTACATTTATATCTTACATATCTAGCAGAGGCTTTTGTCCAAAGTGACATACAAGTGAGGCAAACAGCACATTACAAACATAGATGCTGTCAAGGAGTCAACAAGGCATTTGTGCAGTTAGGCTGAGCTTCCAGTGAATGCGCAGCTACAGTATGATTGTCAGTAGCAGAGGAGGAAGAGCTAAACAACAACGTCTAACAAAGCAAGAAGCTAGTAAGACTAAGGACCGCCCAGTAAGTCATAAAACTACTGCAAATGTAAAATATTCCATTCATCCATCCATTCCAACCACTTACCCTGGTCAGGGTTGAGAATGGGCCTGGAGCCTATCCCAGACAGTAGAGGGTACAAGGCTGAGGGACACCCTGGATGGGGTGCCAGTCTGTCACAGTCTGTCACAGTGCTCAGACACATACTCACACGCTATGCGCAATATGGAGATGTCTTTTGGCGTGACTGCGTACCTTTCAACTGCAGGATGTAACTGGGGCAACCAGAGGATCTGCATGCAAGACACATACTTGAAGGGGACCTCAAATAAGTGGTGCCCAAATAGAATTTTTTTTGCAATTTTGTTTGTTGTTGCTAAAAGCTCTTGTTCAGTTGTCGGTTGGCAGGCAAATTAAAATGTTGCAACCCAACCTGTTTATACAGTTGGATGTGTACTGGAGAAGCACAAGTAAAAGTATACCTCGCTCAAGGGTCCAAGAGCAGGCACCGTTTAGGATTTCTGTGTTTAAGGCCAGAACTTTGAATGCTACCATATTTTTTGGTTAGAATTTTTCTGATTTTTTTATGACGAGGTATAAATAACTATAATTGCCATATTTTTTTTTCAACTGGCAAACAAGGCTTTCTCTATCAGTCAGATTTTAAGGGATTTCAGCGAGTGTTAAGTCTTCTACAGCAGTTCAAACATGTGCTATTTGCTGTGAGATAAGGATTTGTTTGTCTGATATTTTGGGAATGTAACAATGATCTACAGGGGGAATCCATGTAGTTTCAGTTGTACATTGGGGCTTTATATGCAGATTTCTAACGTGTAGGATGTCATTGTCACAGCACGGGAGACACGAGAGGTCACAGCCACTTATGGCTTTAATGAGCGGGAGCCCAGAAAAGGTTGAGGTTTTCATGGAAAGGAGGTTGCATTGTGGCGAAAACCAGTGACTCACTGACATACTGGCACACTAACCCACAGACCCAGTGATCACTAACAAATCTCTAATGCCATAATCCTGCCCTCGCTCAATCCCACAAATCCCCCCGGAGGGCTTGGGAGTCAGCAAGCAGGCTCACTCATGTCAGAGAAGGACACCATTAGGAACTAAACAGAAGAAGCCAGTCAACAGGTTCCAGACCCTTCAGCATGAAGCTGTAGAGAAAGCCGCGCGACATTATACAACAGGGATGAAAAGGACAATGGATGAAGTGAAACATATGAAAATGTGAAATGCATAACATATAAGATGTTCATAATATTTAATAAAATCCATTGTATGTAAGACTGTTGAAAGTTCCTCTTTGTTATGGAATGGATTCATAATTTATTGGTCAACGATAACATGTGTTTTCGAAAGGGTGGTCATCGTTCAAAACAATGTGGCTGATGTAACCAATAATCCACGAGCCGAACTCAATAACCCAATTACAGAGCTCAGCACATCAAGTGACCCAGGAACTGGGTGACATCAGGCGACCCAGGAACAGCCTGACATCCATTAGGCTCCTGAGAGACGTGGCAGCTAAGTTGCTACAACCCAAACCCAACTCTCAAGGTTGTGGTGGTTTGGTGAGAACAGGGCCCTCTAGACCCGGCATGGGCAGTCTTATCCAGAAAGGACCAGTGTGTATGCGGACTTTCACTGCAACTCCCTAATTAGATTACTAATTAGAAGACTGATTGGCGGAAGAGTCCTCACACCTGGGTTTGAAGAGCTGACCTACAGGTTATCCCAAAAACCTGCATACACACCGGCCCTTTGTGGATAAGATTGTCCACCCCTGCTCTAGACACTTAGTGGCATGATCAAACCCAGAGAATGGAAATTGAGCTAAGCTTAATCTCACAAACAGTGCAAATAAACCTCACCCCCGTGTCCATGTCCTGGTCACTATTAATAGCACAAAACACTCTAATCAAGCCGCTAAAAAGGGATGTGCAAATTCAAGCCTTCTCCAGATTTGTCGCTTTGCAGATGTGACATGTTGTCCCAAATAAGTCACAATGTGGGAACAGAATCTAGATGGTGTCAAAACCCCACAAAAATACACAACAGCTAGACTAGAGAATGATTTATTACTTAAGATGAAGCATGTTAATATATATATTAAATATATGCTTTAGTTATATATATATTTAAATATATGCTTTAGTTATATATTTATTCATAAAGGCCAGTCCCTTTAAGACCCAGTTTCCTGATATCTCCCCTCTACTGTATGACATCAGTGGCAAATTTTTTTTGGCCCTAAAAATAAAAGGTTTCAGACTTACATTTTACACCCAACTCTGCCTTCCACTAATGCTCACAGCATCTTTCACAGCTACATAAAAATCATAAAGCCATTTCTATAACCAGAAACAACATTTCTCTATGAATGTGAAAGATATGACTATAGTGCCAAAGAAAACGTTACACCAAAAGCAAAAAAAAAAAAAAAAATCGGCTAAATCTAAATTTTAACTGTGCTGACCTATTTTATTTTATTCTGAATAAAACATGATGCTAAGTTAAGGTAATTAACTAACTAAAGCATAATGCAAGCCTCAATAAATCAGAAACAGAAGCAACCTATTTATACATTTATTTCCTGTTCCTCCACTTTTTTCCCTGGTCAAGTGCTTTTCTTTGCATTATAACTTTTAAAAGGAATGAAAAGTAGCCGGAATCAAAACATAGAATCTGGTTATACTCAAGAGATTCTCTCCAAGACATTTATTAACAAACACAGAAAAAATTAGAATTATGGTTTTTCAATGCATAAATATCAAAAAGTTTAGTGAAATCAACACAGCGGCCTATTTCCTGACATGTTTCTTTCTGCTTCTCTTGATTTCCATAAACTTTGGGCTCAGCTGGTTTTTAAGTGTAGCCTACCAGTCCTCTCCATCTGAACCTGGTGGTTATCATTTAGTAGAGAGAATAATCACTGATAATTAAAGGGTTGCTTGGATACCATTTTTAGGAGAACATGGTTGGTGTTTCTGTTTCCATTCAAGCCCACAGTACTGAAAACCTTAGAAACCACACTGAGACATTAGCTGTTCATGGCATCCCCTCTCCACCCAGTTACCAGTTTACTTTGCCCTCAAGGAGATCGAAAACCTCATGCTAACAGCTTGCTGTGACTCCCTTCAGTGGATTTCAAGGAAAGACAATGAGTTATCATGTTCCAGTACGACAAAAGCCAAAACCGCTCGGTCTAAACACTTTAGCCTACACAAAGACCAACAAAATGAGTCCAAACTCTAGAAACTAAAGACGTCCAGATCTGTATAATAACATAGACCCTGCTGGATCTACCTGAACCGCTGGAGAACAGGCTAAAACATAAATAAAGTTTTCCCAATTTTGATCACGGTGCTCCCAGAATAAACACAGACTTTGTTTCATTAACATGATTCTTGTCTGAGAGAATCATTTAAGGGAAAGCGTTTATTTGGATGACAAATTAAATCCATAGGAAAGCAGCAAGGAGACGGGTCATTTAATCAATGAGCCGGTGAAGCAATTAGACCATGAGTCACTGGCAGCAAACTAATATGCCAACAAGCCTGTTTCTTTCATGCCAAAGGGGAAGGGGTAAGTGTGTTACAACATGCGCAAAAAAAAAATCTGAATTTCCGGTATGAGTCAGACCCAGACAGTCACCTTGGAAAGAGATCAGATGAACTCCTTAATTGCAGTGTCCTTAAAAAGATGAGAGATTATTCAGGTGTTGCGTCATCAAAAGTAATCTATCGTAGCTTTCCTACTAGCCCACAGCATTTTTGAATGTCCAGCAGGGAGCTGTTGATGATTGTGTATAGATCGATGATAGCAATACAACATCCAAATGAAGCCACAGAAAACTGAATACAACAGAAACAGACAAAACGAGATATATTCAAGGTAAGCACTAGGAGAAAAGAAAATTAAATTAATAATTATTCATTTTAAAGTTAAAATAATAAGAGTTAATAATTCTAATTCTAATTTCCTTGTAGAAGACTTACACCTTGCTGTTATAGGTCTCCTTGTTCCAATAAGCAAACTTGAAAGAGAAATAATCTAAACTAGCCAGGATGGCAAAAAGTAATATTATGTGAGAACAGTCATGAAACAATAAGCTTTACTTCAAAGATGAAAAAGAGCCTGTTGTACTTTGGGAGCCATTATAAGCCAAATTATCTAGGATAAATTCGGCAATGAGCAGCCTTTCGACAGACCATTGACTGTTTTGTGTATTGAAAAGTATGAAACCTCATTCTGATTGTCTTACACTCCATCCTCTACATTATATCCACCAGGCCAGATGAGGAAGTGTCTGAGCATAGCACGTGTCAAGTGTAAGACCTTGAAGAAATTTCTCTGGACCAGCCTGATCTCGCCCTCAGGCCTTCAGAGTACTCTGGCAGAGGTGGAAGGCTGCCTTTAGTGTTAAATGACAGGGCCAAAGATGGAGAATGGAGAAATGTACACCTTAAGTAGATGCAGGAGGCTGCCCTAACACTGAATGTGTACATTCTTAAAAATCTATAGCAGTTTATATGAATCACACAAAGAGAACCTTGGGTAATTAGACTAACAATAGATTTTGGACTGTACTCTAACTGAAACATATAATTTTGAGAGGTTGGATAAACACCCTCTCAGACAGAAATAAATGTGACAGCAAACATGCATCCATCCATCCATCCATCTCCGTGTTTCCCAACCCGGTCCTCGGAGACCCACAAATGCTCCACATTTTTGTTCCCTCCCAGCTCCCTGCAAGAAAATCCATCTTTTTGCAAAAACGTGGACATCCTGCGAGTCCCCAAGGACCAGACTAGGAAACACTGATCTATCTTCTAAGTACTTATACTGCTGGGGGTCACAGATGAGAGCAAAAATCCATGTGAAATTTCAAAGTCAAAGTTTTACTAAAAACAATGACAAAATATCTACCTTACCATAATAAAATGTAATACATTTTATTTAGTTTATTTGAGTCAGCAAATCACACTGCAACAAGTGTCAGACAGTAATAAATGTGCACTTATCGGCATAATATTGTTTTATTATACTTCACACTAGCACGTGGTATTTTTATTTCAATACTTAAAAAAAATATATAAGGAAGCAAACTGGGTCAATAATTTTGGGAAAATGTTGTTTCTGCTGTCTTTTTTCCAGACATTAAGACCAAATAGACCAAGCATAGAATCAGTCAAAATTAAAAATGTCATAAGTGCAAAATCACCTACTTGGATGACTTACACGTTACTAGAAAACACATAGTTCTTTAGTTATTTGGGAAAATTTCATACAGCCTGACAAATCTGACTTTTTCATCATGACTCTATACCAGGGTTCTTCAAATCTGGACCTCGATTCCAAATCCAGGCCTTGTTTTCAGTTCTCCCAGGTAGTTAGTTTAAGAATCACTGATTCTGATTGGTCAGAGGCTTCACACCTGGCTCACAGGTGTAGGAAGGCTGGAAAACCAGCAGTGCTCGGACCTCGAGGACCATGATTTGAATAATAGAGCTCTAGAATATATATCGTTGGCACAACCCACCACAACCCATCACCAAACTACTCGGACTTGACTTTCAAGCTGTAAGGGATGTCAATGAGACCAGCAAAAATCCTACATATAAAGGTATTACAAAAAAAAAAATTGGTGACACCAATCTGTCCTGACACCAATCCAACGTACACAACCAACTCAACAAGGAATTACCGAAAGAAGCAAGAATAGTATCCGGGAATTGTTACAACATGGGGGTAAAAGTGTCCAGTTAAAATAGATTTTATTGACTTCCACAACTGACAGAGTCCCACACAGGACACGCTGAACCAAGCATTGCACCTACATTGTCCCTAATAGACTGAAGTACAGACCACTAGAGAAACCAGGACCAAGATCCAGGATACATGGACCAAGAAATGTGGTTGATCCAAATACAAAAAGAAAAAAACACAAGAAAATAGACCTAAAGCAAGACTCCAGTAACTGAAGACAACAGCAGTAGAACTCTGGCTACCCAAGAAACAAAATGCAAGCCAACCAAGAATATGAGACCAAAGATAAGATCCACTAACAAATTAAAACTGGTCCACAAATATGAATAAATAGGTGCCTTTCTGATGTGACACTGGAGAGGATGCACTTTTAAATTTTGTTGCTGTGGAAACAACAATGACCTTAAAGTATCTGACATCTGAATCTGAGTGTGACCAAACTCAAGTGTAATGAAGAACGGGAGAGAATAGCTAAATTCACAGATACTAAGTTGATTGAGGCATCCAGTCAAACCTGCACATTTTTCAAAGCAAAGGGTATTTCCAAAAATTCACTGATATGTGTGATGAAAGTGATAGAGAATTATTATTTTAAATTAGGTTCTAAATAATTTTTTTTGTCTGGCCCTTGAATATTGGTCGTTATACAGTAAAGTTAAACAGATCTAACTTGATTTGCTGTAGTTGATTTAACTTACAAGGTGGTTGAGATTTTGATATGGACTTCGACTCATCACCTTCCACTGTCAATCAATTCCCTTTGAAAAGAGTCATTGGCTCTTTGAAGAAATGCTTGCTGTTAGTTTAAAGCCTTCAGTCATCGTTAAGAGAGCCATGCACTGGTTCATGCACAGATTGCAAAAGAATAGAGAGCTGGTGTCATTTTCATTACACATAAATATTTTCCTGAAAGTGCCAGTATTCTCTGTTGTTATTCTCACTGCCGTTATAAACGGGACGTAAAACTGTGCATTAGGAATATATTTCGCATATAGCCTAAATTTAGTAAAACGACAATTATGCCATTTTAAGTTAATTACATTTATGTCCTCTTCGTCAATACAGTGAGAGGGGAATCTAGCTAGCTGCTTCGTACCGACAAAGTAACTGTAAATGGTGATGCCGGAAACACCCACTGGATGGCGACATGCGCCCTACAAAAGGATTATAATGTTATTTCAGCAAGTACTTATGAACGATCCTAACCTGAGTATATATGAAAAATTGCTGCATTTCAGCATTCACTCTGCAAGAGTTCAATATTTTATCAGTTACGTTAATCGTCTCTTTGATAGTGTCAATTTAAGAAACACGTCAAATTCAAGTTTTCGTGTACATACCCATGACCAAGCTTACTTTTACAGTTTCTGGTAACCATATATCATCAGTACAACTTGTACGTCTATCACATGCATTATTTTGTTCGTGTTCTATTGCCATTCACTACAATTTATTAATTGAGCACAATCTAGCTACTGCAGACAAGAATTCCCTTCTTTGACAAAGAATTTCAAAAATGTCTTATGATTCTAATTCCTACTCTTTATCACAAACTCTTTATCAGTTTTTAATAATTCAGGGGGAGGTTAAATTACACGTTTATGCATGAGTCTTGACCTTCAAAGTCACTTTGACTAGTTCTCTGTCCCAGAAAAGAAAAAACAGTAGGTGAGACAAAAAAACATTCTAAAAACTTTTATAGACTAATGTTCACAAGAACACAATTACCCAGTATGTAAAGAAATTAATGGAAGCCTACCCATTTGTTGTGGTCCCCCACCATAACTCTTTAATATTCTGGTCTCTGGCAGCTGCTTCATGAATTTTATACTGTCAAACCTCTGCAGGATCATGCTTTCTCCTGATTCCATGTGCCTATCCAGAGTGCCTATCCTCACCTTCCCATCATTCACACGCCTACAGTGTGTGCCACCCACTTCCTTGACAGTGGATGGTCATTGAGAAACTTGACACTTAATTGGAGGTGACGGCTCTTCAATCAGTTCCACCTGCAGCTCCTACTAATTGTAGGTAGCCCTATAGAATAACCAAGCCATATAAACCACCCAAAGGAACACAACCTTACATTTGCTAGGTGTTTTTGCAAACAGTTAATCCAACCTATATCCCCAGTGTAGACTGCACCTTAATTTAACTAATGGACCATGGGGAATTCCCCGAGGGTCATGTTCCTCAGCTCATGGTTTCTTTACAGCCAATTCTTTTTCGTCCTAGTTGTGACAATGTGCAAACAGGCGTTCGTCCTTCTACTCTCACATGAAGGATTTATTGGTCATTAGATCCCATTTTACTCATATGTTTGTACAAAACCGTACGCCTGACATCTAATTTATAATAAGAATAGGAATATTTTTTGCAGCATTAACAATGTAGGGATGCCAAAAAATGAGATTTCAGAAAACACTGACCAAGTCTGAACTTTTCTTTTTCAGGTGGGTAATTTGACTTTGCCAAGATTCGACAAGTGCTTACCAAGCTCCTTAGGAAAATGCAAACCAGTGTACTGTATTCCTATGCCTCGTAAAATATCACATAAGTTACCATCAAAAAAATTACACCCTAGACAAGGCACGGAATCTTAGGTTGGGAAGTCTTCTCTGTGAAAGATGTAGTCAGTTATACTGGAATGGCACACACTATTACTTAAGCATCACCTTGACCTCAGTCATCTTGTTCAACCTGGTGACGAGCACCCTTGTGAAATTATTACAGGATAAATACCACTGGTCCCTCACCTAACCTCAACTAAGACCATCCTTACTATAAACCGTTTAAAATAACTTTTCAGAATGCAGGCAAGTTTTTCTGAGTCTGTCAGTGCAGAGGGCATCAGTCTGGAAATGCAGATTCATAAGTGAACCTGTTCTACTCAACATGAACAGATGTGGGTTACAGCTGATAGTGTAATCTAGATTACCTTCTGGGGGAGATACCAACAGTCTGGCTTGGTATATTCAGATGTCCATCTCAATTGATAGATTACTCCTCTTTCTCTCTCAGAGCAGTTTAAGTCAAGCTCTCTCTCCAGAGGAACATACCTGTTAATAAAGAAACCGCCTGTGTCTATTGTGGAGAAGCTGGACTTCTACAAATAAGTTGTCTATTCACTACAAGTGAATATTTCAGCTCGAATTAACATGACTTAAATGTCTCTCTATACATATATGACTAATATTTCCACATTTTCTGATTCTGGTAAGGTACAGCTTTTAGATTTGCTAGTGCTATTCGGACAGGGTCGGCTTTGGTCTGAAGGTCTCCGGTACGGGCCAGGCTTCGGCTTTAAGTTCAAGCCCGTCCAGAACTCTACTGTAATATACTCTGGTGTGGCAGGGAACTTCATCGATGAAAAACCGGTGGAACACGTGCCACATGGGTCCATCAATCAGATGAACTCTTGAGGAACTCCTTGAGGAACTCCCTGAGGAACTTCTTGAGGAACTCCTCTTGCAGACTGGGGTCATGTATCTTGAAAACATCCAAATACTTATCACCAATTCTTCTAGATATCCCCTGGTGTTAGGCCACCCTTGGTTACAGCATGGCTCAATAATGTCATGGAGAGAGGGAGAACTTATTTCCCAGAGCGAATTCTGTCTTTATATATTTATAACTCACCCTTGCTGCTCTACTTCTTTCAAGAGTCCTCTGGGTATCACCTCTGTACCAGTCCCAACAAAATACTGGGAATTCCTTAACGTTTTCGACAAGGATAAAGCTACCACTCTACCACCTTATATCCCTTGGGATTCTGTCACTGACCGATTCCCAGGTATCTCTCCACCACAGGTATTCGGGCTGCACGATATCAGATCTCGATATAATCACGATTGTACGGGGCATGTGCAATAGTCATTTAAGATGACAGCCAAAACATTTGTCTGGATGCCAGCTTTTTGGTACTATACAGAATCTTATTTACGCCCACAATTTGATAAGTAGTTTAGTAATACACATAAAATTTAAATTAGACTAAACTAAGTTTGACTTACACAATGCATATTCCTTTATGATAATAAAGAAGATCGGTGGAAGATAGCCTTTTGTTTCTACAAGGGGACACTATGAATTTTTGGTTATGCCTTATGCTCTTGTGAATGCACCATTAGTTTCTCCATCATTCATGAATGAGTCTTTTGGGATATAGCAAACCAGTTTTTATTTTGTATTTAGATAACATCTATTCTACAGATCAAGCATCACGTGTCCACCATACGCCTTATGTATTGCAACAAATTTGGGATCATAAGTATTGCAATATCTTTGAGATCATCAGCTGTACATCAAGGTAGAGAAATGTGAATTCCATCAGGCTACAATTTCATTCCTGGGGTATGTTTTAGGACCAGAGGGAGTATGTACGGCCAGAAACCAAGACGACCAATGAGCTTTTTAGGCTTTGGTAATTTCTTCATTGGTAATTTCAGCTCACTAGTTGCCCTGCTACCTGACCTTATTTGTGGGAACTCCAAAACAGCAGTGCGGGATGGCCCAGTCTGTGCTGCCAATCAGCATTTAAAGAACCCATTCTGTGTCTATTTTGAAGCAACTGGATCCTTTGCGGCCTTTGTTGTGGAGATACACCCCTGAGGTGCCAGTAGACAGCGTCCTTTCTCAACAGTAGAAGACACCTCCAGCACTCTTACCCTACTGACCATCAAGTGGGCTCTGGAAATTTGAGGAACTGGTTGGAGGAGACAGTTCACGCATTAGTGTTCCTTCCTGACTATCAAAACTTAGAGAACATTTGTGATGCTATGGATAAGTAAACCCGCTCGTACGCGCACACACACACACACACACTATTCTCACCTGAGGGAAATTTGGCAATTCCAACTCACCTTAGCAAGTTTCTGTACTGTGGGAGGAAACTGGAGAACATGGAGGAAACCTCACAATAGCATGGGAAAAACATGCAAACTGCCCTTGACTGACTATGTGGCCATTATTTTTCATAGGATTCCAGTTGGCTCTGACTGTCCAGACTCAAACAATATCAAGGTTGATGATTTTTCCTGACAATTTGAACCATCTAACTCAACCTGTCACTGTCCTACCCACCACCTACGGTTTATACCCAAACAGATGGAAAACAACAGATTCCATTCAAGAGGCCCTACCTTGTTCACCTCTGAAATGGAACCCAGCAATGGATAAGCGTTGACAAGTTTCAACAGAGTGGACAGTTTTGGAAGGTGACCCATGGTCAACACCAGATGGTTGTCCTAGTGCAGCAGAAGTTTCCAGGCCGTTGTCTCCATCCCACACATTATTCCACCCTGAGATGAGAGTGTGTCTCAACATGAGACATAAGCACATAGATCACTTTGCTTACCAGCTGCTGTTATCACACACCTTCCTTGCCTCCTCCCCCACTAGATGCTGGCAGAGAACAGCCTTACTCAGTCCATGGAGACAAGTGACTGGTAGGGATATGGTCCAAAGGAACAGTTCTGGGTTCCAACGAATTACCATCTTGACCCTTCTGTAACTTAAGACCAACATATCATGTCTATCGTGATCAAAGTCTCTTGCCTGGATGTCCTTCTAGTGTATAGGGTGCCAACTACAGATCATGCACTCCTTTAACACTTACATCCAACCAGTAGTCCTTGCAGTATCCAGTTTCAAACCATTTATGTTCCCTAAGTTTGTATTCCCTGCTAGGGAGCAGGGAAATCGTAATTACAAAATGACGCATGTTCAAGTGGTCGGAGCAAAATGGAGATAAGAAAAGCTACTTTTCATACAACTCATCATCACTTCATTTTAAATGTTGGCTGCTGGTCGTGTCAAAAATAGCTAAGCTAAGCTGCCTTTTCTTTTATTAAGTTTACCAATATGAAAAAAAAAGATTACCAGTATGTATGTCAATATCTGCCATCTTGTAATCAAAATGACAGAAAGGTGAAGATTTCATATTACTAAATAGTATACATTGTTACTGTCTGGGTAACCAGCTACTTATCAAATATTGAGACAAAAAGCTATCAGTAATTTTTGATGGTACACCAATTAATAACAATTTCATCAACATTCAAAACAATTCAGAGTTTTGCAATGTGCTACATAAAATTTACTGCTTTCAAAATAATTTGCCTTTCACAGTGGAGCTATCCATCGCCTCCGCCATAATTGTTGTAATAAGACGTATCCAACTCGGGAACTTGGCCGGGGCTTAAAGAAAATCCAGAGTTTCCCACTGGAAGATACCACTTTGTAGTGCCGTTCATATGCTCTCATGTCATATTTACGAATTTTCCGACATGCCTTAAAGACGGGGGCCGGGGTTCCACAAGTAAAAGCAGGATTTGGTTAGCTGGGTTTAACTTAGCTAGAGGTCATGATTGTCCAATAGAAATGCTCCTTACTTAAACTCTTATTAGACAATCATGAGTTCTAGCTAAGTTAAACCCAGCTAACGGAGAAATTCTGCTTCATAGAACACCCCCAGGGTATGTCTTTTTAACGCCGCAGTTAACAATCCTGCTAATAGGTTAGGCTTAGCCTAGCTGGAGCTAGCCAGTTATATCTCACATTACTTCTCATTCCTTGGTAGCCTATGTATCAAACATTCAGGAAGTTTATGTATAAAACGGTCATTTATAAGGTACATAGCATAATATTTACCTCTCTGGTTAAAAATATACCACACCACATATCACCTTCACGCTGTCACCGCCTGCCACTGGTAAATTTATGTTCGATATCTTAAGATGTAAGCCTAAGTGATGTTGAGAGGAAGACAGGTTGTAAACTCCTCACCAAAGTTGCGAGTAGGTATATTTTTAATTTGTTGTAATAAATAAAAGAATGAAAAATAACGTTATTAACCAGCTGCCATTATTTTAAATAAAACGTTTCTGTTCCAGAATATAAAAAATATATTATAAAGTTTCCGGATTAGATTTTTTTCCTAGCGAAATATCGATTGATATTGTTTTTCAGTTTCGTTCATTGAATCGGTCCGCAGGTAATACAGTAGTAATAAAGGTTGCGGTCCTGTTTGTGGTACTGTACTGTACCTGATCAAGCCAACGAATCGCTGAAGTCACGCAATGACTTGCGCGTTTTCACGCGCGTCACAAAATAATGCGTGCGTTCATTATTACTAACCATTGTATTTATCCCGATTTTTTGTATAATAAGCTTTATGGCTGTACTCGTACTTTATTGTACTGCATACAATCGCACACAGAAACTTGATGGATGGATGGATGGATGGATGGATGATTTGATGTATGGATGGATTTGGACTTGGTGTTTGCTTTGCCATGAAGTGATTGAATTCAGCCTATGTTTTGACCCCAGTTTTCAGGTTACTTTATGGTGCTTGCATTTCTTTGAGCGAATCATTAAAACTACTCGCTCTGCCCTTGAATCTTGAAGCTCTTTCATTACAGCGTGATTCTCTGGACATACATTGCAGCCTACAAAAATTAAACATTATAGACATATCAGTGATTTGTCTGTCAAGCCGGAGCTATCTTTTCTATACAGCATTGACTCTGTGATGGCAGTCAAAAACTTGGCATGTCTCCAGTCACCTCTGATCTGTAAATAACACAATAGGATTGCCGATTCACTCGTCTGTTATTATGGAAGGGAAAGTTTCCACTTAAGGGATTATCTGAACATGGGTAAATTATATGGAAAAAATGAAGGGTGAGACAGGTGAGCATTCCAATCCTTTTATGCCTTTTGTTATCTCCTGGCTTCTTCTACCCAGTGAGGTTAATGGCATCAACAATTAATGTGTCTGCCTTAAATGGCTGGAACCTCTGAGAGCTTGAGGCTGTTCTGGCACCATGAAAGAGCACTGAGGTGGTGAAAGGAGGAATTCTGACAACCACAACATGTAGAGACTAAAGATTTTCCTGGTTCCTTGTACAAATCTGCATTCTGGCCATGGAGACAAGTGATGCCACAGTGTATTTTGGGATCTCTGGGTTACATCACAACAATGGGAGAGAAAGCAGGAGCTCAGAAGGAAGCAAATGGAAATTGAATGTTGACTGTTTACCCCAGCTCCTCGTGTACTGTGTGTATTCTGTTTATGTTATACTACTGCTATATACATTTTGGAAGCATTGTTATCCAGATAGATCCCTTTAAAGAAAATTGGGATATATAAAGCAAACTGGTAAGTCTGTAATTTTGGTTACCAGTTCTGTATTTATTTTACTGCATTTTAAAATATAAAGCTTCTATATAATCCTCTGCCGTCAGTTTGCGTAAGCATAGTTTCTGTTTCAAAGCACGTGAGAATGATAGAAGAACAGTGGGTGGCAATTTGCTGGTTTTTATAGCCAGCGATATCACTAATTCTGCTCTGCTTGTTGTTTTTGTTTGCCAGCTTCTAGAACAACCTTCTGTCACGTCCAATATACCCCTATGCAATCAGGAAGAGTAGGTGAGGCATCGCCTCCACAATGAGGACAGGGGCTACTGGATTTAAATAGTCCCTGATCCAAAGAGAGCCAGCATCAGCAAAGCTTAGGGAATTAATGTCACGGCCCGTGGTTTTTCCACCTTAACCTCTAGGGCTTCTCTTCTTACGACATGCATACTTTCCTGAGGAGACCTAATTCTTTAAGGTTAACTTGAATCCAAACTCCACAGCAGGTCCTTCTTAGTTCTTAAGCTCACTTCTAACATGCCAGTCGGCACGGCAGAGCTTGATGGTGTCCCTGTCCCTTTCTGCTGCTCCTCGTCATTTTTGCCATGACTGAGCCAGAGGCCATAGTGTTCCAGGATATTATATTACAATCATATGACATATCTCGAGATTTCTGCATAACTTTGGGGCTCCATTCACAAAGTTGTAAGGAAGCTGTGCTATGCAATGGTCTGAAATTTGCTGGTAATTATTTGAAATGTACAAATTGGTGTTTAACAACCCATATTATAAGTAACAGGCCGGTCCTGGATGCTGATTGGCTTAGACACTTTTTAGGTCATTCACTATTCCCTGATGATGTAATGCTTGTGACACAGCTGCCCAGTTAATGCCTCGGGAGCTGAAGCCTGTAATGTAAATTTACTATATTTAACTGTACTGGCATAAACACGAGTTATTTTAAGGTTTTCTAGTTAATAGGTTAGAGCAGAATATGCCTTATCTGCCCATACGTGAAACGTTTTTTTTTAACCAGTTTTACCTGGTTGCCAGGTGTGGTCAGGAGACGGTGGCAGAAATGAGTCAGTGAGAGGGGTCACATTCCTTACCTACAGTTAGGCGTTTTCACATGTATGCATTAGGGAGGTCAGTCACATGACAGTGTGCAACCTTGGGAGAGCCAATGACAGCCCAGTGGGCTCTGCCATGTAGGACATATGTTCTCCTCCCAGTCCTGTACCTGACAGCTCCCAGGTAGTTCCACAGAGAAAGCTGGGCAACCTTTCCTGCAGTCATCTATGAAGAAAATGAGAAACACAAACAGAACAGCGTAACATTCGGTATAAACACGGTAAATATGTGAAACGCTGCAGGGAGGCTGGCACACATGCAAATGGGGGAGACATTTGTCAGATTTGGTGAAAATGGTTGAATTAGGAACATTTATGGTAAAAGGTCCATCCAACCGCCCACCTTTCTTGGCTGAAGGAAAGATATAATATAGACATAGGTACATTAACATGGTCTTCATATATAAAGTTTAATTTAGAGCCCTGTGTATTAACGTGCCCCTCAATTCAGGAGTCCCACCCTGGAAGCCAGTCCGTCACAGGACATACACTATGGCCAGGTTAGAGATACTAATTCACCTAAACTGCATGCATTTGTCCTGTGGCAGGAAACAGGAATACTGCAGGGAATCCATTGCAAATGGAAAAAAAACATGATTCAGACCCACAGCCCTGCAGAGGCAAGGCTACAATACTGCCCACTGTGTCATATATTATGTGTTGTTTTTGGAAGCTACTCATTGCTTCCCAATAAGGTGCACAAATGTTGATTTTAAAACAGTTTAGCATTCAGTCAATTATTATCAAGTATTATTTACAATCATGTTTGTGATTTTGCACTAAATCAAGATCAAATAACTTGCAAATACAAAATCAATATCAAATCCTTATGTTATTATATATACTTCCTTCTGGAAATCTATTTATATCTGGATATTTTTCTATTTATATTCATGGTCGTCATTTTTTAGTTTTTCATTTTATCTGCTGCGTTTGCTTTCAAACACTGAGGAGTTTAGTGAATTGCATGCCTCGCTATCCGGCTGTGTCACATCGCCCTCTGCTGACAGTTATTTGTAAATCAAAGCATTTTTTTTTAGACACCCGTAGTGTGTCAGTCTTTGCGCCTTTGCATGACGTGCCCCATTACAGGTGATACTTTACTCTAACTTCATCCCCCAGGATTTCCCAGAATTGGCCAGGAGCTCAGAAAGATCCTCCCAGCTTCAGCCCAGGAAGCAAAGGCCACAAATAGCGTTCCATCCTGACCCAAGTGACCTCATGCCCGGTTCCTCTCAGCTTCATGTCTGGCTTTATGGTTGACACAGCTGACTACAGAAAACCGTAATATTACCACGCCTCCCTCTGCCACAATCTGGGGAACGGATTCTGCCATGTGGACCGCTTGAAACATGGCAAGAAAAATCAAAGACTGTGTTCCAGTGGAAATTATTGACAAATAAACAAACAAACATTAGAGAACAGATTGACAAGGCTGTCGTGGGACCTGGGGACAGGATCATTTCAGGTTGAAGCTTCTGACAGCAACTCTTCTATTGGAACCTTCCTAAACGAAATAAAAGCTACTTTCATCTGTGCAGGAATGGCAAACAAAAAATACACATCACCATCACTAGTTCTTCAGTACCTTCAGCATGTAAATGGGTCTTTACAGCTGATAGTACTGCTTTAGTCCATTTTTGAGGATTTTGTGTGATATCTTTTCCGGAACTTGAACGGTCTTCATTGAGGAGAGACAACTCAGCAATGGAAGGAGATGCTGAGATTTAATCCCCAGTTTCCATGTGAAATCAGAGGTTCTGCTTTGGGTATCAAAGTGTACTTGATGTGATGGACAATATTTTTTTCTACTTCTGGTAATTTTGTCTCAAAGGGAACTTTGATTTATTTCTTTCATGCATTTGAAGCATTACAGGAACATAAAAGCATATTATCAAAGGCAATTTTCCTGAATATTGTAGCTTCTATATTTACAACATTCAATATATATA
>JAODJU010000130.1:2101633-2114242 GCA_026776725.1 Gnathonemus echidnorhynchus
TGTGTGTGTGTGTGTGTGTGTGTGTGTGTGTGTGTGTGTGTGTGTATCTATATCTTAGGCAGTCCAAAGAAATGTTTAAAGCTGTTTATCTGGGTAGCAAGTGTACTATGGCTTAGAACAAAAAACAAAATTTAACATTAGAACATGTGCATATTAAGAGTAACGCAATAAAAACTAGTAATAATTTCATCTGTTTTCTAAAAAGTTACTGATATCTAGTTGGATGGCTAGATGAACTTCTCCTCAGGGGCACCTCAACCGTCCCATGATTTTGTTAAATTTCACCAACAGCTCAATTAAATAATGAAATAAATTGCTTTAAAAAGTCAGTGACAGATTGACTAGCTGTATGAGGTGTGCTAGTGGCCAAGTAAAAAAATACACAGCTGCACTGGACGGTCGCTGCAAATACTGGGGTGATTGTAGAAGAGGTTCTGAAATGGCTAAGCTGACACACTTTGACAGGCATAATATCATAGTTTTACACCAACACGAGGATAATCTAAACATCATTTTCTTTGCCTGCCTAAGACTTTTGCACAGTACTGTATATATCCAGTAAAACCCCCAATAATCAAGTTTCCCTCTAAATGGGTGGAGTCCTCAACCCCACCAATGTTCAAACCAAAGTTACATGCTTGCCACCTATCATAGTGAACTCTCATGGTTTAAATGAAGTTTCTGCCCAAGGTAATGACTTTTCCCGCAGCAAACCTGGACCACATTCTCTGAGGTCACTCCCCTTTCCAGGAACATCTGGCATCTCCTACCGGTTGACACTGAATCCCTGTGTTGCAGCATAAGTGTCTGAAGGCCAGATCTGGCTCCAAATTTCTATCCCCCAAACAAACTATGATTCACAAATTGTTATAACAACATACAGAAGTATTTCTGCATTGCACACTACATAAAACAGCACATACCAGGGTGGCTGTTGTGGTGATTGTTTTTTTTTAGACTATAATGGCATAAAAAGCAGCTGTTTTTGGCCATGGTACTTTACACACGTGGAGGTGTCTTTAACACAAGCAATTCCAAGTAAATGCTAATCATTGATTCGTTGAATCAATATTACCACAAGGACATTGTTTATAAGAGGGGAGATATTGCTCTAAAGTCACAGTTAATCATTTTCCTAAAACTTTATTTTAAAAATGAAGCATTGCTTGTTTTTAAATGCAATGTTAAATATTGCTATATAAAGTATTCTGCGTTTTATATTTGCTGTTAATGAAAACACACTGAAAAAAATATTCGTATGCAGTGTTATCTGCAGTTATTTTTGTACTCATACATTTTTCTGTGACTGACAAAGAATAGACTTCTTAGTACTAGCTATGGCAGTAATATAAAATTCTGTACTTTTCAGTCAAATATTAGATCTATGGAGTCTTTATTTACACTGATGAGACTGTTTTTGTCTTAATATGCAGATCCCAGATCCTCTCATATGTATATATATTGAACAGTACTATCATTGATAGAGACTGAGGATTGGGTTATCACTGTAAAATATCATGCACTCCAACCAGAACTCCAAAGGAAATAAGCTAGTAATCTGATTTTGATACAGAAATGAATGAACTTAGATAAATTTCATCTTTTGACACAGGAAATTCATTTAAAAAAAAAATAAAAAAAATGCAGTGCCATATATGGCTATTCCTGGCACCAGCCTCACCTGCGGACCGAAGCTGTCCCACCTCTGGCCAGCAGCACAGCACACCGACCGGATACCCTGATGAACAACATGGCTGAGCTCCCTCAGTCGGTCTGCATGGCCGGAGGCATCTATATATACCTCCTCCAGAGGGCCACTGCGGCGGCTGCCCAGGACCCCGAGCCAATGGGAGGAAAACATATGCAGGGAGCCATCTGCAGTGGAAAAAGTAAATCCTGTAAGGTTTCACGGGGGAGAAGGTGTCCAGCTGCCCCAGGGCTTTGGTGAACAGATGCACAGATCCAAGCAGGAGCCACAGTCTGCAGCCCAGCCTGCCTACCCATAGTCTAGCCTGCAAAGGCTGCATCTCCCCATGCACAGGGGGCTACAGCTGGATAGTCTGCTGTTTCCAAACGGTGTCCCAGTGGGCCTGGTGCCTATCTCAGAGCGCATGGGGCATGAGACAGGAGACAGCGCTCCACTGCAGGGCAAATGCTCACACACACTCACGCGCTCTAAGGGCAATTTAGAAACACCAGTTAACCTACCTGCCTGTTTTTGCATTTTTGAAAGATCAGAGTGCCTAGAGGACACCCGTGTGGGGAAAACACGCAAACTCCACACACGCAGCTGGGAAAGAGAGATTTTAGCAGCTATATATAACATTCTATAGCACAACTTGGGTGGTACCAGCTAGGACACCATAAGGGGGGGAGGGCAGTTAGCGTGCTTCAAGAAAATTGAAAGATAAATGGATTGATCTGGGTTGGGAACCCGATATAATTCATGGGGTACAAAATCTCCAGCAACATCCCTGCATGAGTACAGTATCTGCTGCCCAGACATAATACATACCTTAATTATCTGAACTGATCATTTTTGGAGTTAGTCCATTGCAGTTCAGTTTGTTCCCTGTGGGAGCAGTATTGAGTAATTCCCCCTGTCGGCATTTGTTGTGATTGGACAGTAGGCCTGCTACCTCATCAGCCTGTATGGCAAATACCAGCTAGGAAGGTGACAAGCGATCCTTTTGCATTTCCCCCATTTTCATTTGCTCCCCCTCCCATTCCCCATCCAGCCATATTACCCTATGAAGGGACTTAGCGATTACCCCCCCCCCCCCCCCCCCCCCCGGAGTAATCAGGCCAGAGCTGTAAGCTCTCTATGGGCCTGGCTTTGATGTGTTTATGTAGACGAACACCTGCAACAGGACACAGAATGGACTCAAGTATGGCCTATTTCAAGGGTGGGGGGTTATAATGGATATCTGCAGTTTTATTTCTTTCTTATCATACCTCCATGCTGGACAAAATGGCCAAAATCCTAATAAAACATATAATACAGCTGATACAAAAAAAGTTTGTCAAATTTGGTTAACAGGGTATGCTTAAGCAAAACATATTCATGAAATAAACAACTGAAATTGGTGCTTCAAGAATTTCAGTGCAAATTCACGAATACATACTCTTCATTGACTGAAGTTAATAGTACAGGGTTAATGCAGTGTTTCCAAATCCAGTCTTCGGATACCCACATTTGGTCCATGTTTTCGCTCCCTCTCAGGTCCCTGCCAGACAGTCCACATTTTTGCTCCTGAGCTTGGAGGGAGCAAAAATGTGGACTAGCTGTGGGTTCCTCAGAACCGGATTGGGAAACACTGGGTTACTGGACTCCTCACTCTGCTACACACCTCATTGCTCCAGTAAAACTGTCCCTGCTTCACAAGTTTTAAATAGACCCTCTTAAATTTCTTCAACGGCCATCCTCCACCGCTATGCAACAACCCTGTGCCCCCTTTTTATCGGTGATTATTAACCGTAAACTCGTATAAGGGCTGCATGACAGCTCAATGGGTAGCATAGCTGTCACACACCCCCAAAGTTGTGTGATTCATTCCTGTCCCCCAGGTCTGTGCATGGAGTTTGCATATATTCTCTGTGTTTGCAGGCTTTCCCTGTGAAAACTCTAGTTTCACCCCCCAGGTCTAAATATCGTTTATAAAAGTTACGTAAATTGATGACCCTAATCTGCCATGGGGTGTGAATGTGTGTGTGACACTGTGCTTAAGGTTGACTGACGCCCCGTCTAAGGTGTCCCCTGCCCTGTGTCCTGTACTTCCCGACACAGGCTCCAGGCTGATAGTGACCCTATGTTGGATTAATGGTTGCGAAAAATCTATAGATAGCTAATCAGTTATGTTACTATAATGCACTGAAATCATCATATCTGCTAATTCAGCACAATATCACTCTTCATTTGTTGGATTTGATTTTGCCCATGACCCTGTACTAGATAAATGGTTATATGATGGCTGAATAGCTTTTGTATTGCAGTTTCATGTCAATTTATTTAGCAGACACATCTGTCCAAAGTTGCATCAATTTTTGAGAAAGCAGGGCCAGACAGTCCCTGGAGCATTTGGGGGTTGGAAACAGCAGCCTTATGAACACAGGCACAGCATGCTAGCCCACAGGGCTACACGCATCATCAGGGGTGCTGGAGACTTATGGATATCATGGCAGATTCAGAGGGCCAAACAGTTTATAGAGGCCCCAAAGAAATGTAATGTCGGGGCCCAGTCAAAAAAATCTACCATTGTGCAACGCTATTCCTATTCTGGTTTAGTTTTGGCCCCTTTGTGAGATTTCACCTGGTACTTGTGACGCTCAGCATGGTAAGTTGGTATCATCAAAGCTGGTAGAGATTCTGGCCCGGCCCATTCACTCAGGCTGTCATAATCCCTCCGCCATTGACAAGCTGCTGTCCCACCTGACATGAATGAAAGTCGCCCTGCAGGACCCCCCAACCCCCCCCCCCCCCCCCCCCAGTGTGGTCCTGGACGTGACATATGTGTGCAACAGCTGCAGAGGGACGTCGCTAAGCGGCTCTCCTGCCATTCTGGGACCAAAGCTGAGACTCCCATTCGCAATCTGCCCTAATCACAGGACGCATGTTCCTAGCAGGGCCTGGGGCTGGTGGGGTGACCGTCTGCGCAGTCGGGCCGTGCTACACGCATGACACCAGGACATATGTTTGCGTGGATAAGAACTCACACTCACTCATTCATATATTAAGTATCCAAGATCTGGTGAGATGTTGTTATGTTGAAACCTTTTGACTGGATTTAACAGTCTTATGTCTTACAATTAACATATACAATGTTTTATATGTCTTATACATTTATATTTTATATCTTATTGTTTTACCAACAGAAAAATATTATTTCACTATATAATCCCTGCATCACAGAGCAGAGATGACAAAAATACACTTTAACTTGATTTAATCTGAACACTGTATTTTCTCCACTATTAATGGGAAAACAATTACAAGCCCTGTCTATAAAGCAACACTTTGTTTTTCTTTAAAATAGCCTCCAGATAGCCTCCATTTACGGCCTGGTGTTCCGTGTCCCCCATGCAAAAATACAGATACATAGACACCGGAATATTATGAACTCACATTCATAACGATCCTGAAAGTACAGCTTAACTATCCCGTCTAATTGTACTACCTATCTGACTAGGATTAGCCTAGCCTGCACATATGCTCTTCCTGTGAACAGGCCCCTTGCCGTGTTCCAGAGAGCCATCTTGGACACCACCTGGGCCGTAGCATATTAGCATAGCTTTAACTCTATTATTAGAACATTATCTACATTCACAGTAGCAGAAATAGGGGTTTTATAATGTATATTATACTTATTACCAAACCGATACATTTGGAAACTGCAGAACATTAAAAAGAAAGAAAACAGTTTTGCTTTCCTTTGATTACTACTGTTTTTAATTTATATCTGACAGCTATGGACATGTTGTGTTTACCTTTTTAATGAATTAGATTTCAGAATCCATCAATCATTTATATTACATTATTTAGCACTGTTTCAACCACACCACGAGCATACATGTTTTAATGTTAAAGTTTATTAAAGCAGAAATTAGTAGTGTTAATATTTGTCGGCTTATTATTATTATTATTATTATTATTATTATTATTATTGCTGTTATTATTGTTATTTGGGGGTACTGACAAATTTTATTTATTCCAGGTATGATTACTACAGTCTAATGTCAGTAGCGAGCGACTAATGTATCTTTGAGGCTTTAACCACTAGGACTGATGTTATCCCCGCAGAACTGGTAGCATTACTTTAATATCCATTGGAAGAGGAACAATACTGAATGAGGTGAAATTAGTACCAAATAATAACCTGTCTGTGCTTGTGCTTTTTATATTCCTAGAGTCAATGGAAACTAAATGTGTTATATTTCAATTATGTATACCCTCCAGCCTGCGGCAAATTTGGCGCGCGGGTGTGGTGAGCTACGCAACACGAGCAACATTTTAATTAATCAGCTCTGCCAAGAAGAGAATGAGTGAAACACGGCGGTGTTTATAAAGACTTTAAAAATATTTAACAGGAATAAAATTTGGTTGGGTAATAACCAAAGGAATTAACTTTGGCGTTTTATTACCTTTCCGAACCCACTTCCACCCAGTCGGGTTTGGCCGAACTAAGTTAGAGCTCACGTAGTCCAGTGTCCTGCACATCCAGGTTCAACTAATATTAGTGGAAACAGGCTCCACAAAAAAGAGACACTGTCTCTCTGGAACATTTTATACGGGGACAGTCAGTCTCTGCATGTACCTTAATTCTTAATTTACAGATAGCGTTTTGCCACGACAGTCCAAGGAAAGAAAATATATGTCGGGGTAGCCGGTAATGATGTAATAATATTAATGAATATTTCTTAAGTACTCTGAAAAAGCACACATCTGTGCGGGTTTGTTTTCGGACTTGCTCGACGCAGAAACGTGATAATTTAATTGTGACGAAACTGGTAATAAAAACGAAACCGATATATCCAGTTCACATGGTGATGCTCTAAAACCCTTTTAGTATTTTCCCGGAAATTTTTGGGAACTTCAGTTAGGCCCATTTGCCTACATATTATGGACAATTAGACAATGGAAAGGCTACAGGGCGTCCAGCATGGAGGATGAGGTCGTGAACTCATGTATAGCTCACCCCCATCAAAATCTGGTGATGCGGTTTGCTTTAAAACAAAAATCAGAAACAGCCGTTTTGGCGTGTTTTCTCTTAACACTAAGCATAAAGAACACAATGACATAATTAAGCCTGCATGTTTTGAGAAAACGTACGCAGTCATTTTCAATACGTAAACAAGAAGCACAAAACTAAAGCTGTTGTTCTGTGGTTAGGGAAAAAAATCACGTTTATTTAGAATAGAGTTTTTGCAATGACACGGCGCATAACGAACAAACATCCATCCCGGGATTGCGAAGCGCTCTCTCTCCCTCGCGGGAGGCTCGTCCGCTGCTTGCGGGCGCATTCCTGAGGGCGCTCCGGTTCCCGGCCCCGCTGCGGGGGAATCCACTCCGGGTTTTGCGGTTTATCACCACGTCTTGCTAGACCGCGTGCTGAGATGAGGGCAAGATTCAGCATCCCTCGCCACACACGCAGCCTTACTGCACACGAAGACTGTGCCATTTAACCCTAACTTCGCTCCTAACTTTAATTTTCTAGTAAAATTAATGGCAAGCGGTCGTAAAGTATGGTGACAAATATCTGAGCCTTGTCTCACATCACTATTATTATTATCATTATTATCATTATTATTATTATTATTATTATTATTAATAGGAGTAGTAGTTGTATTAATAATATTATTTTCTATGGCACATTTTATATGACTTCTGTTTTATCTTAAATATATGTAATTTTTTGCCCCTTTCCATACACTTTCCTACGAGACGATTGCTCGCTGTCTGCAGCGCGGTGAAGTCCCATAGCTGCAGCAAGAGCTTTTTTTTTAGAATAACAAAAAGTGAACTTCCTGTTTCGGGGTGGTCCACGGAGTCTGAGAAAGAGAGAGGGAAGGAGAGAGAAAGAGAGAGGTCCTTTGCACATACTTCTTACCTCGACTTACGGGACTCGTTTAGCGAATGTGGCTCGCATTTTTTTGCACTCATCGCCGGTTTTTTCCCCCCAACTCCGGGGAAAGTTTTCAAGGGAGCGGGATCCTAAGACCATAAGGCGGAGAGCGTAACTGAGGAGGATCCAGTAAGGTTGCGGGTAACCTAGCAGTCCTCTATCTGCATCTAAGCTTGGTGCCAACACGAAAAGTAAAAGGGGGCTTTATTGGAAATTCTCTAACCCCCAGCGGGACGCACGCCGCCTTTTCTCCAAAATTCTCTCCGAGAAACCTGAATTTCCTGGGATCAAGTCGAGGCCATCAACAGATGCAGAAGATAGCAACTCTCATCTGAAGGTAGGTTATGTTAACTTTTTATACTGTGGTGTGTGCACTTTTCCATTCGGCATACGTTTCTATGTAAATTACCTGTTCCAAGAAGTTATATGTTGTCTAAGAAAATTTTGCAATCTATAGTGTATAGGTAAGTAGTTGTACAACTTTTTAAGTACATGCTTTATGTTGGGCTATTGTCAGATTGGTGACAAATGAAGCGATGATCGTAAAGAAAGAGTATACGTGTGTTGATTAAGTGCGGTGTTTGCGCGTTGATTAGCAATACAAACATGCGTATATTATAGCGAAGTTTACAATAACACTTGTAGATTATATAAACATAGACACACACACGCACGGCAAGGCGAAAACACCTTTTATGGAAAACAAGAAACGATTATGTCTCTTGGTGTGAACTGAATGACAGGTTAGACGAATTGCTGGAAAAATCATTGCTATTATTGCACAGCCAGCATAAATATTCGTACAACGCTCCGAAAAGCCTCTGAGGATGACGCGGAGAAGATGCTCCCTTCAGTCAATCCTTGTTTTCTTCCACTTTTCTACTTTATAGTTGAATTTGTGGGCAGCGGCGTATAGTACAGTAGATGCACCAATTACATATCACCACCAATTTAAACCTGCAATTAAGCAGATTTTACTAATTGAAAACCTTCATTTTATGAAAGTAATTATACATTTTACCAAGAGCGTTTGGATTATGGCGTATTTTGTTTTGCGTTCATTTATTTACAGTAGTGTTTAGTGAAAGGTAATATTATTTGAATTGTTTGAACAATCCACATAAATATTTTATGCTCTTATTATTTTAACACACTGAACCTAAAACAGTGTTTTTCCCTTACCCAATAAAATTCTGAGCTTTAAATTTTACGCAGAGTTCTAGTACATTTTAATGAGCAATCTCTGCGCTCAGCGGGATTTCCCGGGGATGGTCACATTAGGGATCCGGCCCCACGCGTGTCGAAGCTGGTAGAATTCCTCCAGAGGTCTGTGGCCTGCTCCCCTAACAGCTGTTTCTTGTAACCTGAAATACTTGAGCTCCCAATATCTTCTGCAAATGTCGGTATCTGTCAGGATTCACCGGCTAACCGCTTTATCTATGCTGACGTCTGTAAAATAGTTTATTATTTCAGAAGAAAGGTCCTAATACATTTCGCAGTAAAGAAAAGCGGGAGGGGGCGTGAAAGTAACTGTTTTCCGCTCAAAAGTATGCAGTTTTGGCAAATGTATTTTAGATTAGAGATCCCCTATTTGTTTATATTGTGGCGTACAGTTTGTTCAGTACATCTGGAATTGGCTGTCAGATTCTTTGGCCGCAAACGCATAAAAGCCTACTGCTTTAGCAAATCTACAGTGCAGACAAGGGCCCTGTAACGTGATCCATTTCATGGCAATTTGAAAATACCCCTTAAATATTTTCCTAAGGAGGGATAAGCTGAAAAGCTAACCCAAACTTTACTGGTTATTAAAATCATACACTCTAGCGAAACCCAGCCATGTATATTTAATGTTTGATTGTAATAGAATATGTCTGCAGTGACAATTTCCCTTGAGTAAGAATATGTAAATAAATAAAACATCTATTTGTACAACTTTGTAAGGAACCAGCAAATGTTTTGTAAAGGTTTGTCTGGTGATAGATGTTCTTCAGCTTGTTGAGAAATGATCTGGTCCTTTTAAATCTGGCCACTTTAGTTATAGGAATTAAAAACGTGAAATTTGAAGGTGGCTGTTAATGTTGGGTATGTCTGAAGTGACGCAGTTACATGGGCATCTGCTGTGTTTTTCTTTCCCTCTTTTACCCTGCTGGTGTTTCCCAGTACGTCACACAGTAAGATGGCATGGCTTCCGTTTCATCTAGTCTAGTGCAAGCGAGTGGCATTTGAAGTGCTGGGGTCGGGGATCCGAGTCACCTATCCTCACCAATATCTCTTTGAGAGAATTCATACCTAGAGCCTACTCAACCTCTGATTATCGTATTTTATGACCGGGGCAAATGAGCATGCCCTTACTTAATTATGTGGTCCCTTTTGTCCCCAGTCTGCTCTTCTGCATGCTCCCAGTGTCTTGCCTTTTACCCAGGGGGTGGGGGTGGCTTGATGTTTTCTGCAGGTGTGCGATCTGCTGACTTTCTGTGTGGCAGCCCTTGGAAGTGGAGTCACTGTCCATTCCAGGTTTTCCAGGATGCCCTGGTGCCTGCATGGCATCGCATGAAAAGGAGTCCCCGCCGTCCAGTGGGAATGGGTGTTCCTCTGAGAAATGAAAATATTTTGGCATCAGAAATGACACATTTAATGCCCGGGCCCTGCATTACTTTAATGTAATTCTTTATGCACTGTTCCACTGAGTGGATTCGCCAAAATGCATTTTAGATTAGGCCTAAAAGTCAGAAAGGCTAGTTTTTATACTGCTCTTGAAGATCACAACTATGTTTTTGATCTGTGCTGGTCTTGACAGTACTTTAAAAAAAAAAAAAAACCTCCAAATAATTTGCATGTTCTGAGACCGTCGGCCTTCTTTCCAATTAATGTTTTAATTGCTCTGTGAAGGAGGGTGCTCCTCTTCCAATGTGGCGTTTATTGTACGTGACCCAAGAATTTGGTCTAAAAAGAGAAGGATCTGGAAACGCCTGAAGCCCAGCCCGTCATCTGGGCCGTGAAGAAAACTGCACAACCTTCACCGCAGTCCAACTCCAGAGGTCCTCAAAGGGAGTCAAGTCAATGTACATTATTTATTTTATAAAACCCAATTATGTCCAGCTTAGTTTCCCAGCCAAAGAGATGCTTCAGATGAAAAATAAGAGGCTTTTCCATGTCGGCTCTCTTTAAAGCTGTACAGTGGTCAAGTGTACGACTTTATATATCGTCACACATTTATTCTGTCAGACATGAAGTTACAGAGCTGAGCTCATCAGCTCCTGGGAAATTAGCGCCAAACTTTTGAACAATGCAAAACTTTTCAAGCTGCTATGTGAGGTTTATTCTAAAGCCACACAACTTTTTGTTTTCGTCCTCTACGGAGGACATTTGTTTTTTATGTCTAGATTGTCCTGTTCTTGCTTATATATGTAACTTCTGTTGGACATCTCCAGAAAACATCAACTACAGGTGATCTCACAAATCAGGACTCTGATTCACACCTGATTTTGCTGAGTGGGTAAAATATCCCTTGTCCATAAGAAAATTCCAATACGGGGTCTGTGTCTCATGGAAACTAACAGATTAATCTGAAAGCCTGCAAATCAAATATTTATCTTAGTTGCCGTAAACAAACATCTCAGGAATTGCGTGTGTGTATATATATTTCAGCAGTTTATGTATGAATAACATGAAATGAGAGCACATTTGAAATCTAAGGGGGACATAAAACGTGTTTTGTTTGTAAGAGCTTAACAGAAAAGTTTTTTTTAAGTAATATCTCATCTCAGTATCATAGCTAATTGGGCAGCAAATACATTGGGATACTGTGTCAATTATGAGGAGAATAAAATGTAATTTTTAATTTAACATTTGGATGGAGAGAAACTATGATAATCTGAGATAGGTAAGTTTACTGCAGGTGACCCATGAGGTGACAGGCATTGCTTCCTGCTTTCCCTAGAGAATACTTTGAAATGCTTTTTAAATGCTTCAGAAGAAAATGTTGACCTTTGTTTAACTGTGCGGTGAACGTAGCCCCATTTGTCGAACTAAAGGACTCCAGAGTTCCATGCCAGAAACAGCAATTACGTAATCAAGTAGCAATTACTCTCAACGCGGTGGGTAGGGACTAAATTTGTCTGTAAAATAAAAACAAAGAACCAGAATGGGCCTGTGTGCGTCCTCTTACGTCTCCCGCGTGAGCAGAGGGATTTAGGAACGGACGCGTCGCGAGGACAAGATCGCGTTTGGAATTGCGCAAGGCTCCAGCGTTCGTGATGACGTGATGTCATGGGAAAAGCGTGCCGCTGAGCCGGGCCCAGGCTCGAGCCCGAGGAGACGAAACCGGCGTCTCACGAAGACGAGTCCGGATACGCGGAGCCGGTCGAAGTCAGACAGCAGCGCGTGAGCGGATCTTTAAACAATTTTATATTAATTAAAATGTAAAAATATTACCCTGCATAATTAACAGCTAAAGTTATATATAATGCAACGTTTGTTCCACCTAGTAAAGCCATAAGAGACGAGTCGTCATTAAAAATGTAACTTAATTAAAATTTCAAAGCTAATTTTTTTCCTTGCTTTTTTTTTGTCCACATCGTTCTTTTAGAAAAAAAGTTTTTGAAGTTTTTCTCTCTGTGGCTCAACATACACAGACATATGAGCAAGATTCAAAAGACTCTTGAGGGTGACCCCACAGTGACCCTCCTGGTGTAATGAATCACAAGCAGAACTCTGTGTTATCACCCCATTAATGAATTTCAGTCCTCACTAACGCTATCTCAAAGAGTGCCATTGTGCCCCTGATTGGCCATGTTAACGCTCTGCATCCCTGAATGACTGGGGGTGAGGGTTCGCATGGGCCAGCTGAGGGACCAGCACTCGCACTTCTGCTTGTTCACTCACTCAGACACGTGGGGTGGACAGAAGACATGTAAATATTTATTTAAACGCACCTTCCTTGATGTTCGGGCTATCTCCGTGTTGGGCGGGGGGGGGGGGGGGGGGTGGG
>JAODJU010000130.1:2143076-2156463 GCA_026776725.1 Gnathonemus echidnorhynchus
AGCCCCCCCTCCCCTCCCCTCCCTCTGACAGCTGCTAATTACAGACTGACCAGGCCACTGCGCCGTGGCCCCCGCTCCGCATGACTGACCCCCCCTCTCAGGTTACCCATACAGAGGAACAGAGGGAGGGAGACATTTGTGGTGGTGGTGGTGGGGGGGCTAGAATAATGGACGAAGTAGACGATATAAAGATTAGGAGGAGGTTGTAAGCGCTGGGGCTGAGCAAATGAGGAGGAGAGCGAGGGAGCTGAGAAGTGGGACTATAAAGGAAGAGAAGGAGCAGGATAAAGGAGTAAAAGTGAAAAACGTATACCCCCCCCCCCCCGGCGACCGCGGCACAGCAGAGCAGCTCAGATGGACCCAGAAATCCCGGGAATGTCGCGTCACAGCCGGACTCCCCCCTGTCACACCAGCAATGACATGCATAGCACTGGCAGGGACTCTCCTTTACAGACTACAGGGGGAAGGGGGGGCGGGGAATAAAAACAAAAACAATGTTGGCGCCCTCTTGTGGCCATATGGGAGCATCACAGCAGAGGGTCATGGGCAAATGTGTAGTGAACAGTGGAGCTCAGTCACCGGCCCCCACCCCTGGCCTTTTTGTCCCCTGTGTGTTTGACGCAACAGCTTGGCGCCGTCGGGAAGACCAACATACAGCGACCTTTCCGCGCTGCGGGCCTCGGCACACAACGGGCAGCCCCAAGATGGCCGCGCCTTGTACCCCCTGACCCCTAGCATGACCCCAGGGTCCTGCATGGACCCCTACATGCGGCCTATGCACGGCCACCCTTCAAATGGCATGCTGGGGCACCGCGGCATGCAGGCCGCTGATGGTGAGTGTCCAGGAGGGTATTTCCTGATGATAGAGGTACATTTCACCCCCTCCCCACCCACATAAGTCCATTTTATGTGATATTCTGCCACCCCAGGTATGCAGGTGGTAGATAATCATACAATAAAAGCATGCTGATTAGAGTAAAGAACCGGTGATCTACAGCCCATAGGGGGCAGTATGTGGCTCATTGTGTTAGGATGCTGTACCTGTGATTAGAAGCTTGCTGGTTCAAATCCCAGGTTCAGCAGAGTCATTTTTCTATTGGGCCCCTGAGCAAGGCCCTTAACCTCCAATCGCTTTTAGATAAAAGTCTGCTAAATAAATGTCACGTCATGTAAAGTCCACCCGTTTGCTCGTCCTTTTGCCTTCCAGGAGGTAATGCTGGGTCTTGCTGCAGCCAGAACAACCTGATGTCCTCCCATAACAGCTTCTCTCTGGGCCAGCCGGGCTCTGAGGGCTTGGGGCCCGGCGACGGTAAGAGAGGGACATGGGCAGCCAGGCCGGAGCCGTGCGGCGCGCAGCCCAGACTGACTCTGTGCCCCCAAAACCCCCAGGGTCGCGCTTCTCCACACCACGCTCCATGCTGAGGCTGAGCAAGAAGCGAGCGCTGTCCATCTCGCCGCTGTCCGACACCAGCGTGGACCTGCAGACCGTCATCCGCACCTCGCCCAACTCGCTGGTGGCCTTCGTCAACTCGCGCTGCGGACCCAACAGCGCCGGTTCTTACGGGCATCTGTCGGTGGGCACCATGAGGTCAGGGGCCGCGCTCTCAGGGCTGTGTGCCCCCCCCCCCACTCCTGGCTCTCCTGCTCTCCGAGACCCGCACTGGCTCCCCATGAAATTTCGCATTCCGATTCAAAATTCCCCTCCTAACCTACAAAGCCCTCAATCATCTTGCTCCCCTCTTCAGTCTGATCTTCACCTGCCCAACCAGCTCCCTCTCACTCTTAAATTCTCCTCTTCTGGGCTCCTCACTGCTCCTCCTTCCAAACTCCTCACCCTTGAAGACTAGGCCGTCTCTAGGGCATAGTCCTCGTCTTTGGAATTCCCTTCCATCTGATATCTGTAACCCCCCCCCTCCCTCCCAGTCTTCAGATCTCTTCTTAAATCCTTTCTGCTCTCCCAACTTTTCCAGTTTCCCTCACTCTGTGTTTTTTTTCTTTGAATATTGTTGGTGTCCTTGGGTCTTGAAAAGCGCTGTGCGAATCAAATGTATTATTATTATTATTCTGAAACATTGGGTCATTGCATGGCAAACCTGAATACCATCTAAACAGATCTCAGAAATGATCTCATGCAGATCTCCAAAATGCACTGATGCTGTATCTCCACTTGAAGCATTCATGACCACCGAAGACAGTGAACTACCTCGCTCGCCAAATCACACATTTATTAACGTTCTCTTAGAATCTACCTTTCTCATCTGAAGGTCGACATTCCTCTGTCCCCCAGTCCGTCGTTAGGTTACTCCAGCTCAGGAACCTACCAACCCAGGCAGCAGGGGAACACGTTCAACTCGGGCACTCCCCTGGGGCACCCGCATGGACCGTGCCACCCAGCTCCCCCTCGGCTGGTGCCTAACAATCCACGGCTCCACGTCTCTCCAAAGCAGTGCCACGTAAGATCACTTCTGCTGCTCGCCTGCTGTCATGAACAAGTGCCTGTTTCTTAGAAGGTCAACTTCTGTATAAAAAGAATTTACAAGAAATAAACTAGCATACTACGCTGTGCTATTTATTTTGAGCCAGCTGCTAATGATATTCTACAGAGGAGTCGCTTTGAAAACCAGCCATTATTTACGGTTTTGGGGGGCCTGAGAGGATGGGAGTCACATGTCACTGTCCCATCCTGTGCAGATGAAGACCGAGCCTGTAATGGGCAGCGTGATGGACAACTTGAGCGGGAAGGGTCTGGAGGACAGGTCAGAGGGTGATGTGGCCAGTCCATCCTCCACTGGTACCCAGGTAATGCAGGCCGGGTTCCGGGTTCCGGGTTCCGGGTATGAACCTCCACCAGCCAAAGTCTGGTTTAACTAACATCGCAATGGTTACTTGATTGGTCTCCACCGGGTTAGAACAGAGCCGTTCCGGGAAAGTGGTCGTGAACCAATTTGTATGCAAACCAAGACAATTTTTCCCATAAGAAAGCACTGAAATTCGGTTAATTCTTTCACAAGCCTACCGAATAATAATTTTTGTAGTGAAAACTTTAAAGAAAAACACAAAATAGTGTGGCGACGGGTGGACTGAGGCATCACGCGAGCAGAGAGAGACATGGAGACTTGCCTGCCCGGGAAATCACACTGTTTATTAACAGTCCTTAACCCTTGTATTGTTATTGTTGTTAATGTTAATGTTAATGGTTGCATTTCCCTATTGTCGTGCGTGTGTTTACCCGTGTCTTGTGTGTACCCAGACCGATTCTCGCTTGTATTTAGCGTGTGTAAGTCTTCCACCGTGTGTGCATCTTGCAGTTCGGCGTCTGACAACCTGTTGTTTCCTGTCTGTGTATTTGGGTTCGGTGCTCGTTGAGTGCCTGTTGTGGTCCTTCTATTTACAATTGCATGCTGGGACATGCACCCCGCCGGTGCTACACTAGTGCTATAACAAAGGAATCTAGTTGAGGAATCTGTTCGCTGACCAAAATTTGTATGCAAACCAAAGCATTTTTTTCACAAAATTTTTGGTCGCGAACCAAATTGTTCGTAGACCACAGCGTTCGTGAACCACGGGCACCACTGTATTTATATAGCATAGTGACGTGTATGTAGTTACATCGATTTGATTGTTAAAAAGTAAAATTTGGTGCTGTTAACAGCTAGGGTTACCTGCCTTGTTGACACACTTTAGGCTTACCTTGGTTATAGAGTATATTACTGGTGTTTATTGCTTTTATTATTATTATTATTATGTTCTTAAACTTGTAGTCAAGAACAATCACCCTACTGTTTATTGACATGTTTAGAGGGAGGGGAAGGGAAAGATTTTTCCAAAATTCAGATTTGATTAATGTTCTAACTTTAATTTGTGGTGGTTTCGGGATCCCATGGGAACTGAGGGCCCCTAAGTAATCTTAATGACTTAATCACTAATAAACTAATAAACTCAGCAACAAGAATAGCATGCCAAGCAGTTTCTTTGTGCCCTTTCCTCCATGCTGTCCTTGCATATGGTCTCCAGCATGGTTTGCTGTGCTGGTTGGGGATACTCCAGTTGCTCAGAGAAAGGGGCACAAATGTATGGTTTCCCCAGTGACACGGAGAGGAGAAAAAATTGGTTGGCTCAAGTCAGCAGGAGAAACCTCACTATGAAATATAATTTTATACAAAAACATCTGACGTAATCATATTCAAGCACTGCATTTACACATTTCCCACAAAAACCACACCACTGAGAAGCTTAATGTTTGATTTATTAAAAAATATGGAACAATCACAAGCTCCAATGTTATGTTATATAAAATAACCTTCTGCTTCACATTTAGAAGCCCTTTTTTTCTCTACCTCCACAATGTTGGGTGGAATAGCATTAAGAGAATGAAATTTACAGTTAGTAGGCTGTTTGTGGGTAATGTTACGGGCTGCTAGCTTAACAGTTAGGGAAAGTTACCCACAAAAGTACTCCATTACAGACAGACGTGGAAAGTTCAGGTCCAGAAAGTACAAATCCAGACCAAGGACTTGTTTCAACCAACCACTCTGTGTCTGTGTCTCCTTATACTCAACTGGTTGGTTAAAATAAAACCTTGGTCTGGATTTTTATTTTCTGGACTGGAACTTTCCACCTCTTTCTCTGATGGACTACTTTTGTGAATAACGCTGGTCATAAGACATCTGTGTGTGTGTGTGTGTGTGTGTGTGTGTGTGTGTGTGTGTGTGTGTGTGTGTGTGTGTGTGTGTGTGTGTGTGTGTCTGTGGTCTAGCTGACACTGTTATGATCTCACCAGCCCCAAGCTCTGCAAAAAACATCACTTTAGATATCGTCCAGATAACAGGTGAAAGAAACATGCCGATTACCAGTCCCAGCATTATCCCAGCAAAGTGTGACTGGAGGCTTGTGCTCAGCAAGCAGATTCCGCCCACTGTGCCCACCCCCCCACCCCCCCATGCCAGTGCTTCAGGGGCTGGCTAGGCTTCCTGCTGAGCTGTCCTCCCTCCCTCCTCCACAGGACCCACTCCTAGGGCTCCTGGAGGGTCGCGAGGAGCTGGACAAGGAGGACGGCAAGCCTGAGCCAGAGGCCGTCTATGAAACCAACTGCCACTGGGAGAGCTGCAGCAAGGAGTTCGACACCCAGGAGCAGCTGGTGCACGTGAGTGATGGAGGGAGGGAGGGAGAAAGAATGAGTGAAACAGTGAGAGAGAAGAGTAGAGAGAGAGAGATGAGAGAATGAGTGAGAAGGAGGGAAGGAAACAGTGAGAGAGAAAGAGAGAGAGAGGGAATCAGAGACAAGATAGAATGAGGGCGAAATGGAGGGAGTATGAAGGAGGGAGATGGAGGAAGGGAAAGAGGACAGGGATATAGAGAAAAATTGATATTGATAGATACAGAGAATTATAGAGATGGGTATGCAGATTTAGGGGGACTTTAGACCCCCCAGATAAGTGTTTACTAATTAGTTTAAATAGGGTGCTGTCATTTACCTTCATTAAAATCAGATCCCCCCCAGTTAAGGCTTAGCCCCCCCCTTTAATGAATGCCGGTGTGTTATATATGTCCTCAGTTTATTTTATTCATGGCAAAGCACATAGGGTTAAACATTAAATGTAGCAGTACTTTATTATGACAGTATATCTGGGTGGCACAGTGAGCAGCGCGGTCACCTCACACCTCTAGCTGTGTGTGTTGACATGTCCAACCGTGTGACACGCATTTCCTTGCGGTTCCCGCCATCGTCCGAAAAAATGTAGCCTCTAAACTGACCGTTATATGTATATGGAATCCAGAGGTGGAAAGTTCAGGTCCAGAAAGTACAAATCCAGACCAAGGTTTTGTATCAACCAACCAGTTGAGTACTCTCTGAGTGTAACAGTTTCTGCTCTGGATTTGTACTTTCTGGACCTGAACTTTCCAACTCTGGTGGAATCCTGTCCAGGGTGTACTCAGCTTTCTGCCCCGTGCTGCCTGGCAAAGGAGTTCACTAGTAACCCTGATCAGGACAAGCAGATAGAAGGTGGATGGATGGATGGATGTGAAAAATATGTCTGCTATTAAAGCTACCCTCCATTTACAGGCCTTCACTATAATGAAAAGTCTCATTTAGTGTATGCATTCTGATTAATCAACAATTCTACTCACGGACTCGAATTTCGTACGTCTGTCGAACGCTTAAACAGAATCAAAGATCAAGCACCTGACCGTGTTTGTACTGACTTGTCTAGCATCCAGCAGACTGATCTCACTTTCCTCCTGGTTTATCTGTGTTTCAGTGTGATCACAGCCCGAGAAAAAAAAATCATTAGGAAAAGTGAAAAAATCGATACCTGTGTTATCTGTAAAAATAGTAGTAATGAGTTTTAATGGTGGTATGTGTAATCATGACATGTACCAGGCTCTCTGTTCATTCACGTCTACTGTTCATATCCTTCATTTGCAGAAAGAAAAAAAGCGACATAATTCCATTGTTACGATAAATGAAACATTTCCATATTCCACCACTAGTTGGTGTCATGTCAATGAAACAGGCATATTACTTTGTGCGATGGTGTCTGTTGTGACTCTGTACTGGCTGGCCCACAGCACATCAACAACGAACACATCCACGGGGAGAAGAAGGAGTTTGTGTGCCACTGGCAGGACTGTTCGCGGGAACAGCGTCCCTTCAAGGCTCAGTACATGCTGGTGGTGCACATGCGGAGGCACACGGGCGAAAAGCCGCACAAGTGTACGGTGAGCAGCCCACCTGCTGCCTTCTCATACAGCCCACCGACCCAGGCTTATGGGACTGGCGTTGCTATAGTGATAAGGAGCCCTGGTCACATGATCATACTGCCCACTGGAGAAAACATGGCTTTCATTACTCTGAATTGACCAGTCTATAATCAGAAAGGCCAATATACACTATCCTGTATACCATACACCTTTTTTGCACATAGACACTCCCAATTTACTAACTTACCACCTTACTTTACCACATATATACTCATTATTTTATATTTGGTATTTTAGGTTCAGCTTGTAGTTTTACTGTTGGAATATGAGAGCTATATCTTGGCCCAAAAATTTTCTTCAGGATGAATAAAGTTTAATCAGACCTGAAACCTGACCTTTTAACAAGCTTTTAAATATGCTTTACTTCAGGTTCAGTTTGAACTCGGCTCCTTTAATTAAACACCTGTAATAGTTGTTACTTCTGGGGCCTGCTGACGGCTGAGTAAGTCCCGTGTGTTTGATCCTTGTTCCTGGGCGTCTTTCTGCTCCTGGCCTCCAGTTCGAGGGCTGCCACAAGGCCTACTCACGTCTGGAGAACCTGAAGACCCACCTGCGCTCCCACACCGGCGAGAAGCCGTACGTCTGTGAGCACGAGGGCTGCAACAAGGCCTTCTCCAACGCCTCGGACCGCGCCAAGCACCAGAACCGCACGCACTCCAACGAGGTGCCCGCCCGCCCACAGTCGCAGCTAAAGAGTTAGGGTGGCCGCAGTGTCCGCGAAAACACTGCGATCCAGCTGCAGTTGGGCAGCATCCCAGGAAATTTCACACTGATCACTAGGGGCGGCACTGGACCAGTAAAATCTCCAGTCAGGAAGGCAGGCGACTTCATCAACATAAGGGGATCTCAGTTTATGCAAGTGCATTCCGGAAACTTAGGCACATTTTAAGGAACTTTCTCCTCATTCAAAAATACAATAAAATAATTATTATTTTGACTCATGCTACATAATTTAAAGAATATACCTGAGGATATATGGTAATATTGTAAATGACAATCCAATAAAGAAAGATGTAGAAGGTTCAGGACGACTATTAAGGTTTAACAGGTTGTATGTATCTAATATCGCTGTGAGAGCGATATGTAAAGGAGGAGCTGTTAGCAGATGTCGCTAAGCTGTGGAGCAGCCTCCAGAAAAGGCTACGCTAACACGGGCATCTGGCCTCACGTCTTCCGCAGAAGCCGTACGTGTGCAAGATCCCGGGCTGCACCAAGCGTTACACAGACCCAAGCTCCCTGCGGAAGCACGTGAAAACGGTGCACGGACCAGAGGCTCACATCACCAAGAAGCATCGGGGCGACATGGGTCCCAGGGCACCTGGCTCCATGCTGCCCTCCAGTGGCCAATGTTCAGAGCTGCACCTGGAGAAAGAGGAAGGCCGTAGGGAGGACTGCAAACTGCTGGCTCCAGAAGTTTCCCTGGTGAGCAGAAGGGGACATCTTTACATCAGTCAGTTTTGTTTAACAGCTTAATGATTCTTTGTAAGTCAGCAGACTCTACTGTAAAAATACAGTGAATTTCAGATACACCATTTCACAAGTACTGTTATGAGGAAGCATGTGGAGCCATTTCTGATTGGGTTTCACGCATAGAAAGTTGTAAAAGTGAAGCACACTGCAAACCACATCTTCTTGATTGGCTTCTCCCAGCGTGTTTAGTGTTTTTAAATTTCCTATACGATGATACCACTTTGAAAAATAACCACCCAACCGAGTCTAGTTGGTAATCCTCCCAAATCCTTTAAACGGTAGAGAATTATCTCCGGAAGGCAAAGACACTTCCTGGGAAAATCACAGACATATTCTGTCTGGGCTGAGACACATATCAGGAAACAGACTGAAATGTCTTTTACTCAGAAAAACAAAAGTATTGCTTAGTGCAAGTCTAGTAAACATGAGGAAAACAGATTAGAAAGATTATAAAAGGTTTATAAAAGATTACATAATTATGACTTAAAGTTTTCAAGTCTTAAACAACAAAATGCACAACAGTGTTTTTCCTCTGTCACAAGTGGTTTTATTGTATTATTGTGGTATTATATATATATATATATATATATATATATATATACACACACACACAAACACAGTGGTACCTCAGGTCTCGAACTCATTAGAACTTGAATTTCTTAAAAGTCGAACCAACCAGTTTGAAAAAAAAAAATACCTAGAATCTCAGAAGTCACACCGTGAACGCTGACCTAAGATAACTTGTACACGCGGGGAAATGAGTCACGCGGCACATCTCTCAGCGGAAACAAAGGGTAACAGTTCAGTCTCAGCCTCGCATTCGCTGTGATAGCATCATCCATGTTTACACTAACTGAATACATATATTTAGACAGTAAAAATACATTTAGACAATGATAGACAGTAACAGTGAATATCATTATATAATAAAATACATTTAAAAATAAAGATTTCTTATTCATTATTTTAATATCAATAATAAACCATTAATACATTTAATTATAATAATATTGTCGTGCTGAGCGGGGACGGAATGGAGACAAAGGCGCAGACGTCAGGGTATCGGGGAATACCGGGTTTAATTACAGGTAAGGCAGGCAAAACGCAGACAGACAATACAATGACCGGACAACAACAAATTGAAACGTGGACTAAATACAGAGGACTAATGACAACCAGAAACAGCTGATCACACAGGGATTCCATACGGGGTTAACGAGGCGGCGTGGCACACGGAAGGAGCGGACGATCGGGGCAGGGCACATTTCTATATAACTATTCTCCTCTGTCTACTGATAACATTTAATATCTAATTGACTAAACAAAAGATGTTTTATGAAGTCATCAATTTAACTATTATTTGTTAGTTCTAGTTAATGTTTGTATTCATGGTGGCCGTTTGTATGGATTACTTTGCTTTGTTAATTATAACAAATTAACATCAATAGCTAGACATTCTATATGGACAAATGTATTGGGACACCGGGCCATCACACCTACAGGAAGTTTTATCTCATTCTAAATCCATAGCAGTCAATATGAAGTTGCCCCCCCCCCCCCCTTTCAGCTATAACAGCTGCCATTCTTCTGGGAAGGTCTTCCACGAAATCTTGGAGTGTATCTGTGGGAATTGTTGCCCATTCAGAGCATTTGGAAGATCAGGCACTGATGTAAGATGTGAAGACCTGGCTCGTAATCTCTGCTCTAGTTCATCCCAAAGGTGTTCAATTGGGTTGAGGTCAGGGCTCTGTGTGGGCCAGTCAAGTTCTTCCACACCAAACTCACCCGACCACATCTTTATGGACCTTGCTTTGTGCACTGGGGCACAGTCATGCTGGAACAGAAAAGGGCCTTCCCCAAACTGTTCCCATCAGTTTAAAGCATAAGTTTGAAGCATAGAATTGTCCAAAACATCTTGGTATGCTGAAGCATTAAGAGTTCCCTTCATTGGACCTAAGGGGCCAAGCCCAACCCCCGAACACCCCCATACCATTATCCCTCCTCCACCAAACTTTACAGTTGGCACCATGCAGTCATGCAGGTAAAGTTCTCCTGGCATCTGCCAAACCCAGACTCATCCATCGGACTGCTAGACAGAGAAGCGTGAATCGTCACTCCGCAGAACATATTCTCAGAGTCCAGCGGCGGCGCTTCTCACCACTCCATCTGACGCTTGGCATTGCGCTTGCTGATGTGAGGCTTGCATGCAGCTGCTTGGACATGGAAGCCCATTCCACGAAGCTCCTGGTGCACAGTTTTTGTGCTGAGGTTGTGAAGAAGTTTGGAACTCTGCACTTATTGAGTCAACAGAGCGCTGGCGACTTTTACATGTTATGCGCCTCAGCACTCAGCGACCCGCTCTGTTACTTTACAGGGTCTGTGACTTAGTGGCTGAGCTCCTGTTGTTCCTAAACACGTCCACTTTGCAATAATACCGCTTACAACTGACCATGGAATATCTACCAGGGAAGTAATTTCAGGAACTGACTTATTGCTAAGGTGGCATCCTATGACAGCACCGTGCTTGAATTCATCGAGCTCTTCAATGACCCATTCTTTCACAAATGTCTGTGAACTTGACTGCATGGCTTGGTGCTTTATTTTTAAACACCCGTGGAAATGGGTCTGAATGAAACACCTGAATTCAATGATTAAGACGTGTGTCCCAATACTTTTGTCCATACACTGTAGCTAGCTAATGTTGTTAATTGTCAATATAAAGCAAGATTACTCTCTATCTTGTTAATACTGGCCTATGTGCCTTGCTGAAAACGATCCACTTAAGTCCATCTAAAACATTAAACCAGGGTTATTCAAATCACGGTCCTCAAGAGCCCTGCTGATTTTCCAGCCTTCCTTTACCTTTGAGCCAAGTGTGAAGCCTCTGACCAATCAGAATCAGTAATTATTAAAGTAACTGGAGAACTGAAAACAAAGCCTGGATTTGGAATCGAGGGCCACATTTGAAAAGCCCTGAATTAAACCATTTATTGACAGGGTTGTGACGATAGGTTTCTATTTGTGGTGCTAATGATTAGGTATATTTTGTAAAGTAGTTTCTGAGAAAATGCACCTTTCACACTCCTGAAATAATGGATTTTTGGAGATACCTGTATTTCATTGGACAGCAACCATATATTACATATACATATGTTTATTACTTATATATTTTTAGTTATAGATTTGTCCTGATGGTATGGTGGTGAGGTGGTTAGCACTGTTGCCTCATACCTCTGGGACCAGGGTATGAGTCACTGTGTATGGAGTTTGGGGTTTCCTTTGGTTTTCCCCCACAGTCCAAAAACATTGAGGTTAATTGGAGTTACCAAACTGCCTGTGTGGGTGATTGGTGTGTGAGTGTCCCCTGTGATGGGTTGGAAGTTATTTCCTCTCTTGTGCCCCTTGGCTCTTGCCCCACCCCATGGGAAGAATTTGTCCAACCTATAACTATCATCTGTTCTGTTGTATTTATTATACCTCCCTCTCAGAAGTCCCAGCCAAGCCCAGGGGGACAGTCGTCTTGCAGTAGCGAGCGCTCACCACTGGGGAGCGCCAACAACAATGACAGCGGAGTGGAAATGAATGCCAATCCCGGAGGCAGCCTGGAGGACCTGACCGCCCTGGAGGAAGGGGGGGTGGGCGCGGCTGAGGCCGGCGGTCTCATCGGGATGTCGGGGATGGGGATGTCGGCCCAGGCACTGAAGCGGCTGGAGAACCTGAAGATAGACAAGCTGAAGCAAATCCGGCGTCCGACGCCACCCGGAGGACGTGGCGGGACCTGCAACAGCAAGCTGCCTGCGCTCACAGGTGACTGTCAGGCTGTCGGTGGCTGCATCAAAGGTGGTGAGCCCACACCGGGGACTAATGGTGTCGTTTCTGAGCTCTCTATTCTGAAACGCCAAAAGCTAGCTATTTCGTCATGGACTGTTCATCAGTTAGCCGTCGTGAAAAATGATCGAAGCGCCAAATGTCTCAGAGAATCTGATCATTTAAGCATCAGTTCCGACTAAAAAGGCTAGATGCACAACTCATGGACAGACCAGGAACATCTGGACATTTGTGTAAGATGTGACCACTGAGAAGACCGCCGTCTTAACATTAACACGAGCAGTAAAAGGTGATCCTATCCTAGCCGATGTTATTTAGTAGTTAGCTATACAGCCTTGGCTGATTATACCCTGGTAGTACCCAAGCTTCATGTAAAACTCCGCATTAGCTACATGGCTATACCTGAATTTTAGATTCACGCAACCATGGCGATAACTAGCTATCTGTCTTGGCGATAGCTGGTTCTGACTTGGGTCACCTTCGTAGGTCTAGCTAGAGCAGACAGACTAGCCGAGCCTCTTTAGCGTCAGTATCTGTACGTATGTATCAACATTTAATTCACAAGCACTTAATCGGGACAACGGGTGCTGTTCACTTTGTTAGCTATGAACTCGACTGTGGCTGTTCTGTAACTGTGAAGAGTCTCTCTCTTCCCGCAGCTCCTGGAGATCTACTTGGGATGTGCCCCCCCCCATCCATGCTGTCGAACCGGCGTGTGATGGAACTGTCCAATCCAGAGGCGGGGCTCATCCCGGGGGGCGTGGCCTGCCCGCCCAATGACAGGCGTGGCAGCGGCACCAGCAGCCTGAGCTCCGCCTACACCGTGAGCCGCCGCTCCTCCATGGCTTCCCCATACCTTTCCAGCCGCCGCTCCAGTGAGGTGTCCCAGGTGGGCGGTTTGCCAGGCCAGAGCCAGTCGGACCCCCTGTCCCCAGGGACGGGCCGCCGGACGGGGTCGTGTCGCGAGGGCGGGGGCCTGCCGGGCCTCCCCAACCTCACCCCGGCGCAGCATTACAGCCTGAAGGCCAAGTACGCAGCAGCCACTGGTGGGCCACCTCCCACCCCCCTGCCCTGCATGGAGCAGCCGGGCCCCCCCAGGGCCGTGGGGGGCTTCATGCCGGAGTTCCAGGGCCAGCCAATGCCACCATTCCTCCACCAGGGCGCCCCCCGCAGGCACAGCACCAACACCGAGTATGGCACCGGGGTCATGTTCCCCCACCAGGCACCGGGCAATGGCGTGCGGCGTGCCAGTGACCCCGCCCGTTCCGGAGGCGAGCCGCCGCCCCTGCCTCGGGTCCAGCGGTTCAGCAGCCTCGGCGACGTGGCG
>JAODJU010000130.1:2184946-2195204 GCA_026776725.1 Gnathonemus echidnorhynchus
CACCCCCCACCACACACACACACACACACACACACACACACACAAATTCACTGCAATGACCCTTCACGCTTTTCTTTCAGAGTTTGTAATTTTCCGCACATTTCGGTATTTATGTACTAGATTTTTATTTAATTTCTTTTTAAATTTTTGTTACTTTCTGTCACATATTTTGGAAAGTACACTAGCACCTGCTGCCCGAACGTAATGTGGCTCAGGATCAGAGGCACAGAGATTTAAAGGCTAGTTGAACCCGTTAGCTAACGGTTTTTTAAATTTATTTAAAAGGATGATACAACTGATTGACTCTAAAAGCATATGAGATATCCTTCAATTTGGATTTAAATCAGTGGAGAAAATTCTAGAAGCCTGTGATGGGAAATAAAATTACTGAGTGCACTTTAATGTTTTAAGAGACAGAATCAAACGTGGAATAAAAGTTGGTATTGGATCGGTCCTGATAATATATATTGCATAAAGAAAAACTGTTTTAATCCTAACTTTTTTAGAAAATCTGTACAAAATCCATTTTGTGTCTAGAAATACAGATATTTTAATTGATAAACACATGGTTAGTACTTGATGTTCTTCGTGTGGTCTAAATGCATCTTTCGCTGTTTTATTTTAATGTATTTAGCAGCCTCGTATTTAGGCTAGCAGACAGGGTACTCATCTTGTGCAACGTATTTATTTCGCACCTGTTTGTGATTGATAAGTATTCATAGTGAAATGTCCTCACAAGTACAAAGTTTGTTTCTCCTCGGCTTCCACAAAGACCTGAATTCCAAATAATCGCAGAGTGTTCGCAAGCCTGCAGCACGTACTGCAGGGAGTACAGCCAAGTAAAACCATGGTCATCTAAAACAATCAGATAACTGATTAATTCCTGGTTTAAATTAGCCGGTCCGCAAGACTTTACCACGGGAGCTCTGTATCTGTGCGATAAGGTTAACCACCTCCTCCCCCCCCCCACCCCGCTGGACCCCGCGATGATGGCGGCAAAAATGCACCCCAGTGGCGGCGGGAGGTGTGCCGTAATCGCAATACAATTATGACACGTAGCGTTAGTTATTTGTACCCTGGAGCTGATAGAACAGGGTCTGTTTGGCACCTGCTTTAGTAAAAGTGTGCCTCTCGCGCATCTGCCACAGATGAGCTTGAAAGAATACAAAGAAAGTTCGAATTTATAGACCTTGCAGAGAAACAGTGACTATCCTAAAAATACTTTTAATAGTGCAACTGTTTTTCTGGGCGAAAGGTTATCCGAAAATGCTGAGCACAGGGACCACGCTTTCAGTTTTTTCATACGAATGGAGCCACTCTCATTACGTTCCGTTTCCTTAAATTGCCTTAGATGTGCGTCACGAGGGGCGCGGTGTGCCAGTCGCGGCAGCTGCGCGCGCACGAGCCGCCACGTGCGCGCCTCCGAAGCTCGGGGTCCAGTTTGGAGCCTGTTTCCGCGGACGGTGCGAAGCATCCTGACGCTTCCAACGAATTCACTGTCACCCCGCCCCCCCAAAGCGGTCAGAGATTTACTAGCTCCATTCCAATAAAAGACTTTCAAAAGAACATATTTCCAGTCTGGCTAAATAAATCAGCTTTCGGGGTAATTAATCCCATGCCTGGGTAATGCCGATTTTAATGACAACACATGCAAAGCGCTGTCACTCTACTCCACAAAGGCAGAATTAGAGTCAAATTTCCCGGTAATCCGGACCAGACCGGGCCCCGTTTGCACTGCGGGCTTATGGGAAATGTCCTGCTAGCCCTCACAGCCGAATCCCGGGGGGGGGGGGTCACTGTCTATTCGCGTACACCCCCAGAATCATTGAAACAAACTCGGCCCCACCAGCGGGAGTTTATCTCCTGGCACCGCCGGTCCTCCTCCTCGCGGGCTGATTTCTACAGTCATAACTAAAAGGTCGGACCGTTATTTGAGTTTGCTATCGTGCTCGAGCAAATACTGAAAGCATCGTTCGTGGGCATGGGGGTGGCGGGCGTAGGTGTGCTGCGGCGGGGTCAGGACTCATCTTAAAAGGACTCGTTCGTCACGGCCTTCGGGGTGCGCGGCCATTGGTCTGGATTCTCCTGCTCTTTGTTTTTCCATCACAAACCACATGTGGGAATTCGAAAGCCCCGGGATGACTTTGTAATGGAGGCGGTGCTCCTTCGCGTTTGTGTGGACAGTTACTTAACTGCAGGGAGGATTCGGGCTCACATGCAAACCAATCATTTGATCCTCAGGAATCTAGGTATCTAATATGAGCCATTTCAGCCTAAGGCAGGTGTATATTTATATTTTTTGAAATCATCTCTGCATGCAGTTTTGCACATGAGAAAAAAAATTACAGTTCCACACATTTAAAACTGTTTTCGTGAATGATATAAGCTTTGGTTATTTTAGTAGTTATTTGGAGTTGTATATCAAGTATGGAATAATATTTATGTGCTATTGCATTTTAGTAAGAATATAATTAATGATCTGTGTAAAAAAGATCTACCTGTTCTAAGAATTCCTGTACTTTTAGGTGAAATATGCAGAATGAAGCAGGCGGATAATACGGAAATACTTGGAAAAAAAAAACATTTGAAACATATTCCATTAGTCCCACACAACTCAGAAACCAAAATTGTAATCCGCACTCTATAATCAGATAGTTATTGTTCATTAGTCGTTTTGAAATGTAAACTGCAAATATTTAATGAAATTTAACAAATTATACTGCAACATATGTGTTTTGAAGTGGAGATCAGTATCTTTAAGTGCTTTTCTAATCTGGATTTTTATTGCTGCCGTTATTCTGGGGTTGTATCTCTGAACATTAAAATTCCTCGGCCGTGACAAACCGTGGATTATTCTCGGCAACACTGCGCTAATCTCTTCCCTCTCTCTCTGGCATGGTGAAGATTCAGTTTCACTGATTAGGTACGATAAAGGAGCTTGGTTTGTTTATTGATTTTTAGTTTAGCTTTAATTTCAGTTGTAATTTGAGTGGCAAATCAGAAGATATCAGAGTCGCGTGGCAAATTAGAAGATTGCAATCCCCGTTTCTTCTTTTACAGTCGGTGTTTATAATTACTACCACATGTTTAAGTTTTAAATTTATAAACTTTTCATTTTGATTTTTTTTCGGGAGGGGGGGATTTACTAAATCCTTCAGCTACGGGGGTCGAGCGCGGAGAAGCAGCTCTCTAATCCGAAACATTTTCCGAGATCCCCGTTTCCTGCTTGTCACAGCTGGTTAACTGAAATTATCTTTTAAAATGAAGTCTAAACAGTTATAACATCAAACAGACTCGTCTGGCATGGGAGACCCGATGCCACACGTCAAAAAAATGAAAACGTACAGTCACACACTATTAAGGGTATTTGCGGGAAGTGACCTGGGATTCCGGGTTCAAGTGAAGAAAGGGCCATCCTTGGTTCGTGTGACGTAGGAAGGTCAGCTGACTCTTAAGTCAGGTCAGGTGACTTTACCTGGCTGCTAGAAACATTTGTCTGATCCCAGCTGCTACTAATTCTAACATTACAAAGTAAACACCTAAACAAGAGTATACAACAACTAGATATAAAAAGCAAGACACTGACGAGAAGATTATTTTAAATATTTAACATATGACAAGTAGCTTGTGAGGTTACATCATAGGCCTATTGACCTTGAAGTAAAGTCTTCATTTTCATTAACTGCAATTCTAAGACGTAAAAATTCTGTTTTATTTAGGACTGTTTATTTTTTATTTGATGAATCCAGGCTAAATGAGATGCTGTCATTCTTAGGTCGTCTTCCCTCATGACTAAGAAAAATGTAATTAGATTCCCTGTTTGAAAACACAGCTGGAGATTAGCGAGAAGTGAAATGGTGACCTGCCTAGTCACTACTCACCCCTCACAGACCACCGCAACATCTGAAAATATATACTATTTTTAAACTGTTTTCAAATTTAGGAACTGCAAACAAATAACAAGCTTTCACATTTTCTGTTTCACATGTGAAATCAACTAATAAATCATCAGAAATAATAGCGATACTGATATTTTTACGGAAACAGGCCCACATGGTACAGTAATTTTCAGAAAATCATCCCGTAAGCATTTTAATTGCAGACAAATCAGATGAGGTTTAATGATTTTGAGGGTGGAGGCGGGGGCTTGGTACAGTCATGGCGTGGTGGCGTTTCCTCAGAAACTGGCTGGCTGATTATTTTCCACATCATACTGTGATTTTAGACTGGCAGGGCACACGGGGTCACTGAGGGCCGTCTCACACTCTCTTACGCTCTCTCTCTCTCTCTCTCTCTCTCTCTCATTTTTCCCTGCCAGTCAGTATCGATAAGTTACACGCTCTGGGATCCGAAGGGGAAGATGAGGGTGTCCCCTGGGCTGCAGAAGGACAGGACCTCTATAAGGCTGGGGGCCAGGGTGAGAGTACCCTGATGCCAACCGAGGGCACTGAGTCACGAAGCCCCATCCTGCACGGCTGCTCCGCCAGCCTCAGCCCAGAGCACCACTGGCACGGGGAGGAGAGAAACACCCCCAGCAGGGATGGGACGGATGGGGCAGTGACATCGCTGAGAGATCAGACCTCGCTGGTTTACGGTAAACACACTGCTCACACAAATCTGACAAAGAAAACATGAATCATATACAATTCCCAATACAATTCCCAATACAATTCCCCAATGCTAAACATCATCTTTTAGATTTAAATTGGCATCGCCACAATAATTTTAAGGAGATAATTCTTATTAACTATTGCAATTCTTATGAATAATAAACACAATAAGCCTTTAATAATTCACTCTCGGCCTCTAAGTTCAATATGAAACCATCCAGCTGTTATCAGTTTATCTTCTAGCCTTTGCGGTATTTACTCCTTGTCTCACATAGCAACGTCCCGCATGTCGTCAAAGAAACAACCTCCCACGAGTGAGGTCGGAACCCGTCTCGTAGCATTGAGGATTCGGCACAATCGCCTAGAGATCGTCTTGTTCTACCGACGCTTGTAGCCGGGACGTGAGAATGTCTAACCGCTCACAATTCTCACCCGCTGCACGGAGTCTATAAAAGCGCTCAGATGGGTCGCCACGTGCCTGCAGCTTCAGAGGGATCCTCTGCTGAATCACAGCTGCGCTCAGGCTGCCAGGGGTCTGTATGGCGGCACTGCAGGGCTGCCGGCGCGCTTGACTAACAAGCCATTACCGAGCTCTTTGCTGCGTGTTTTTTTGTTTTTGCTGCCCGCATGCGTTACCGTGACGGTTCCCAGGTCGCCGCGGCGCTCCGATTCCTCCGCGAGCTTTCTTTTATTTGCGAGTCCGGGTCTTTTTTCCACAGATCCCGGGCAACGCGGCTTTCCCAGTCAGAGCTGCTTAAGGAGGCTTTGGCATGTAATGGTACAGGACCAGAGAAGACGAAAGTCCCATTTTAAAACGTGTATCTGGATACTCCCCCCCCGCCCCCCCACAATAAAAAGAAAAACCACTCAAAACATTCTCCAAAAACACAAGTAACCTTAGACCATATGACATCAACCCCCCCCCCCCCCACCCTCTTAAGCTGGGTTTCCTAAACAAAAAGAAAGTAGAATTTCCCTGTGCTGGGCAGGGTGGGGTGGGGTGGAAGGGGAAGTAGCACATGTGACAGTGATGGTTTTTTTCCCCCCACTCACATGGTCGACGATGTGTCCTCAAGGTCAGGGTGAAGAGACCCAGGGTCTGACCAGTCTGGCTGATTACGACATCCTGCTTCAGCTCACCCGGGGCCAAGGCGGAGAACTCCAGCAGCACAATGGGGACACGCCTGGGCACCGCTGCTCCCCAGGAGGTCACGGCTCACCCAGCGGCCAAGGTACAGCGAAGCACAGCAGGACTGCAGTAACCCAATATGCCAGGAGCGCTGCACTAAGCGTCCCTGAGGGGAGGCTGCTATCGTACGCTCGAGTCGCCGTGTGATTCAACAATCAGCTGCGGGGCTGCCTTATCAGGGTGTTCTACATCAGAGAAATTATTTAGCTTACCAGGTGCATGTAGTCAGGCAGACAGAAATGTGTGAAAGCTGGAAACCACACCCAGAACCAGAGGTGTGCCATCATGGCTGATGTTTATGGTGGCATAGAGCAGTGTTTCCCGACCCAGTCCTCGGGGAACCCCGGACAGTCCATGTTTTTGCTCCCTCTCAGCTCCCAAGCACACCTGTACCAGGTATTCGGTGTTCCTGATTGGCTGAGAGCTGGAAGGGAGCAAAAACCTGGACTGTCCGGGGTTACCCAAGGACAGGGTTGGGAAACACTGGTATAAAGCACTGGGGCATCTGGGGAATGGGAGAACGAGGTGAATATGGAGAATAGGTCAAGCTAGGGAGGGTAGGTGAACGGGGGAATAGAGCAAACAGGGAATTGAGGAAGTTAAGGAATAGAGCACATGGGGCTTTAACGATATGATGAAAAACGCTTTGAGCTTTGTGAGTTTGAGTCATTAAAATTTTCAGTTTAGTGTATAGAATAAGAAAGGTGTAAAATGGCAGGTTGACCTCAAGATGCTAGAAATCAGCACTATCGCTGACCTCCTCAGGTCGACCAAAAAAACTGTAAAGACCTCTAAGAATTCAGTGACAGTCTGTCTCATATTTTTGGTGACAATCTTGAAGAAACGTGACTCAGAGTACAGCCGCACGCCTTTGCCGTCACCTTCGAGGACGATATCCTTCATGTCATCAAGACGAGTTACTTTTAGCTCCTTTACGAAACCAACCCCACCCTTAGCGTTCACACATCTCAAAAACACGCACATAATTGTACATGGTATCTTTCCTGCTGTTTCATTTATTTGACACCGTTCTACAGCATCGGAGTGATGCTTCTTCAGATCCACCTGACCCAGGGCCACTGAAACACCAGAGTCACTAATAAGTATTTACATTTACGTATTTAGGGTACATTCTTGTACAAAGAGACATACAATGAAGCGACTGGCGCATCGCAAACATACAAGGGGTCACTAGGCGCTAAGCTGAGCTTCCAGTGAATGCGCAGGTACAAGTGTAAGCAGCAAAGGAGGAAGAGCTGCACAACAACTTCTTCAAGGGCCAGAGGCGAGACGTAAGAGCTTAGATAAAACTTAAAAACCCAGCCGCAACAGCAGATGCATGGAGCGTCACGTGTTTAGAGCATCACAGGTAAATGGACTGATTCATTCGTGAACTCCACCGATGATCTGATCATTGATTGTAGTGTCCCCCCCCCCACCCCACCCCGTCTTGCAGAGATGGGTCCGGCCAGCCCAGATGCAGTGGGGGCGCCGTTAGCCTGTCCGTTCTGTCAGCGCACATACCAGCGCGACTCCTCCCTGAGGGAGCACGTCCGGTTCTGCCACGAGCGGGACGGTGGGCGGCTGGTCTGTCCGCTGTGTGGCGTCAGCGCCGCCTACAGGGAGCAGATGGAACAGCACATGTTGATGCACACCAACCCACCAGGAAAGGTTGGTGTAAGGCTTTGTCAGTATGTGCACAATGACTTTGCCACCAGTAAAAGTATAACGTGTGTGTGTGTGTGTGTGTGTGTCTCCCCCAGTTCCCAGTGTTCGACAACACCATGGAGAACAGAAGGTTTAAATGCCTGCAGTGTGGAAAAGCCTTCAAGTACAAGCACCACCTTAAGGAGCACCTGCGCATACACAGTGGTACGCTGCAACACCTGATTGGCTCAGCTTGATCCCTCAAATCCTTCTGATTGGTTAAGATCACTCCACTTAAAAATGCCACGTGATGGCTTATTTCGATTGTTTGAGCGGATAATTTTCTTAAGAAGCGACTGCAAAAGCACGATCCAGAGTCAGTATCAGCAAACTAAAGGTTAAGTATCGTTGTTTAATGTGGATTAACTGTGAGCACAAATAATACAACGGAGTCTGAGAGAGTGTTTCTGTCCACTAGGTGAGAAGCCTTATGAATGCTCCAACTGTAAAAAGAGATTCTCCCATTCGGGGTCCTACAGCTCTCACCTCAGCAGCAAGAAGTGTCTGAGTGGGGGGGCGGGGCCAGAGGTGCAAAACGGACAGACATACACCACTTACCTCAACAACTCCTCCCCCACCTCGCCGTCAGGCGGCGGGGGGCGGAACGGCAAGAGGCGCTCCCCGTTCCCTTTCCAGGCACAGTCGGATGGACCCCCCAGGGAGGTGCTGCTCAGGGGCCCGGACCCGGGGAGAGCCTGGGAGACAGCTGCGGAGCTGCCTTACCACGCTGCCCTGCTGGCCCACCTGCCCCCTGGGGGGAAGTTCGAGCACATGCTTCAGGAGGCGCTGCGGAGGGGGGCGCGGGGAGCTGAGGAGGGCCCTACGGGAGAGGACAGAGGGCGTGGCCACGAAGGGGCCAGACAGGGTGAGACGCCAGGGAGCGGCGTGACATGCAACTGGTGTGCACAGCTCTTTCCCAGCCCCGCCGTCCTGCTGCAGCACGAACGCTACCTCTGCGCCATGAACAGGGACGTCACAGAGGCCCTCGAGGGCCTCTGCCGTGGAACCGTTTCCCCCCCGGCCTTTTCCAGGTCCTCCTCGCGGTCACGGGAACCCCGCAGGGCCACCAATGGCTTCTCCGAGGAGGAGAAGTCACCGTTGGCAAGATCCCCATGGCACGGGTTCCCTGGACAGCCGCTGGGTTCCACCCGCTCCCCCCTGCCGCCCCTCCCCAGCCCGCTGGCCGCTCAGCCGCTCTGGCCATGTTCGCGGTCCGGCAGTCCGGCTCACCGGGCCACCCTGCAACCCCCCTCACCCTCTGTCTCGGAGCAGAGGGCCAGCTCCACCTCAGGATTCTCTCCTCCGCCCCTTTGCCTGGACCTATCCGCCAGCACCTCCCCCTCCGGCCGGCCGGCTCCCCCACTCTGGACCCCCGGCTCTGCCGGTTCCCAGAACGAGCCCTTGGATCTCTCGCTGCCCCGGCTGCGGCCAGGCCTCCACAAAGATAGAGGGCGCAGCAGGATTCCGGGAAAGGAGAAAGACTGCCCTAGCAGCCATCACAAAGGACTAACTCCGCCTCTGCACCCTCCAGCGGGGGTCGGATACAGTGTCACGTCGCTGTTCGGAAGTTCCATTTATGGCACAGCGCACCCCTTCTTCAACCCCGCCCTGGCTCCCAGCATCGGCGGCACAGCGTACAATGGGCTCCCAGTCCTCACGTCCCCCATGGCCTACATCCGGGAGTCGGACACAGAATCCGTGCTCAAGAAGATCCAACAGGAACGGCAGACATTCATGGTGAGGCCTCGCTGAGTATCAGTAACCCCACGATGTGGATGCACTAGGATTACTAACCGGCACTGGACTTTAGGGTTCCCCGCGGGAAATTTAATTAGTTTGTTTTTGTTATTTTTGTAGTAGATATATTTAGTCGTAAATGACCCATTATTTTACGGTACTAGTAAATGTATAAATATAAATGGATTTCTGATGGGAGCAGAGAGAGCAGGCGAGGTTGCGAGGTTGCACTGATGACTCACACGGCGCATTGTGCCGACCTGCGTCGCTGTGGCAAGACTGAGAGCATTAGTCAGCACTAGTGCCGCCAGCTTCCACGCCGTGACATTTTGCAGACGGAGCTGTTTGCTTTTGCGTGGGCCAGCGACACACATCGAGGGCGCACGGGGCCGTCTGCTGGGGGGAATTCCGGGGCCATTGCTGGTGGGGGCCTCTGCTCCAACCTCGGGGCATGGGGCACAATTCCAACCCATAACCTTATACTTTTATGTCTTTGGGTTTTCTTAAAAAAATTTTTAAACATGATGTTGGTTTGTGAATGAACCCTACAATTTAGCAAGAAACAGAGCCCAGGGCGACATCAAGGTGCGGAGGGACCGCACAGCTATGCAGGGGAACCTGGAAACATTCGAATTCACCCAACTTCACACGTCCAAAGGCTGGAACGCCGGCATTCCGTATTTGTCCAGGAAAACGCGAGATATCCAAACTCCCTTGTGTTTTGTATTTTGACGCATCAGGGTGAAACGCTGAGCCGCAACTGCCTGGAATACTTGTCGGTGATGGAGGACGGCTTGGAGGGAGGTGACGGGGGCCCGGGGAGGAGGAAGTTGAGGAAGACAGACGAGGGCCTTTATGCTTGTGACATTTGTGAGAAAACCTTCCAGAAGAGCAGCTCCCTGCTGCGGCATAAGTACGAGCACACAGGTAGGCTCTGAACCCCCAACCCCTCACCCCACCCCGCTGTGGATTGTCCCAACCTACCAACTTGGGGGGGGGGGGGGGGGGGGTATCC
>JAODJU010000130.1:2195304-2221105 GCA_026776725.1 Gnathonemus echidnorhynchus
CTACCAACTGGGGGGGGGGGGGGGGGGGGGTTTCCTATTTCCTGTTCTGACAGTGCCGCAGATCTGCTGATCTCCCCTCTCTTTGGCTTTCTGGGCAGGTCGGCGTCCACACGAGTGCAAGGTGTGTAGGAAGGCATTCAAGCACAAGCACCACCTGATCGAGCACTCGCGCCTGCACTCGGGAGAGAAGCCGTACCAGTGCGATAAGTGCGGGAAGCGTTTCTCACACTCGGGCTCCTACTCGCAGCACATGAACCACCGCTACTCCTACTGCAGCCGCGACCTCGATGTCAGCGAGCTTCCTGGCGAGGAGCCGCCACCAGGGGGCGCTGAGCCCTGCCGGCCCCTGGATCTGGGCCTGTCTTTAGCGGGGGCCCCTGCCTCCCTCAGCGATTCCAGCCTGGACGGGGCCACCGGAGTCCCTAGGGAGGAGGAGGATGACGAGGAGGAGGAAGAGGAGGGGGAGCGGCGACACCGGGACAACTACACGGAGGGGAGGGCCACAGTGCTGGATGAGGGGATTCAGCCCACAGATGAGTCACCCCCTGGGGGAGATGAGGACATGTGTGGTGAGGGCAGCAGTGTGGGAAGTAGTGGCCCAGAGGAGCTGGAGGGAGCTAGTGGGAGCGAGAACACCAGTAACTGAGACCAGTACAAGGCATACGTAGCAGGGGATGGCAGTGGGAGTGACTGCAAGCTAGGAAAATAAAAATGACAAGAACAAAATGACAACAGGAGGTGCACAGTCCATAAAAAGGAGGGAATGTTCCAGAACATTGCTGGGGGGGGGGTACAATTAATGGAGGAAGCTTCATTAAATGGATGCAAGGCTGGTGGTTTGTAGAGAAGGGGGGGTCACACAGCATTTTCCTGGAATCAAACAAAGCTTCTGGACAGGCTAGAACAACGGGAGGTGAGAATCTCCCAGTCCCCACCCAACTCCGAGTGGACCCCCCAACTCACGCACAGAGTTGGGCAAGAAATGTTCCCTAAGACTTTAAATTCCAGAACCTACCCTCTGGTCCAGACAGCTTGTTAGGAACCAGAGCACATTTCTGATTACAGTAACACAGCTGGACTCTCTATCAAAAGGAACAAACAGGAATACGATTTTTTTTCACTTCTTCATAAAATGCAAATACATCGTTTCATAGTTTGTCATACTCATGAGACATTTTTGTTTTATCAACTGACTCAGCAGAACTAATCTCTTAGGTGGAAGTTAAATTTGATGACATAGTTGTCGCAGGGGTTCGTTTATAACATTTAAGCCATATAAAAAGACAATCACTTTAAAAAACAAAATCACGGCATGTAACTCTAGATTGATTTTTTCTGAGAAAGTCCCTAAAATGTGTAAAAAAAAAAAAAAGAAAGAAAAAGAATTAGCTAAAATTACACCTCCAGCGGTGCGAACAAAAAAAAAAAAAACATAAATATTAATTAGCACTTCGTTTGTCGCACAAAAGTTGGTGACAAATGCGAGAAAAGAAACATCTCTGACAAACATCCTGCCACATCAGATCGGAAAGAGGGGTATTCCCACCGAGAAGGATCCGCGGCCCCCTCAGCCTCAGAGGTGATGCAACAGCCTCTGTCACCCTGTCGCACTTCTCACACATCTGCTGTCCCTTACTTTCATTTCGCTCCTACCGCTCCTGCTCCTTTTTATATCGACGGTTCCAGCGAAGGTACCCATTTCCTCGCGTTTGGTGCGTTTTAAAACGAATCCGTGTTGAGCAAAACATGGAAAGGGAACAGATCGATTACAATTTTAAAATATGTTTTCTGATAAATTAGGCAGCCGTGCATTATATTGCATTTCAGGAACAGCCACTGATAATCCGTAGCCGTAGATTATTTTACTGTAATGTCTCTCTCTCACTCACACTCACACACAGGTTTAGGGAAGCTGACAAAATCCCAGTTGTGAAAGTACACTTTCATCTGTTTAATTAAGACGTGACACGGTTTTGCTGTTAACCTAAGCAAAGTTCTTGCCGGTTGATTCGTACTCCGCTTCAAGTGCAATTGTCTCTGCAACTTGGGCCAGCATCGCAACACAATTATAGCTGATCGTTTATACGAAATGAGATTGTTTTCTCTTCATCGATCGGATGCTGTTGTACAGCGTTCAGAGCAACGAGCCAGGGGGAGCGACTTGGCCGGAAAAATAATGACAGCCTTTATCCGCCAGCCATGAGCCATGCCCGGGCACACATGCGGAAAGCAGGGGAAATAAATATGAAACCACAGCGGGTAATCGGGCAGAGCCTGTGACGGCTCGGTCCGGCAGCGTTGGTTGACCCGGAGGTGGAGGTGGACCTTCGACCTGCAAACCTCAAACGCGGTGAAGGCCGTATGTTTATCGAGAACATTCTCGGATCCGTTGTTTTTGACACTTTTATTGAGCCCCGTGGAGAAATCCACGTTTCGCCTGCCCCATCTTGCTCTCCATGACACAAAGACGATGTAGGTCTTAAAGGGACGGAAATTTACGGAATAAAACACTCACCTGCTCCCGCCGTGACCTTGGCGGCTCACATTCAGCCGTGTGAAGGCGTCTGAGCGATACATGCCAGGGGCCAGGCGGCATCCAGAAAAAAATGTTGGATTAAAATTGCGAAGGTGCTATTTTTCTGCGTTTTTTATATTCACTTATACTTGGTATGTTTTTTCCCCTATAAATCATCTATTTTGGTGACTTGCGAAAAGGACTTGTATTTTATTTACTCCTTTTAAAATACTTATGCATTGGAAATGTTTTGTATTTTTTATAAATCCACCTGGACATCATTTTCTTCCCTCTTCGCTGATGTGTTCGTGTTATGTTTTTTGTAAATACTTTACTTTGTAATAAAAACGTGTATATAATATAATGCAAATAAGTGCCGTTTGTGTTTTCTTCTGTGTTGGCGAGCCCGACTGAAAACCAAAGAGGTTCTGTAATGACAGACACATTTGTATTCTTGTGTTTTAGATTTTCACCTCTCACAAAAGCTCTCCTCTGCAATTTCATACCAATTACGCAACGGCTTAGAAACCCACGACTGCTTACATGAACATCTAAGTCAAACTGTACTTTGTTATTAACATTTACAGCATTGTAGTTTAAGTCACTATACAGGCCTACGCATAGGCCTACTGTAACCCATCCAAATCCATATAATGTGGAGCATTTTCTAAATCTCTCCAAAAATATGACTGAGATAAAAATAATCTTCCAAAACTGCTAGATAAACAGTTATAAGAGTTTTACATAAATAGGTGACCCTTCACGCCGAAACGAGGCTGTTCGTTGCGGTATAGGTTACCATACAGATCAGGGGGAATTTCTTAACACTAATTTCGCTACTGTAGTGTATAGCATGACATAACAAGTTGTGAGTGGCCCATATCACAGGTTACAGATTGATCACTGCTATTTCGACGCACCACGTCACAGTTAATGAGTAATTAAAATGTTATATTTCGACTTTTCACACCACTTTCCGTTTGTCAAATAAACCCCCTTGTCCCTGTGTTTCGTGTGACTTTCCCTCCCGTCGCTGTGGTCCCCATTTGCATGATGATTCACTGGTAGTTTGCAGCGCTTTCCTTGAAGCCCTGCGAGTGGAAGGACAGACATGTCACAGAGAATGACGAGCTAAATGAGAACGTCAGTACGATGATTTGTACCACAGAAGCGCGTCTTGGCCGAAATCCCCACACGGCCAACACTGCTGATGATAACAATAAACGACAAAAACATATTGAGAGTAATTAAAGTCTGTTGCCTTTCGCTGTCCTCGAGAGTGACATAAAGCACTTGGCCTTTCAACAAACAGAGTTAAACATATAAACACACACACACACAGAGCTACATACATACGTACACATACATATATACACACACAGGCCTACATATATAATGTGACCTTTGGTTTTCACTACCCCGCTTATTTTAAACGAATGTAATGTCGGTATGTAGGGTGGAAATTTAAGACGAAACTAACACGAATCAGTGAATGACAACACTACGAAGGCGATTTAATATCGACTATTAGTTTGTAGGCCTGTCATTTTTTCCATGGCTTTAAATGCATTATGTCCATAATATGTCCAAACAAACATCTAAAACGACGGCACCAAATGAAATAAGCAGAACGTTAATTCAGATCGTTAATACAAAACCAGTTTAAGGAACCGGATGATCGGTACCATTACGGTGAAACGATTATAAAATGGGTTAAACTAAAAAAAAAAAAAAAAAAAAAAGTAATTTTAGGAAAAATTACCGTATTTTTTCCTCAATAAAAAACAATGTGTTTTATTTTTTGCTCAAATTAAGTTTTTATAAAATAATAAATATTATTTTAACCTTTAACCATGCTGATAAAACGTCGCGTCCTTCGTGATTAAGTTATGCTGTTTTTAGTTTCAGTGCATTGACGCACACTCATCTAATCAAAGGGTAAGACAAGTGTCACTGGTCAGCTTTTTTTTTTGTTGTTGCACTGAACGTAATCATAATATATACGCAAAACATTTACGGTACAGCTCATAGCACACAGGCCTATCTCTGATTACTTTTTGAAAAATCAGCAATGAGATTCTGGGCGATTGCGCGATGGCAGCAAACCAGAACCGCTCCGGCCTTTCCAAACAAAACTGCAATAATACGAAAGTAAAAAGAAATAAATATATATTTAAAAGCATTCAGATCCTTGTACATTTTTCTTCTTTCTTGCGCTTTCTTGTCTCCTGCCAAAACCACAGTCAATGTAAAATGACCGAAGCCACAGAATAAGTGGGGGGGGATTCCGCATTTTTTAAAAACATATGTATTTCTATTTTGCCTTTTGTTCCGTTATTAAAAGCAGAAATTACACCAGTCATATGGGAGCGCGCTCTCTCGCTGGAAGACATGCACATACCTTCGCAATGCACGTGGCCCTCACGCAAAAAAGACATCAAAGCAAAACAACAAAACACTGAAATCGGCCACATTCAGGAGATTTCGAAAGTAAAATCGCTCTATGATGTGTTATTGGACACGTTTTATATGCACGATGGAGTGCATTATTGCATGATGATAGTAATTAATATGAGCTTGTGGTTTCGTTGAGTAAAACTTTAACTTCAAAAGCGTTTCTTTTCGACATGTTGTCGTGCATTCTGACATTCGTAGACGGCTTCCAGCTGTGAGGGTTACAACACAACTCCCTTTAAAATTCAGACTATCGTACCGACAAAAAAATGTCAATCGGAAATTAGTAAAATGACCCATGCTTGCCGGAGTGGGGGGGTGATAGAGCCCCAGCATTTTGGATGAGACCATGAGGGTCTAGAGCAGGGGTCTCAAACTCCAGTCCTGGAGGGCTGGAGCCCTACACAGTTTTTGGTTCACCCTCATTTAACACACCTGATTCAACTCCTTGTGCTAATTACCACACAGCTCTTGAGCGGAATCATTTGTGGTGGAACTGGGAAAGAACTAAGCTACACAGGGCTCCGACCCTCCAGGACTGGAGTTTGAGACCCCTGGTCTAGAGGGAAGGTGTTCTGATGTGTGGGTTAGATATGTACTGAATGTCACCAAAGTGTGATAAAAACCTGTTAGACGTTGTGTGTGTGCATGGGGGGGCATTTTTTTGGGCCCCTACAAGCAGAAACGCTATGGCTGTAATTAAAAAAAAACTACAAATGTCATAAGTCTTGTATTTTATTTGGTTACTTATGGTTAAAGTTAGGGCTGGATAGGGGGTAAGGTTGTCATTGTTGAGATTAGGGTTTTACCCATAGAAATGGACAGTTCAGACAATGGTATGAATACAAATGTGTGTGTGTGTGTGTGTGTATCCATAGGAGGCCATTTTGTCTATAGAAATATTTTCATTCAAAGGCTCATAATTGAGGTCATTTTGGTGTAAACTTAATGAAGCTCATTAGAATGGATCACCTTGCTTCCAGCATGCTGTAGCTGAACATTAGTGCTTCCTACAGAGTGCACACATAAATACACAGAAGGGTGAATTGCAATGACAAAAAAAAGCAAAAGTTTGATTGCTTGTTGAATGTCGTCTCAGAGACGTTCCTAACACCTGTCGGTAAGAGCTGTTAGCCTGGAGGACTGCATGGCTTTCATGCTGCATGTCACACACACCCCCACCCCACCCCACCAATACCAACATCACCAGCACAGTTACAAAAAAAAAAAAGAGAGAAAAACAGCACAACACATCCTCTTCTCTTCATGGTGCCAGGCAGCCCTGCAAGTACCTGAGTGAATGAATGGCGCTGTCAATTCACAGAGCGTTCAGTAACACTTAACATCCATCTGTCAGACTCTCCCTGAGCCGAGAGCTAAAACGCACTGGCTGTTTCATTCATTTATAATTGCATGCTAATTCTATTGCTTAGTCATTTGTCATCATTCTTGACTGGCACTGAAGGGTGCATACAGGTGAAAAGCACCACACCTCTCTGTACGGCTCCGTGGTTCTCTTCCTGGTATGTTACTACCGATTTAAATCTTGAGGTCCTTCCCTTGAATTCAGTCCTATCTTCTCCTTTACTTTGCCACCTTTTCTTCATATTCTTCTTCCTTCGGTTTCAGAACTGGAAAGTTTGGAGGAAATGCAGGGGACAATTCTTCTGGGGAAAGGCGAGGGGCCCTTCACTGGGCTCCAGTGTTTTCGGGTCCGAACACCTGATTGAACTCGCTGAGAATGAGCTCCACAGCCTGGTTCTGGTACACCATGTTGACGGCCATGTTGATGGTGTCTCGTTCCGGCCGCATCAGTGTGGGCCCAAAGACGATGCCGATGTTCTGGGTCGTCATGCGGTTTGTGTCTGAATGCTCCATCACTCTGAGCATCAGAGAGATAGAAAGAGAAACAAAGCAAAGCAAGAAGTTAAAAGAGGTTAAAAGAGACACATTACTTCTGTTACCACCAGCTCCTCTATGGTCAAGATGTGCATGAGTCGTTATTTGATGCTTTTAACCAAACTGACTTGCAATAACAGGCTCTGTGTTTCACTCTGGAAACAACAGCCGGCCACCACATGCAACATAAACTGGTCACACATTGTTAACCAGTACACCCCCTTCTGGCCATTCCTAGATAGCGAGGAAATTGTAATGTTTATAAAGAAAGTAGCAGTCAGGGGGTCTTCAGTGATGTCAGGACCCTAATGTACCGGGATTCACGTAGCTGTATTTATAGCCAAAGGAATATGTCAACCAGGGATCACACACAGCTTCAGCATAAAAGCCCGCGTGCATCGGGAAGTCACACCCTCGGTGAGCATTCCGTTCCCCACCGGTCTGCAAACGGCGGTGCCGGCCGGGCCCGTTTTTCTTCCCGCATTTTTTTTCCCCTCTTTTTTTTTCACGGGACCAGCGATGGGTTAAAGCGGGGGGGGATGAGGCACTCGGCTAAAAATGCCATTCCCACAGAGCCACAGGGGCAGCCAGTCGCGCGGTTCAAAACTTCCACATTAAAAAAAAAAAAAAAAAAAAAGAGAGAGAGCGGGGAAAAAATGAAGAGGAAAGGGAAGAAAGGAGAGCGGGAGAGAGGTTCCAGCAGGGGCGGCGGTGGGGCGCTGCAGCTTCCAGCAGACGAGCCGCAGCCATCCCATGGGGCGGGCGAGAGAGAGAGAGAGAGAGAGAAGGAGGGGTGCTCTGGGATGGGGGAGACCCAGGGGTAGAGATGGGAAAATGAGAAACAGAGGCAGAGGCACCAACGCAGAGGAGAACAAGGCAGACAAGCTCTCTACCGCAAACCACGTAACGGCACGACTCGCTGACGCTCTGCTTGCGTTTTTTTCTTAATTTTCTGCTGCAGTCTGTGGCAGGTTTTATCTTGTGATCTGTTTCTTCCTCTTTTTCCTAAGTCCTGTATTCATTCACCTGCGCGACTCTGCGCCCTGTCGTCCCGCTCTCAGCTAATCCAGCACATGTAGAACTTCTCATTCCGCGCAGCACCGGTGGTTTGACGAAACACTCCCCTCTTGTGGACACTCCAGGTATTGCAATTTAGTATAACATAGTAGTTGATCATGTTTCTAAAGCTCAGCGATGCTTCACCCATTTTGGCGGCAACTACTACCCTGCCCCCACCCGTCTTAAGTTTATGTATGATACACAAGTGACTTCAAATAAGGGTTTCAGAATAACAGCTGCTGATTAAGATTTATTCATATAATGCATAGTTACGAGTGTAAACTCCTTAATATTCTCCAACAGCCTGCATTTCTTCAGTGATTTATGACCGATGCAAAAATGCTTAAGTTTCTCATCCAACCCAATAGCTGCTCAGACTGCAAATGCAAAAACTGGCTGTAACCGCAAAACGGGGGCAGCGTGCGACACTACGCATCATTTCAACCACGGACAATTGAGTCGGCCTGCGATTAAAATATTGGGTCTAGGGTTAAAACGCACAATTTGAAATAATTCTCTACATAGTATGCCAAAACCAAAACCATAACCCAATTTACAAAACAAAGGTGAGCTGCAACTTCCCTACATTTTCTCCATAGATGACGCACATTGGTGCCTGCAGCTCTTATGTTATTTCATTATGCAAACATCAATCCCTCCAGCAGCGTTCAGCGACTTTACGGTTCCAAGATCACTCAAAACGAAGGCAGAATGACATGGATTTTCTTCTCCTCCAGGCCAAGTTTTTGTTTTATGACGTGCTGCTTTCACATACAGATTTATGGCCTGGAAACGAAATAACCTTTATCTCTGTCCGCGGTTAAATGGAAACGCCTGCCTTCAAATTCAAACCTTAAGAAAATCCTTTGCAGGCAGCTTTCTTGCTCTACATTATACAGTAACCCCCCCCACACACACAGCTCACCCCCTTGCTCCTACCTTCTCAGGTGCTGGAACATGAAGTGCATAGTGTTTTGGTTGGGCGGCGGCATGCTGTGAACCAGCCATTTCAAGCGATCCACTTTCTCCTGGTAGTCTGGTATCTCTAAAGCACAGGAGGAGATTGAAGTCAGCTTTCCCTCAACACCCAAGATCTTTCAAGAACAGGAGTGTCAAACTCCAGTCCTGGGGGGCCAGAGACCTGCACATTTTTGGGTTTCCCATCATTTAATACACCTGATTCAACTCCTCGCGCTAATTACCACACAGCTCTTGAGCTGAATCCTTTGTGGTGGAACTAGGAAAGAACTGAGCTACATAGGGCTCTGGCCCCCCAGGACTGGAGTTTGATACCCATGTTCTAGAACGTTCTTCCCAGCACCAGGGTGTTTGATGCTGGACCTCTAGGCCACTAACTAGCTATGTTTTTTGTGCTCTAGCAAAGCACCTGGCTAATTATTCTTCTTGTTTTCTGGCTGTAAAATTTGCAATTTTAACTTCATTTACTGCTTCACTGTCATCCCCAGTGCACCATCTCAGCACTGTCCCCGATCCACTGTATCATGGCCCTCTCACTCACTGACTGCCTCAACGAAGTCCGTAAAGAGGCTGTAGGGGACCAATGGTTCTGGAAGCTCCCGAAAGAAGAGCTTAAGGGCACCAGTGATGACATGAATATCCTCCCACTGGATGTGGTCCAGGTTCAGCTTCTCCTCTGCAGCGGAGGGGTAGTGTGGCACAGGAGGGGTTAAGGGGGCATGGAGAGGGGGTGATGGATGGTGAGAGAATAAGCCAGAGAGATAAAGAATTTTAGGGTTTGGAGGCAGGTGTGGAGAAGAGAACAGAGTCAACATGGTGACAAATAAAATGATTCTGATAGCAGGACACACAAAATGGCCACATACATGCACAGCAGCAATGCAGGCAGACACAAAGAGAGCATGCAGGCTTTCTTGGTGATTCCCCGTCTCCGTTTGGCTAAAGCACACCAGCTCTACAGTTCTGGAATACACAAATCAGGCACATGCAGGGAGGGGCGGGGGGGGCAATTGCCCCTTTCGGACGAACAAATGATGTTCCAGGTGCCCGTTCTCGATAATTGATGATTATGTAAAATCTGAGCCCCCCCCCCCCATTGGTATAGAGGGGATACCCCCACCCTCCGACACTGCAAAAATCTACCCAGAAAGCAAAAAGGGGGCAGCATGTGGCTCAGTGGGCTAAACCTGTATGCCTGTAATCAGAAGGTTGCTGGTTCAAACCCAGCCTCAGCCCATGTGTGGGTCCTTGAGCAAGGCCCTTAACCCCCAGCTCCCTGGGTGCCACTACAGGTGGCTGCCCTTTGTGGACAACTTACTCTACAAAGAGCAAGTTGAGGGAGGTGTAAAAAGAGAATTTCCTCACGGGGACAATAAAAAGTATCAATTATTATTATTAAATGTAGCAGTCTGAGCACATGCCCCTTGAAGTCCTCATCAGTTTTAAACCTTGAACCACATCAGCCATCATGTTGGTGGATAAATTACCTTGATAGTTCAGTCCAGTGCTCAGTTACATTTACGATGCTACATAGCTGCTCCTGTTGTAACCATTTGCTATTTTTTGTGAATGGTCAAAACACTTTTATAAGTGTTCTAATAGTAGTGGATTACAAGTAGTTTAACACCACACAGGATGATGAAGGGAGCTAATTATTTGTAGTTCATGCCATTTTTCCTACAATAGTAAGCATTTCTCATACCAAGGTGGACCCCAAATTCCTGGTCTGCTTTTTGTTCCCCCTGGCAAATCCTGAGGAATTCTTCTGTTAAGCGCATGCAATACTACTCATGGCCACAAGATGCCCCCAGAGTAACGTACAAAACGATTTCGCAAAACACGTGGAACAGTAATGGGGTCGCCATAGTATTACGTCCTCGGATTCAATTCACACTTGAATGAACATACATAAAATACCATTATGTGCAGAAATTGCTTTAACTCTATTTACTTATTATCTTTTCAATTATGTCATAAAATTATTTAAATCGAAAGTTTATATGTCATTTTATTAGATAACAATCAGACTTGACGGAAGAGACAGACTTGTTTCATCATTTAGAATCCCACAAGTTAATTGAGCAATTCAGTTTGGGTGAATTCTTCTGATGTGTGAATGGCTCCTTCGAAAATCTTAACAAATCTGAGCACTAACAAGCGCACACTAACAACTGTAAGGCATAAAACGTTTTCCAACACAATTAGCTAAATAACATTATTTTTGCGAAACACATTGCCGGGTTGAGCGGGTAGCGTTAGCGAGCGCTAAGCGGCATGCGCGGGACAGCATGCGCGCGCCATGTCGCGGCAGTGCAGCAAAGCTAAATGCTCATTGCTTAGGCTCTCTGCCGCTACCTTGCGCCAACCCCTCTGGGAACAGAAATCGTCCATCGGTGCTCACTGCCCGCTCTGCAAGGACCAACAGGCGTTATGAAGGGTTGCCATGTCTGTTGGACTCCCCACTGGGAGTCAACATGGGGACAAACAGAATGTAACCCCTCAACTGACCCCCTGCCATTCTCTCTCTATTCCCCCCTCACCATGATTCACAGTGAACCGCAGCTTCTGAATGACTGCCAAGTTCCCACTGACCCTGTAGATCCCATCAGTCTCCAGCCCTAAAACACACAAGCGAAAAATCATGAAGGACACACCTCAAACGAAACACTGGTTTGAATCACAAACTGTCCACATTGATCCCACTCAAAACCAATCACCAAAGTCTCACCACCACCAGAGATGTGACTGACTCAGTTCAGCACTCCTGCAGACCACTCACTTTGTGAATTACCTATTTGAGTCAGAGTGGCAGGTAAAATAAACATTTAAAAATATCGCTGTATCATCTAAGGGCCTGTATTTACCAGTCAAAAACTGATTCACCAGTTTCATTAAATATTTAATATCATTCATTCATTCATGTTCTGTACCATTTGTCCCATTCAAAACACAAAATACCTGCAAATACTGGACACATGTTAAAAATGCAGAAGTATATTACATCGAAGTAATTATGTCCAATTATAAAAAAGTTATCTTGATTTATAGACAAGCAGAGTTGGACCGGCTATCTGGCATACTGGGCATTTTTCCAACTGACCGATGGGCATGTGGGCTGGCAAAATTTAGAGAGGGGGACCCCTAGATAGCAAAGGCAGATATTACCATGGGGGACCAGGGTACCCTGCCCAGGGCCAATTTTCAGTCCCAACCCAACCCTACAGACAGTCCATGTTAGCAAATCTGTTATAGGTTTAGCCAAATTGCTAATGATCCTACAGTATTGGGTGTTAGCGTGTAGCTCATTGCATCAAATGCTAGCGCCTTATGGGCTAAAGCAGGACCCACCTCTCCTCTCCACGGCCTCCGTGCACATTTTGACGAAGCGGGGCACTGTGGTCTTCTCTCTCTCACACAGCGTCTCCAGGCGGCACCCAAACACCTGATCTGTGTACAGAGACCGGGGGACACCAGGTGTGTTTGCGCGAACGTATTAGCGAGAACGCATTAGCGTGAGCGTGTTAGCTTGATGAATAGCAAGGCATCCGCCTGCCTCACCCTTAATGAGCCCCTTCTCCTGGAGAGTCTGTAGGGGGGGCCTCTTCTGGATGAACTTCCTCAGCCGGCTCTTCACCCGCTTCTTCTCTGAGGTCTCCAGGTTGGACACCGAACGAGGCACTGTGTGGGCAGGGGGGGGGAGAGGGGATCAAAGAGAGCGGTCTATAGGAGGGAAGACGCTAAAAGATGCCAGGACCACCTCGGGCAGCAGCAGCGGGAGGGCAGTGGCTGTACCCTTTCTGAATTTCCAAACCATATACAAACAGTATTTCGAAATTTGGAGAAAATGATGAAATAGATGAGACGTAATAATATGATGTAGACAATGTGTTCCTATCAGTGACCGAACTTGCTCACATACATATTTGTCTTCTTGTGACTCCCATCCTGAGGACCTAAGGCAAAGCATCTATCTATCCATCCATCTGTCCATCCATCTACCAACTGCTTATCCAGGAATGAGCCTGGGGCCCATCTCAGTTACTGGGCATGAGGCCGAGGAACACCATGGATGGAATGATGGTCCAGCAGAGGGCATGCACACATGCTCACACTGTGGACAATTTTGACATGTCAAATCTCAAAAGTAGAGGTCTTTGGACTGCAGAAGGAAACCTTAGTCCAGGTTGGAACTCCGAACACGTGGAACAAGAGTGGGATTAGAACCCATGACCATTGTAATCAGAGGTGTTACAGCACAGCTAATGCTACAATGCATTATTCCATTGGTCCCCAGAACTGGAACTTAAAAACACTGATCAACAAAATCCTCAAATTTTGGAATCAGCTACCCTAATATAACCATACTTGTAGTGGTTTGAGATGTTATACTGAGTACAAGGGACCCTGCAATGCTGGCTGTTGTTGGAGTTGTGTGGATGTGACAATATGAGTGTACAACCAAGGTGTCCTGAAGTACTGGCCCGCAAGCCGGAGACTGTTCTATCCAGCCTGCAATGTGCTTTTTAATCATTGTTAAATCCGGCTCACTGATGGGTGTAATGTCAATCCACCCAGCAATGCCGATAAAACAGTACTCATTTTTTGACACGTTTTAATGTTATGTATCATTCGAAATATATAAGGAAATAAAAACCCTCAACCACCGCTTGAACCGAAGATCTCATAGGCAGCGCCGATGTGACCCGGGCGGCAGGTGGTGATGGCAGAACGGTATTGTGGGTAGGAGAGCGAGGCTTACAGGAGGACCTGTGCCCGGATCGGCCTTCGTCCTCGTCCCCGCTCTGGTCCAGCATGTCCACACTGCTGGACCTCCGCAGAGAGTAGAGCAGCACATTGTCCAGGGGGTTCTCGCGGTCCTGCGGCGAACAGCCAGCCAAGCAGTTCAGACACTCATGTACACTCGCAAGCACACGCCCAAGCGTCAGAATCAACTGGCGACTCACCAGCCGGTCGATAACACTGTGCAGGGTGTTAAACCAGTCCACGATCACAGAGTCCGTCTCTGACTGCAGCAGGAACTCATTCCCAGTGACTGTTCTTAACTGGAAGGAGAGGGAGGGGGTTGGAATTTTCTGTGAGCGTCAGTGCCAAAAAAAAACCAAACACCATCACCCCACCCCCCCCCTGCACAGAGCCGTGTACAACAAGCCGCACACTCACTGCTGGTGGCATGGGGAGGAAGTGGTCAAGAATCGCTTAAGAAGTGATGAAACACAAAAACGGAGAAGGAAGACGAGATGCTGGGCGATGCAGCGATGTGTGCCAGCCGGCGAATGTTACACAAACTTCAATGCACAGACTGCCATCGAATCGTAAAACACACGGGGGGGCGCCACACGGGGGGGCACCACCCCCACATAGCGCTGAACCTGCTCGTCCCGTGAACCCAGGCTGAGCTGGCCCCCCCCACCATCCGCATTCAAAGGTACCCCAAATCTTTTTCTAATTCTCCGACCCCTATGTATACAATAAACAACCCCCGTCCCCTCCAGTAGATTTTGGGGAAACCCCTTGTGTTCTGCATACTCATCATTTCAGGTTATTTTCCACACCCCTGCCTGGCACTTGACCTGCCCTTATCACCAAATCAGTTTGTCCGGTTCCTCAGCATACCAAGCAACATTTACTGCAACGGCCAAGTATATTTGGTGCTCTCCAGCTTCCTCCTTCTCTCTCTCTTTATCTCTACCACCCTTCTTCCTTCCTGGTTCCTCTTACCCTGAAGACATTCTTCTTGCTGGACAGCTCGTTGGCCCAGTGCAGCTGAGCCCCACGCAGGTCCACACTGCTCTCCGGCTTGCTATTCCCAGGCCTCTGCGTGAAAATCACCCCACAGAGGTCAAAGGTCACAGGGATCCCCAGCAAGGCCACCCCCCCCCCCCCCCCAAGTCCTACGACAAATATAAGCGCAGCTCTCAAGTTTTTACAGAAAACATCAGAAAGAAGAAACACGACACCCACAAAATCCCAAACACCGAAACATTCGGGGATTCGGGGCCACTGGGATTTTTCAGAATGACTCCGCTGTGGAAATCGGAAATCTGATGAGATGTGCTGGTTCAAAGTCTATAACCGGCCCTGAACGCAGACGGAGGGACCAAGATTGGATCATATGAAACACAAAGGGCTTTGTTCGCACCCGCACCTCGTGCCTGGGGCCATCGGTGGAAGCACAGCTGATGTTTAAATATCCGCACAGGGAAATGCCTGCGTGCGCAAAGGGACAGGTCCCGACGATGACAGTCAATGCATTTCCCGGGCTGCCCCCAGGGCAGAAGCCAGGATGATTTTACCGTAACAGGGCTGGTTCTGAGCTACGTAATTTACCTGCACATGGGACAGGGGGTGGGGGGGTGTTAGCTTGGCGTGTTTTTAGTGCGCCGTGTTTGTGATCAGCTTGATGATTCAAATCCCATGGTCACCAGTGTGATTTCACCATTGGGCCCTTCATCAACGCCTTTAAACCTTTTAATTTTATCTCCAGGATCGGTCCAATATAGATACCAATTAAGTGTGAATAACTTCAGAGTATTGGTGAGTATTGCTCAGTATCTGTGAGTATAGTCTGGTATGATGTGTATGAGTATGATGATACACTGCCTTCCTGTGAGTGAGTCTGGGTCACTGCAGCGATGATTGGTAGCGATTATGAAAAGATTATGTCTTATGTCAGCCTACCCAGCTGGAGGGTGTCTGAGACTTGGGGTCCTTGAAGAAGACCAGGCTGTTACCCACCAGAACCACCCAAGAGGGGCTCCAGTTCTTCCTGGGATGGGAGACAAGTAAGGAATAAAAGACTGATCTGTTACACACAGGTATACAGGAACACACACAGGGAGACACACGGGGACACAGTGGCTGGCCGGGACACACTGACAGACAGGGACAGACGGGGACACACTGACAGACGGGGACAGACTGACAGACGGGGACAGACAGGGACACACTGACAGACGGGGACAGACAGGGACAGACGGGGACAGACAGGGACAGACGGGGACAGACAGGGACACACTGACAGACGGGGACAGACAGGGACACACTGACAGACAGGGACACACTGACAGACGGGGACACACTGACAGACGGGGACACACTGACAGACGGGGACAGACAGGGACACACTGACAGACGGCGACACACTCTATCCCAGATACCAAAGCCATAAGGTGTGTGATACCCGATACCCAGTAGGGCATGCCAGTCCATCACAGGGCACAGACAGACACACTCACACACTACGGGAAATGTAGTCACACAGATTAGCATAACTGCACATCTTTGGGCTGTAGGCGAACACCGACGTAACACGGGGAGAACATGCAAACTGCACACACAGAAGCAGAGGTGGGATTCAAATACCCTAACAAGCTATGAGGCAACAGCGCCACCCACGGAGTGAGCCCTTGACGAGCCACCTCTCAGTGCAAATCAGTTACCTCACTGGGTTTAATGGTTGGATTGACTTCTATTCAGAGCCTTTTTTAAACCAGCTTTCTGGGATGAAACTGACAACCTTACAAAATCACTCTTTGAATGTTTCTCACACCGATTCCCGTTTGCACATTTGGCAGTGGGAATCACCGCCGCATTTCATATCCTTAGAGTTTGACAGTATTTTTTAAACTCCCGAAAACATTTTGATGCAGCAAACTATTAAGCGGTGTGCAAGATTGGGATTTTTGGAGTTGTATTAGTTTTCTTGTTTTTGTAGCATATTAGACATCATGCATTGTTAACTACCTTAATGAAGACTTTCAACAAAACGTAAAAGACTATTTGTGATAAATAAAAACTATTTAGGCTCTCTGAAAAGCAACGGAAACCAAACTGAAATACACACTGTAAAAACTCTGACACACTGCACACAGGTACACGCTGAGGGGCGTAAGAGAGAGTTTGATATCGGGGGCTGGGGGTCACAACTTAATAATTTAAATGCAATAATCTGTTTTTTGGGGTGGACAAATGAAGCCTAATTAAATATTGGGGGGGTGCACATCCCCCCATCCTCCCTAGTTCCTACTCCTCCTTTACACCAACCTTACACCCACGATACATCACAACATAAACAGTATCCAAACGCCAATAAACAAGCAGACACGAGCCGTCGGCGCCAATGGAGTCCCGTTGTGACGAGTGCGCTGATTCCGGAGTGCGGAGGCTCACCTCAGCTTCCTGCCGCCTTCCGCGATCTTCGTCTTATTCAGCATCCCTGCTTTCTCCAGCTCCTGCAAGGATCAGAGGGCAGGGAGGCGCAGGGAGTCACTGCACAGCGCGAGCCGGCCTGCTTTCATCTTTGCCCAAATGCAGGAGGGAGAGGCGGTGGACTTTGAAGCAGGTTACTGTAGATGAATGGGAGCCTCACCGGGGTGATGATGATGCTCTCAGAACCATCCACACAGCTGTCCAGGGAGGGCTGATCTGCATCCCTGCTGGTCACATGACCGGTCACATGATCTACACAGAACTGGCCCTGCAGGGAGGGGAGAGCGGGGTCGTGAAAGGGAGCGACCACACGGGGCGACTTCCTGTGAGTGACCTGGTGCCGGTTCGGGACGGGCGACTACCTTCGCATCCTGCAGCAAGGGCAGCGCCAACGGGCGGCTTCCACTGAGCTGTCCTGTCTTCCCTGACAGGGCAAAAGGGTGCTGGGTATCATCCGAGTTCAGGGAGGTGTCGCTGAGGCCGTCTGAGGAGGTGGCCCGGTTCATGTCCTGTGTGAAGGCGTGTGGAGGGGGCAGCATTAGACACAACAGCCACTTTCAGTATTTCAGTCACTTTACTTATCCTCATAAGGTTTCCACATCGGTCCACCCAGAATCAGTTGACTGGCATTCTCTTTGGGAGGGGTACCACACCAGACCCTGCCCCCCCCACCACCCACCAGCCAGCACTCAAACAGCAGCCCCTAGAGACCCACTGTTTAGGAATCACAGAAACAAACATAGTACAATGCACGTGTGAAAAAATGCTTCTGGGACAAGTCTGGACATTTCTTGCAGTCATTAAGTTTGTCATTTTTAACGAGGGTTTAAGTCCTTTAGGATATCGTTAACACACCATGACATCACGACTGCCTTTAGACCTTCTGTGTAAAATCAGGTCAAGTCCAGACCTGAAATTCACTGTTCAGTTACGGATGCAACATATTCACATCCATCGATCACCCCTCCGAACATCCGTTAAAAATAACAGTCACAATTTTCCTGTCTGTCTTGAAAACAGCCATAGTGACTAACAGATAAAGTCATCTAGTTTTTGTTGAGGGAAGCACCAATCCGATACTGATATCACATATTGGTATCGGGTATCAATGACAATGGGGCCGATTTATGAGACCGACCTATTCAGTTCTATGTCATTGTACGTTAATGTCCACCTGCACATGCTACCTTTTGTGTCTGCAGTGTGCCAGTAGAGCAGTACATTTTGCTAGAAGGTGCTGCACAGTCAGCAATTTGGAAATAGTTCATATGTGAAGTTGTTACGCCAACATGTTCTACAGCTGCTTGCAGTATCTGCAAAGTCAGTGTTTCAGTGGGTGGCGGTAACACTGCCAGTTATAACGCAGCTGACTTTATGTGACCAAAGCCACTGTCAGTTAAAATATTTAATAGTAGTAGCCTTAGCTGATACCTAATTTTTTTATACTGTCCAGACATTACACCATAGCATACAGTATTTTGATGGTTTTTTAAAAGCAACGCTATTCCAGTATTTTGAAATACCCAAGGATACAGTTCAGCTGCAAGGAAATACCGCAGTACGCCGTTACTGTTACACTGTCTGAGCCTAAGCAGCAGCCGTACTGCATTAATAAGTGTGTTTTTGGTTCGTCTTCATGACAATAATGTCTTCAGTTACGAAGGTGTAAAACCCCAATGTGCAGTATCTGTGGTGTAAGTGGACTGATGGCATCATACAAGTGATTCTTAGGAAAAGGGATACAAACTGACATCACTGCAGGGTATCTTTGTACCAGATCGAAACACAATGACTAATATTGTCTGCCAAGTGTATTAAAATATGACAAAGCAGGTCGGATAATGCGACAGGAATCGGCTGATTTAGGGGGTGACTCAGATGTGCCAGTGAGGTGATGCACTTGTTGGAAATACCTCTGATGTACCCCCCCCCCCCCCCACCAAAAAAAATAGACCCTTTTTTTCTCCAGGAAACAATTATCTGCTATTATAGCAGGAAACCGTTCTGCTGACCGATAGTCAGCATTAATCACCTGATTAGTGGATGAAAATAGCACTTTAAAATCAGATCATTCTATTTGACTTCAACTTAAACACAATTTTGTGGAAGACAAAAATTTTGATACCATCTGTGAAAAAGTACTTGGTATTGGCTGATACCCAAAGTCCAGGTATTGGTAATTGCGATTGGATCGGTGCAACCCTAAGTGATAATGTAGTATATATAGAGAAAAACACACAATTTAACATTAGAATTCATACAAATGAATAATAAAATATTTTAGAATAAGAACCACTTCTGTTCACCAAAAAGTTAGTTATATCTTGTGGGAAGGCTTCAGTTCCAAGCCTCATCTCGGAGGCATCGCAACCATTCCAAATATTTCTTAATTAACTGAGCTGGTGGCGAAATTAAATTGGTTAATTTGATGACGTACTGATTAGCCAAACAAGGTGTGCTAGTGGTTGAGTCAACAAGTACACGAGTATATTGGCTGGTTACTGTAAGTACTGGAGTGAATTTCAGAATGGTTTTGAAATGACCGACACACTGTGATATAAAACCATCATCATTTCACACCAACATGATCATTTAAATATAAATTTCATTGTCAGACTTTTGCACTATGGCGAATATTGTATGTTCAGCCCACATGGGTGACCAAGTGTGAATGAATGTGAATGGTGAGTGTGCCCTGCGATGGGTTCACACCCCATCCTGGGTTATTCCCCGCCTTGCACCGTAGCGTTGGAGATCAGCTCTAGACCTCCACAATCCTGCACTGGACAAGTGGGTGCAGGAACGGCATGGATGGATGACCAGGTCTCATGTTAATGCGCGATTCCCATATGGGAATGCCGGACTTTCCCTGAGCGATACTGGATCTGAAGGCAACACGAGCCTGCAGGAGACAGAATGATGCGACAGTACCGGGACGAAAAACCGATCCACGCTCACGCGCCTCAAAAAATGAAGTTCTGCTTTCACACCCCCCAACCCCGACTCATTGTCCTCCCCCCAAAAGAGAAAAGGAGGAGACTCCATCTGAAAGCACTGTGACAATGTGACAGGAGGAAGAGCCCAGCAAAGAATGAGAAAGGAAACAACGATCGACCACACACTCTCGCTTACCTCCAGACTCTCGTCGGTGGGGAAAATATCCATTCAAATCTACTTTCCTCCTCTCGAGACAATATCTTCCTGTTTAACAGATGTACAAGTGAGCGAGCTTAAAATTTCCATCAGATGTGGCGGCATTTCCGCCACTGCACAGTCATCGAAACAGGGCTGCTTCTCCCTCCAGAAATACATAAATTACCACCTGCTAAATTCAAACAAGCAGCAGCTAAATCTGAAAAAAATTTTAGATCCGGGCGAAAGACGTGTCAAACGGTTCAATTCTCTGCAAACGCACACCATCGCGTTGCTGCAAATGGCTGAGAAACACAGACTACATTCTATATACCGAGGATCATTTCAATTACACATGGAAGAGTGAGTTTAGTCACTTAAAATCTGTTACACCACATTTACACACTGAAACAGAGGCTCTGACACGCTGACACAGTCAGGAGCGAGCGCTGAAGTTTGACACACACTGTCACACACGGGTACGGCTGAGAAACTTTCACCAGAGTCATTTTTAAACAAGATGCTGCCTTCTGCCTCTAACAATCCTGAGCGGAATAAAGATAACGATTAGGTCAAGTTAATTTATACACACGGCCGTACGCAAATACACTCACCCTGGACTTGTGGTTCGACAAGTCACCCAAGTCTGACTGCAGTCCAGGAAACAAACAAATCAGCTGTAAGCTATTCCTCACACACAGCGGCAGTACGAGCGCACGTGTGTGTTTGTGTGTGTGCGTGCGCGCACCAGCATTCAGGAGGGTGTGTGCGGCAGAGCCTCAGGCTGAAAGAGCAGGACACACACACACGAACCCGCGCACGCACATACACGGTCCCCTGTCGACACCCCGCACTCCTTCTCTCCGAGGGCATTCACTTCCTCATTCTACCCGGAAATCACGTGAAGCTAAGGGGTGTCAAACACCACTCATTACCGCAGGGTGAGCGAGTGGCCTTTTCGAGGTGGAAACCACAGCGGGCTGAACGAGGCCTAGAAGACCTGGGGGGCCCAAAGGACTGGCATCACGCAGAGACGGGGGCCACCGGTGACAGACCACCACCCCTGATACTAATTCATCACTGGCACTTTAAACTTCAGCACCATGTCCTACCTGTATGATGTCATATTTTGTATAGTTCTTGTATATTGTATGATCCATCCATCCATGCATTTATTTTCTGTACCCATTTATCCAATGCAGGGCCGCAGGGGTGTGGAGCCTATGCAGGAAGCTGCAGGTGCAAGGCAGGGAATAACCTGGGATACGGCACCAACTCAGCATAGCATAGACCAGGGGTGGGCAGTCTTATCCGCAAAGGGCCGCTGTGTATGCGGGTTCTCACTGCAGCCCCCTAATTAGATTACTAATTAGAGGACTGATTGGCTGAAGAGTCCTCACACCTGGGTTTGAACAGCTGACCTAAAGGTTTTCCCAAATACCTGCATACACACCGGCCCTTTGTGGATAAGATTGCTCACCCTGCTATACTGTACGATTGTGTTCATTATTCTGTTATTTGATATTTTTTCCTCATCGTTACATGAGGTACACTGCACGAGGTACACTGCACGAGGTATGCAAACCAATACTTGAACAAATGGAAATAAAAGCTTCTGAATCCTTGACTGTAGGAAGAATGTCACAGCTGAGGGGGTCGTTTATCAAGATTAACCTAAACAAAGCACTGGATCTAGATTATAACACTGAGGAAAAAACAGACAACAACAATAATAATGCCATTTGCATTTTTCACATTAATATCCCCATAATGTGCATCCTCCATTTATCTGTGTCATGGAGCTCAACCCAAATATGAACATTTGCATTTAAATATTCTTCACAGCAGCGTGGAGGCAGACAATATAAGGCTCATAATTAGTATACAGATGGAAACGAGTTTACAGGAAACACGCATAGGCCTCGTTTAAAAGGAGCAGGGTGTCAAATGCGCCATCTGCCTGGCACTAACGTCGCTAAATTAATTAATGTAAACGATGACAATTAACCAGGCATTACTTAGCATTCTCATTTCACCATTTCCGATACATTGTACAAGATGCAGACATCTGCGTGTGGAATTTGCCCGGATGGGCCTGGCCAGGCGCTTGTACCCAGAGCCAGAGGGCGATCCGAGTCGGCATCCCGACCAGGAAGGGCCAGACAAGGAGAGAAAGGCGGCAAAGACACGTCCACACACAGACACACACACACAGACACACACACACACACACAGACACACAGACACACACACACACAGACACACACACACACAGACACACACACACACAGACACACACAGACACACACACAGACACACACACAGACACACACACGTACCCTGATGCCTTTTCCAGGGCTGAGGCCAGCCAGCGACAGGTGGTTGGTGTTTTGGCTGAAGGATCCTATTCCTCCTTGCATGGGACTTGCCTGAAACGATCAGAGGAGGTCTGTTAAACCCCAACAGTAACTGCGGCTTCCCCGTAGGCTCCCGTTCTTGTCTCTCGCTCGCCCACGTTGCCAACGGCGACAAAAACACAGGGCTGCCGTTACCTGGCTGCGGCCTCGCCGGGGTGGCTTCCAGGAACGCTCACCGCTCACACTGTTGACGTAGAAGCAGCGGCCAGAAGCTGGATCCCGGTACTGCTTCCACATGTCCAGCACCTGCAGGGGGCGCTGGTCCAGGGCCGGGCTGGGGGGCAACGGCTGATGCTTCACCCCCTGCTGGTTACCATAGGACAGCGATTCCTGGGGGATGTGGCACGGTCCAGCTGGCTGTGGAGTCAGAGCAATGCCATTAGGAGACTCGGAGACACCCCCAGGAACCATGCAGGTACAGACCAGCATCTATGTCCCTCAGAAATCATCTCGATCTGGACCACCGCTCACTAGGATCTACATCAGGTTACCGGTGGACCAACCAAGCCTCTGAGAAAACCTCCCCAATTTTAAGTTCATCTGTAATCCTATTATAACTTCAAGGTTTTCCTGTAGTTCGTTTATAGCTTGCTGTAGATTAAGGAACAAGGGCACCACATCAAAACAGTGAATTCAGTAAAAGTGAGGGGGTTTGCAAAGTGTATATGGGCAAGAGGCACGAGGAAACAGGAAGTCAGCGAAAGACTGAGTATGAATTAGGTTGGGACCCAACCGAAAAAAAAACCTCCAAAAAAAAAAAAAACCTTTAAAAATGGCTGATAGTTTGTCTAAGCCATGTCAGTATAGTGTGACTGGCAGGGTCAAACTGAATTTGACGCCGTTAAACCGCAGAGAGTGCGGTTTCAGTTTTGCCAATGCACGGGTCCGTTGTACGCGTCTGCTAAGCATCAGTACTGGTCTGCTGCAGAAAGCGACGGGGGCGGGGAGTGTGTGGAGAGCGATCGTGTCAAGCACTAATGCAAACAGCCAAGCCGTGCAGTTTGGAATAAAATACATTTCTGCTACTATAAGATTAGGGAAGCACATAATTAACCATAAGATGTGCAGGTGTAAGTTGCACGCGAGGATAACACGTGTTTTCCTAAACGAACGATGTCCGGCGTTTATATGGGTGTATCGGATACTTAGAGGGCACTTAAGGTGCCTTTTGTTACCATCGTTTTAACCAGACTAAATGACATTAACTGTGTGCTGACTGAGCGGCCCAGGAGATCACCAAGCCGCCAGAGATCTGCGTCAAAACCCCTCGCGACCCTGTCAAATTCTCCATACAATCCGTCTGACCAGCTTTCTAAAACGACACTCCTACGTTAAATTACGTTTTAACTGCATCAAAATCATTTTTGGCTCATAATCGTTAGCTATGTAGATGCAAAGAGTTCAAATAGTTGAAAAGATGCATTTTTTTTCTTTATAGTTTGAAAACGAATTGCCATGTCCTGAAATGCATCATGGACTAAAAAACGCTGATTAGATTTCCTACGAATACCACATCAGCATTGATAATGCATCCGCAGGTCAGTAAACACACGCGAAAATCCCCCTTCGCCTCATCTTACGACGGCGGCACCGTTCGGCTGTGCTTCAGATAGCCACCAGAGGGCAGCATAAACAAATCCCTCAGTAACATCTCCAGCTTTTCTTAAGGTTACAAAGATTACAGCTAAAATACCTTTAACGTCCTCGAAACCTTTGTTCAACGGCTTTTGACGCACGCCCCCGGTTTGCCCGCCTCTTTCTTATGAGATGCAGCTGTGCGATATAGGAACGTAACCTACGAGGCTTCAAGAGGAAATGGTGGTTGGGTTCGTTGTATTTTGTGTATTTTGTACTACATGCTTTCCGGCTTGTTTGGACTGCGTGTGTCAGTTCCTCTCTCACCGCAAAGCTGCCTGCACATTCATCTTCACCCCCAGAGCCTCTAAAACTGCGCTTTTTTTTTTTTTTTTTCTTTTTTTTTTTTGTGCAGGCTGCAAATATGACGAGGTTCCTTAAGTTAGGAGCTTAATTTGGGAAGGGATTACGGGTGTGCACACGAGGGCTTGAGTCACGATGTTCCAGCTGTAAAATCAGCAGTATTAAGTTCAGCAGAAAACATCTAAAAATAAGATCCTGCAAAAATAAAATCAAGACAAGTGTAGCTGAACGTTTAAGTGTCATTAGCTGTTAGTGGCAGATTCCAGCCAGGAACTTTTATACAAAAATTAGACAGTGACGAGGAGCATCCACCCTCATCGTAGCTGAGTCCTAGCAAGATCGAAGCACACACTGCCTTGTGCAGGGGTCTCAAACTCCAGTCCTGGAGGGCCGGAGCCCTGCACAGTTTTTGGTTCAACCTTATTTAACACACCTGATTCAACTCCTTGCGCTAATTACCACACAGCACTTGAGCTGAATCATTTGTGGTGGAACAGGGAAAGAACTAAGCTATACAGGGCTCCGGCCCCCCAGGACTGGAGTTTGAGACCCCTGGTCTTGTGGGACAGGAGCTTCTGACCCGAATGTGGCTCTAATCCCCTCTTACCATGCTTAGGGATGGGGTGGGGAGGGGGTTTATTGGGGGAGCCGTGAATCCATTAAGAAAGCGGGGGCTGTGGCGCACTGCAGCACATGACCAGGCACCTGATGGCCAACCCCCCCCTCACCAGCCGCACTGCGCTTGTGCACCCATCCCCACCTGTCCCCCGAGGTGGTGGATCCGTGGTGAGACCTCAGCACCACAGTCGCATTTGAAGCTACGGCCCCAAATGTAAACCACTCTTCACACAGCACACGCCTCAATGGAAGGATGGTTGTCGGTTCTAATCCCAGCCACAGCAAAATAGGCACATAACCCCCCAGAAATTCGAGAGGGGCACTGGATAAAAGGTTGACGCTGTGTGTGTGTGTGTGTGAGAGAGACATGATCAGACATGCTAAAAGACGCATTCCGATGTACCTGTACTTGCAAATGACAAATAAAGCATTATTTCATGTTTTTTTAAATTTTATTTGAATAGCCAGGAGTGTGTGAGTCAGATTCTTCTGACTTGAACTAGCTGCTAGCTTAGAAGAATGAAGAGCAGAACTCCCCCCCCCCCCCCCCCCCCCCCCCGCC
>JAODJU010000130.1:2225679-2246074 GCA_026776725.1 Gnathonemus echidnorhynchus
GATTGCACCCACGTCGCACCAGCGAGGGGGTGCGCACCTATTCCAGATCAGCTGGTGTTGACAATGGGCAGCAGAGAGCGACTGGGGACTGGAGCTTGATGTGACCATTGTCTTCCAGCAGACAGACGGTCTTTCTCCGCCAAACACGTTGCTACAGCACAGCCCCCATCAGGTCGCTGTTTATTCCCAGCGCACATGAGATCTGTCCGCAGATTCGCATTTGCATAGATTACAGCGCAGTGCTGCCATGCTTTCTGTGTGTGTGTGTGTGTGTGTGTGTGTAAATGGATGATAAGATGGATTTGTCTCAGGGACTAAATCAGAGCGGCTTCTCCTCCCCCTTCCCCCTTCCCTGAAAACCCAGACGAGATGCCCTTTGGACCGTGACACCCCAGGGAGCCAGGTACGAGAGCGCCTGCACATGGACGACGGGCCCATAGCGCTGAGACTTTGACTTGTGGGCGGAGCCACGCTTCAGCAAACACGCCGTGTCAGTTTTGGATGCAACGGCCACAGGTACATCCGTCAGAGAGACAGTGAGATGATGGTTGCAAAACCGGCCAGCTCTTCCTCGCCTTAACACACAGTACCCCTTACGATTCAGGATAAACCGACATAACCCCTCTATGATTCAGCCCCCCCACCCACCGGAGCAGTCAGCTGTGCCCCAGGCTTGATCAGCCTGCCTCGACCAGCCGCTGATCTCTGCTCCGAACAGTACAGCCGCTCAGCCTAATGCCAGCTAGCAGATGAAGCCCCACAGTCCGACAACGCCTTTTACCCCAAACCTATTTATTGGTTTTACATTGCTTACTGTTTATTGTTTTGCGTTATTTATGGTTCTGTTAATTATTTTTCCCTCCATAATGTCTGGTGCTATTCTGGCATTCTAGAATGTCTTGTCAGTCTGTGGGATGCTTGTGAGTTGCTCATTGTACAAAGCACATGAGATAAACTTGAATTCAATAAACAAATCTGTTTTTCATGCTTATATTATCCATTATGAATGTTTCAGAAATTACCTTCAGCTGTGTGCTTCGACATTTGTGAAACATTTTTATAATTGTCAAATATAAAAAAGTTGAATCGGCTGAGAAAAGATTGGTACATATCTCTGAGAACAATGTGTCTTAGTAGTCAGCCTGTCACCATACTGCTAAATACCTAGAGGAAACCATTTCCTGTATACCTCCCTCTGATTTCCTGTTATCTCATACATCTAACTTGCTACATCTTCTTGTACTAGTAGTACTTTTTATTCAGTAAATCACAAAAATTGATAAGACCATTACACTGAACAAAACAACTCTCTCTTTTTTTTTTAATAACAGCATAAATTAAAAATATAAACTCCTAGGAACAACAAATTGGAAAATCAAAATGGCCGCTCTTCAAATGCTGTGGTGAGGTGTAAAATGTACTCTATTATATTCATTTTGCACGTGTGAATATATAAACACCCACACAAACATTTCCTTAAGGTGTAAACTGAAGCTGGGCCATTCAACAAAGCATATACTTACAATTCTTGCGAGGAAGTATTTGTGTCGTACAATTTTATGGCATTTAAAATTTTGTATGTATATGTCTTAATTACATATACAATGTAACACGCTTAAAAGTATTTTTACTCAGCCTTCTTAGGTGTATAAAAAAAAAGCAAAAAAGAGATTTATCCAGTGATTGCTAAAAAAAAAAAAAAAGTGCAAATAATATACTTACTGAAGGAAAAAATAATCTGCAGGAAAACAAATCTGTTTTGTTCCAGTTCTCAGATATGAGGGAGATTAGTATGGGGAGAGAGTGAGAGAGAGATGGTGAGAGAGAGAAGAGTAAAGGAGACTAAACAGAGTGAGGAGTGAGGGAATTTCGGGCCTGTTTTCTGGGGCTCAGCTACCAGCCATCCACCAGGAGGGCAAAGAAGACATCAGACTATATAAACACACTTCAGCTCTTGTAAACACATTAACTCACAGCTGTGAAAAGTGTGCCAAAGAGGTTACAAGCTACTGTGACTCAAACCAAAATTCCAGCTACACTCTTCATCTCCAGGAATGCTAGTTAATTAATCGTGGAAATACACAAGCGGTGCTGTGCTTTTACAGAACTCTGTTTTTTCTTTTGTGAATAAAAACAGCCACACTGCATCAGTCCCGAGAGATCTTCGGGTCCCTGGAATTGTACCTGCAGAAATGCAAGACGGTCGTGTCCCTCAGCGCAGTGGCTGGCGGGTTACACAAAAACAAAACACTGGCATCTCTCCCCCTCCCATCCGGCCGTCCGTCCAGTGGACAGACGATCCAAACGGATTTGCGTTCCCCTCGCTGTAGGAGGACAGCGCTTTACAAAGAAGGGCCACAGCCAGCTACTTTTGCACAGTGTAGAGCCAGAGACACACTTGGGTGGAGTGCGAGCTTAGGAGAGCAGCAATAGCATAATACCCAGCTGCACAAACAAGTAAAGGAATTTGAGCAAGTCAGTCAAGTTTGGTTCTAAACCTGCATTTAAACACCATTAGCTTCTGCCCTACTGTTGCTCAAATACATTCTGGAGCTAGGGATTATTAAAGCAGTAAGGGTCTGGGAAGCCTACGCGAGACGCGAGTCTCCCACAGGTACCATGCGATGAAATTAGTTTCTCACAGGTGGCCATGGTTTCATCGAGGCGGCGCATTTAACAGACACCTCACGTGCCACTCATGCAGCTACAGGGAAACGCCTTTCCATACGCCGGGCTTAGCAGAGAGAGAATCGGCATCAGCGAGTGGTTTCCGTCACCACTGGGGTTTGATCGCTCTGCGGGACGACGCGAGACCGGTCCTTGTCCTGTCCATGTCGGACCTGGACAGGCAGTGACAGGGGCAGCCTTGTCAAAGTGCTCATCACAGACTTATTGCCCACTTTTACAGCATTGTACACAGCATGTTAAATTTGTTCCAAACAGATTCTCATCTGCTATCTGGAGACTGCACAGCTACCGGCAAGACGGGGGGGGATTTGTCCGTTTACCACTTCTGAGGATCTGGTGCTTCAAGCAATGGTTGTGTTTAAAGTTAAAAAAGACTGGTTCTTTTAGGGCAGCTATGAAGTAGCCTCTGTCTGTACTTGGTGTGTGTGGTGTCAGACATCAAGGTTAGTGGGTGTCTCCCATGTTGCAGATGATATTCAACTTAAGCTACCTGGTTCTACCACAGATCTAAATGAGTAATATGAGGCAGTGGACATAACAGGGTCAACCAGTTTCTACAAACAGCATGGCTGGCCATTCTGGTTTGACTGGTCTCTCTCCCTGTCTTCTCCTTACTCCTAACACAGCCCTGATTCTGTGAGCCTGAAATCCACCTCCAGTATATTTAGATTTAATAGTGTCTGCAAAACATGATTAAAAAAAAAAAATAAATCGTCTCAAAAAAAAAAAAAAATTACAAACGTCATGTCCAATAAGCACAGAAAACGTGACCCGGAAACAAGTTAGTATTTAAACAAGTGTGATAAAAGAAAAGAGCTGTAAAAATGTGTTTTAAAAACAAACTAGTAGCGCTATTACAAGGCAGAACATACTTGGTAATACAAAGAACGATCTGACCTGTTCTATAAATGTTCCATTTATTTTTTGTGGGGATAAGAGGGCAAAAAATATCATGTGAAGTAAAAATGCTTCTGGAAAAAAAAATGAGCTCCCCCAAACACTCTCCTACCCATTAAAGAAGGCAGCACCCTCATACACCCATGTCTCTCTGTATGCAGCCAGTGCCTACAGCCAAAAAAATGGGTTTTCATCTTTTCCACTGGATGAATTATTGATGTACAGACAAAAACAAAACGTTGAAGCCCACTGCCTGTCCCCACTACAGTCCGGGCACCCGGATCCAGGGCTGGGATATTGAATTGGGAAGGGTGGAATCAGTGGGATTGGCTTTTCACCTTTATTGTCATAATGTGTCTGGGTAAAAATAGCCAATCACAGAGAAGGATGGTTCAGTGGGAGGAACGTAATTGGTGGAGTCAAGCAACTGCCACCATAGCAACAGGAATTCCTAAGAAGTTGTATAAAATGTACAAAACAATGGTATACTAGACTGTAGATTTATTGAGGTCAAGTTGGTGGTAAAAATTACATCATATCTAGCCATTTTGACAGTCTAGACATAAGCACTGCAGTGTGTCATACACTAGACAGGCTATTTTGTGAAAGGGTGATTTCTTCATTCAGAATTGATATTTATAGAAACACTACAATTACTCATGAAAGCTAATTTTAATCACATTTGAAAATTACCAGTTCTTATACGCTGCACAAACATACACGACATGTCGCAAAAACTATGAACACATCGCACACATTATAAAATGATGTTTTTATTTGACCTGTTGAAAATTTAACTTGCGATTTATTGCATCTTCATCGTCATAATTGCCTCCAATTCATGTATGACGAATTAAGGATGAAAATACTTTGACCTTGGAAATTTATCTCACGGTCCACCTTTTTTCTGCTCGAATGCTTTCCCGAACTTTAGATGCCCGAATAGCGAAATTAAGGATGATTATTACACAGAAACGTGCTTTATCAGATTTTTCAATTACATTTAGGTTCTTTTGGTTGGATAAATGGCTGCATTACAATTTTGAATAAGCTACATATGGTTTCGGTATAAAAGAAGGGAGGGATGACATTAGAGTGTAATTAAATATCCATATCAGAGTAACGTGTAAATTTTCTTTCCCGATATCTAGTCCTTCTTTCATACCACGACATGTGGTCAGTATTTGTCGTCTACAAAACATTTTAGTTAAGTAATGTCGTCGCATCTATACAACAGAGAAATCTGATAACCGGCTAACCAGCAACTTGAAAGCAAACAAAAAAAGCATCACAAAAGAGCATCACAAAGGATGGCTGAGCGACGTTGACAATGAAATTTTGTGCTGTATTGGGTGTGTTTTCCTCAAAATTATATATATAATAAAGATTTTGAACCTTTTACTTCGTCCGATGAGGACCGACTCAGGCCTCACAAACTGGCTGAGAATTTAACTTACATTAATCATGTGTTAATGCGGTTCTTTACGCTCTCTATAGGCAAATGCACTTTGGGTTGTACCTAAAATCCGGGCTTAACAATAAAACAGCGCAAACAAAAAAATACGTGGGCGGCACTTCCTTTGACACTGGCCTGTTCTCAAGACAGAAAAAAATCTCATGGTTCATTCCCTCTAGCGCAAATCAATATTAAAAAGGACGACGATCCGATCGGGACGTACGACATGAATCCGCGACGCGCCTACATGGCATCACTTCGACTTGCGTCATTTGCAGGCCTCCTGTGTGTGGTGGCGGTGATGTTGGGGGGGGGGGTGACACACGACAGACAATATTACACCTGTTGTTTGGCCAGAACGGTCAGAAACAGACACGGGTGCCGTTCTGGACGCAGGATAGAGCCTGTTAAACATCCCCAAATCCGACGGATTCCATTCAGTAACAACCAGCCTAACAGAAGACACAGAACGACGCACAAATTTAACCACCCATCTAAGCTACGGAATTTCAAATATAGACTTATAGTTCTTATAGTCATAGTCTTTTTTAATGGCATATGCCTACTTTCGTATGCATTTACCAGTTTCCTTTTTAGGTTATCCAAATTTCATCTGCGATGCAGTCATCTTTTATACAAGTGCTGTTTTTTTCCTTTTGATTTTCTACTCATTACTTTGGGTATAAGTGTCATAGGTCTCTCTAGGTATTCCGTTCATTTCAGAAGGCGACAGTAACGTCATCTTCAAAGAACAGCTTATTTTCATACAGAAAATGTCCTTTGCATGAGGGTGCAATTTTTTTGCTATCAGGAAATGCATTTTCGGTTTATGTAGCACACATATGTCGAAATGACATTGATTCCATATCAGACAAAAAGGTTGAAACAACGTTGATCTTCAATCTTTCACTCTATATCAACATTGAATCAAGGTTTTGCCGCCATCAATTTTTCAATATTGAAAATCTGACCAAAGATCAATTCAGTTAATTTATCACTGACCATAATTCAACGCATTTAACTATAATTCAACGTTGAAACAATAACATGATGCTGTCTGGGTATAGTAGTAATGGCAGTATATAGAGTTGGGGTGGAAATAAATCGACTCATACTTTCCGTACTTTTCAAGTTCTTACTGCACTATACACTTTTATTTTTAGTCAAGTAACTATCATGATATTAACTCGTGTTGCGTAGAATCGCCGACTGTATAATGTTATACATTTTTTTCTTGATAACAATACTTATACAACCCTATAATAACGAGAAGCTTTAAGAAATATATATCCTTTACTTTAACATTAAACAACCTTGGCCGATTGGGTTTCAGTTATTTTCTCAATCGCAGTGCAATAATTACACTTAGTTGCATATCTTTGTGCTCGCGCGGGTTCAGCCGATGACTCAACCTTAACACATTCACATTGAGGATGTACTGACACGAAGCCCAGAATGGGGTGTATTTGGGCATATCATGGAGGATAACCCCACAAGTCATGTCGATGGCTCTGTCTGCAATCGGGAACAAAACGCATGGAGCGGCAGCGGGAGCAGCGTGTGCCTGTCCAGGAGTCCCGACCCGTACCAGAGCCGTGGGGACAGGGGTTCTGGTGCCCGGCACAAAATGTGCATCTGCTAACCGTGACAGGTATTGCCAGAGTACAGCCAGCTGTTTAGCAAACCGGTGCCCACATCAAAGCGACTGCATTAAGGTATATAGCCCACCAGGGAAGAGAGCGGTCAGAAAAGTTAAGCTTCAGCCCAAATGTCCAGGATGCCAAACGAAAAAAAAAAATAAGAAAAAGCTTCCAATTGTTCGTGCACTGGAGGTAAAGAAATACAATGCATTCTCACTGAGTTAAACAGGAAGTCGAGCTGCAGTCATTTTTACAAAAGTGAGGCTGCAGAGGCATCAGCCTGACCTAACCCATCATTTGTTAGGTGGTTGGTGGCAGGAGATCCCGGAGGTTGCTGCAGTTGTACCTTCACTTCAGGAAAATTGTTTACAGCTGTATACCGGTTGAAGCTTGTGCTGTAATTTCGCAGCTAACATCCTGCGCATCCACAAAACGCCTTAATGTGCCTTAACGTGCCTGAATGCAAACTGCAGGTCATCCGACATCGCAGACATAACTCCTGCCGCGAAGCGGAAACGCTTCCCCCCAAGGATGTTAAATAAGGGTTATTTACCAGCAGTCCGTCTGTACAGGACGCGCTGACTGATTCATGAAAACGATTTTTTTACCAAGACGGGACCGATAAGTGCTTAGTTGGTTATGAGGATGAAACCATCTTTGCCTACAAGATTTCAAGTCTGTACTAAAAAAAACAACATTTGAAACGAAACCGGCCTGCAAATCGGGAGCAGTTCAGAGAATCGAGAGCATCAGCGCCCGCAGAGGACATGCCGCTAACCAGAGAGCGCAGTCTAACGCCGGCCAAACAGGACAAGAGAAAAAAACAGTTCAAAAACGCACCAGTGCACATATGTCAGGACGGGGGTTCAGACAGAACTGGCTGATAGCTTGATGATAGACGGGGCAGTAATTGAGTTACTGGACCGTGATCGTTTCAGTGAAATCGCTCGAAAATGTCAGCCGCGTAAGGATAGATTGCAGCAATATTTATGACATCGTATTGTTCTGCTTTTATCTATTGTATATAAATTCTGAAGTCTTTTTTCCCCATTTAAACATCTTGTCTGTGTGGACTAGGATATTCATTTTGTTCATACATACAGCTTCGCGGTTCCGGTATAGGTTATAGCAATGTGGCCCCGTGTGTGTGTGATGTCAATGCAAAACTCATTTTGAAACTTGAGGAAAGAAAAAAAAAACAAGATAAGAAAAATCCCCATTTATAAACTGTCAGAATGATTTCCTTTCTGGTGTTTGTCATTTGACTTCAATGTCTAGTTCATATACGAGACATTTTACACACAATTAGACGTACCACTGACAAATGAGGTAGAATTAAAAACATTCCAGATCTAAATGGAGAGTATGTCCCAAGAAACAGGTAGTGGTTATATTGATTACGTTATCAATAAACATTGCATTCTCTTTTCAGTTGTACAGCAGTTGCTAAACACCCTGGGCTGGTCTTAACCAATTCACGAGCTGCCGATGATCCCGAGTCTACAAATGCATGGGATTATCTCGCCCTTCATACTGCTTAATTACCATTACAGACCGGACACTTTAGCTACAGATCAATTTAATGATAAAGTCCAATGATGGTTTCATAAAGACAATTCATACCCTAACTGCAGGCCTGTAATATGGCAGCTTAAAAGTGCAAAGGACGCCGCAAAAACATTTAGTCAATTACACAAAAATTAAAGCGATTTTACTAATCCTACCAAGGAGGACACACGCTATGGGTTACTTAAAATTGAGAACGGTAGTATTTGTCAGACTGTCCTCTCACAAGATGACTGTTAAGCACAGTCTTCAGTGAGGAAACAACCAAAACTTCAAAAACATGCATTTTTCACTCCCACCGTCTACGACACACATCGTTGACTACTCTTTCCCTGACGTGCACTGGCTTCGTGCTAGATGAGACGATCGGGTACTCCGCTGAATTTCTTACAGTATAGCAAATTTATCGCATCCCAGAATTTTCACTTAAAAATTACATAAGAAATAAGTATAAACAGTCCAAATGCACAACTGACATTCTCCATAAAAAACTATATATAAAATACACGAATGCAACCTCTCGATTAAATTCATACATCCACAGCATACAGAGAGTATGCTTAAAATGGCCACAAACAACAGGTGAATTGTTCAACAATCTCCTTAACAACATGCACTTGAGCATCGGGGCGCAGTTACTGGAATGTTGGACTGGGAAAATAAAAACGATTGCAAAACTTTCATATTATTGCACGTCCGACGTTTGGCAGCAGATCCCTCGTAAATTCGTAATGTACACTGAATCAGTTTGCGATCTTTTGGTGGAAATACGGAAGAGAATGTTGGAGAAACGTTGTAATTAATGTTGAGTCGCCTAGACGACATCAGCTTTGGTTTTCACCTTGGGCTTTGTGTGCTGCCCACACTTTCGGTATTCACTGCTATCCCGCGGATAGTTCTTAATAACTGGCTAATCTGTATCATCTTAGAGGACCACTTTCTAGGACTCAAACTTCTGTAACCAATGGATGTGAAACGAAAGACGACGGTAGAAAAGTAACATAGCAGAAACGGCAACATTTTCGAATTCATTTTTGAATACTGGAGAACTTTACAGAATAACAAGCTCTCCACACAGAGAGAGTATAATCAATCATGATTATATACGTCTTTTCAGTACGATACATCAGCGTTGGCGCAGGTCGGGAAAACAAGTAACATTACGGGAGATTGTCACGACATAATGCGCTATGATTGGTGGATACAGTGCAATAACTGAAACATACTCGATTCAGTGGTATTCGTAAAATAGCAAAAAACGGGATTATAAATCCTGGGTTCTACTGGGCCTGTATCAATGAAATACTTTTCCTAATTTAGATTACGGTGAATATTACTTTTAATTATATTGGTCTTATATATATCGTACAATTTTTAATAATAAGATAGAAAATATAACTTTACGAACTGTCGTTTCTATATTATTTCGCAAATTACGGACTTTACAGGGATTCCTTTTTAAAACTAAGCTTGAAAAACACATTAGTTTGCATAACGTCGAATTCCATAGCGCAGTGGAAACAGGGTTGAAACATTATACACGAATTTCGGTTTCTTTAGGCGGAAAAGTTAACTTTAATAACAGTGAATTGAAATTTCATTTAAACCAGCACAAAAAGCGTCAATGTATAAATTAAATTACAATTAAAGCTCAGACAAGATAATAATTAAATAATTACACTCACCATAATAAGCTTAATTGTCTCAGTGATTTTTTTTTCAAAATAAACGTAAACGATTTAAACTAACGGTGACCATCCTACACCTTGCAAACTAACAGAGTTGTAATGACTCGTTTCATAGCTTGAGAGGTTCGAAACGTCACCTGTTTGACGTGTCACGTGACAGTGGTTTAACGCTGACTTCATAAATTCTTGCCGAACATTGGAACTTCCCTACGAATTCGACGTTTATCTCTCAACCATCTCCATGTGATCTACATGAACCAATCAGAGTTAAAGTTTTAACGAGGCATTGAATGATTCTGCCAATAGTGGCACAGTAAGTTTAAGCGTGTGTGTACATGTTCTTGGGAAGTGTAGTTTACAGAGAACTCTTACCCCCCTTCTGTAGCAAGCAACGCCACATGTGTAAAACTACAATTTTCGCCATTAGGTATTATGTCGTAGTTGCATCATACGCACAATATTAGTTTGCCGGCGAGGTAGGTTTCTGAGTATAAGTAGTTTGAACGAGAGGGTTTTTTTTTACTCAGATCTAGGGTACCACGGGCAAAATGAAGCTTTTTGTGAGCGAAGGTAATCCACAGTGTATGAAGGTCTTGGCGGCAGTGGAACTGACTGGAGCGAAATGTGACATCCATCATGCCCACCCGGAGGGTGAGTGAACACTTGCCACTACACAATTAAAAGAGCAGGCATAATTTCACCAGTGACAAATCTATGGGAATGATTCCCGTGGCAATCGGTGTTCGGCCAATCGGTCAAAAGCTACTACTGAGTGTTATAGGAGTTAAAATGGTAGTTGCTGCATTTGAAATGTTACAGTGTTGCAGTCGAACATTTACACTTAAAATGGACAGATAAGGGTTTAAGTGATTTCAGTTCTTATATCGTACTTTATTTAGTGTGACCCTTGATTCGAGTCTTGATAGCATTCACATTGGGGGTGAATCACACAGTTCTGGAATTACATTAAATTATGACTACTAAAGAGATCAAAACATGTTGGATTTGCTTCCTCAAATGTGAAAATAAAACTGAATTTTTTTCCTCCACCTTGCAGCACTGACAAACCGGTTGTCCTGCAGGGTTGGGTGACATTCAGTCTCAGAATGACAGAACTGCTAAACAATTTCACCTCTTAATGTGATGCAATGTGAAGATACGTCAACATAAAGGAGGGGAATATTGAATGAGTTTGAATTCAGTAACCGAACATGCAGAAACCCATATTCACTTCATATGGGCTGCACTGGTGGTCATGTGATACATGTGGCATCGTGGTGTAAGACACATGTTCCTCTCCAACACTCCAGCAGAAATGTGAGCCATATGGATCATGCCCGGGTTTGATGCCTTTTGATCTCCAGCATTTGGGCCTCATCCCCTCTTTCTCTGTGCAGAGCAAATCGTGCCCACTCTGAGCCGCCCTGTGTTGCCCGTGCTCCAGCCATCCTCAGGAGTCCACCTCTTCATGCCCAATGCCATCTGCAGGTCGGTGATTCCCACAGCGAGACGGAAAATTTTGTTGGCTCCATACAGCTCCATTCTCCCAGTGTTGTCTCCATGGCTGACATGCTTCTGGTTACCCAAAGGTCCCATTAATGCATCCTTAGATCTGATCATCCACGTTCACCAGTGGTGGCAACAACGCCATCAATGGTGGCGATTTTTTTATGCATGCACACTTGTACACAAATAGAGTCATTAGCTTCATGTGAGTCTTTCACAGAAGCTTTGAGGTGAGGCGTATTTCAGGCCCAATAGCACTCGTGTTATTGGCATTGAAGTATGATCTGTTTCGCCTGGGAAATGTTGACATGACTCTCTCTCAAGATTGCCCGAGCTTTCTAACAGGGGATGGTACAGATAGCTGTATCCTTCCATAAGTATGGACTACGTTGCTCGTTCAGATCTGGATTCAAAACTAGTGATGTTTAAGTAGAACCCTCATTCAGAATTGTTGATTAATCATCATGGTAACCATTTCTTCACTTTGTGGCTATGGGGTATATTGGTATAGATCAAAGGGTCACAATGAACTTTGGTTCATGTTTTTTTATACAATTTATTGTCAGTACCCATATGTAGAGTGATTTGCACAGCTATCAGTCTTGAACATGAAGGTTTTTTTTCTGGTAATTTCTGTAATGTGGTCGTTTCAGTTGTGACCATTCCAATTTGGAAAGGAATTTCAAATCCTGATTCCAAGTCGTGGGTTGCTCCACTCAAGGTCCTTTCAGTGTAGTGCAGGGGTCACCAACTGCGGTCCTGGAGGGCTACTATCCAGTAGGTTTTCTATCCTACCTGCCTTCTGATGAGCCACACCTGTTCTCAGGTAAATGCCAGGAGCAGGTGTGGCTCGTCAGAAGCCAGGTAGGATAGAAAACTTACTGGATAGTAGCTCCCCAGGACTGGAGTTGGAGACCCCTGGTGTAGTGTGACCAAGAGCAGAGAGAAAATTCATGGGATTTTCCCCACGTGTTTCTCGTTTCTTCTTCACAGATACCTGTTTGAACTTAGTGGACAGGAAGCCAGCAGTCAGACGGATCAGTGGCTGGAATGGGAAGCAACAGAACTTCAGGTGAGACTGTCAGCTTAATGTTCATTTTTATTTGCTTGGCTGCCCTCTTGGCCTGAAGCACCTTGTGTAGTTTCTAGGTGACTGGAAGCCCATTTCAGGCTACACCGAAGAGAGGTGATGTTCCCTCAGGTCAGAAATTCAGTTCCTCTGCCACTGCTCCACCTGGAGGCCGTGGGTGGAAGTGCTGCTCTGCTCTCTTCCCGAGCCGCGGCTGTGATTCCACGGTCTGTCTTGTGTTTCTTTCAGCCCGCTCTGATGCAAGCGCTCCACCTGTCAGTGCTGCAGGCGAAGAGGACGGAAGCGGCAGAAGCCCTGGAAGGACCCCTCAGGTTCCTGGAGCAAAGCCTGAGCAAAAAGCCTACTGCTTTCCTCACAGCGGTATGCTGGGTGTCCACTTAAAGGGGCCTCAAAATCCTGATTGTCGTCTTAGTGTTATAACTTTTCTTTTGATTCTGACCGGCATTAATTTGCGTCTGTCAATAACAACTTTTCTCTTTTGTCTTTATGCACAGTTGAAAGGAAACGACTTGTGACCTCTGGTTCTTCACAACATAATGTAGCTATTTTTTTTTCCCCAATAGGAGACGGCAACAGTGGCTGACATTGTCCTGTGGGGGGCGCTGTACCCCATCCTTTCCGATGCCAGTTTCCCGCCAGGTGAGCGTGCGTGCCTGCACTATCGCGCCCAGGTGCCGCCTCGCCCCCTGCCTCCTGGCTTTACCCTGCGTGTCTCCCAGGTGACTCTCAGCGCGTGGCGGCGTGGTTCGAGCGCGTCACAGCGCTGCCCGCATGTCAGGCTGCCGCCCAGAGCATCCTAAATGGGAAGGGCGGCGAGGCGGCGCTCAGAGGCTTCGTGCAGAGGCAGCCGGTGCCTCATATTCAGCGGCGGGACCCTCAGCCCTGCAGCCAGCCAGAGGTGGGTGGGGGTGTGGTGGGGTGCTATTCCCGTGGGATGGCGCCTAGCCAGCTTGCCGAACGTCCCACCTTTCTGGCATCCAGGAGAACAGCAGCGAGCATGAGATGACCGAGGAGGAGATCCAGGCCGCTGAGGAGACGTGGAGGCGGCAGGTGGCCGACTTCCCCCCCCCGGCAGAAAGGCAGCACCCCATGTGAGTCGTCACGCCGCACGCCAGCACTCCCCACCACAGCGCCCACGTGCTAACGCACGCAAACCTAAGCTAATGCCTTTCCCTGCGACTCTTTGCCAGCTTGCCGCAGGAGGGTCGGCGGAACGTGCTCATCACCAGCGCGCTGCCCTACGTCAACAACGTGCCGCATCTGGGCAACATCATCGGCTGCGTACTCAGCGCCGACGTCTTCGCCAGGTGACCGCTGCCCCCTTCCTCGTCGCTCACACCCATAGCGGTCTTACTTGGCACTACTTTTGGGCATAAACGTTATTGTACCAGGAGATTGAGCACTTTTCTACAGCATCAGGTACCATACTTTTGGTGCAGTAATTTTGGTACTTTCCATTTTCCATTGACTTCAAGTACCAGTGTCAAAAGTTCCAGTACCGAAAGTGCCAATCCAGCTGGGGTACTTCTTTGGTACTTTGGGTGGGACTTGAAACACTTTCTTTTTCGATTGGTTATGCAAATAATCTGCTGTGGACACACAATAAAAACGCCGCCTTGAAAACAGTTGCGAACTCAGAAAATAATAACGGCATAAAAAAAAAGAAATGTGATTTGGTCATAAGAGCATGTACAACAAACAGATCCGGATGGCATAACAAAAAAAAAAAAAGTATTTTGTTGAATATACTGATACAGCATGCATATAGCATGCTGTCCTGGCGATGTCATATTGTTATAAATATAGGGATGTGATTTTGTTGTAATAAATATTGAGGTATTCATAAAACAAAAAAGGAGTTCATCAATTTCTCACAAACCCGTCTTCGAGTGATTTAAACAACAAGAATGAAAATTATTACCATTGTGTCGGAGAGTGTATGCAGCCCTCCTGCAAAAGGTAAACTTTTAAACTGATTTTTAAACATGTAAAAAATCTATAAAAGGAATAATAATTAAAATTGCAAAGCTTGCAAAGTTTTTTTTTCTCTCCTATGACAGAATAACAAAGTAAAAATACTTTAGCAAAACTTTAACCCTGCGCTATAATGTCCGTACAGAATTGAAAGTTGGAAAAAGCCTTAATTTAATTTAGCTGACTAGCGATGTAAGAACTGGACGTGCATAACATGTGATGTTGGTATTATTATCGCACGCTGTCCAGTCTTACAGCCATTTTTCGAATTCAGTACAAAATACCCGCCTCACATTGTGATGTTTTACGACAGAGGAAAATGAACACCTTGAAGTACCGTACTGTTTGGTACTTCCTAGAACTACCAAAAGTTCGATACCTGATGTGGTGGAAAAACTGTCTTCGTCATCTGATTATGCGAATAGCCTGCCTCTGAAACACAGTACAACCACTTTCTTGGAAAAAGTTATCAATTCAACAACGATTAAGTAAAAAAAAAAAAAATAATAATGGATGCATGGACAGATGGAGACCCAAGCTTAAATTGTGAACTGGTCAGAAGAACAGATACAGATAAGATCAGGATAAGTGTTCTGTATAATGTACTAGGGCAGCACAATGTTGGACAGCGTTCAGGGTGTGGTTTTTGGCATGTGGTTTTTTGTAATAAATATTGGGATATTTATAAAGCAAAAAAAGAGCTCAACATAAATTTCTCACAAACCTGCGCTGCTTTTGCATGAACGCTGCATACGTTCTCCGACACCATCATTTTCATCCTTGCTGTTTAACTCACTTGAAGATGGATTTATGAAACGGCAAGGATGAAAATGATTATGCTTATCTCAGAGAAAAGCAGTGGAGGTCAACTTTAAACTGATTTTTTAAAAAAAGATATACTAGATAATCTTGGAAAAGGATGAATCATTAAAATTGCAGATCTTGGTAACTTTAAAAAAAAAATAAAATAAAATTCCCCCTATTATAGAGCAAAAATGCTTTAGCAAAACTACACCCCCGCGCTGTAATGTCTGTACAGTATGTGCATGAGCACATTATGCGATGTGGGTATTAATATCACACATCATCCAGCCCTGTAATACACTACAGCCATTTTTAAATTTAGTACAGAATACCCCGTCTCACATTGTGATGTCATCTGGTGCTGGTACCAGTTTTTACACCAGTGGAAACGAACACCGTGAAGTACTGTACTTTTGGTACTTTTTTTGAAGTACCCAAAGTACTGTAACTGGTGCGGTGGTAAAGCACCCAAAGAGTTTTGCTCTAGGGTACAAGACCAAGCCCCCTACAGGGATTTGAATCTCTGTCCATAACTAATAACTCCAGGGGCAATTCTAGGATATTTTTAAGGTGGGGGACACAGCATACTGAGGGTCCAGCCTTATTAGCAGTGATATGCTTTGAATTTGTGAGTGACAGCGAGGTGGGCACTCCAGGGGCCAATCGGCTTTCAGCTGTGGCCCCACCCCTGATTAATTCAGAGAAAAGTTACTGTAGCCGCTCACAGTCACGATTTGAATTCTGCACATAATCCGGCTTTTTGATCTGCATGGAGAAGATCTAGAGCAGAGGTCTCGGGGCCTAACTGCAGAGACAAAAACAATTTGTTGGGGGGGGGTGTGTTCTGCTATTCCTGTAAATCTGCCCTAGGAGGTGTGCAGAGATAATCCTCTGTGTGTGTGTGTGTGCGCCTGCAGGTACGGCCGCCTGCGCGGCTGGAACGTGCTGTTTGTGTGTGGCACCGACGAGTATGGCACTGCCACGGAGAACAAAGCCCGCGAGGAGGGCCTGACACCCCGCCAGATCTGCGACAAGTACCACAAAGTCCACGCCGACATCTATAGCTGGTTCCAGATCGATTTCGACTACTTTGGCCGCACCACGACCGACCAGCAGACGGAGTAAGGAAGGCCTTAAGAGCATGCATGTGTATCTCTGTGTTTGTACCAGTGTAGACGGCATGTGTGTGTTTAAAGGAAACGGTTAACCTCCGAGCAGCTTTGTGTGTTCACACCTGCAGGACTGTGACTCACCTCAGTGTGTGTGTGTTTGCGTGCAACCAAATGTCCCCACACTGTGATAAAATCCTGTTGTTTTGATGTTGTGGGGACCACCTTTTCATTCCCCACAAGGGGAAATTTGATTAACAAAAAAAAAAAAAATCTGTAACTTCAATCAAAAAAAATTTTAAATGCCAGAAGATTTGCATTTTGTTTGGTTACTTAAGGTTAGGGCTGGGTAGGGGTTAAGGTCGTCATCGTTGGGATTAGGGTTTTGCACATAGAAACGAATGGAGAGTTACCACAAAGGTATGAGTACAGATGTGTGTGTTTGTGTGCGTGTGTGTGCGTGCGTGTGTGTGTGTATGCACGCGATATGTGTTTTTCCCATGTTTGCATGTGTTTTCTCACCCTGTTTTGGATTCCTCCTGTGGACAAGAACCAAATCCAGTTGGGTGGATTGGTGTCTCTAATGTATGATTAAGTGTTTGCTCAGCAATGGACTGGCATACTGTCCCCCAGCCTTGTGCCCTGTGCTGCTTGGGACCGGCTCTGGGATCCCTGTGACTCTGTTCTGGGTACATGGTTGTGGAAGATGGATGAACTTGATTATATAGGCCTTTAAATTGCATGAAGGAGATTTGAAGCCTTTGCGTTAAGGATTTGGCATTGAAGGTATTTAGGCGTGGTTCTGAAGCCATACGGCTCGTCTGATGTCTGCGTCCGCCCCTGTGCCCCAGGATCGCTCAGGACATATTTTGGCGGCTTCACCAGCACGGCTTCCTGGTGTCAGACATGGTAGACCAGCTGCGCTGCGAGAGCTGTGAGCGCTTCCTCGCCGACCGCTTTGTGGAGGGGATCTGCCCCCACTGCCGCTACCCTGAGGCCCGCGGTGACCAGTGTGACAAGTGTGGCCGCCTGATCAACGCCGTGGAGCTCAAGGTCAGCTGGCCGAGACGGCCTGGTTTGCAGGATCTTGTGGTGGTTAGTGGGTGGAGTTACAGTGTTTCACAGCCGAGTCCTCAGGCAGGACGACCAAGCATGAGAGTGAGATTTATTCACTGCTTAATGAGACGCAATAGAAATGTGAAACCAAACTAAAGATCAAATATTCAGAAATTTCTTAAATATATCCCAACAACTCATGTGAGCACTTAGTCAGTGGTAAATCAATTGAATGAAAATGTAATAGGATTTATAACAAACTCGGAAAGACTTGCATTTTTGTAACTTAATTGACAAAACTTCCAATTTTGCATTACAGATGCAAATAACTCAAAACGACAAAATTTTAAAAGAAAAATGACAAGAGCTACACTGGGCAACATCTTAATCTTAAAAACACAAATAGGCCAGAATATGGTTTAAGTCTTTTGATTCAACACAAGTTATCAACTATTGGCTCTAATGAACATTCATTAAAATGTTTGAAAATATTGAACTTCCTCTTGGTGTTTGCACACATGCACACAAAACATCACACGTACATTATGGGGAAAGTATGTCCTGTATTCATTCCTGTACAAAAATACTGAGCATCAAAGTAAAAAATTATGTAATCTGTAAGTCAAATACAATTTTGTATTTTAAAATAAGTATTTTTACGAATTACCGCTCTTCATGGCCTGGACCAGGTATTTGGTGTTCTTGATTGGCTGGAGGGTGGGAGGGAGCAAAAATGTGGACTGTCAGAGTCCGAGGCCTAAGCTGAGAAACACTGATATACAGCGTCACATCTCTGGGGTTATGGGTTTGATTTCTACTATGGCTGTGTTTAAGGTAAGTACCAGCAGGTAAGTGCATTTTCTGGAGAGAGAGAGAGTGTAGAAACACCCAAAATGTTATAGATTCAACTTATCATTTCTCTCTCCAAACATGTTGTATTAAAATTATTTTTAGTCTTTTTTGCCAACCTGTACTTTATCGTTATTTTTTTTTTTTTAATTATTATTATTATAATTATTTTTTACAAACACCGCACTGGAAATTATCAATTTTTCAGCGCTTACACCAGGGGTGTCAAACTCCAGTCCTGGGGGGCCGCAGCCCTGTGTAGCTTAGTTCTTTCCCAGTTCCACCACAAATGATTCAGCTCAAGAGCTGTGTGGTAATTAGCACAAGGAGTTTAATCAGGTGTGTTAAATGAGGGTGAACCAAAGACTGTGTAGGGCTCCAGCCCTCCAGGACTGGAGTTTGACACCCCTGGCTTACACCAAAACATTTGTCATTTTTCTCCTTGAAGTCTACAAAATCACTAATCTAGGTACCAAAATAAAGTTTATCAGGAGATTCTAGCAAAATCCCACAATCAACAGCAAAAATCCACCATGGAAATGATTGTGAGCTTCCCTAATAGCCATATCTCAAAAACCAGTACAGATAATTACTCGAATTTTTTTGTCTTTTTTTAGTAACAAAATGAAACATTCTGATTTGATAAATGTAAACCTTGGCCAATTTTCAGTCTTTACCTGCTGGTACTTAGTATATGCTCTGTCATTACATTGGTGGATGCATGGAAATATGAGTATTTTACTGTAGCCTCCCAGACTTGCATATCCTCATATGTTGTGCACCCGTAACATTTTAATAAACAATCATTTGCTGAAAACGGCTGCATAATAATCAGTTTTGTGATCAATAATTAAGCCAATTTAATTTTGCAGTTTGCTTATATCATAAAAATATATGTAGTCTCCAGATTATCGTTGAATGCAGAACTGCCACCAGGAACAGAAAGGTCTTTAATCTATAGATATTTTAAAATTTCTTAAGTATTTTATGCTTTGCCTTTGTTTTAATGAAATGTTTGCCACATCGGTACATGCATCCTTTCATGTTTTCTTGTATAGCAATCTGAGTTGTCGTCTAGAGATCTATAAATCATTCACAGTAATCTTTGAATCATTTACAGATGCCTTCAAATTTTTAAATATTCTAAATTATTTCAGTATGCATGCTGATTGTTTTATACTTATGTTTTATTGGTTTAATGTATATGTGTATCTATGTAATTGATATGTCATTTAAATGGCATGTTTGTACGTCATTTAAAAAAAATATTGGAAATTGAAGAGAGGCCATTTACATGATGGCTGGTAGTTTATATATTTAATCATTTGCTGAAATTCATTTCTAGTTTTGTTGAATTTTCTCTTAATTGTAAATACTTTAAGATTGCCTTTCAAGATGAGTATTAAGGATTTCGAGATCAATGATGCAGAGTGTTTCTGAAAGCCCGTTTGGGCCAGATCATTCCCTTAGTTCATGGCTTGCAGGCTTATTGCAGCTTTCATCTCTTTCTTTCTCACTGATGTATACTACCCAGGTATTTACATTTTGTTCCATCTTTACTTCGATATCCTTATTGGGGTGGTTTTGAGGTGGTAATATCCTGAATCGTGAAGTTTGCACGGCTCTCACAGTTTCCACAAGCCACTAAATGCTGGGACGTTGTTGACTTGTATGGTGTACATAGCTTTGTTGGTCTGGAAAAACAGAAAATATTATAGCTGGTAGGTGAGCAACTGGGCTGATGACTGTTAGCATAAAAGCTAGATAAAGTGGTTTGAAAAGCGGAAAAACCAAAGCTTAGTTAATCCCGCCGCGGCTCCGTTCTTCATGGTAGGAGGATCCGTCGTGGTTCAGTTGTGGACAGCGCAGGTCACCCTACTGACACAGAGGGAGGGTGTAATGAGCGCCAAGGAGCGGGTATAGCTACAGCAGATCCGCCTCCTCGCGCGCTGATGTCATCGGCTGAATGGTCGTATGACACCACTGTTGCATAGAAACGCTCCAGAGCTGCGATGATGGTCTGACTTTATCTCTCTCTCCCCCCCCCCCCCCCCCCCTCCCCCACGCCCCCC
>JAODJU010000130.1:2246084-2270410 GCA_026776725.1 Gnathonemus echidnorhynchus
TTATATCTGAAGTTATAAGGTAATTATTCCAAAGAGGGAAGAAATGGCCCCCCCCCCTCATTCCCCAGGACCCCCAGTGTAAGGTGTGCAGACAGACTCCCGTGGTTCGCTCCTCAAAGCACCTGTTCCTAGATCTGCCCAAGGTAATCATGGGAATCGTGGAGGGGTGGCTGAGAGGGGCACCGTTATTAATACTGTCACTGGATTATCGGTATATAACACTCATATTTAGAGTATTAGTCTTTTCCATGAGCCCCGCTCTGCCCCTCACATAACCTCTGCCTCCCAGTTGGAATCCCAGCTGGACCAGTGGCTGGACCAGTCGATGAGCTCAGGGAACTGGACCAGCAACGCTCGGCACATCACTCGCTCCTGGCTGCGGGACGGCCTGAAGCCACGCTGCATCACCAGGGACCTTCAGTGGGGGACGCCGGTGCCCCACCCCGACTTCTCCGGCAAGGTGAGGCAAGGTCGCCCCCGCCCCATCACACCTGAGCTCACAGGGTTGAGCCGTCGCCGGAGGGACGGCAGGACCTCTCTGCTGCTCCCATTTACATTTTGCCTCCATAGTTAGCTGCAGAAATTCCCTCCTCTACATCCTCTCTGCACGCATCAAAGAACGGGATTATGGGCCTCCTGAAACTGCCAAACCGTGACTGTTGAGCAGGAGAGATGAGTGGCTTTCATTCTTATTGAACAGCAGGTGGTGTTATGAAGGGTGTGGGCTCTGAACCTGAAGGTTGTGGGTTCAAGTCCCGGTAGGAGTATTGTTCAAGTATCCTAGAGTCTTAACCTTGAAAGATGTATATGAAGTTGCAGGAAACGGTGGTTAAGCATCAACTGCACAGTGGAGCAAAAATGAGTTTACACGCAGTCTATGATTTCTTCAAACTGTGGGTGGATCATTGTTTCAACCAGAATGCAAGATCTTTCTGACTGGCTCGCCTTGCTTCCCGCTTCAGGTTTTCTACGTGTGGTTTGATGCTCCCATTGGCTATCTGTCCATCACCGCTAACTACACTGACCAGTGGGAGAAATGGTGGAAGAATCCAAAACAGGTAATTGGTTGAGCATTAAATTAAGCGTTAAAAAATTCATGTTAAAATGCACCGACCAGCCACATAGCAGACTCTTCAAGCTTGCCTTGTGTGTTTCTCGTGATTCTTCGTGTTAGTGTTAGTCTAAACAGCAGCTTGACACATCCATATATTTCACATTTGAAATCCAGGCCTGGTTTCCTGACAGTTCAGTAGCAGTTTTCACCTCTCCTCTCCCTCAAGTGGTGCTCTCTCCTTATGCTGTCATTCACTGACACTGGAGTCTCCTCAGTCTGGCTCAGAATTCTGCTATCTGTTTATAAATGTTCAGTTTTGTAGTTACAAAACTTGCTTTGTGGCCAGTACACTTTTGACAATGTAGGATTTCCCTGTTTCTCTGTAGGGCTGCAACTATTGAATATTTTCACATTCCAGTATTCGGCTTTTACGCAAAATTACTGCTACTGTCGTACTTTGGAGCTTTTTGGGCGATCTCCACCCCTGCTAGGAGGACCATCTTAACTCAAACACACCATCATTTATGTTTACTTATGTGTTACGTGTGTTTTACTCGTGAGTAGAGTTGCCTTGGCGCCGTGCTTCAGTGTTATTGAATTGATACCAAAATGTTTACTTCAATACCAGCTTTGGTACCTCTGTATCGATACTGTGAAACATTCCTATTTAAATATCACGTTGTTTTGAAATGAACTGGCCTATTTATGCATTATACCAACAGCAATCACCTGTATAAGTGTTTCCCAGTCCGGGTCCTCAGGGACCCAAAGTCAGTTCATGTTTTTGCTCCCTCCGAGCTCCCTGCCAGACAGTCCACTGGGAGCTGGGAGGGAGTAAAAAATGCATCGACCGTGGGTCCTCAAGGACCGAACTGGGAAACACTGGCCAATGCTGTGGTTTTAATATTATGAGTGAGATTTTGTTATTTATCCTGTTACAAAACCTCATCTACGCTACACTGACGCTGGATTTATATGATGCTGTTTACCATTTAGCGTAGCTGCGTTTGCATCACTGGGGAACGGGGAACGATGGAGCCCACGTGTAGACTAAACACGGCATTAAACAGAAACACAGGTCGCAATAACGGATAGATCACGTCGCTGTCGTGCGTCTCATGTCACTTATCGTGCACACCTGATGAACTCCCTACATAAATCAGGCTGAGTGATAGACAGAGGATTCAGCAGTTTAGACGTATTGCCTCCAGGGAGATTTGCTTGTGTACTGAGGCTGCGTACTGATTCAGGGGACCCAGCACCCAGAATGTTGCAGGGCCCATATCTTCCAGGTACGTCCCTGTTTGCAACACTAGTGTTCAGTATGTTTCTTTCCCCCTTTGTACAGGTTGAACTGTACAACTTCATGGCCAAGGATAACGTTCCATTCCACAGCGTGGTGTTCCCCTGCTCGCTGCTGGGTGCCCAGGACAACTACACGCTCGTCAACAACCTCATCGCCACAGGTAACCACGGAAACGCCCAACATGGGATGCAGGCACCGTAGGCTGTCCGAATGCGAATGTGGGGAGTTGCTTTGAGTCACTGGAACCCACACGAGGACACATATATGGCGTGAGCACACAACCCACCCCACCCCCCGACCCAACCAGTACGCCTGCCATGCCGTCCCCAGCATGGTTCACGGGGAGCCTCCTATTTGTCTTTGTTATGATGGGTTTAGTTTCTGGGGAAAGGTAAGGTAAACGGGTGGTGTGCAGCTCCGCAGGATAGAGGTCTGTGCCCATATCCAGAAGGTTGTTGGTTCTAATCTCACGAGCAGCAGAGCAATCATATCATCCTCAGACTGGGAGCTGACTTCTGTACCCCCAGCCCCGTGAGACACCCGTCACCCTGTACCTCTCCTCCCCCACTCAGAGTACCTGAACTACGAAGACACAAAGTTCTCTAAGAGTCGCGGAGTGGGCGTCTTCGGGGACATGGCGAAGGACACTGGCATCCCCGCCGATGTGTGGCGCTTCTACTTGCTCTACCTCAGGCCCGAGGGCCAGGACTCTGCGTTCTCCTGGAGCGACATGGCGCTGAAGAACAACTCGGAGCTGCTCAACAACCTAGGAAACTTTGTCAACAGGTCAGGCTGGGGGGGCGTGTGCCATTTCGCCATGCAAAAATCCAGGCTAGAATCCTCTGGTTGATGCTTCATCCGTTTCTGTTTTATGCTTGGAGTGTAACCTGAACTTTGCCGATTCACTGAAGATCCAGCACCGCTCGGACAAATGAATGACTCAATGTTTACCCAAAAGATGAGCTCTTTAAGAAGCTCCGGTGCAGGCCTTCCTAACCTCAGGCTTAAACCCTCCTACACAGGGCTGGGATGTTTGTCACCAAGTTCTTCGACGGCTGTGTCCCGGAGATGGTGCTGCAGCAGGAGGACCGGCGCCTGCTGGCTCAAGTGGGCTGGGAGCTGAGGCAGTACATCCAGCTCCTGGACAGGGTTAGGTGAGGATGCAGCCACAAGCTCGCTAAACCATCCCCGGCCTCGTTCACCAGTCAGGGAGGATGATGGGTTTGGTTCCTGGGGGGAAATTGGTGGTGTGCATCTCAGCGGGATAGGGATCCATTCCCATGCCCTGAAGGTTGTTGGTTCAAATCTCACGACCAACATAATAATCATATCACCATTAGGCCCTTGAGCAAGACCCTTAACCCCAACTGCATGAGAGGTGCAGGCTGACCCTGCTCTCTGGCCCCTATCCTTTCTTCACTTGTACTTTTGGACAAAAAAAAAAAATGGCAAATATATAATTGAGACATGCATCCCATTAATTGGCACTGATTAATTTTTACTGTATTAGGGGTGTAACTCTACGCAAAATTCATGGCTTGGTACAAACCTCATTTTTGGTTTCACAGTTCGGTGCAATTTCGGTATAGCAGGGAAACGATTTGTTTTTGTTATTAAAAAGTTATTAAAACTGCAAACAGAATTGGGAACAGCTGTAAACGAAAGGCAATGCATCTGTGTCTGAATAACAAAACCTAAGAGAGGCCTATTTATACGTGAAAATAAATATGTACAATAAATAATAAAAAAAAAAAAACATAACCGTCATAATGAACTAAATTATGTTTTCGGCTGCAGAGTATGGCTGCATTTCTGCATAGCCTTGGTTATTTTTTATCCGGGACTGAATGCCACAGGGAGACTAAGTACAGTTACTGCCTTGCTCCAGTCATACACACACTGGCATGAAGTTAGTATGCCAGTTAGTATGAGTTAGTAATGAGTTAGTATGTTTGCTTGTGTTTTCAGCAAAATATGGGAGTTCGGTATGACAGCGACAACAGATGGTCTTGGTCTTATCAGATACTCTCCCTCCACCGTTAGCGTAATTTACTGGGAAACCAAAATGTTGATAAACTGCAGATTCTGTCTGCCTGTACCCAGCATTAGCCGTAACCAGCTCACAGCCACAATTAGCATAATGTGTTTTATGTTGAACATCTGTTTTAGGTTTTGCCGTTAAGTTCCACCAGTGTCAAGAAATGTATTCATTTCTCTGTGCTTTCCAAGCCGAAAATTATGTAACTGAACGGCCCGTGACTACGTGAACCGTTACGGTTCTAATAAGTATGCCGCAGGTTAATTCGGAATGTTCAGATCAAGTCTGAGATGTGAAATTCAAAGGCAGTTCTGCTGACCGTCTGGTTTCTTCCAGGATACGAGACGCTCTGAAGTGCATCCTGAACATCTCCCGGCACGGCAACCAGTACATCCAGATGAACGAGCCTTGGAAGAAAATCAAAGGAGGGAGCCAAGACCGGTATGTGCCCCCCCCCCCCCCGTGGTGGACAGGCCCTGGGCGCATAGAGCGGGATCGCTAACATGACCCTGTCGCCGTCTCCAGGCAGCGGGCGAGCACAGTGACGGGCGTCTCCGTGAACATGGCCTGCCTGCTCTCGGCCATGCTGCAGCCCTACATGCCCACTGTCAGCGCCACCATCTGCGCACAGCTGCGTGCGCCGCCCAACTGCGCAGACGCCATGCTCAGGGGTGCCGGCGCCTTCATCTGCGTGCTGCCTTGCGGCCACCGCGTCGGCACGGTGAGCGGGGCGTTGCAGTTCCTCCGCACGTTACCCAGCCTCGCTTTCAAGATGGCACCTTCTTTTATTGAGCCGTTTGTTTGCACGGGATAAATATGGCTTTTTTAAAGCCAGTTCTGTGAGCAGTTAGATCACTGAGCCATTGATCTGAAGGTCACTGGTTCAAATCCCATGGCTGGATGATTGGTTTCCCCATTAAGCCTTTCAACGAGGCCCTTAATCCCAGTTGCTCTAAGGTCTGGCTCACCCTCCTGTCCAACCCTCACTTCTTTGTTTTTTTTTTTTGGACAAAACAGTCTGGTAAATAAATGTAATCTAATGCACATGTTTACTCATCTCTGTTTTCCCTGAATCCTTACACACCGCTTTGCATCCAGATCAGTCCGCTGTTCCAGAAGCTGGAAGCCGACCAGATTGAAGCACTGAGGAAGAAATTTGGGGGTCAGCAGGTGAGAGCTCTACGGCCTTGTTTGCTAGCTTTCCTGTTTTTCAGACAAAATTGACTGGCGTTAGAAATCATAAGGGCAACACAATTTAATTTCCTGCTTAATACTCGACCAGTTCCCAAATTCTCCACTCTCGCTTTCTCATCCAGCCAGAGGACGAGGAGCCTAAAAATCAGGTATTTGGGCCTGTGAATTGTTTTTGTCATTGTTGTCATCGCCCACGGCCACGTCTCGTCACTGACGCTACACCATCTCCTAACACCGGTGCATGTTTTCTGTGGCATAACAGCATGAACATCACATGTATGACCACGGCTGCGGTGGGATCAGTCGTTTGATGGCAGATGACTCCAAAAATTTTTCCCGCCTCCATTACTTTTCTCAGGCACAGGCTCCGCCCAAAGCCAGCGACACACCACCTGCTCCCACGGGTTCCGTGGGGAACGGCACCGATCCTGAACGGGCAAAGCAGCTGGAGAAGGAAGTGGCGGAACAGGTAAAATCTACAGGACATCGGTCTGTGACGGCCTGGTAACCAACAGTGCCACGTGGCTAACCCGGTGCCCGTGTGGACAGGGGGACAAAGTTCGCGCCCTGAAGGCCCAGAAGGCTGAGAAGAATGTGATCACGGTGGAGGTGACCAAGCTACTGGAGCTGAAGAAGCAGCTGGCGGCGGCCGAGGGAAGAGACCCGGAGCCCGTCCCACAGAAAGGCAAGAAGAAATGAGGACAGGAGACCAGGGGGCACGAGCGGAGAGAGAAGCAGAGCGGCGAGACACACGGCTGGTCGCAAGAGCCGCCACGAGCGAGCAAGCGGTCGGGAGGGAACCAGCGCTCGGAACCGCTACGTGATGAACATCTCAGGCATTATCAGGTTTTCAAGAGCACAAGATTACCGACCAAACCTAGACTGTCGCGGGGACTGGTTACCGGATCGATTTACCCTCAATTCTCTTTGCTGCCGACGTGTTTTCATTAAAGACGAATAAATAAATTTGCACCCATGGAATTCTTCACTAGGTCGAGGCACGTGGGAATAAATCACAGGAACAGACACGGTCGGCAGCATGACGTTTCCTGTCAGGTTCCGTCCCAATTACTGCTCTCTGCTCTCGTTCCTCCTGCAGTTACACACTGTAGCTGCTTTACTGCCACTGGTGAAATAAAATTCACAATCTGTTTGAAATAAAATGAAATTTTAATATTAAATGCACAGGTACAGTACAAGTCAGAACTTGAAATGAATATGCTTCCAAAGAGTAGCATTTTCATTTAGTAATTTGCATGCAACTCATTTGTTAGATATACAATTTTAATAATGAAAATACTGAATTAAGTGGATTCATGATATATAACAGGATACTATAAAAATAAGTACAGAGCCATCGGTGGCAAAAAAAATGGTTCGTGCCCAGTTAACCCTAAATAAGATAACGAAGGCAGTTTGTACCAAACTATACTGGTACTCAAACCCCTTCAGTATTTTCCCCACCTCAACCAGACCCCAACCCCAAAAGCACACATTAGGCAATGTGGTCACAATGCCAGAGAATCTTTTTTTTTTTCTTTTTTTTTCTTTTTTTAAATCCAATCAACCACACAGCAAACGGCTGGAAAACAGTTTAACCATTCGATCTTGCCCGTCGTAGACCTCGACCGACATCGAAACAAGGAGGTCTGAAGTAGAAGCCCTTTAAGATTACAAGTGATAAGGTTTTGGGTGAATACATGCACTCGCGCTACATTTAAACACACCGTACACACTCCTTTTATGTTTCTCTCTTAAAGTTACATTCGTTCTGCTTTCAACCCTGCCATTCTTTAGCCATGCCACTTTCCCGGGAAGTAATACTGTATACATCCCCGCTGAACAGACCTTTCGGAGAATACTTCCGTACCAACTTCGAATACAACGCTCTCCGGTCACCGACACTGCCACTCGAATTGCTCTCAACCCAGATCGCTTTTCACAATACTGGCCCCTCACCTATCCTGTCCACCTTTGAAATCTTCACCTCAATTTCTCAATGTCTTTCCCGCCCAATTCAGTAATGGACGAAAAAGTCACTCTGCTTGGTTCTCTCTCCATTCATCTCTAGAGACGGCTGGAGACGACAGCATATAAAATCCCATTCTTGACCTTCTTTATCTCAGTCTATTCTTCCATCTTTTCTCATTCATCAGTCCTATCCCTGGCCTGCATCCCCCCATCTTAAAGAAAAAAAAAAAAAAAAAAGCCCCACCCCCTCGTCCTTCGGCACGGCCCCACCCAATTCAGCATCACTTGCAGGTGTTGACTAGCCTCTCAATGAGGGCACGTCTCGTCCTTTGCACCTCTTCCGCCAGCCTCTCGATCTCCGCCTTCAGCCGTTCGTTCTGCTCCGTCAGCTCCTGCACCTTCCTCTCGTTCTCCTGCTCCCGCTCCCGCCTGCTCTTCTTGGCGGACGAGGAGGACCTAGGGGCTGGGGGGCCCGGAGAGGCTGTGCAGCCCCTCTCCGCACCTCTCTTGCGCTTCCCCAGCCGCGGCGGAACTGCGGCGGGTGGGGAGGAGGGGGAAGAAGGAGGAGAGCTGTTTACCAACGCGGGGGACTGAGAGGCCGAAGTGGTGGTGGAAGAGCAGGAGGAGTCCTCGTGGCCAGAGGGCGGCTCGTCCTCGCTGACCGCGGGGGAAGGGGGCTGCTGGCTGGGGTGGTAGCAGTGGCTCACCTCGGCACCCCCTGCTTCCACCAATCCCACCCCTCCCTCGCTCAGCAGCTCAAAGAACTCCGGGGGCAACAGGTCTCCCCCCGCCTCCCCACCGCCATCTGCCGCAGGGGGACTCAACCCCGAGGAGGAGGAAGAGGAGGAGGAAGATGAAGAGGACGAGGAGGATCTGTGGCTGGGCAGCTGCTGTGGTTCCTCCTCCACAACTTGCTGGACCCCTTCGCCCCACACCTGGCCATCTGTCAGCCAGGTGAGGGAGCAGCTTTCGAGGACATCCAGGAACTCCGGCTCCTTCTGGGGGAGAAGTGGAAGAATCTGCATGTTATAATGGCACTGCAGCGCAGTGGCGCAAATCCAGATAACGGACACGGAGGACTCATTTACCTCAGGACCGGGGGGGGCACGGGCATGTTTGGCCCCACCTGTATCAGAGCCCAGGATATCCTGCAGGTCTTCGTACCACGCCTCCAGCTCCGCGCCACACAGCGGCCCCACACCTGGGGGATACGGTGGGGGCAAGTGCAGCCACTCCGCAGTCATCTCACCAAACAGTCGCAACGTACAGATATGCTTCCACACAGGTACACACTGGACCTGGAGCATCAACAACAATCAGCTTTCCCCCCACATATTTAACACCAATAGATATGTGGAGTCACGGCTAATAAGTGTTACTAAAATGCATAATTAGCATTGATAAATTGCTGCTCCCCGTCTATCACGTGAGAATACGGCACCAAGCGGCCGACCGCTACACTGCATTAATTCCAAGTGGCATAGTATAAAAACAATAGTGTTACGAAAGACCCAATTTTTCTCTTAATTGTGATACTTGACGACATACAAAATACAGAATGGCTCTACATTTGATTAAGCGCACTTACCTTTTTTAAAAAAAGATATCCCGTTAATCAAGTCTGTCTGTGTGTTGTCGGTGATATCTCGTCCCAAAATGTCTACGGGAGGAGAGAGGGTGGAAACCAAAATACGTTATTACCAATATACCCACCCCCCATGCTTCTTAAATGTTTGCCTGCAACAAAGCATCCGGCCAAACATCCTTTATTCTTTAACTGGGGGGGATTAAGGACCTATTTAAAAAGAAAGGCATCACCTTAAAAGAGGTAACATGAGAAGTAAGTGCACCATGATGGATAAATGAGCGCCAGGGCTGATCCGTGTCAGCTCCATACGTAGGATACGAATCATGCCAACGTGTTACTTCTTCAGTCTTAGGAAAATTATACCGTCGTGTCCAACAAAGGCAGCATTTATAATGGTTACAATTATCTAGTGTATAAATGATTAACGGGACTGGGGTGGGAAAGTGACTGACGGCCGAGTACGCGGCACTCTCGCGTCGGTCCCGGGCTGCGGAATTTGGGTCACTGGTTTTCATGTAAACAGAGAGCCGGCTGCTGCTCCGTAGCGCCCCCCTGCGCCAGTCTGGAGTCTCCGCCGCTGCAGCAGGAGCCCTCGCGCAACCCCGGACCAAAATACAACGTAAAGCACAAAAACATGGCTCACGGCATTAAATATTTCTAGCTTTAAATAATAAAACAACACGCCCCGACACGGGACGGTGTCTGTTCAGTAAGGTTGGGCGCAGACGAGATCAACTCCATTTCAACATTAATGATCAAAAATGGTTACTGCGTAGCCACTCCTTGTAGTAAAAAATACTTCAACTTATATTCAATGATTTGAAGTGAACTGAATGCCCGCGCATCAAATGACTGGACTGATTAAAATGAATCAAGTCGAAATACTTAAAGAAAATAATTAGAAAGAGTAAGTAACCTCCTTACAGTTGTTACCGATCTAATTACTGCACGCCTGCCAAGTGTCAAAATAAAGCCAGCAAACAAAAACAAACGGACGAAGGTGGGGGTCGGACGGGTGGGCGGATGATAGGGGAACCCCGACGCGGCGGCTCGCCGTCAGCCCGGCCGGCCGCCCGAAGCACGGCTCGGCTGTCCGGAGACAGAGGCGAGGGTCCGCCGGCCAGCTGCGCGTCCCGATCCCCCGCCCCCTCCGGAGCGGTCAATTAATATACCAGTAGCAGATACTTAAAGAACTTAGAAAAAAATAATGAGCAGCTTTTCACATGCAACTATCTATGCATTAAGAAAATCCCCAGGCAACAAGTTAAGGCATATTCATCTTTAGAAATCTCACCCTACAGTGATTGGAAAACGTTAAAGCGGCTGGTTAGTGTTTAACGAAGAGGTAACATTTAGAGATCGTGGGTTAAAAAAAAAAAAAACATTTTATTTATGATATCAAGTCAGTGTCACATAAAACAAAGAAAATCTTAAACTGACACAATGCGATGTCAAAACTTATAAAGCGAAACGGCTCCTTAAAGGGACGTTTTAAGGAAATGTCTATTAAAAGACATGCCAAATTTAAAATGGCAACTCTACTCCCAAAACAGACATGGGAAAGTTGCCAGAACAGAACACTTTTCTTTTTCTCGGAAAGTTAAAAGATATATGTTTACGTCGAGAAACATATTTTTCCGCTTAATCCATGCCAGTGTAGTTATGTCAATTTTAAAATTTATATATATAGTTACTTTTTTATGCAAGAGAAAGATAACGTCGTTCAGCCATAGAAAGCAGAATTAAGACATTTTGCTACTAATATACAGATTAACTAATGAAAATATAACAATGACGGAAATATATTACTTACCCTTTTCTTTTTATTATTTCGCTTTTTCGATTGTCTAGGGTTTGGAGTATGTATGTATTTTAGTTGAGATTGCTGATAGCTCATGTTAACCATTGTTCAGTATAAGTCACTGAATGTGAATTTTAGGAAACTCCCGGCGATCTTTATATATATAGTAGGCCAACCTAACCCTGAGAGGGAAGGGAAAGAATTCTCAACCGAACACTGATTAGCATTAAGCAAAGATGGACATCTGCTTGGACCAATCGTTGACTCGGAGTAACGTTCTTTTGCTTGGTGACACTCACTGTGTGGATGTGTGACAAGCGAGCGGGCGGGCTTTATGTAACTTGCTAGCTGTCCCGGCCTCGATAGTTTGTGTGTTAAGAAAAGATGTGATGCAGTCATAAGACGGCCAGGACGAATTTGGGGCGTATGGGAGTCACATGAAACGAATGATGCAATCGTTGGCAACCAATTTCCATCCGGAGATAAGACTGGCAAAAACGGAGCATGTTTTATTTAACAGTTTTTCGTTAAAACATAAAAACTATGCAAGGATATTCGAAAGTTTCCAATCTGTTTTTGCTTGCGTATGCATTAAACGAATTTCGCATCATTTTAAAGTGTGGTGTTAATTGTTTTCTTCTACCGAATATCGATTTAACAATATATGAATAGCGTTGACACGTATACATGTGGGCTTTCGGTATTTTGCGCATGTTTGGATGGGCTAAACAGTGTCCGATCGACGTATAAGTACATTTTATCTTGCATTAAACTGTGTTTCAGCTAATGTAAAGGATTGGCGAATGACCTTCGTATCGAAATCTCTTATCTAGGTATAAGGGAAATGGTTATCTGAGAACTACCTCCTTATTTTCTTTTACTTCCGGTGTGTATGGGTTATGCGTGAGCGTACACATTTGTAGCCAATTTAAACTGATACTCAGTTAAGGACAGGTTATCAAGATATCGTTTCGTCCAGTTAGTATTTCTCTTGTCACTGGCTTGCAGCACCTGCTACGGTACCCCTTTTCAATGGGCACGGCATCCATTTTACCCAATATATTTTTTTGTCACGTTTAAAGAAGGTTTCTTATGCAGCCGCTACAAAACGAAGAAAAAATATTGTTTCAAAGAATGTTTCCACTGTTACAGTGATTGTAAAGAGGAAAAACATTACATTGTAAAAGAAACCACCCACTGTAGCATGTTTGCCCCCACATCGGTGCGATTCAGTCTAAATAACATCTCTTTGCCTGCATCAAACCACGAAGTGTACGACAATGCCGTCGGAATAGTATACACTAAAAATGGCAATATAAAGTTATTTTCTTTTTAAACGTTGTGTTGTAAAAAGTAATGGTTACTGACCAATAAAAACTGACTTAATTGTAATGTACTCGTGCATTGCACCTGATATGCAACGGTTATTAACGGTCTTGAGACAATATTTAATATAATAAAAGATTCTTTGGATTCTTGTACAATTTTTAGTAGCACACGTCAAGCTGTCAACTGAAAAACGACATAGTATGACAAGGAATATATAGCTCTACATATTTATATATAATATACATACATTAAAATATTATTTTGACCTAAAACTGAAACAGGTTGTGATCATAAATAAAACAATATGTAGTCCCTAATTTAAATTTAGCAATAACAAGTTAATCAAAACTCTCCAGTCTCCAACATAGTACTGCAAAATACATGGTGCAAAGCGCAGTGTTTATAGCCTAGCAACAGCACAAGAGGGATGTACGCAAGGATAGCGAATAGAAAAGCAAAATACTGTCTCCAGGACATCGGCTAGCGTGCGAGAGGATACGCGGGCGATACGTCACGGAACCGGTGGCTGTTGCCGAGTAGGCTAATAGCCCGTGTTCCCCACCTTCAAGTTTTGCTTTTCGCAAAAGAAAATTCTTGGCGTTGTTTTTATCTGAAACGTCGGGCTAAAATGTTATTTCTGAAATTCATTTCGAACATTTATTAGTGGCCCACAAGCATTCTGTTCATTAAATATGTAACTATTTGTTTACCGAGAATTTCCATATATTTGACTTTTTGTGCTCGCAAGTATGTATTTATTATTTGTTGGATATAATGGAGTAATTCAGAATGAAAATGGGAGTCATAAATTTGGGGAAGAGGCATAAGATGTTTTAATATATAATGTATGCTTCAATTAAGAATTTAATTCTATTATATTACTTTAATAGTGGTAAATAATTTGAGGAAACAGAAATGCAGTGGTTACCAGCAGGCACATGTATCGTGTTTTCAATAAGATATATTTAGAGAGATCAGCGAACACCACATTTAGTCACAAAGTGTCCCTTTTTCTGAACTGAAAACAGAAGGTCGTTACACACGAAACAAACAGAGGGACTAAATATACCATTTAATATTTGTATAAGTCAGACATGCAATTTGAAATACAGGTCTCAATAATACTGAAATTTGAGTACACTGTTGTGCAACGCTAGAATGGTGCAGCAAGATAGAATCTTTTTCCATTACAATCAGGAACCTAAACATAGTTTTTTAAAAGACTGCCAGTCACGGGAGCATCCTGGTCAGAGCAGTTGATTGCTGTAGCACTGTTTAATTTACCTTCAAATTATCCATATTAAAAACAGCAATCAACAATTGATTATACAAAATCAGATATACATGGAAACAGTTGCCACACAAAAAGGAGCCAAAATAGCTTTTACCCTAGGCTGACTTTAGAAGATAACTTCTGTGTTTTTATTTTTCAAATTATGTAGCACTGCTGGCTGTTGAAGTGTAGAATATTTAAGCCACATATTTTTGGGCTAAATACTATTTGTTTCATTAGTCAAATTGCAGGCAAAACAGAGAAAAATAATAAGGCATTTAGTTAACACTCCATTATTTCACATTTACACTACTGACTAAAGCAGCTGTTTCTGAGGGGGGAAATTTATAAACAGCATCATGCAAAATATTATTTTGGATTCATAGGGACAATATGTGACAACAGACTGTCATGGAATTCAGTGTCAAAACAGGGTCTCTGAATATGCTCTCTGGCCCTGATGGTTCCTGGTGAGAAGTAGATCTGAAGCCTTCACCGATTCTCCTGGCTTTTTCCACACAGATGATAGCCATTAAAAACCAAACCATCATCATGCAACCTGATATGGCTCAAAAAAAAAAACAAACAATGAAAACAGGCTGTTAAAAATAACAGGGCAATATATTCAGATGCACTCAAAATATTGCAAATTCTATAATTTTCTATTTGAAAAATGTAAAATTGAATAGTGCACCTAAAAATACTTTGAGCTGAAAGAGAAAACTATACATGTATCATTATCTATAGGCCTAGTGTACTCTAAAACATTTGATCACCAAGAATGAGAGACAAAGTAATCAGTGTGAGGAAAAATGAAAATAAAAATGCAGTCCAGACTCTTAATATTGTTTTTCTGTCAGTTTGAGTAATTGTGTACAGTTTCAGTGCTATTGTGGTTCTACTGATGGCCGAGTGTTAATTGGATGGAAATCACTGCAACATACTGAAGAAACAGCTGGGATGGTGGAAACCTGACGTTTCCAGGGATGTTAGAAGGATCCTGCAGCATGGAGGTCACACACACATTATGTGTTTAACAAGCTGGGCTGCAGCTGATGCACATCCAGATGGACAAAGTCAGTAAGTGAGCCAACAGTTGTTGGACAAATAGGACTGTGTGCTTACATTAAATTAAATAAGGATAGAGGAGAATTAGGTTGTTGTATCAGAGACAACAAAGAATGCTGTTCCGGCGGAACATCTGGCCTTGAACACCAATTAGTGTTAGTGGAGGAATTTGCTCTTAGTTAAAGTTCAAAATTCTTTGAAAGGGGGAAAAGATATCAGACAGTGATTCTCAACAGTACTGGAGGTGTGGTCTGCATCAGGGAAGGTAGCAAGACTGAAAAATAGTTTAGTAGTTGGTAGAGAAGATAGAAGATTAATGGAGACAGAAAATATTTTAGATTGCAGTGGATAATGAAATAATATTCTACAAATGCAGCTGGAAAATGCTGAGCTCTAGGTGCTGCATTTTACGAAGGTCAGAACAAGTTGATTAGCATCACATGCTCAGCTTTAACAAATGCGGCAGGGAGTGATACTGGTGTATCAAGAACCATGAAGATGGATCAAGGTGTTTATGCTCCCAAGAGGTTTCAGCTGCTGAGGCATGAGGAGTGATCCATGTTTTGTTGATGACCTTGAAGTGGAAAGAGAAAAGAGGTGTGGTGAGCTTGGATGGAGGCTGCTCTTATACCACCAAGCAGCAGTTTCAGGAACCTGCAGTGAACTGGTTAAAAGTAAAGCATGAGGGTGAGTGTTCTAACTAGCCGTACCCATTTTGCACCACGTTTTGCTAAAACATTCACAATATCTTCTTTAGAAATCAACATATGCAATTGCATCTTGAAAAGGGTAATTTTTGGAATTTCTCGAATATATCATAAAGGTACCTTACTGACTTAAACATAATTATAAAGAAATTACTTCCAATATACAATAAATAATAACCCCTTGGTATTTTTCAAATCCAAATTCTATATTTGAGCGATTGGATTTACCAATAAAGTACTAATAGCTAATTGTTCACTTTACCAAGTTTAGTGTCACTGTATAAAATACTTGTGATCTGCCCGCAGCGTAAGATTAATAGAGGGAGGGAATGGTATTTGCATCAGAAATTGTTGCAGAATTTACTCCTCCAGCCTACATAATTTAAGGGAAGAATATATTAATTTATCAAACGTTTTGAAAAAGGGGGCAAATAAAATATTTAGGTGGGGTGGAAAACATACGGCACAGTCCCTTGTAATTTAAGCGTTTCGCCTCAGTACACAGCAAACAATTTAGTCGTGTAAAACTATCTCACATGCACATGCATTCACGGAGCATTTTAGGGGGCTACTCAAGCGGCTACAATGTAGTCTGGGATTGCGACCGGAACGCATGCATTCCGCGAAGCTCCCTTTCCCTTATATTTTCAAATGTTCCTTTTCACGCGCCCGGTGCATTGTGGGTATGGAATTCCCAGGGCTGTCCCTCTCTAAGTGCGCATGCTCTGGGGGGAAACTCCATGATTTTTTTGGCACGGAATCCAAAGGAAAAAATAGGGAACTTGGAAACGGGAATGGTCTAAAAGGCGCACCAGAGAGTCAAAAAATCCGTACAGAACACATCCCTGTGCGGCCAAAACGCTTTCGAGGCAGCAGCAGCGCGATTGCACGAAGGCGGTCGTCTCTTGCTTGTGGACTGTGGGGACCTTCCCGAATTTAAAGTCATTTGCGACAATGCAACGGGCGCAATAAAAAACCCCTGCGTTATTGCCCTTTGTTTTTTAAGAGGACTAGTAGACGGAGATAAGAGAGAGGAGGAGGGAGGAGAAGAAAAGAAAAGCAAGAAAGGAAAACATCTACGTCTAGCAAATAACAATCGCAAAAGTGTCAAATAACCCGTCGGCTATCTCTGTCTGCATCGCAGGGAAGAAGCAGGAAACTTCGTAAACAGAGGTACGTTGCTGCCTATATTTAGCTGGGTAGTTAGCAGGCTAGCCGGCTAGCTGTGTGTGTATCCGTGAGTGTGAGAGTGTGTGCGTGTGTGGCGAGCCGGGACGCAGTATTTTTTAAAACAGTTATTTAAGATGTTTTGCCACATGCAGCTGTTGGTACTTAGTTGCATGTTTGTTTGTCACCATCACTTCTACCCCCGGCAGAGTCATTGCATTTGGGACCTGTCCACTATGATTCACTAACGGAGCAATGGTGCGTATGTTTGCTGGCGATATAAGGTGCATGTGTCAAATTTATACTCAATTCTACACCCAGCAAGCAAAATGGGCGTTTTGACAGAGTAGAAAGGAGCGCACTCGCCATCTGTTTGCATTAGCTATAAATAACGACCGATTTCGCTAAACACCGCACTTTATCTTTAATACGTGTTTAGGGTCTGGATAAAAGGCAAGCTGTTTTACTCAGTCGGTAAAATTTGCTGTTTGTCATTTTAATTCTGAATTTGCACCTAATTGTATTAAGGCTTTTATTTCTTTATAGATTATAACATTACGATTATTTTGTTGGTGGCCACTGCTGTCATATATTATGAAGCCACCTATAATAGTGTTTAAACTTAATGTTACAATAGTGAAACATGACAGATTAGTATGTATAGTATGTTGCTATACATTTAAGCTGACTAATAGTTTTTTTTAATTGTTTTTTTAAATGGCCGCTTTAATGTAGTGTGCTAATATAGTGTATTTTATATCATGGGATAGCATAATGGTGCTTTTTAACGAGTACTATACTAGTTTTCCTTATTACACTGTCCAGTCCATGAAGTTGACAGTGAGTTATGTTTGTGTGACCATAGTGACTAGGTCAGGTAACCATTTTTGTAGGTTTGCCTTGATGATGCCTGAATTTCCAAAACATGCCTTTTAGCACCAGAGCTCTTTCACTTCTCCTCCACCATGTTCCTTTGCCTCAGTTACTTGTGATCCCTCCTGTTCAGAGTGGCTGTTGAGTACTTGAGGTGTGTTGTATATGTGAGTGTGTTTGAGATGCATAACATCAAACCAACCCCAGCCTTTTAAGTGTTTGTATGCAGGTCTGAGTACAGTCGCACGTCTGTTTATTTCAGCTGTTGTCACTTCTGGATGGTTATTTTTTTGTTGATGATTTTGTGTGTTTGCTGTATCACTGGTCCTGTCAGTTCCCAGTTTATGGTCCCACTCGGAGCGGGTTCGTCTTGGAGAATCTCCTCACTCTGCTCCATTTCTGTTCGAGTGAAACTTCTGGTTCTTTTATCTTTACCACCCTCCACTGTCCTTGCTGCTGTCTCTTCTTGTTTTTCTTGCTTTGATTAGTCGGTTTTGCCACCTCCCCTTTCTGTGCCTGTTTTTACCCCCTTTCCCCCTCCCCTGGTCACTTCTGTCGTGCATCTTGAAGGGGGGGGGGGGAAGCAACTGTCAAGACTTCAAACGTAGGGGACCCTGCGCCGGTTTTCACACCTCAGGATCTTCGTCGTTCCCCTGCGTCTCCCTCTCTGTGTTTGCCCTCCAGTGTAAGCAGAGTTCACACTTGGCTATTTACAGACCTGTTTGGACTGCTGGTCCTAAAAAAAAAAAAAAAAAAAGATGAAGAGGGAAGTTGTCCCATGTCAGTCCTCTCGCATGCTGTCACCTCACAGCCGCTGGCACAGACTTGCTTTTGGTTTAAACCAGCCCTCTTCTGTGTTGCAGCTTTGTGACACCGAGGTGGGGGTGGCGATCGCGGACGGCGGTACCGGTTTCAGGACTGAGGGGGGTGCCGTCAGCTTGTCCTGGGTCCTGGCCTGCCCCGGGGTCCCGCTGAGTCTCGTCCGTCGGAAACCATGTGCTTTGAAGGGTGGATTCCATGGACGGCTCCAGTCGAGGTTTTGTGAAGATGAAAAGGTAGGATCGGTGCCCTTTCAGGTTGCCAAGAGGAATCTTTGCTTTTCTGTCGCGTTTATTGCCATGTGCACATTGGCCTGGGGTACCACGGAGCGCGTGAGATTAAAACGTGTACGGATTTTCCTGTTGGCCAGAAGTTTTAAATGGAAAAAGTTAACTCAGACTCTCGCGACTACAGTTTTTCTTACTGTCCTTTTTTCGTATTGAATCTCTTTCATCACTTAATCTAAAGAGTGGCAGGTGGGGGAGGGAACAGTCTTTCTCCATCCTCATTTTCACATCTGGTTACTTTTTAATCTACCCTCTACCTGCCCCGCCCCCCCCCTTCTGCTTATTCCGTGAGAAGGTTCTGGAAGCCTGAGGAGAGAAAATGACGGGAGGCAGTGAGTGTGATGCCAAGGATGACGTGCCTGCTTTGGCGGTGCAGGTTCCTGTCGGCTGGCAGCGGAGAGTGGAGGGGGGGTCGGTGACCTATATCAGGTAAACGCACCTTAATTATTTAATTACTTAATTATTGAGGGCTGGACTATAAGTTGCATGCTTGCTCTTACATCTACAAGATTCATCTTGTTTACTTCTGTGAATGTTATTATTATTATTCATTTATATTATTATTATTATGTGGGTGGATTGGTGACTCTGAGGCTAGGGATCTGTGTTAGCAATCGAAGGGTTGCTGGTTCGAATCCCGTGAATGCCGGGGATGATCCTACTCCATTGGGCCCTTGAGAAAGGCCCTTAACCTGCAGTTGCTTCATCCTGAGTATGATGTTAATCTACATCCAGCCCTTTAAGGAGGTCCTCCAACTTACAGGGAAAAATTGGGGGTTGGTGGCAGGATTGACACTCCAGCCACTGGAAAGAACTCACACTGTTCCTTTTGGGCTTGTGTGGTGCTGAGGCATCACCCGCCACATGGCTGCACTCAGGTTCTCATCCCTGAGGTGTTTGTCAGGGGTGGGTGCAGCAACATGCTGTAATCAGTGCATGCTCCTTACGCACTGTAATCAGTGCATGCCCCTTACTTCCTATTATTATTATTAATAAACTTACTATTATTAATCTTATTGCTTCTTTATTTTTTCTCCCGCCTCTCTCTGCCCCTCCCTTCTAGCCCCAGCGGCATGGTCCTGTCTTCACTGGAGGAAGTGAAACTGTATTTGTTGACAGACAGCACCTGTAAGTGCGGGCTGGAGTGTCCGCTCGTCTTGCACAAGGTGAGGGCGCCTCCTGCACTTTGCATCTTGTGGCGAGTGGCTCAGCGGGCGACGCTTCTGCTCCTGTGATTGGACGGTCGCCGCCTCTGCGCCTGTGATTGGACGGTCGCCGCCTCTGCGCCTGTGATTGGACGGTCGCCGCTCTGAGCCCCGGCCTCGGCAGCTTGGTCACATGTCCGTACGGTTCTTGAGGAAGGCTCTCAACCCCCAGCTTAAGGGGCGCTGCACTCTGGCTGACCCTGTGCAGTGACCCCCCCCCCCCCCCCCCCCCCAAGCTTGCTCTCAGCAGCATGTGTGTCTCATGGAGAGCAAGGTGGGGTAGAGGAAAAGAGAATTTTCCCACTGGGATTAATAGGGGATTAATGGAATGCTGTTCTATTCTATTCATCTCTGTCTGCCTTCTAGGGGTCCAGACTTACCTGGAGGGAGACAGCCAGTTGGTTTTATGTGTGGGAATTTGTGCACCGGGATCTCGGGGCAGTGACCAGACATGCTAACTGCAGACCGTGGGATTTGATCTAGTTACTATGCTGGATATTGCACGTGTGTCGACCTCTTGACCCCACTATGACCCACCCGCCGGTCCCCCTTTTCTCACAGGTGTTTAACTTCGACCCGGAGGCAGTGGTTCGCCAGTGCTGCCAGCAGCCCGGAAAGGCCGAGGAGGACATGACCAAGCTGTGCAACCACCGGCGGAAAGTGGTTGCCATGGCGACGCTCTGCCGCAGCATGCAGGTCCCTCCGATGCTCCCCTCCACCTGCGGCGCAGGTATGGCGGGCCCCCGCGCATCGCGTGTGCATGGTATGGATCAGTGCCTGCTGTCAGGTGTGTTGCCGTTCAGATTTACAGCCGGACCCGGGGAACTGGGCAAACTTCCTCGCCGCCTGTTCTGTGTGCTCCACGATAAAGCGAGCTGTTTAACTAAAGATTTTTATGTTCATATATCTCGTGTGTAATGTTAATGATTTGCATGTAACAGTTTTTATTGACTGGGTAAGCTGAATGAAGACAGGATGGATATATAGCATTTCATACCCTGGTTGACAGAACGGAGACAGTGTAGAGGCATAAGTTATAGAAACGAGGTCTGAGGATGATAGATGATTTTTAGGTCTAGTTTCTGGCTGCTGGACCCAGGTGCCTGTTGCATGCGAAGGTCACGTTTCCTCCACAGATCTATTCTTACTGCCCGCATGGTTTCGGACACCACTGTTTCTGTTTTGCATGTGGTGGTTGCCCCTGTTGAGCACCAAGGTGGACAGGGTCTGTTTATTTGCCAATTGAAAGCTTTGTCCTCTGTCTCTTTCTCACAGGGGGTAGTTCTGGCGCCATGGACGTCAGGGACGCAAGAGCAGGGTCCTCAGGGGGACTTGAGGATGGGGGCCACTGCACTTACTCCCCTCGACCTTGCCTGTCCACTCAGCGCAAGCCCAGCGATGGTGCCGGTCCTGGTCCACCAGGGAACATCTCCAGCTCGACCCAGCTCCCCTCTGTCCTTTTCCCTTACAACGGCTCCTTAGTCCTCCCTCACTCAGGCTCTCGAGTGCAACTTTCCCCCGAGCTGGCGTCACTTTCCCGGAAGCTGCCTCCTGTGTCACCTGGGTGTCCCCCATTCCCAGGATTTGGGACCCCTCCAAAGTACCCCCACCCTTCCCAGAATGCAGTGCAGGCCCAGAGGACAGCCTGTGCCCTGGATGCCCCTGGTTCCTGCAGTCCTGGCGCTCACGCCAGCGTTCATCCCCTGGATGTATCTCGGTCTTCCCCCTCCCCTGCAATGAGGGCAGGTCAAGGTGGCCCCTCAGGGGCTCATGACGGCTCACCCTCCCCATTTTCATGCTGCCCCTCTCCTTCTGGGAGCCTGGACCGTTCGTCTCCGCAGCAGCGGTCCCGCCACTCCTCGACCTCATCCTCCTCTCTGTCTGAGGGTGGAGCCTCTGGCATGGTGACGACCACTTATTTGCCCGGGGGCAAGCTACCCTTAACTACGCTTGGGGGGTCTCCCAAAGCTTTCCCCCCCATCAGTCCCAAAAGCCGGCTCGAGGGCAGGCTGCAGCAGATTAAGGACTGTGGAAAAGGCAGTGCCCCCCCAGTTGCCCAGACCCCCCATACGCAAACCAACCAAAGCAACTTTCAGACCCCCTTGCCTCTCACGACACCCCAGTTTGCCTCTGACAGGAAGGGTGGGCCACCAGCTGCCAGTGCCGGCATGGTGGGGCTCCTCGGCCTCCCGCTGGGTCAACTCCTCAACCAGCAGAAGCACCAGCAGCATTCCACCTCCTTCCCAGCCAGCAGCCTCCTGTCCGCTGCGGCCAAGGCTCAGATGGCCAGCCAGAGGAGCCTGAGCCAGACCTCAGCCAGCACTGCCAGCCTTGGTGGCCCCGCCCCATCCACATGTGCTGGCTTGGAGACCCAGCAGCCCAAGGCACCGGTCAGCACTTTACACGGCACTGTCCGCCCAGCTGTCCAGCCCCCCGCAGCTGCTCTCCTTGTGCCCCACCCCTCCGTGTCCTGTGCACCTCGTGCGCTCTCCATCGCTCTCCTGGACAAGGCGACACGGCGGAGACGCCAACGGCGCTCACCCACGGTGCTCAGCATGCTCAAGGAGTCTCAGCTGAGGGGCCTGAGGGCGCCGGGGGACTCTGCCACACTCCTTGCCTCATCCCCGCCTTCCCCTGCTCCGGTTCTGCTCCCCTCCCACCCAGATGCTCGCCACCTCTTGCAGCCCCCTCGCTCCTTAGCCAACTCGCACATCCTGCCCAAGCAGCCAGACTTGCCGGAAGACAGAAAAGTGGGTGCTCCACCCTCCCAGCCCCCAGCCCAACCTCTCTCGGCCCTCCTACACCTGCTGAGCATCCAGAACTCCCAAGTGGTTCCCAGCCTGGGCCTGACTGTTCCGGTCCCCAAGCAGGAGCACAGCCTCTCCTCTTCCCCCAGCACCGCCCTTGTCCAGCCAGTACAATACCAGGGTCCTGTTGTACCCCAAATGCAAGCTGCTCACCAGCAAACCCAAAGTCTTGCACCTTCAGCGGAGGAAGCAGCCCCATCGTCCTCCTCCCAGCAACCCTTCCCCCTGGTCGCCGTAGCCCAAGAGATGGACGGTGGCCTCCGGACCGGCCCAAACCCTGCGCTTGCTTTCAACCCGCCGAGTGCAACCACTGTACCTCTGTCTCAAGATTTTGGTGCCCATGTTCTCAGCGTGCTGGGCCAGCTGCCCCCTTCTCCGGTGCTGCCATCCGTGACCTTGGAGGAGAAGAACTCTGGGCTGAAGGAGGGGGAAAGTGGTTCTATCGAAACCAATGGCACGTCCACCCAGAGCCAGGCTGACTGCACTGGAGGTTGGTCTCACATTACACAACCTGTTCTGATTCATTTGTCTGCAAGCTCGAGAATGCTGAACACCTTTTAGTAAGATCCATTTGCAGAATGGTCCTGTTGAATGATAAAAGTAAAAGTGTTTTTCATACCATGGACAGTAACGTATGAGGCACAGCTGTAATGAGGATGTCTGTTAGACTGACCACACCTCTCTTCCCAGGTATGAAAAAAAATGTGGGTTTGTACTTGGATGACTCATTGAAATCAGAGTAATGTATCATTTGAAGTTGTGCAGCCTCCACCTGGTTTAGTGTTATTAGTGGTGTACCTCAGGGCTCTGTCCCGGGGTCAGTAAAACAGTCTATTACAATGCTGTAATCTGCGTAACTGAAACATTCTGGCGCATTAAAGGAATTGGGTAAATTTGAAAATAGCACTAAATTGGGTGCATGGCAGACAGTATGTCGAGTGGTTGCCAAGCGACACTTCAGAAGTAAACCGACACCTGGAAGCTGAAACGTAGCAAAGATTTGTACGAGGAAATTGATTTGCTGTTTGCTAGTATCATAATATGGAAGGCATGGATATAACAACAACTGCATTTGAGAAAAATCTTGAATTGCATTGACGTCGGACTTCTCTGTGGGAGGTGTCACGAAAGATAGATGTGGGTGTCAGTAGCCCTATGGGGGCTTCAGCAGGGTCTCACCTTTGAACGCTCTGCACAGCTTCAGTCCATCTTGCTCAGAGGGATATTTGGGTGCAAGAGCGAGTCCAGTATAGAACTATGGAAACGGTCCCTGCTCTCAGAAGTTGGCCATACAAGGGCAGGTCTGAAGGGCTGAATCTCCTCAGTCTTAAGTAACGGCTGTGTTGTGTGGAAGTAGATAAGAATAGACATAGTCAATGTCTAGATTTAAGGACATGGGGCCACAAGTGGAAAGTTGCTGAACACCCATTAAGCTCAGAGCAATGCTATAATAAAAATAAAAGATTATTATTATTATTATTATAACAATAAATAATATGATTATTATTAGTGGTAGTCATTTTTTTTTAAAAGTGTAATTATTTTATTACTATTATTGTAGGTAAGGTATTTCATTTATTTGATTCCTATTAATATAGTAGATATGCAGTCCTTTGATTCACAAAATTTGAATACCACTCAGATGATATTTAACTGAGTAAGGCAGGTATAATGCCTCCCCTTGTTTGTAATATTTATGCTCGTAAGACAGCTAAAGTAAATCAGAATCACTTTTGCTGTACTTAAAGCAGTACTTCATATGAGGTAAATTTTTGCTGCACTCTTTGGAGGTTCAGTCCAGATTAAAGATTACCTCTGAAGCCCGGGGTGGGCGGGGGG
>JAODJU010000130.1:2288324-2300800 GCA_026776725.1 Gnathonemus echidnorhynchus
GGAGTGGACAGAAGTAACCGCATCAGGGCAGAAAACACACAAGATCACATTCAACGGGAGGGAAAAAAAGGCACCAGCACAGGAAAGCAGAGAATGGCTTCTGCAAGTTAAGGATCACAGAGATGAGGTACGCCAGGTGATGGGGCAGATCTGGCTGACTGAGTGTCATTACAGCCCATGCAAGCGCTTTTTAGTAGCATTGAACAAAAAAAGAGCTCTTACTTGCACAAACTAGCATCCCGGGTGGGGGTGGGACAGAGCCAAAAACAAGTGGAGGGTAAAGGGTGGGGTTCGGGGGGTGTGAGACACAGGAGGGGAGAATGCTATTAGGTTTAGTGCCTGTCAGTCCAACACAAGTTACACAACGAACACTGCATCCCAGGACCATGCTGTGTTGATCTACAAAGGGGACACGGATTCACTGATTCAACGATACATTGCAATTCAGACCAGGCCCCTTAAAAACAGAGGGGGGAATTAGTACTGATGGGAGATTCAAGACTTTGAACCCTCAGTGTGAAGGACTGTATGCTGGCAATCAGAGAAATATTTAAATAGTTACTTCCTGATTATTTTGTTAGTTCCTAATGGTTAAAACCAGATAGTATTTGAAAGAATATGAATCCACCCACTGTAGAATTCAAAGTCCCATCTCTCCCATAACAGGGATTAGTCCTTATCAAAAATCAATACTGGTACAGAGACAAACTGAAGTTAAACGGTGAATGCTAATTCAAATGCATGTAAAATCGTATCGTATTTTCACCTTCACAGTAAATGAAATGCTTTTTTCTAATAGTAAAATGGCGGCAAATTATATTTATGTAACACCTTGAAAAAACACACATCGGCAAAGATTTAACTATTTATATGTTTGAACGCTTATAAATCTGGTCATTTTATGGAATGTTAGCTGGTATTAAACAATTATAGACAAAAAACATTTATATTTCATGCTGATGTCTAGGCTTTTGCCATCTACATTTTTACCAGCCACTGATTTGGGATGAAAATAATCAGGATGAGGAGGTGGGAATCAGGGTACCAGTTTGGTTTTATGATTTGAGACGAGCACCAAAATGCAAAGGAACACAGATATCAGACGTGGAGCGCCTGAATCCCGAGCCTCGTCTGCTCTGCTCAGAACACAGACGCAAGGTGAACGGACAGCGAACCCAACATTGCGTCAACAACAGCCCCTGTTGCAAACAAACACAATCAAGACAGTACCGGAGGCCTAAGGAGGAAGAAAAACACAATCGGGCTTCTGTATTTATGCCAGAAACAAAGGCCTTCATTTGTAGTCACTGCCATGTTCAAAATGCAATGAAGTGGAGATAGAGCAGGTCTCCCCATTGCAGGGTGGGGCCAGTGATTACCCCCCAAGATGGAGTGAGGAGCAGAGGCTCTTTAACAGCCAAGTGCCAATGGGTTAGTAGATGACCACATATACCACATTTTCCTAATAGAGACGACAGAAATGGTTATGACTGATGAAGTTGCCGTAGCCTCTTCCATTGAATGTCTTACCCGAGTCCACTTCAATTCTCCGCAAGAACACAGTACTTCGACTCTACGACCGACTTAGAACCCATGCGGTCGGTCAGTCAAACAGGACAACGACTCCCACCAGCCTCGGGGCAGAGAGCAATCAGACCCATCCTTCAGCCCAACTTCAAAACTAAAAAGAATCTCTGTGTCAAACATTTCACTAAAAGGCACAATGAAGGCTTACGCATTTCAAGAATGGGCTGGTGTGCCAGAAGACAAGCAAAACAGTGCCGTCCTAAAATGCACTTTCCAGATCATAAGTTTGCTGCTCTAAGGACCCTAAAAGGCTGGGGGGGGGGGGCTGGAGGGACGGCAGAAGCCAGATGCAGTGGTACAATAAAAAAAAAATTCACAGATGTACAAATGTAGGTTCCATGTACTGCTTTACACAGCAAAAACACACATTATATTTTGGGGTTAGGACATAGAAATCCTACATTATATAAATACTGCTACACTCCCTAAAACATTCCCAAAGGGTCCTCAAAGCCCATTAGCAAGGAAACTGGAGGCAGTGCTGATGCACTGTATTTACTAAACACACATGATATATCAGTACCATATCGATCAATGGTCGTTAAAAAAAACCCAAGAAAACGGCATCGGTTCGATGTGTCAGTCCTGGCCAATAATGCCAGTTAGTATCTCTACCTTAGTCAATATTTAAAGTTAGCAGTACCTGAGCTAAAGACTAAAGTAATCGGTGATCGTCTAATGCAATCATCTCCATTTTCCGTAACGGAGGACGAATGATCATTCGCCACTTAAAATCTCTCTACGGTCTCTCAAGTTGGCTTGGGACAGTCTCCCTGCTTCGCTCATGTCTCACATCCTGCATTATATGATGTGGTTACACACACGATCTAAATAAGTAACGTCACCATACCTGCCATGTTTAAAATCTGTCCCATTAGCTTCACTATAGATTTATGGAGCTTAGAGGTCACCCGACTATAATCATCAGTAACATTCATCAAAAATGTCAGCAACGCCCAAAATTTCCACAAAGGTCCCCCTTAGTACTTACCACTATTTGAAAGATGGGCATAAACTGCAAGTGGAACAGATCACCATGCACTATATGACTGCACATTTGGAGCAGAACTCCAAGGGCGTCTCCCTGCACAGGTCCGAATCCTGTCGATTACACCACTGGGTCTGCGCACATTTGTAGCCAGCGGTCCTCTCAGTAGTACGTCCTGTGACGTAAACCTGCCTCGTTTGGACGTCGCTTTGGACAATGCATCCGCTCAATAAAGTGAATGTATGGTTGCATAAATTACTTTGCTTATGGCTGGAATTCTCTTCTTATTATTATGGACTGTCACTACAAATTGTCTGTAGCCTCTCATTTGCTTTAAATGATTAAGGAAAAAGATGGTAGAAATCACATAAATGGTACAATGGAAAGAAACATTACTACTGATGGGGTTTTACACATCACTGCCATATATATTGAAGGACAAAAAAACAAACATGTCTTACATATATTTTATCTTTGGTTCATTATGGCTGAACACTTTACAGTAACCCACTCTCACTGGCAAAGACCTGTAAAGATGATCAAATAAATAACATGCTTGCCATCTTTGGTATCAAAACCCATCCACTGATTTCTTTTACTGGGCACATCTTCAGGACCAAAGGTTTAGGATGTGGAAACGGCAACATGGGAGGGCACACTTACTTTCAGCCTAGGATGCCTGGAATGAACAAACACGGTCATCTTTCACTTACCGACTCAAACTGTGCTTGGTCATCTTCTGGAAGGTCACTAGTCTCATAAACATCTGGCTCATTAGATGCCTGTAGGGGGGGGGGTTATTGGTTAGTACAAAAATAAAATTTTAAACTTCCATTTTGGTAGAACAGTTTATTCTTTGGCATTTATGTTAATTTTAAACACCGACTTAAATGAGTAAAACACTTCAAAAAAGTCCAATCACATGCAGAAAGTTTGCCCTCAGAGAAATCAATCACACAAATGAAACATAACACTAAATGGAACCATAACAGCATTGAGCCCTAGTCCAATTTATGATGGAATTTGGGCAAGTTAATCTCTAAGAATCCCTAAAGATGCAATCATGCAAATAACACTTTCAGATCCATGTTTACAAACCTTTAAAGACTGTAAAATCACACCCGTTTCCCGTTTTAAGAAAAATACAAGGTTACTTTAAATCTACACTGACAGTATTTTATATTAATTATACCAAGAAGTAGCAGAGGACCAAAGCGCAAATGTAACACACATTTGGATGTTAGTGTACTAAACTCCGACATTAGGGAAGACAGTAGCGTATCACAATAATTACTTTGTAGAGCGTATTTGCATTCAGGGAGCGGCCAACGCCCTGACTCGCTGGGCGTCTTTCCAGCCAAGAGATGCTTTAAACATTATGGCCTTTAGTGTTAAACTGATTTCAACGAAATCCTGGGTGAAACACCATTTACGTTTTAATTTTCCAAACGATGCCCGTTACGTCGAAGGACACTTTGGAAAGAAGGTCAACGTGACGATTCGATGGCGTCCGTCAATCTATATGACAAGCAGCGGAAGCGACGAAGACACTTAGGCCAGCTAATTAGCTATAAGGGGCGTTATCTGAAAATAATACAAATAAAACCTTAATAAACGCCAGCTATCGACTGAGTTAAATTGTACCTATCCCTCCGATTAGCGCCGCTGTAATCGTCTCAACCATTAAACGTCCACAGACGCCCCATCATAAGAAAAACCCAACTGATTAATTTACCGTTCGCCGGGGATAACTATTTACCTAGAATAACCCAGTGGTGCGTTGTTTGGTTAAATATATTTGATAAAATTTGTTAACATTTTAGTGTTTATGGGCCGGGACTGTTAGCCCAGTTGGCTAATCGATTCGCTAACGCCCCTGACTACTAGCCAGCGACAATTTCGGAAAGGTTGGATCACTGCTGCAAACTGCACGGCCTCGGAATATAAGTGATAGTTTAGTTTAGAATAAAACAAAACTAATAAATAAATAAATATAAGGCATTGTCGTGTCCTGGCTTTTTCAGTTAGACGACCATTTAGCATGATGAAATAAGTAACAAGCCTCATCTAGCGCCACCAGCTAACAGCTTTGTAACGTGAAGCTCATGTTATCATACATTTCAGAAGCTATTATCGCTAGAACAGTGAGAAGAAGCTAGGATGAAAGGCATTAAAATCTATAGTAGCATCATAAGTGGCGAGCAATGCCGTATTTCACTTACAATGCCGGGCAAATTGGCGTATTTGGGATCCGCCATTGTTGTGGAAGCTGAAAACGGATAGATTACGGAACGCAACTGGCGATGGTAAAGCGACTATGTTTTGCCTGCGATTGAGATGACAAAACAGACTGCAAAGTAAAAATCTGTCTCGGTAATTTTCTGATTTTTGTAAGTTGCAATTTAGTGTCTCAAATCCAGTGCTATGTACTCAGTTTTTGACAGCTCTAAGGAACAGCAGGGCGAGTAACGCGCGATCTCGTCCCTTGTAAGTATGACGTAAAATGGATATTAGAGGTTGTCGGTAATTGTAGTTTTCTATATATAAAAACTACAATTACCGACAACGTTTAGCTGAAAGGCCGAGTAAAACGAGGCTCCTGATAAAAAAAAACAAACATGTAAAAAATCCACTTATATAACAAATACACAAGTCGTCGTTTAATATTACCATTTTATTCTAACATTGAATATTTCTCAATTCACTCATTCTGGAGAGAAAATTACCGTGACTTGGTGAGTTAAACTGTATGAGGCCTGTATGCTTATTCCAGTTGCAATAAACAGACGTTAAATGAAAAGGATAAAACATACTTTCCCCCACACTAAAGTCGCACCAGTAAATTCTTATTTAAATGTTTTTGTTCGAGGTGCAAAATGAAAAACAAATAGCAGTTTTTTACTAATGCAGTCATTCCAGTTCTACTGTTCTTGTACTAGTTTGTTTGTTCATGTTCTTGTTGCTAAATCTAGATCATTTATTAACAGACCAACAGAGCGTCATTAATTAACAGCTTGGTCGGTTTCGTTGCATCATACACAAGGGCAAGAGACCATGTTTTACTTACAGATGAATTAGCGGCACTGAATTTTTGAATATATTGGTAGTGAAATGCTAAATAAGCACACCACTGAAACAGTACCTGCACATCAGGTGCAAGGTTGATTCTAAAATGGCTGGCAAAATGGCTGTTAAGTAGTGACATTGATGTCCCATGCTGCTTCAAGATGATACATCCTCCGTGTTAAGGAACAAGGCTGCTTTAATTAAAGGCTGAATTTAAGCTCCGTACGTGAGAACTGAGGAACATGTGGCGTTACAGAAAGGTGAAAGTAATAGTGCCTGCTATAACAATATCAGCAGTCGTAATTCAAAATTTCACTGTTAATGAGCACAGCTACCTTTGACGTGTAGGCAAAAAAATGACCAGAATTTTTTTAGTAGTAGGCTTGGAAGTATTTATATATTTTATAAAGCGAGTTGCTATTAAAGATGGAAAAATCTATGTAGAATCGATATCACGATCAGAATAGTCAGACTTATTACGAATATACAGTCTTGTTGCCAATAGATAAAATTTGAAACCGTTTAAGTGTTACGATACACAGTACTTTTATGGATGCTGATGTCATTGATGCAGATTTTTAGTTACCGCACTTCCACATAGTATAATTTTCATGCACTACCACAGTTATGTTAAATGATTGAGATTATGAAATGTATACTTTTGAATCACATAATATAACTGATTTGGTAATAGCGATCAAAGTTTAACATATATCTAGGCTGATTGAATGACTTGAAACTTGGCGTCTTTATATGGTCTCACACAACCTAGCGACACATCTGCTTATATATTAGACATTGCCTTGTTTATTAGTTTACAGCTTTACGAGTGGGGGATGTATGATTTATTATTATTCTCCCTTCTCACTAAGTCAATACTCTCCTCTTTCCAGCAAGCATGCGCGATGGATTCCGAGAACAAAGTTCCCAAGGGAGAAACGTAACTAGATATATAGGAAGCATAGTTCGTACCCCTCTATCTAATCCTGAAAACCAAATTGACGGTACACACACGTGTCCTCGGTTTCCTAGTAAATCATTCCTAGTTAATAACATGTTGTCATTACTCTACTCATAGTCTATTCGACTATTTCAGTGATGCTTAAAATTTTCTGGATAATTTGACGACCAACAATTGCGTTTGTTCCAACGTAAATAACTGCGCGTTTAGTTTTGCAATACAGAGCGGCATAACGAACACTGAAGACATGTTGTATTACTACGTAGGTAATCAAAATAATGCGCGGCTTGCAAGCAGCATAGTTTCCACCCCTCCACACCCGGCCTCGTATTGCCCTATCCACCCCCTCCATCCTGTTGTCTCATTCAGCTCAGGTTATCTTTCTGTCTTTAACAACTGATTTGGGATCGGATTTCCCTTCCTCTACAACCAGTTCTCAGTCGTTAGGAGTCGAACGATCGCGATGATCTAGGATCGGTGGTCACAGCAGTCACGGACATACATCGTCATTTTCAGTGGTGCTGATGCGAGGCTCCCCTCTTAAGCGCATAGACCACGCCCCACGCCTGCTAAAAAGCAGCCATCCGCCAGCGCCGCAAAGGCTGCCCGTCCGTCCCTGCCGCCTCTCACCTTCAGCTGGACCTTACCATCGGAGTACTTCGACATTAAAATAAACAACCTATTTAAGAAATATATATATTTCAGCTGTCTGGAACGCTAAGCTAATTGAATATATATACACAGTAGTCCAGGGGAGTATCAAGCGAAAATAGGATATTATTAACGCTAATTTCTTATTGGTATGTTGTTGGCTGTTTTTAACATTTCATTTGCGTGCGCCTAGTAAAACGATAAATAGTATTTTCATTTCAGTAGTAATACCTTCATATTCGCTTGGCTGGTGTAACTATTCCTGCACAATTGCTCTATGCAGCAGCGCTAGCTTTTACGCAGAGATCGATATACTGTATATATTTTATATATTTGTGGAAAATTGGCGCTCCTCTAGGACAGAGCCTTGTAAACGGTCGCATGTAACCTTTGGTTTATCTGAAATACAGTTGCAGACATTTTTTAAATATTATTTTAGGTTGATTCTGAAGAGGAAAAAACCACAATGGCCGATGCTACCGCAGAATGCAACATCAAAGTGCTATGTCGCTTTCGTCCTCTAAATCAATCCGAAATTATCCGTGGGGACAAGTTCATCCCTAAATTTCAGGGAGACGACACCGTAATCGTTGGGGTAAGTTAATTTATTTTTATTATTGACAAATTATGGTTATCATTATTTTGCTATTATTATTTATTTCATGAGCCAAATGCACCAAAGACGCTATAGACTTGCAATAACGAACAAATCTAGCCATACTAATAATATATATAAGTGGCATAAGACTAGTAGACATCGTTATTTGTGCTGTTATTATTATCATTTTCCCAACAACAATTGCGCTACCTAATCGTGATGTCACGATGCGTCTTAATCTTTAGGCCCCGTTATAATGAGCAAGTGGAAATTAAAGGGGTGAATTGGTGAAATCTACGCGGTTTAAGAAATAAACCCATTTTCGAGTGGAACAAGGCACAATAAACAAGTGTCTGTCCGCTTTGCGGAGTCCACACCCCGCACCATAGTTAGGCCGCAGTATTTGCTAGTCCGATTTGACTAGTTACCGATTACAGGAGAAAGCTGCGGTTACGTACTACTTATTGTCACCAGGTTGGTATTTTCACGATCCGGAGACCCGTGCTGTTGATTTTTCCAGCGATCGCGTGTCTATCTTATCCAATCCACTCACGTAACATGAACAGTAGTTGGGATGTCAAACGCAGATTTCTTCTAATACGTTTAGAAATAATTTTAAAGGTAAATGTGGACTCAAGCCGTTTACTTTTATGATCCTGCTGCATGTAAATTGAAACGAGTGACAACACACATTAATCAGCAGATCTAAATTTATCTTACTTAAATAAATTGAATTTTATTCTTACCGTAAGATTATGTATTCGATTATGATACTGCTGTCGAAAAACTGGCTACATAATATATTTACTTTGTTTTACGGTAGATAGGTCGACCTGAGACACAACTGTGCGTGCTTATTTGTTCTAATTATATTTGCCTCCGTTCTTGCCTGTTATAAAAACATTTGATAATATCAAAACTGGCCCTTTTTTGCTCTGCAATTAGACAAAATGTAGAGTAGAAGTTGGAGAGGAAAAACGGAGAAATTCACACACAAACGCACATTAGCATTATTGAACAGACTACATTTGAAATTGCAACGCCATGTCCGGAATTTGTTAGAATTTCATGTAGGCCTGTTTATTGATCTGGCCATCAGTTTCTCATCCACTAATTTCACATTTCGTTAACTACAGTGGTCCGATGAGGTAATTGGATTCTTACCATGGGTGGTCATTTCCAACAGGCTACTTGATTTAGTATAGAAATCAGAGAACGGAAAGACCTTCCACTTTACAAGGCAGTTTGCATTTCTTGGTCTGGAGCTCAAGCGTACAGCATTGCAGTAAGATGGAGTCTCAAAGTTTGGCTGATTCACATGTAAACAGAAGCCAGATTGATCCCCAGGAGGATCTTGCTGTTGTGTCCTGGATTCATGGAATAGTATAGCAAAGAGAGTCTCATCTGCTTACTACAGATGAGTGATGTCATGATGGTAAAACCCTGAATAGAGAGCCCACTGTTTTCCTGCTGCCAAAGACCAGCTGCAAGGAGGAATAATAATTAATTTCATGTATTTATTAAGAATTACATGAATGCATGTGTTAGGGATGGATCTGTTGACTTTGAAGACGTGTTTTTGCACATCGTTTTGATTTTTAATATTTTTTTTGCACATTTTGAGAGCCCAGATACACATATGTTTACGCATTTGCAAAACAAAGCAGACAATGCAAGCTTTGTAGCAGGACAGTCCCCACTCCAAGACCATTTCTTTCAAGGAATCAGCCGACTTGTTTCTGGATTCCGGTTGCCTCCACATCTTTGTTGCCTAGCAAAAGTGATGATTCTTAAAAGAAAATCAAAAGGAGGCATGCTAATTCTTGTTGCTGTGGGTATTTTCTTTGCCTGGATGTGGACTTCTCCAATCTGAGACAAAATGGATGGGCCTGTGGCCAACAGCTGACACAGTTCTCGCAGTGCTGGCAGTTTGCGCAGGATGAAGCTCCTGCCTTCATTTCAGGTGTATTGTGCAGTGAAAAGGTAGTTTTAGGGGTTTTGATGAAGGCACTTGTCCATCTGTATTGCGTGATGTTTGCATATCACACCAGGTCTGTTGTAGAAATTGCGTTTCCAGTTTTTGCAGATACAGGTTCGATAACAGAATTTCTATTATAATATTAAAAAGTGTTTTGAGAGTAAGCTGCAGTTTCCATGCTGCCTCTCATGAAACAGTGTTATGTCTTTTCCTCAGTTGTTTTCTTAAGAATTTAAGAATGAAAAAATGCTCACACAGGAATGAGGTATGACGTCTGCCATACACAAAAACTGGAAATCAGAAAAGAAAATCAGAAAAGAATCCTTATTTGTGAACTGTATTTTACATCAAACTTAGCCAAATTTCAGAGAGGAGAGGAAAGTTTAAGAGAAGACCGGAGTGACTCCCCCCGACTGGAAATTCCCAAATACCCACAGACACCTTCCTAGCAGTGGATGCAGGAAACATGGTGGTGGTGGGGGGGGGGGTTGCCATAGAGAATAGGGGTCATGGATTCCACTCTAATGCCTTTATCATTGGCTTCCTTTGTCTCGAACCGTCAGCCCTTTTGACTGCTGCTAAAGTTTTAAAGGTATTGGCAGTAGATGTTGATGGTGCAGTTTCGCGGCCATCCTTAATCACTTGGATTCCAGTTTAAACATGCTGTGATTGCTGGTGCCAGATGTGGTAGTTCCAGCATCTCAGAAACAGACACTGGTCTGGGATCTTCCCAGTGTCTAGAGTTTATGGAGAATGGTGCATTAAACATTTTCAGTGACATTTTCTGTGGCTGAAAAGATCTTGTGAATATAGGGAGAATGGCCAAACTCATTAGCTCTAACACGAAGGCCACAAATACAAAATAACAGCTGAGTATAACTGTGATCTGCAGAAATGAAAAGCTCTGGATGCTCATTTGCCCTTGAAGTAGTTCTGGAGACAAAAGGGGGTCCAACCTGGCATTACAGTGGGGCACCTGTTAAAGTGACCACTAAGTGTATAGTCTATAAATATTCTGCTTATAGCTGAATTATTAATGCAGCTCAGAAACAATTGATTTTTATAATTGATCTTAGGTTTCAAAGAACCGAATGGACCTTGTTTACATGTGGTTGTGCTGACATTTAAGTGAACCTAAAGTATTGAGTTTTGCCATTATTTGTTGCCATTTCAGGTTCGTTGTGATGAATTTAAGGGGTTTATGCAAGATAAAACCTCATTAACTTATCAGTGCCAAGGGTCTGTTCCCTCTACTCATATATCTGAATAGACTGCAAAAATTCAATTTGGTAAAATCTGATATAAAACTATTACTTGATTTAAAAAAGATCAGTTAAACACATCCTGGACTTCTTACAAATAATCTCACTTTATATGTTTTGCAAAGCATTCATTTAAAGTCTGCTGAGTTTAGAGAGACGGGCGACACCATAGTAGGAGAGATGAAGGAAGAATGAAGGTTCCGGTCTCTCATTCTGCAACTCTGGCATATTTCTGGTGACACGTATCTCCACTTCTCTCTGGTCTGATTCAGCCATCATTTTGGATAAGCATGAATTGATTTGCTCTCAGTTTCGGTTTTGAGTCTTCAGTAATAAATCCTCTCTGAATTAATGTATTGCTTTTGGTAGTTATTAATCTTGTAAAACACTGTTATCATTTGTGTTCTGGGGCCGGATTTAATCAATATGTCCTTCATGCCATGAGCTCAGTCCTTTACACTGTAGTATGATAACCCTATAGCAACATCTGTTTCCAGTAAAATCGGAGGTGACATTTTAATAGGTGTTAAATTAATATGACTTTGTATCATCCCCATCATGGACTGGTATCCCATACAGGTGACCAAAATTGAGCAAATGACCGTGTGATTGATAAATGGATGGATGTTTCTACTGTAAAGTTTGTTAGAAGCAAAGGGAAAGACGTATACAGAAAGTGCAGCACTGAACGGTGTGAGGCGGCATCTTTGACGAGCTGATCTTTTGAGTTTTTAAGGTGCTTCTGGACTCCGGCCAAGTGGTAATAATCTATCCATGTATCAGTTATTCAGACAAGGTCACGGTGATATCAGGTCTGTGCTGTCAAGGTAGGATGCCAGGTTGTCACTAGCTGACACACACACAGACACACACACACACACACACACACACACACACATTGACCTGGTCCCCACAATGCCAAAATAACAGGTTTTTATTACATTATGGGGACATTTGGTCCCCACAAGGTAATATATACATGACCCCCCAATACACACACACACACACACACACACACTTTGTAAAGACGGTATAGGGTTCAATTGACCAACATATCTTTTTACGGTTAAATCATGTTCAAATCTAGAACCACAGAATGTCACTTAAAACTTAACAATTACACAAAAAATTTTTTTTAAAATCTGGGCATTGTTTTTTATGAGTTGTACTTTGTATTGTGTAATATTATTTTGTATTTGGCAAGAATGAAGGTGTAAGTAAAGTAGAGCTTCAGGGTACCCGTGTGGGGCATTGCAGTCGTCAGGGTACCCGTGTGGGGCATTGCAGTCGTCAGGGTACCCGTGTGGGGCATTGCAGTGTTCAGGGTACCCGTGTGGGGCATTGCAGTCGTCAGGGTACCCGTGTGGGGCATTGCGGTCGTCAGG
>JAODJU010000130.1:2312841-2340078 GCA_026776725.1 Gnathonemus echidnorhynchus
AGCCTGGGTTAAATTGGTTGGTCTGTGAGGAATGTCTTAGCGAGTTAGCCTGGGTTAAATTGGTTGGTCTGTGAGGAATGTCTTAGCGAGTTAGCCTGGGTTAAATTGGTTGGTCTGTGAGGAGTGTCTTATCGAGTTACTATGGGTTTGACTGCAGCAGCTTGGCCATGGACGCTTACGGAGGGCACCGACAGAGAACTTTGGCCGAGGCTGAAGTGCAGATGGTGTGTGAGGCGGGTGGGTGTGTGAGGCAGCTGTCACAGCGAGGTTCACGTGGATCGCTCTGAGGCGGAAGAATCAGCCCAGAAACATGTGGCACGCGAATCGGGGCAGTGCAGCCGCCTTTTTCTGAGGCCTGTGTCACTGTTACAGCATGAGGCGAAGATCCGCTCATTGACGGAGTACATGCAGAACGTGGAGCTGAAGAAGAGGCAGTTGGAGGACAACTACGACAGCCTGAGCGAAGAGCTGGCCAAGCTGCAGGCCCAGGGTAAAGCCCAGACAAGGCCAAACCACACAGCTCCACACTCCCTCAATGAAGGTGTGTGTGGTCTGTGATGGGCTGTTATTCCATCCAGGGTGGTCTCCTGTCTGTTGCTATGATACCTGGGACAGGATCCAGATTCCCTTATGTTTCACCCTGTAACTGGCTACTGGGTGGATGGAGGGAGGAAGAATCTTTCAGGATTTATATTCATCCATCCATCCATTTATCCATTTATTAATAACCACTTTTCCAGTTAGGGTTCCTGCAGTCTGGAGTCTATGCAAGCATGGGGCTAAGGAAGGGTACTGGACTGAGTGACAGCCTATGTAAATTTATATGATAGAGATATTCCAAATGTCCTTGGGTCCATCATGTTCCCATTAAGTATCTGAAGACACTAATGTATTTGCCACGAAAGCTAATCCGAGTTTCCTTTAAGCTGTCGTGGGCAATTTGCTGTGAGATATTCGCGACACAGAGCCGCAACTGAGCGATATTTTCACTGAAGGTCCCTTTGATGTGCTTTTTCAGAGTCTGTGCAGGAGGCGATGCTGAAGGAGAACGACAGATCTGTGGAGGAGCCTGCCGATGTCAAGGTAACCATGGTGACGCTCGGGGAGTGCCACCAAAATGGATGCCCCATCTCTGTGTACGAAGCCGTCTACCTCTGTTGTGTCTCAGATGGAGTCGCACCGCGAGTCGCACCACAAGCAACTGGGCCGCCTGCGCGACGAGATCAACGAAAAGCAGAAGATCATAGATGACCTCACCGAGTCAGTGTCTCCACGGCGATCCCTCTCTAAGCTAAAAATGAAAGCCACCATATGCTGTTATGCAACAGGCTTGGGATGCAAATGTTTAAAAATGTAGACCATACGTTTAAATCGTAGCTTAATTATATTGTACAATTTTTCCTGGAGAAATACTGGAACAGGTCATCCTAAACATGGTTGTACCTCACTGAGATCCTGAGTTCCTTAATTAATGAAAATTGTATTTAAGCATCTCTACATTCTGCTAACCATTAATAATAGTTTACTTCAAATTGAGAATGAAATGAAATCTCTCTGTCTTTTAATAATGGCAGTTTTTTTGATGAGCGTGTAATCAAACCCCTTCCTGGATTTGAGGTGTACTCTGCGAAACCCAAACTCACCCTTGATGTCATGTCTTTCCTGCAGCCGCAACCAGAAGCTGCAGCTGGAGCTTGAACAGCTGCGTGCCGAATTTGACCGGCTGAAGAGCCGGGAACAGCACAAGAGTGTGCAGCTGGAGGAGCTGACGTGAGCGAAATGCTAATGCTGAGCCTGAATGCTGCAGCTGAGCCTGAACATTGCCACTGAGATTAATATTTATGCTGAGCTTGAACACTGACCCTGAGCTTAATACTGCTAAGCCTGAATCCTGACTCAGAGCTTAATACTACTGCTGAGCTTGAACACTGCCCCTGAGCTTAATACTGCTGCTGAGCCTGAACACTGACCCTGAGTTTAATACTGAGCCTGAACACTGACCCTGAGTTTAATACTGCTGCTGAGCCTCAGCACTGACTCTGAGCTTAATACTGCTACTGAGCCTGAACACTGACCCTGAGTTTAATGCTGCCAGTGATCCTGAATGCTGACCCTGAGCTTATTACTGCTCCTGATCCTGAACACTGACTATGAGCTTAATACTGCCACTGAGCCTGAATGCTGACCCTGAGCTTAATTCTGCTACTGAGCCTCAGCACTGACCCTGAGCTTCATACTGCCAGTGAGCCTGAATGCTGACCCTGAGCTTAATACTGACACTGAACACTGACACTAAGCTTAATACTGCTACTGAGCCTCAACACTGACACTGAGCTTATTAGTGTTACTGAGCCTGAACACTGACACTGAGCTTAATATTGCTACTGAGCCTCAGCACTGACCCTGAGCTTAATACTGCTATCCCGCCTGAACACTGACATTGAGCTTAATGCTGCTACTAAGCTTCAGCATGACCCTGAGCTTAATACTGCCACTGAGCCTCAACTAGTGCCAAGAAAAATGCCTATAAAATGTGAATAGGAAATTATTTTTTTTCCAATTTCTGCATTGTCAGATTTCTTCACGAGCGCCACGAACAATCCAGGCAGGATCTTAAAGGGCTCGAGGAGACAGTGGTGAGTTACGCTGATATTGCTCGCCCCACTTCTCTCTCTGTCTCTCTCTCCTTCGCTCTTCCTTTTTCTCTCCCTCTCATTTTCTCTCCTTCTTCCTCTCATTCCCTCCTTTTCCCTCCCCTCTTCTTTCTCCCTCTGGTTCTCCCCCTCTCTTTTTGTTTCTCTCTCTCCCTCCTTTTCCTTCCCTTTCTCCTTCCTCCTCTCCCTCTCCTTTTCTCTCCTTCTTACTCTCTCCCTCCGCTTTTCTCTCATCCTCTCGCTGTGATCTCTGCCTCATTGCTCCTTTTCCATCCCTCAGGCCCGTGAACTCCAGACCCTCCACAACCTGCGCAAGCTTTTTGTTCAAGACCTTACGACTCGAGTCAAAAGAGTGAGTCTGGGGAGCGATCAGTTAGTCTCTTCATTTTTATTTATGACTGTGCTGGTACAAGGTGCTTTTTGCAGTAGGTTTTCTGGAAGAATAAAATACGTAGTTCATTCATATGAGGAAAAGAGGTAAACTTCTGAAAAAAATATTATCAGCAAAAAAATCACCATCTAGAGCCCAGCTTCCCTCCCAGTCCGGTTCCGGTTAATTCTGGTCTCCGCTTGTCCCATCAGAGTTCAGAGATGGAACCTGATGATAGTGGGGGGTCTACCACCCAGAAGCAGAAGATTTCCTTTCTTGAGAACAACCTGGACCAGCTTACAAAGGTTCACAAACAGGTCAGTGCATGGATACAGCGGCGGACTCTTTAGGTTCTGGTCTTCTGCTGTCCAGCCTTTTACCTGCCCAGTGGGTAGTATATACCTTTAGCCCTCCACACCAAGGAGAGCTTTATGTTTGAAGGGCCAGCAGAATCCCATCTCCAGTGGGTTCAGCCTCACTGAAAAACAGCGCCACCTGTTGTTGAGCTGATGAACATGCCAGGTGTAGCACCCAATATAGTGTATGTCTGTTTAGCATGCATAGCTTCCTGACCTACCTCTACGCACTTAGCTGCAGTGTAGCATATCTGTATGTGTGCACGTCTGTGTATGTGTGTTGAGGAAATGTATATAAGTATTACTGAAAGAATGAGACTGCATGCTCTTCAGCCTGCGTCAGTATAATTACATTTGTGCAAAATGCAGACAAATCAAACGGGTACTGGTTACCTCTCCATATTGCAGTGCCCAATCTTCCACTTGGGGGGTGCCTCTCATTTTCCTTGGTATTTTTACACATTGTCCTCTTAGTGTTATTTTCTTTCTCGTGACTGCCCCCTGCAGGTGAGGCAGCTTTACTTTCAGCGGCAGACTCTCCCTCCCCCGTTCGTCACCCGTCTGTCATCATGCTGTCTGTTTGTGCTGCTTGGCGGGATGACGATCAAAGAGAATGGGGAATATGGCGGCACAGACATCTGTAGGGTGGCAGTGTTCTTTTACATACGCAGGGTTGATCAAACAGCTTTTCTTCGGCGCGTCTGCGTGCTTGTTTTTCCACTCTTGAGAATTCTCGTTGATTTCTAACCCTTCTCATTTTTTCCTTTGCCTTTCATGTTTTTGCTTCTCCTTAAGTACTGATCTAATTCTTAAAACTCAGCAAAATTTAATTTGATATTGATCACTCTGGATTGCAGCTGCAGCAAAAAATCCGATATGGCGGCTATCAAGCTGCAGACGCGTGTAGGTGCCCTCGAGCTGGGAAGTGAAGATGGCAGTGTTAGCCCGGAGCCAGTCACCGTGTCTGCTGAGCTGCCCTTGTTTTCTCCCCGGAGATGGCTGGGCCAGGATACCGACTGGGCGGGGAGGGGTTTTATGTACCCCCTCGCCTCGTCTTGCCGTAGTGCGTCCTCGTGACTCAGAGCGCGTTCCTCGCTGCTAACCCTCCTCCCCCCGCTCTCTGCAGCTGGTACGTGACAATGCAGATCTGCGTTGTGAGCTTCCTAAACTGGAAAAACGTCTTCGGTCTACGGCTGAGAGGGTTAAGGCCCTGGAGGGTGCACTGAAGGAGGCCAAGGAGGGCGCCATGAAGGACCGGCGCCGCTACCAGCAGGAGGTGGAACGCATCAAGGACGTCATGCGGGCCAAGCACCCGCTGCGGCGGCCCAACGTGCAGATCGGTAGGGGACCCTGGACTTCGGGCCTCCACCAGAAAGCACAAACTAGCGTGACTGTCTAACTGCAGCCACTGCATACTAAGGAGTTGGTACTAACATAACTAGTCCACACATTTCTGGTGCACCTACATGTCCTCATGAAGGTTAACCAGAGACTTGGTACTAACATAACTAGTCCATCCATTTCTAGTGCACTTACATGGTCTTATGAAGATTTACCAGAGAGTTGGTACTAGCATAACTAGTCCACGCATTTCTGATGCACCTACATGCCCTCATGAAGGTTAACCAGAGAGTTGGTACTAACATAACTAGTCCATCCATTTCTAGTGCACTTACATGGTCTTATGAAGATTAACCAGAGAGTTGGTACTAGCATAACTAGTCCATCCATTTCTGGTGCACCTACATATCCTCATGAGGGTTAACCAGAGACTTGGTACTAACATAACTAGTCCATCCATTTCTGGTGCACCTACATATCCTCATGAGGGTTAACCAGAGACTTGGTACTAACATAACTAGTCCATCCATTTCTAGTGCACTTACATGGTCTTATGAAGATTAACCAGAGAGTTGGTACTAGCATAACTTGCCCACCCATTGCTGTAGCACTTATAGGCTCATGTAATCCAAACAACCATGTGAGTTTTCCGCACTGTATAACTACACAATTTGTTAGTTGTTTTTTGGTTTTTTTGGGGGCGGGGCGGGGGGGGGGGTTGGCCCTTGTGCGGTCCTTGTGTTTGACAGTAACCCACCTCATCTTGTTTGCTTCCCCCCCCAGCCAAACCCATCCGACCTGGCCATTATCCAGCCTGCTCCCCAACCAACCCGGTGCTCATGCGCAGCAGTGACCATCCCATCACCTTCAGCAACGTGCTCTTCCAGAGCCAAACCCAGTCCGCGGCCCCCCACTGCACCCCCGCCCCGGCCCAGAACACCACGTGAGTCACAGACACGCCACTGTGCTACATGACTGTGCCGCTTCTACTCTGTTCCACCCCAGGCTTACTGGTTGTGTTAGTGTAAATGGATTCCTCACGTGGATATCGTGCGATGATGATAATGGCGACTTGGTGAATGCTGGAGCTGGCTGTCCTTGCAGGGACAGTGTCTCCGCTCCGCGTTTGCCCACCCTGCCCGCGGAGGTCAGCCGCCCCACGCTGAATACCACAGAGGCTATGAACTCCTACCAGCTCAATGTGGACAACGGTGAGTCTCTGTGGGCAGTCGGCCAGCACAGCTCTGCCACCATGTGGCCGGCCGATGTAAGCGCTCTCTGTAGTGACCTGCGCTCACAGCTCTCTCATTCATTCATTCTCATTCTCTTTCTTTGACAGGAAATACGACAGATATCAATGATAACAGGTGAGTCAGTCCACATGCGTTCACATTTGTAATACCATAGTGATAATAATTCCGTAGTATTTAGGCATCGTGTTTCTCTGACGTTTAGCCAGAGGCTGGAGATTGATAATGAGCGTAATTATAGTAAATATTAATGATAACAATGAAGACAGATGGAGCTGCCGGTGCCTTCAGAGCCGTCGCTGCGAGTCGCCGGTGCTAACAGCACCCCCTAGTGGGCCCTCTAAGTATGTGTTTATATCCAGAAGCGAGGTACCCTGCGGGATTGAAGCTGAGGACCCGGGCAAGCTGTACGTCGTCCAGCAGGAGACCACCGCCAGCTAATGGCGCGGAGCAGGTGAGCAGGGTCACGCCTTTTGCCACTGCCTTAGGGCTGCTGAGTTTAACGTGCGGAACCAGGCCTTGGGGGTGTCGGGGCTGGACGTGAAGAGCCGCTGTGTGGTGCTACTGTACGCGTCATGTAACAGTCATCTCTCTCTCTCTCTCTCTCTCTCTCTTTCTCTCTCCTTCCCCACAGGCACCCATTCGTTCCAGAATTTTCCCATAATTCCGCATGCCGCTTATTTGCTTCCCCCTGACCTTGACATTGGCAGACCCCCACCCTCAGACTCATTTTCTCTAGTCTCTGTCCTCGGTAAACCTGTTCTTAGTAACTCCTCTTCCCTCCACACGTAATATTGAGTAGTTTGTATGCTTAGGTGCTGTGGTGAAGGCTGTAGGTTAGCGCAGGTTGCTAACCCGTACTCCCGTCCTCCTCCCCCCCCCCTCCCGGCAGGGGCGTAGCGTAGACGGCGAGAACTCGAGGAACACGGCGACCGGGCCCAAAACGACAAATGCAAAAGGAACGTTATTCATCGTTAATGAGGAGATGGGCTTTTCTATTTCTAGGATGTGGCTCTTTTTCTATCTGGATAGACGTCATTGAGAGCAGGATGTTGCCCCGGCACTGGTACTGCTACGTCGTTCTAATCGCTGCGCCCCAGGTCTCTGAGCGCACCTGCGGGCAGCCACTGGCCACTCCCCCCCCCCACCCCTGGGCCACTCACACACACCTCCGGGGCTCCATTACGCCTTAATGTACGACAGCTATTAACATCCTCTCAGTTACACAACGATGAACCTTACATATACATATATATGTACATATGTGTATATACATACTCATTTAAGGCTGTTAGCATCATTGCCTGACGCTTAAAACAATGACCTGATAGGTTCACTGCTGTCCTACTGCAGAACATGCATACTGGGCATAGAGAGGCTACTTCTGCTTTTTTGTGATGGGTCTGACTTCAGCAGCAGTGAGGGACCCATCAGTGTCAGCAGCCCCCTTGTGGAGCGTGGTATCCCACCCTTGGATGGCGTACTCCTCCTCTGGGTGCAGTTTGCCCTCCTACCTCCAGGGGGAGCAGTGTACCACAGGCTTGACTATTTATGCACACATGCTTCCGACAGATACTGCTTTGGTCCCCCGGGCTGATTTACAGTGACCGGCTGAAGCAGAGCTTGGCTGTAGGTGTTGCACTTAAATGAACACCCGCGCCCACTCAATGTCTCTGCATACTACTATGAATATATATCATCAGCCATGAATTGAAAGTACCACCATAGAAAGAATCGGCTCTGCTTTTTTTTTGGTTTGTGTATTTTAATACATATATACATATATAAATATTTCTGAATTGTAATATATATATATCTGGTTTGGGTTGGATGGTTCTGTGTTGGTGTCTTACTGCCCCCAGCTAGTGTGTCTGTCTTAAGCTGTTACTTTACTGATGTACACAGGAAAGACAAAAATTACAGTAATTATGTAGCAACTATTTTTATACACTTCACTGTATTTAAATATTGATTTATGTTTACATATCTTATGGTTTGCTGTATTTATTATATTGTATTGCATCCGTTGCTTTTAGTCTGACAGAATTGTATATGTTTTATTTTATTTAACAAAATGGGATATTTATTTATAATATTATAAATGTTAAATTAAATAAATAGAATATTGCACTGCGAGATGGCAAAACAAAGACAGCAGTGAAGATTAGCCCCCAAAGAGACAGGGAGAACCCTAAATACTTTGAAGATTGTGTGTGTGTGCGCATACAGTACAGAGACTTGCAAGAACGTATCAAACCCTCGTCCGAAAGGGCGGGAATTGGATCTGGAATGTCACTATGGCCTGGACCAGCTGGTGCCTGGATCCAGTTGCTCTTCCTAGCCAACCTTATCAGTTCCAGCTCCACCCTATCCACCCACAAAGCTTCACCCCCATGCAGACTCCACCGGCCTCCTGATCAGCCAATCAGGAAGAGAGTGTGCCAGGGGACGGCTGAGGTGGGAAGGGTAGAGCACAAAGGTTAGTCTGGAAGGCTTGGAGATCCTGCCCTGACCAAGGCATCCACCTCTGCTACTCCAGCGCCACCAAGGTCATCTACCCAGTCTACCTGAGAGTCGTCACATGGAGACAAAGCCACCGCGTTCTGAAAGCCGCGGTTATGTTGGTGACGGTTGACTGCCGTCCACGTGATGTGTGTGTGTGTGTTTGCATGCACACACACCTGGTCCTTTTACAGCCATTTGCCGTCTAGCACAGGACCACGACCGGAAAACGAAAAACAAAAGTGGGCTCATCACGAAGACTTCGCCCTCCCACAAAACTTGCAGCTCACTCGCCCTTTTGTCAGTCCAAACACCATAGGGACTGTTAGGGGGCAGCAAATATGGTTCACGCAGATGTCATTGGTATGTTTTTATGGGACAAATCATGCCCACCTGTGTATCAGTCCGCGTATGCCGTCTGACCTGTTCGAATATATTCCTGCCATGTTTTCGGCACAATATAGTAGTCCTTTAAAAAAAAAAAAAAAAAAACATAAAGCATAGGCTTAAACAGTGCCGATGAAGCAGTGAGGAATATGATTTTGCGTCTGTTTATTTGTGTATTTATTTATGGATTCTTTTTTTTCCAAGTGTGTAAAATAGTGCATGCAGTGCGACAGAACTCTGTAGCTGCTGAGAATAAAAATCGAAACGATTACTGGAGAAACACTTTCATTAAAATGATCCTGTCTGCATAAAACGTGTGTGGAGTTCTGCTTCCATCTTTCTTCACTTGTTTGTGGGGGTTAATTCTAAGATTAAAATAGGTAAGTGTGGTTGTGATTGGGTAAGGTTGGTGTTTGTGTATTTTGTGCATTTGCACAAAAATACCAGTTATCGATGTAGTAGGGGTTTAAAGGGGATTCAGAAACTTTTTTGGCCACCTGCAACAGGTGGATATTGTGTCATTTAGCCTCACTTGATTATGAAAGTCTAAAGACAGCAAAATCAATATAAATGCAAAACTGAACGTTATATAGTCACTGCGTTACATACACTATGTGGACAACAGTTTGGGGACACACCTCTTAATCATTGAATTCAGGTGTTTCATTCAGATCCATTGCCACAGGTGTTTAAAATGAAGTACCCAGCCATGCAGTCAGTTTGTCATTCTGAGATATTCTATGGTCAGCTGTAAGTGGTATTGCAAAGTGGATGTGTTTAGGAACAACAGAAGCTCAGCCACTAAGTCGCAGACCACGTAAAGCCAGACTACGGGGTCACCGAGTGCCGAGGCGCATAGTGCAGGGTTCTTCAACTCTGGACCTCGATTCCAAATCCAGGCCTTGTTTTCAGTTCTCCCAGGTAGTTGTTTAATAATTACTGATTCTGATTGGTCAGAGGCTTCACACCAGACTGACAGATAAAGGAAGGCTGGAAAACCAGCAGTGCTCGGACCTCGGGGACCGTGATTTGAATGACCCTGCATGAAAGTTGCCAACAAACTTCCTCTGGCATTAACTCCAGCACAAAAACTGTGAGCTTCGTGGAATGGGCTTCCATGGCCAAGCAGCTGCATGCAAGCCTCACATCAGCAAGTGCAGTGCCAAGCGTCAGATGGAGTGGTGAGAAGCGCCGCCGCTGGACTCTGGAGCAGAGGAAACTAGGGTTGCCTCTAACGACTATTTTCCTATGGATTAAGGGGCATACCAAGACGTTTTGGACAATTCTATGCTTCTGACTTTGTGGGAACAGTTTGGGGAAGGTCCTTTTCTGTTCCAGCATGACTGTGCCCCAGTGCACAAAGCAAGGTTCATAACGACAAGACTGGGTGAGTTTGATGTGGAAGAACTTGACCGGCCAACACAGACCTGACTTCAACCCTATCAAACACCATTGGGATGAACTGGTACAGAGGTTGTGAGCCAGGCCTTCATGTCTAATACCAGTGCCTGACCTCACAAATGCTGTTTTGGGCGAATGGACAAAAATTCCCTCAGACACACTCCAAAATTTCACGGAAAACCGTCGCAGAAGAGCGGCAGCTATTAGATCTGCAAAGAGGGACCAACTTCATATTGACACCTATGGATTTAGAACGGGATGTCATAAAACTTCCTGTGGGTGTAATTGTCAGGTGTCCCAATACTTTTGTCCATATTGTGTCTCTTCGGAGAATCCTTGGGTACTGCTGGTTGGTTTGACTGTGTGTCGAATGAGCAGATGCTAGCGGAGTCCAGAATGAGGCACATTACCTGCACTGTGAGGGAGCGTCAGTCACGGCACTACGGCCATGTGGTCGCGTTTCCCTGAGGGTGATCCGACTCGCAGGGTCCTTATTGCTGAGGACCCAAGTGACTGGACCAGGCTGAAGGGACGCCCACGTAACACCTGGCTGTGGCAGAAGGATGGTCATTTCTGCAGGGTGGGATCTGTCTGGGGGATCTGGAGGAGTTTCGCTGTGTGGTGGGTGTGGCAACATAGTGCATCAGCGTATGTTACCCAACCTGACCTGACCTGACCTGACCAAATATAGTGTGTTTCATTTGTATGATAAATCCATTTATTAGAAATATGTATCCATCCATCCGTCTTCTAGTTTCTTATCTTGGTCAGGGTTATGGGAGCCAATCTCAGGCAGGGCAAGGCAGGGGTACGCTCTGGACAGGAGTGGCTACGAGTCCACTGCAGGGTGCACAGGTGCATTATGGGATTTTTTTTAAAAAAGTCAGTCAGTCTAATTGCATGTCTTTGAACTGCAGGAGGAAACCTACGTGACACAGGGACATGCAAAGTCCACACAAAGAGCTGGCAGGTGGGGTTCAGACAGACAGTCCCGGAAGAGCAAGGTCAGAGTAACAGCCAAATGATTTCCATAAAAAGATTATCAATGGAAATCATTTTAATATGGGGACATACTTAAGCTGCAAGCAGACCATGACTGTGTCCTCAGAGAACAGGCAGCAGGGAGGTTGAACCTGTGGTGGATCTGCTGTTGGAAGCAACACTAGGAGTCAGGTAGAGCAAAAGTCAGGAGCTGATTAAGTGGGGAGGGGAGGGGGCAGAGTTCAAGGGAACGCAGAATGTCAGGATGACTCAGGATGACTCAGGATGAGCTGCGAATCGTGTACCTCAGGCTGACGTCTCCACAAGGTCCTGCAGTGACCCACACAGAAGAAAGGAAAAACTCACATGTGAGTAACATTTTCCTGCCTGTAATTATATATGAGATCTGGACTAAGCACCAAGAAGTGGTTTTAGATGGATTCCTGCAGACCATTGAGTGGTTGTTTTTTGTTTTGTGGAGTCATAAAACCAGCAGTGGCAAATCAAGGTGTTACACGGACAGCCGAGTCGGGGAAACAAAATGTATTGTGGTTATTGGTGTTTACAAAAGTGTACATTTTACTGTTTAAAAGGTGGTGAGTACCAAGAACAGGTAAATCTGGTCATTGCTGAGAATATTTTTTAAGATATTGATCAACAAAATTTTGACAACAAACATAAAGAGACTGAAAATGTCACCTGCAACATTCCCTCAAATTAATTTTATAAAAGCGGCATTCACTGGTCTTTTAGACATTTACTGTTGTTATATTTTATCCAACAGCAATAGCTATTTCATGTTGATTTTCACTAAACATCTGGCCAGGTGCAGTTCCCCAGATTAAAATATGTATTGTTGTTATAATAATTATTACCTTATAATAATAAGGTTAAAATTGTAAACGGAGAATGTGAAACTGATGACTTCCTTTGAGGATGTTTCATTACACAATTATGAGAGTTATGTTGTGACACTTATTAGCTAGAATTTCATTGAGTTTTTGACAATTGTAGGGTTAGAGTTACAGTTTATGGGCCAAGACTGCAACAGCACCCTCCAGTGTTTGGAGGTTATACGCTCGCCGTCTCTTCTAATGTTAACGAACTGCAGCTGTTGCTTTATGTCTCTGATGAGATGGCAGGATACTCAGAGGTTATATTGTCATATAAAAATGATGTAAGTATCATGATGTTCAAGGGAAATTCTGGAAGGGTTTAGGAGCTGATTCCAAAGCAGTTACATGAAACAAAATAAAATGGCTTAATAAAATGTTTGGTTTCTTTTTTTATTTTAAAATATACTTAAAAGTAGAGTTTGCTTTCAAATTAATTACATTATTTCAAATCAAATTCAGGCTTCATATAAAATGTGAATTCTGTTACCCATCAGCAATTCAGATTGACAGTCTTACTGTTGAAGTCCTTGGATGTATGTAGACTTATTGTTTTAGTTCAGTTGAATATAAATTTACGCATCCAAAGTCTCCAGTGGAGAGTCCAGCTGTGCCACAAAAATGCTAAGATTCACAAAAAACAGATGTAACCTTAAGGGACACTCACAAAAAGATCCAATTGAGGCCGTTACGCTTGTCGGGCAAATCACAAAGCCTACTATTTGTAGGCCTGAATCCCATGTTGCTATGTCAATAACAGGACCCGAGAAAGACAGTTCATTTAGAGATATCTTTCTTGTTGTTTCTTCCATATGCCTCTTTGTGTACCTGATCTGCTAATTAATCTTAATGTTGTTTGAAGACGAACAGGCCAATATTTATGTGCAGTGTGGTGTTTGTGTATTCGATGAATTAGCACAGTGATGCCACGGCTGTAATGGCAGTTTGACATCTGTGTCCTCTGCTACCTTTCTGCCTACTTCCCGCGGTGTCACTCTAGTTCACGGTGTCACTCCTGTGATGATGGGGCTTCTTCCCCGACACGTGGCAAACGGCCTGACCTCTGACCCTGAATCTCTTTTTTCAGTAGATACAAGCATCGTCCTCTTCGAGATTAAGAGATGCGATGGCAACACCCAGCAAAGAAATCAAACTGCGTCATCGGGACAAAGGGGCCCCCAGCAACTCCACAGGCTCAGAGGGCCGGCCCAAGAACGTGGGTGAGCCCTTATCACTGGAAGGTATCCGTGTCAGGGTGAAGCCAGATAAGTGACTGAGTGTGCATAAAAATTGAATCCCTTTCTTCGTGGTTTGTACTCTTTTTTTTTTCATGATTTTATGGATTATGAAGATGTGGATGATTTTATGACACCGTAGATAATCTTGTATGGATGTATGGATCACAATATGTATGATGTCATGGCTGACCTTGTGGATCACAATATGTATGATGTCATGGATGAGCTTGTGGATTATCACGTGTATGAAGAGGCATAGCAACAGGTCAGGCTAGTGAGGTGATTGCCTGGGGCCCCGAGCTGGGAAGGGGCCCCTAAGGGCATCCGATTGCATAGTACGTTACAGGGACAAATCTGCCCATTTGAGTATTCTGTTTTTAAAAATAAATCTTTAGTGAAAATAAAGGACCTATGTGTATTAAATTCTCTGTGTTGATATTATTAATTTTGACTTTAGGCTAAAATAATGACTATTCATTGTACCATGCGGGGTAGTTAGATGGCTCCGTGGAGTTTTTTTGCCTTGGGCCTCCAGAGTCCCTACAATCACCTCTGTGTGTGCATAACATTGTGGATGATCTTGTAAATTACCACATGCGTGATGTCATAGATGATCTTGTAGATTACCACATGCATGATGTCATAGATGATCTTGCAGATTACCACATGCATGATGTCATAGATGATCTTGTGGATTACCCCACGTATAATGACATGGATGATCTTGTGGGTCACAACATGTATGATGTCATGAATGAGCTTGTGGATGACAACATGTAACGATGTCGTAGATGATCTTGCAGATCACAACATGTATGATGTCATAGATTATTCTGTAGATGATTTTGTGCCCATGTATCTGTGTAGAGGAGGAACAGACAGACCTTGAAGCACATGACTTGATACAGTGGAAGAGACATATAGAGGTGAGGATTATGTTGTGTTACAATAGATTAATATTTTTTGTGTAACATGTTTGTTGTTTGAGGTGTGCAAATACTTTTACTCACAGAAAACTGTCTATGACTCTTGTGAATGATTTGTATCTTGTCTGTATTGGTAGATGAAATGTCTAAAACTAGTTATTTTCTAGATCTTGATCTTTTTTTTTTTAACAACCCAGCTAAGCTTTGTTAATTCAAAAGTTATTTTGAGCAAAAGTCAGCATGCCCCACAGCCCCCCACCCAGAAAGTCTGAGAGTCAATCGCACTGGCAGAGACACCGGAAATGCACTTGGCTGGCATCCATAAAGCAAGCACTGTGAAACCGGCTGTCCAGCCTCTGTGAGCATCTCACTGCTTTTGCACGCAGGCTGTGAAGGCCGACCTCTTGGAGCAGATCCAGGGCCAGCTCAGTGACCTCCTGGACAGGGCCATGAAGGAGTCAGCGGAGTCCTACTCCCGTAGGAACCACATACTCTCCAGCACCATCAACGGCAGCAGGAGTGGGAGGTATGGGCTAACGGCTACTACAGCCACTATACAGTAGCTCAGATACTGGTCACATCACAGAGCAAAATGGGAACCAAGTATGTCACTATATCCAAGCAAATGTTAAGTGCAATACCTAAACTGTGACCTCAGCTGTCCACATGTACACATAGGAGAATAGTGGTGCAAGCTGTTCACATTCTGTTCTGTTACAGAAACCTTAGGATGGAGCATGGGAAAGTATTTATGGAACGGAGGTCAATCCTTGAGTAAGTTTACAGTGGAATTCTTCTTGATCAAGGAAATAATGTTGTCTTTAATTAAGCCTTCATTTACTGATAATTTAATGAACTGAAAATTGATGCCTGTGTGAGTGAATGGTGTGTGACTGTGCCCTGTGATGGGTTGGTGCCCCATCCTGGGTTGTTCCCTGCCTTGTGCCCTGTGGTGGGTTGGTGCCCCATCCTGGGTTGTTCCCTGCCTTGTTCCCATTGGCTCCCGACCCCCTGTGACCCTGAATAGGACAAGCGGTTACAGAAAATGGATGGATGGATGGGATGAAACTGAAAGTAGAACTTCAGTGTTTTTCTTAGGGGTGGTACACTGCCTCAGCATTAGTACTGTTGCTGCATGCATCCAGAGTTGGGGTTCGATTCCCACATCTGCTGCGTGTGTGTGGAGTTTACCTGTTCTTCCATGTTGTGTGGGTTCTCTGGTTTCATTCTGCAGGAGTGCAGATAGACTGATTGGTGTCTCTGAGTTGTCCTTAGTGTGTTTATATGCCCTTTGATAGAATAGCATCCCATCCCGTGCTGCCTAGAGGTTAGAAGATAAGGGATTAAAAGATGGATGGATGGATGGATGGATGGAGGCTCTTAGTTTCTCATTTAGTGAGAATTACTTTTCTAAAGAACAGTTTTCCTTGATTATCCACCATGCATCTTCCTTTCTCTTTCCCAGTACAGGGACGCAAACTGAATTATGTCAAATGAAATCCAAGTTTTGAACATATGACCACTGTTGTTTCGGATTCCCCCAGAGTATCACATTACTCTGCCACGCAGCTCACAAAGTTTGTGTGAAATTCGCCCACTGGTTCCTGGCAGCTCTATGCAAAGCAATGTGGGACCTGAGCCGTGTTTCCTGCCCGCAGTGAGCTGTTTGAGATTAATCACATCCGGACCCTCTACCACATGTTCATCGCTGCTCTACTGCTCCTCATCATCAGCACCTTGGCGGTGGATTACATTGACCAGGGAAGGTGTGTTTGGAACCGGCACTGAAGTATGTGAGTGTGAGTGTGTATGTGTGTGGGTGGGTTTGGAACTGGGTGATGGGCTAAAACAGGAAATGAATAATCTAGATAATGATGAGTATGGCAACTCTGGAATTGTTGTGCACTCAATCCAGACCGTGATTTAGCTTCAACCAACCAGTGGAGTACTCTGTAACTGTCACTCTTTATGCGCAACTGGTTGGTTGAAGCTAAATCACGGTCTGGATTTGTACTTTCTGGACCTGAAATTTCCACCTCTGCCCACTATTGGGATTCAAGGTCTCAGTTCTCCCATAATTAGATTTACTTAAACAATTTAGTAATGTCTGCACACATATAATCTAAAATAGCCAAATGTGCATCGACAGACCGAGTTCTACCCCCCCAGGCTTGTTCTGGATTTCGACCTGCTGTTCTACGCCTTCGGCAAGCTGCCCACTGTACTCTGGGCCTGGATGATCATGTTCAGCTACACGCTGGCTGGGCCGTACCACGCGCTTACCCTGTGGGGCAGCCGTTACCATGGCGCCGGCACTCCCCGAAGGCTGCTCACCGTGGGCTGGGGTGTCGCTCTGGCGGCCGCACAGAGCTGCATCCTGGGGGTGTTCCCCATCTATGTGGTGATACATCACCAGCTGCCCCCCGCTTCCCGCTTCATCATTATCCTGGAGCAGGTATGTGTGCATGCAACCAGACACATGCAGTTAAGTTCATAAATATCTGGACAATGACACAATGATCATCACTTTGGCTCTGTATGCCTCCACATAGATCTGCAATGAAACGATCATGATGTGATTGAATTGTAGGCTTTCAACTGTAATTCAAGGGGTTTAACAAGAAGAACATATGAGCCCTTTAGGCATTTCAGCCACCATTATACAAGGTCCCCTCCATTATCATGATTCATAATGGTTAATGAAATAACTAGGGAACAGCCCACACCTGCTCATTAAACAGCTTGTCAGTCGATTGTCCACTTACCTTTGAGCCCCTGAAAATAGGGGCACTATGTATAAAAATGGCTATAATAATAATAATAATAATAATAATAATAATAATAATAATAATAATAATATAGTCTATAGAGCAGGGGTGGGAAATCTTATCCAGAAAGGGCTGCTGGAGTCCTCACATCTGGGTTTGAACAGCTGGCCTAAAGGTTATCCCAAAAATCTGCATACACACTGGCCCTTTGCGGATAGGATTTCCCACCCCTGTTATTGAGTATATAGATATAAGGAATTTATTTAGGAAGTTGTTAGGATATGAAGTCACTAATGCAGGCAGATGTAAACTCAGCAGGCTATCATGAGAGGTTAAAGAAGAGCCAGAGAGGCAGGAAACCCAGTGATACATATCAGTAAGCTAAGTTACTGTAGTTAAACACACCCCCATTGTTCTCTTGTCCTCAAAATGGCCGCCAGGTTGGCAGTCTCTGTTATCCCAAGTCCCCTGGCTTCATTCTGCTTGCTCAAGTTGCCGTTACATACTGTTTGTGAAGATTAGTTAATTCCCAACAAAAAGGACCTTGAAGGAATGAGGCAGGCGTGCTTAGATACTTCCTCGGGGGTATTCCAAAGGGCGAGCGAACAGAAAGATAAACAACAAAAGCAGTGAAGGACAAGAATTATGACTGTGCTAATAAGAATGCACTGGGCAGATACCCGGCTATATATAGATCCTGCTTAACGATGATTTCACGCTTTAGTTCCTTTGTAATAAAAATTCAGTCCTGCATAACACCAGCAGGTGCCTCAGCAGTGTTGGGGATGCAGGGCTCTCCAGTTTCACGCACTGACCGTGAGACAGACGCTTTGCCCCTAATGTAATCTCACTCCAAACTTCTGATGAAACTCGAGAGCCCCCTGCTTATTGGTGAGTTTGCACAGTGCTTAAAAGCTGACTTCCCCCTGTGAGTGTGTATCTGGGCTGGTGCTAAGCTTTCACGGGTGGTGCTGTGGTGCCGCCCCCCCTGGAGTTAACTGGGTTTTATCTGAGCTTCAGGTTCTTCCCGGGGTTCAAGGACAGACCTTGGCTGAATTAACCTTCGGCCTCATAGAACAGGTTCTAGGTCACTGTGACAGGATCAGCTATTACTGATAATGGTTAGATATGAATCTGCCATAAGAACGTCGAGGTTTTTCAGCTTGATTGTCTTAGCGACTGGTTCTGTCCCGACACTTAGGTCAGATTCCTGATGAAGAGCTACTCCTTCATAAGGGAAAATGTTCCAGTGATCATGAACCACAAGCCACAGGGGGGTAATGCAGTTTATTATATTTTTCTTTTGCTAAATATTTTTTTTCCAATGAACCATGCAATTTTACCAATTTACTGTTATAAATGATTTACATGGTTTATTGGACCAGTTGAGGCTCCAAGCCTGTGTCCCTAACCCCTATCACGTCTGCTATTTATTATTCATACTACAAAATTTAGATGTTTTTTGTTTTTGAAGATTCTGGGTCCAGGGTCATTTGAAATGCTTGTAATCTTTGTACCTGTACTGAAACACCACAAGACACTGCACAGTCTTTAAAATGTAATGTTGCAAACTGCAGGAGGTCTCAGGTCTCTGACGGGGGTGCAGTACTTTACCTCACTCTGCCGCCTCATTTTCTCCTCACCCTGACTTAATGGGCACCCCCGCCCCTCAGGAGAAGACCTCAGGCTCCCCACCTTCTCCAGTTACCTCTACTTCCTCTTCTCCCCCACTCTCATCTACAGAGAGTCCTACCCCAGGTGAGAGTGTGACAGAATACACAATCACAGTACCGTGCGGCACGAAAAGGTCACAAACACCTAGTTACTGACAGAGCATCACTGACGTGTCAAAGGTGCATCAGTGCGATCCTTTGTCCTACTTTCCAATCGCTTAATTGTGCTCAAAGGTCTTGGCCTTTTATTGTGACGATTATTATCATTAGTCTCACTGCTATTTGTATGGCACTAGTAGTGCTGTTTTTGCAGTCATTATCGCATGATGTGTCTAAAGATCATATTCTCCACAATAACAGGAATCCGTATATTAGATGGAACTATGTTGGTGTCACTTTTGCTAAGGTAAGACAAGCACCTATTATCTTCCGCACAATTTTAAAGTGCTTTGCATCATGCGCCAAAATATTCCTCCCATTATCATTAATTGTGTAGAGTAGCCAGTATGATGAGCAGAACTCTTACATTTCATACTGAGCACCTTTGTAGAATATTGATAGAGGCTTAAACTTAAGTGCTTCACCTAATTGTCTGATGTGAAAAATGATCGAACCTAAAAACTTTGTGTATGAAGAACGATCTTCCTTCATGCAATACACATAAAAGGACTAATAGTTTCACCTATATGACAACCAGCCATCATACGCAACCTGAACCGACCAGTCCTAATGAAATCCAAATTACACTGGCCTTTAATACCATAGTGGACCTATTGGCACACAACTCCATTTTCCCAGTTCAATAACACTTTCCCAATTGTTAAAACTATTTTTACTCCTAATATCAACACCCACTCTCAAGAACCATTGTAACCCGTAATTATTCTTTAGAAGCGTTTAGCTCCCATTTGCTGATGTAAAATATTGTAACAATCTAGCAAAATTAAAAGAGGGATCCGTCCATTATCACTTCATTCTCTTTTGAAAATTATATTGCTGGCTGTATTTCAAAAGCTGACAATTTAAAGGCCAGTAATTATAACTTCATAATGACAATATTGCTTTATATTTCTTTACATTATAAGGAGGTCATCTTGTATTCCCTTACTGCTATACCATTTTAATTAGTCTGATTTAAACAGTATAACATTAATAGACACTTTTCAGTCACATAAGGAATTTAAGGCTGTGGCACTTTTCTAGTGCAACAAGATCCAAAAAAGGAAAACCAAAAAAAAAAAAAAAAAAATCCATCAATGGCATAGTGTAAAGAACCCTGCATTTCAGAGAACAAATAATCCACATTGTGTTATTTGTCTGCATACTTTCCCTTTGAGACAATATTTAGCACTGGTCTGATGGCATTAAGTGTCAAAAGTAGGCAGTCATGCAGAAAAATCTAAATCTAAAATACTTTCTCACACCTATGCATGTCAATAGGCACCCCCCTGTGGTAGTGTGCAGTAATATTTATACTGAGTACCAGAAAATCATTGCGGAGTAAATTTAAGACTTACGCATTTGTGTACAGTAATGAAATACTTGACCTCAAATCGTAGTTATTCTAAATAATATTGCATCGTAACATTACCCAAGTGGTTTGCAAACTCACAGACGTTGGTGAGTATGATTACTGCTTGCCATCCTTTGCAAAATGACACCATCCAGCAAATAGTTTTAGGGTTACTGCTTCCTTTCTTCGGTCAGGTCCTGGGCTGTTTGTTTTACCTCTACTTCATCCTCGTGCGGCTCTGCATCCCCGTCCTGATGAACGAGAACACCCATCCCCTTAGCGCGCGCACGCTAGTGCTCTCGCTGTTACACGCCACCCTGCCAGGTACCGCCGCGATCATGTGACCACCACCGCGGCCCCCTCTGCACTACATCTTACTCACTTGCTCTCAGGACCGTGTGTGTGTGTGTGTCCTTACTCTGCACGTTGACATTAAATTGCTGAACCGACAGTCCAACCTAAAGAAACTTCACCCTTTTGCATGGCCGGTCTTGGTTAGATTGTGTAGCTCAGTTATGGTTGTGTCTCAGAGGGTCTCTGCAGCCAAGTTTATTGCCTCGTTTCGGGTGACTTTCCCAACCTCTCTGGCTGCAGGGATGCTGATTCTGTTGCTGACTTTCTTTGCCTTCCTGCACTGCTGGCTCAACGCCTTCGCCGAGATGCTGCGCTTCGCCGACCGCATGTTCTACAAGGTGAACCGGCGCCCCCTGCTGACCAATCGCTTTCTCAGCATTGTCACTCTCCCTGCCAGATCTGTTCAGCTCCAGCCACCTCACGGCTAGCAATTACATCTCCGGCTATGCTCTTAAAGCCCACAAGTCAGCGGCGTGTGAGAAAGATAAACAGCTGCTTAAAGACGTCAGTTTCGAGTGATTGTTATACATGGACAGAGAGCCTGAGGACTAGAGTATGTCTGCACTTCACTGACAAAACTGCACAGGCAGCCTCTGTTCAGTCCTTGTTTGGTGATTATGTGGCAGGGTTGGCATCCTGGGGGACATTTGTGGGCCATACCCCCCAAAGGACAATCACCAAGGACGTCCCTTTACTTCAATTTAACTTAATGTTTTAATGAAGGCGTTCATCTTAAAACAACGGATCGTCTGCGTACCCCTCCTGATCAACAAGTCCCAGGGACTGGGTGAAGTCATGACACGTTCATTCACTCACCTATAACCGGTTACTAATTACTACTGAAATAAAACAGGCTTCTTTTTCTCCAAAGCCAGTGAGGGTGAGAGGGAGGGGGGAGTGAGAGAAATGCCAGAGAGGGTGTCAGCGAGAGACTGAAAACCATGTTCCCGTCCACGTCATTTTTCATGCACTGTGTAAGAGCCAAAATGGCTGCCTTTGCTGTTTGTCCCTCACTACATCCTTGAGTCAGTCGGATCTGGTTGCCATCCTGAAGTAAATAAACCTTCCAGTTATCTTCAGTTATTTACACATAACACTCATTTCAAACCTGTTTCCTGTCCACTGAGGGTTTGAGTCCGCTTATGTTGGCTTTACGCTCACGGTCCAGGTTTACGTAGCTCAGGTGACTCATTACTCCAAATCTACTTCAGCGTGGGGGGGGGCGGGGGGGGTCCTCCCATTCACTGTTGATATGTGTGCCTGTTCTTGTCTCTAGGACTGGTGGAACTCCACATCTTTTGCCAACTACTACAGAACGTGGAATGTGGTGGTTCACGACTGGCTTTACTACTATTATTATCAAGACTTCCTCTGGGTACGTCGCTGTCACTGTATTATCAGTCACATCACTTTTTCTCACATTTGGTAACATCAAGAGAATGCCACACACCACAATATGCCAGCAACAATATTATATAATTAGTATTAATTCACATAGTTAATTTTGGAGAAACCTCCGGCTTGATTTTTACAGTTTAGTTTTGGCTGCTGAACCTATTCGGGATTTTTGGATCCGTATAATCACTGGTAGTGACAGCTGCCATGCTTCTGTACGGCACTCACTCATCTTTAAAGTAACTACTCACTACTTACTACCTACTTTATCTGTTTACATCTGAGAATATTTTTAACCCATGTATTTTCAATAGAAAAATATTTATTTCCACTTGATCTAATTAACATCTGACCTCTGTGGCAGTAATGGTGGGAGCAGCAGAAGGGATGTAGAGATCAAAAAATGAAGCCCGTTTGTCCATCTGATTGTCCCGCCTCTCCCAGCTGACCAGACACAAATTCCGCACTGCTGCCATGCTGTCCGTGTTCCTCATGTCGGCGGTGGTGCACGAGTACGTCTTCACCCTCTGCTTTGGGTTCTTCTACCCCGTGATGTTCTGCCTCTTCGCCGTCATCGGGGGTATGGCTGACCCTCCTGGCTCTTCCGCCGGGCCTCCCAAAGCGACTCTGCTCTTTACATCAATAAATGCAGCAGGCGAACAGGCCCACAGATATTGGCTTTGGCCACGGGCTGCTCATTAGTCGATTTCCGGGGCGCCTAATGCACCATGATTGTGTTAAGACATCAATCTGTGGTCACTTAATGACAACGGGCTTAAAAGGACAACTGAGAATAAAGCCCTTCACATAAAATGAACTTAAAACTGTGTTTTTTATTGAAAATATTATTACACTTCTTGTACTATGATTAATCTGATAACAATGTTTTACTAATGTCATAATTTTTATCAAACAAAAATGCATGTGTTGTTAATAACAGATTTTTTTTTTTACCTCACAAATGCAATGACATCACAGCTATTTATAGAAACCTCCCATGAATTCATCCAGCATCTATTTTAAAGGCAACACTAACTAGGATACTGTGTGCCCGCCTGGGTTGCTGGGAACCTGTGCGCTGACTGAGCCCTTCCTCCTCCTTCAGTGGTGTTCAACTTCACCCTAAACGACAAGCGTAAGGGTCCCGTGTGGAACGTCATCATGTGGACCTGCCTGTTCATCGGCCAGGGGGTGCAGGTGTGCCTGTACTGCCACGAGTGGTATGCCCAGGTCCACTGCCCACGCGCGGGGGTGGGTACTGCCCAACACGATCCGTCCGCTGTCCTTCTCAGCCATCCCAGCAAGGACCTGCTCTTGTATTGTAGCGTGGTGCTGGACCCTACACTGCTCTGGTAAAATACCCATGTTTATGAATGATGGAGGTGAACATTTGTGGTCCAGAAAGTAAAAATCCAGACCAAGAATTTTTTTTCAACCATCCAGTTGAGTATAAAGAGTCACAGTCACTGAGCACCCAACTCTAGGTAAAAGTTGTAGCTAATTAGCTTAGTGAAAATGCAATATTGGCACACAGGGAGACATAATAATAGCCTTAGGTTCATGCAGACACTCACACAACCTGCCCAGTACCATTACCTGCCCAAGTGCTGTTTCAGAAAGTCTGCAGTCAGGGCTGGAAATGCAGCTTGCCCACTCACTTGAGTTAGTAATTAGTAATTGCTTTGTACATTGTACATTGTGGGCTAGCGAGCATTTATGTAAGCAAGTAATTTTTTTACTGATCTAGTCCAGTTGGCTAGTAGCAAAAATTCTTAAGTTCCACCCCTGTCTGCAGTGCAGATTTAGCTGAATGGAAGTGGTTTAACACAAATGTGTAGCTGTAAATCCTGGCCCAGCAGGTCATTCCCTTGATAAGGGCTTCTAGTAACACAGCATATGTTCATTACGTACTGATCTCCCTTCCATGAACCCCTTTCTGTATTTTCTGACCCCATTAGATTGTACTGTCTATTCAAAAAAAGGGCTCAATGCATGCCCCAAAGCAGGCCAAGAGCACCCTCTAGTGGGGTCAGAAAATACAGCAAATGGTTCATGAGGCTTCATTTGACTGTGACTAATTCACAGCTAAAACAGATTAATGATTATACACAATGGTTAAAACCAGTATCAGAGAAGCAGAGGAGTTTGAGAGAGTCTGGTTTGTAAAGGCCTTCATAAAAAAACAGAAATGGAAAACTGCTCTGAACTACATTTTATCTTAATGCTAACTCCACATACCAGCAGACAGTAACACATCTTCATCACTCACTGATATGACTAGTAATTTTTCACCCACTGAGAAAGGTGTTAAATTGTGGTCTTGAAACCTGCACTAACTTGGTGTTAGATGTCAGTTTGCGCTACTAACCTGCTGATAAATACTCTCTCTGCTGTGTGTGTAACAGAGGAGCTACTGGGAGCTGGTCATACCCCGGTCCTGGTCCTGCAGCTACGGAGCGTGACGTTATCTGATCCACTAAGAGAGCAACCACACAGCGATCCAGCCCCGACCTGCCGGCTCTGGTCCGAGGGCCAATCGAAACCCACATGCCTCACTATTGGCAGAGAGAAGAGGCACAGTAACAGAACAGGGTGGCTGGAGACAGGAAGGGCTGGATATGTAAGAGAAACTCGCTTGTAATCTTACTGTACATTTTATAAATTATTACACCACCAAATGGTATAAATTATTAGTCGTTCTGCTTTTTTTTTTTTACTTTCCCAAAGGCTTTGTTCATTTCCTACTGTCAAATCCATCTATCTTCACTCCACTATTCCTGCTATGGGATGCAATTACTGTCATACTCTTCCAGTTAAAGGAAATGTATAATTTAACATGCATTTATGATTGGAGACCATTTTACACCACGATGAAGCCATTTACTCAGCAAAGTAATAGTATAAACTGTTATGAATAAGATGAAGCAGCACTAAGGAGTTTCCTCCTGGGATAAATACAGAATATCTTAAATTATCTTCGATCCAGAGACCAACTGCCCTCCTTCGCTGGGACGGAACATGTTTTTAAATCTGAACATTCCTAAACATTCCTGGTGGTTTCGCTTTGGTTCCGCTGGGATTGAGGTTGCTTTTGGCAGGAGATTTTCAGATGGTTTTCTTGACTCAATCTTTCATTTGTACCAGCAGCATTGTGTCATATTCCTCCGTCAGAGCTTTGTCTGACTGTGAAGGCCCCGCAGGTGATGGACGTTTTCCTGGCGTTACAAAACGACCGTACCTATCATTCAACACACTACTGAGTTGGCTTTACCGGATAAGCTGGAACTGATCTTAAGGTTTCACCCAAAATCAATACTGATGTAGAAAACAGTAAAATACAAAGACTATTTGTAGAAGTACTATTCTTTTTTAGTTTTAAAATAACTCAGCCCAACTCCTCTCTAAAGACAAAGAACAATTGTCAGTATTTAAAACTCCAACTGCCACGGTCCTACTGGAATAGGTTCTATCTTTGTCTGTTACTGTGCTGGATCTCAGCAGATCCATTAAACCGAACCAAAGCATGTTATTAGATGACCTTAACCTTTTGTTAATAAATCAACAGGAATATTTCACTGCTGCTCTTCATCTCTTCATTAACTAATCCTCCAGGCCTCACTCTTTTTAAGCTCTAACAGCATGTCTATAATAAAGAACATTAATGCATAAACATTCATGACTGGTAAAGGATTAACGGAAGGTGCTAGAAGTAACAAAAAGTCCGGCTTGTCCACTAAGAATCCCTGCTTAGCAACAGCAGATCAATTCGGGACCCTGTATCCACAACATCAGAATCGTCACTATGGAACATCTCCAGGAACCTCTCAAGTGCCAAACAGATCTTGCAGACATATCGCTTCGCAGCCTAGTTTAATCCCCCTAATTTAATCTTGCACAGCAGCAGTCAGATAATCACAGTGAGACACCCTGCCTGGTACAGTGTCTCCCTGAGCAGCCTGTGGGTTTGCTACCTCAGGCTGGCTGTGTTTCCAGAACGGCTTCTCCACCTCCCATTGCACGACTCCAGTCATGGTCTCGGCCTCCTTCTAGAATTCCCATTCAACCTGCCGGTCCCTTCGTAGAACAAGAGGGGGCCAAAATCCTACCAGTGGATCTTCCTTGAAGTTGTATCTCATTTAGGGTAACAGTGATGGGGCACTGGAGGATGCAGTGAACCTTAAAGAGGCTTCCAGCTCTGTCTGCTTTCATGACGACGCCCCTCTTTCCCAGCTTGGCACCTGAGTTACTTTCAGAATTCCCCGTTTCTCAACCTTGTTTTTTCCCTCCCATATTCTCACAGCAGTATTTGGAGACCAATCTCCAGACAGCAGGAATACATGGACATGGTGATGCTGCCGTCTGTAACCACGGTATCTCAGATCCAAAAGTGCCTCATATGCCTGGTCTCCATGGCCACACAAAGGATCCTCTGACCTCAGTGTTTCAGGCAAGCAATTAAGTCCAGCAGCTAATAGATAACAGGTCCTGTCTATGGGCTACCTCTGTCTTGTGCCCCGTGCTTCCTGGAAGACCCTGCCAAGGATAAGTGGTTGGAAGATGGATGAAGGGAGAGTACATAACCAATCGGAATGCATCTGTATCATTGATTTATGGGAGCTTAATTAGTCGCTATAGTAATTATAGACTAAATAGTTTCTATTCTATCCAGAGGTTTCTGGGGCAACAGCATCCAGTTACTGAACCCAAATAACAATGAACAAACATGCCCTGCATAACAAAGTAAGGAGCCAAAGAGAATTTTTCATTACAGGGTTGTTGGATAGGGGCCTGGAGTCTTTCCTGGACAGCAGGGGGCGCAATAAATAGGACGCCCACAGGGCACATAATCACACGCTATGGGCAATTTAGAGACACCAGTTCACCGAACTGCACGTCATGGTCCATATAGGGAGAACATGCAAATGTGACACATAGAACAGGGAGAGGATTTTTGTCCTCAGTGCTGGAGGCGTGATGCAACAGTGTCACCCACTGTCTTCACTCTTAAAGGCTGCATTTTCAGGTGGTGGAGTGCGATCGTGTGTCTGACACAGAAAAATGACATCATGATGACATCATGAGCCAAGAACGACAGAAAACCACTGATCGTTATTATGGCCTAATAAGAACGGCCTCATCTTCAAGCAAGCCTCACATGCAAAAGACACATAGTGGGCTGGCTCATTCATTATGGCAGTGGTTCCCAAACTATCTCTGCAGGGACCCCCTTTTCTA
>JAODJU010000130.1:2340178-2352833 GCA_026776725.1 Gnathonemus echidnorhynchus
TATCCCGTTGGTGCGCCCCCCTTGCAATACCTCTGCGCCCCCCTAGGGGGGCGCGCCCCCCAGTTTGGGAACCACTGCATTATGGAAATATACTTGTTACTTTAGAGATATGGAATAATTCACAAATGACACTGACAAGTTACCAATGCACTGTTTATTGGGCATTTACAAAGAACCAATACACAAAATAACTGTGTACATGAAAACGTGTCACAATTTTAAATGTTTTACGAGCTCATAAAAATACATTATTCGCAAAACAAAACAGTGCTTATTCAACAGCCCCTATATCCACACTAACATGCATTTGTGTTGGAGCCTATGTTCACACAGGGAAATGCCCGTTTTCAAGGACATATTCAGTGAACGAGATATTTACACAGTTCGTGCAGCAGAGAATCAAAGACAGGAAACTGTAAAGTAGGGATTAGGGGCTACTTCACATGAACGTCATTAATTCCATCTGGGACCATCTCTTTGCACCACAATCGCACGGACTGTTTAGTTTCAGGGATAAATCAGTTTTAGGGATTTCATCCCTCTAGGTAAATACCAAAGGCAGTACAGTCTTCTTTTCATAATATGCAAAGGCTTGAGTTAGTGGTTACGATACTAGTTATAGGATGCTGGGAATCCTTTTATATTAAAGGATTTAATTTTACAGGGGCAAACACAACAACTGGATGTTATTGAAATGAAGCAAATAGCACTATTGAAGACTGATGGACAGGACCATCCACGTTCAGAACCAGGCTGCAGAAGCTCAGCTGCTCAAGCAAGCAGCACCACATTTCATTAAAGCAGACGATGCTGCTGGAGTGAGCAGCCAGGGTGAGACATGGAGTGACCAGACAAAAAAAAAAAAAGGTTACCAAAGTTAATTTGGACAGACGCAAGAGTTACCACAAGAGACCCGGGTGGGCTACTCTGACACAATGCACCACTCTGAAGCTCACATTGGCCGGGACTATCACAGGTGACCAATCACTGCCTAGTTTACCCCAATAGGAACCAATGGATTCACCAATCAGAAACTGGTTGCCAATGACTGACAGCGCACAAGTCCCACCCAGAGTAGCTTCAAAGCCTCCTTCCTCACTCAGTGCCAGACTGCAGTAAACTGGGGAACAGCTGGAACCCAATGGCAAAAATGCAGTAAACATCTGCTGATCTGAAAGCCTGCTGCACAGCTACTTGCACTTCACAGAAATAAAAAACGAAAGTAAAATAAAAGCATCCCACTTCCCCTGAATACACACGCGTTTGCATTATCCACACCTGCAGCATGACACCGTCTGCCAGAAACACCGTTAATACTGCACCGTTTGACTGAAGCTGCCCAAACTGCTAGCTAATTTAATAACTAGCTAAATTCCTGAGCCCGAGGCAGGTGTCTGGGCGCCAGGAAGAGCCACCGCCAGCCTCGCGACTTTGGGGCGCGGGAACCCGGCGCTGCGGCCTTCGCGCTCACACGCTTCCGCGACAGTGGGGTCTCCCCACTCAGCAACACCCACACCAAAGCTAACCGCGTCGCTCCGCGCCGACCTCCTGCGATGGAAAAATCCTTTCACCGCGCTGACCAGGCAGCAATGCCCATCAGCTGGCCTTGGATATCACCCACACAGACCGTTTACTCAGTAATGACGGCAGAACGTGACCCTAGTGGGCAGATGAAGACCGGAGATGACTTTACAATCAGTGGTTTCCCAGCATTTAACTGTCATTTATACTCTGTATTTTCCCCCACATAGTACTCCTGCCCTGAGATATTATAACAACACACTTAAGTAAGTCACATATAAACCAGGGATATAAAAAAAACCTGTTTTTTCCCTGTCGGGGGAATGAGCTTATGGCCGTTTGCTAAGAATTCTGATTCCCTTCCGAGGGACGGCCTTAGGACGGTTTTTTACGAATATGAAAAACTGGCACGGACGACAGACTTGCGGTGACGAACTTTCTACGTTACGGGGTCCGGCTGCGGGTTGCCCACGATGTCCGTTTCTGCGAACCCTTCTACTCTTTCCTGAGACCCGCTGCACGTCACACGTCTAGCTTGTGATCGCTAAAGTAAACATTTAAACGACGCGGAGGTCGTTCCCCCCCCCCGCCGTCTCCCGGAAGCACGTGGGCTATTTCTGAGAGCGGCGCCTGGCCAGGTGGTTCATGAAGCAGCAGGTCACCGTGCCGGCGACGACCACGCCCACAAAGAGGGCTGAGGACACGCCCACCACCAGGGGAATGAGGAGGAGGTCGATCGCTGGGGAGAGAGGAACACAAGGGAGGGTAAATCGATCTGTGTTTGCGAACCAGTGTTTTCCCAGAGAAAATTACCCCCCCTTGGGCTTTCTGGAGTTACGACACAGATATAAAGAGGCCAAGCAACTGTGAAAAGAAACACAGACTTACCGCGGGAATACAAGTAGACGTTGACGGGCATGGATTTTGCCGCCACCCCTGTGCTGTACCATGCCCCATGCGGGTCTTGCCCCCACACCTCCGCCTGGCATGTGTAGTACCCCTGGTCTTGCATCTCCGCACCGTGGATGCGTAACCGGTAGTAACCGTGCTCTGGTTGGTCCACGCTCACGTCCCCGAAGTTGCCGTGGAGACGGGACAGGCCCTCGTGCGTCACAGCCGCCAGCAGCGGAGCGTGCCCGTCTCCCGTGGACACCTCCCCGGTCGACCCCGGCTCCTCCCTCTTACGGAACCACTGCACCTCCACTTGGTACGGGCCCGTGGTCGTCACGGTGACGTTGCAGAGCAGAGTGACGGTGTCGCCCCGCTTTAGGAGGGGTCCACGCATCAGCGTAGCCGCGGTGGTCACACGGACCTCTGAGCGGGAAACAGGGATGGGAGGAAAGAGAGGAAAGACACAGACCATTAACGGGGACAGATTCATGGCGTAACCTGTGAAGAACCTTACTGAGGCCAAAGCTGTACATGAATGAATTACAGAGCCCCTTATAGCCACAATAAAATGGAACCCAGTAAAACAAGTGCAATTAAAACTGACACCCAACGCGCTGATTAAGCCTCACTACATGAACCATGATTACTCTCAGCGCCCGCAAATAATTATCTATTCCTTAAAGCCCTTGTGGAAAATCAGCTCTGATGTGCTTCATACTGTATTAATTAAAATTTGACTAATTGCTACAAATTTGACGGATATTTAAAGTGAAAGTGTGAATGAGTAATTGTGAGAAAGTGTAATGGGGAGGCCAATCGCTCACCTTTGGTTGTGAAGCTGATGGACACCCCATTGGACCTCTGGGTAACGGAGGCTGGACTGGACGGTCCCGGGTCCCGGCGTCCGGCGAAGATGCTGACGATGCAGCGGTACGTCCCCGAGTCGGCGGGGTGTGCCGAAAACAGCCGGAGGGAGTACCGGCCCGGAGCCTCCATCTCCACGGCGCCGCCCCCCCCGCGGCTGGTGTCGTCGCCCCAGCTCGCCACCCCATCCGGACCCAGCCGGGCCACCTCCACCTCGGGGGCCGTCGCCGCCCCACCCTCCCCGCCCCCCCGCCGCGTCCACCTCACCAGCAGCGCCGAGCGGTTCCAGACCCCCACACCGGACACCTCGCAGGTCAGCCTGAGGGGGGAGCCGATGGGCAGGTTTACCGCCCCGCTGGGGGTGGTGCTCACCGTCACGGTGTCAGCTGGAACGCAAGCAGAATGCGGCACTAAGACTACAGCAGGGTGGGGGGGTTTAAATCAACTTTACATGGGGGGCGATTCCAGGCGGGGGGCACAAGAAGGGCCATAATTCATACAGAGGGCTAACCTTTATCAAAATACTATCATATGTTTTGATTTGGTGAGTGACAGGGGAGGGGGCACTCCAGGGGCCAATCAGCTTTCAGCTGGTCCCCTATGGCCCCACCCCTGTTTATGCCACCTAACTTTACACACATCAAACCTACTGCTACATACATTGCTGATACGAAACAAACACAAAAGTGCCCTAAAAATAGCACGACAGGAAGTCTACACACTGCAGAAAAGCAGCCTGGAAAAACACTGCTGTGATCTCAGAAAAGGGTCATGGAACATCATAAATACAGCCAGGGATAATGGCCTTGATTACATTTGTGAGCTGCTGCTCCTTTTTAAAGGACAAAACTGAGAGTTACTAAATACTGGCTGCTTTGGTCCAGCATCTGCAGATGACATCACAGTTATGTTATTGGCTATTTAACCTTCTGCACTTATGTCATCGGTCATCAATACATTCATATACATCTCTAGCTTAATTTATAAGGATGTGAAGGCAGCAGGGAACTTACACTTTCACATAAGAAAAACACAGTAAGCCACAAAGGACAGGTATCAGTGGTAAGCCAGACTCTAGGGGTTTTACTCTTAATAATTACTGCCACAGGCAAAGCCTTTCGCAGCTTGCAGCCACATCAAACGATCATAACCAGACAGCCAGGCAAATCTCACAGATTTTTTTTTTAAAACCTTTCTTGGGTTTTTTTGCAAGTTTTGTTTCTGTTCCTTGTTTTTTTATTAACGAGTGCATGACAGTGAAGCAGAATGATGATTTAAATAACCTTTGTCCTGCAGATGATGCTTTTACTAATTAAATACTATAGTATTGTATTGTATTGTTAATACTGTATCTTTGTATCGAAAATTTTGATCTCATATAAGCAACAGTTAGTTGTAGCTATTTCAGTTTGCACTGATAAATACTTTGTAACAATTAATCCCAAGTTTGTTTTGTTTATGTATGTCGTCATGCATTGCTGGTCAAAAACACCTTTTATGGCTAATTGATAAAGGTTTGCACTTTTCAGGTGTTTTGCATGGATGATTAATCATTCTCTGTACTTGTTTTCTTTTACAACACTGTCAGGCACAAGGCGCTATATTCTATGTTACACAAGGCGGGACTAAGGTGGGTACTGACCCAGCGGCCTCACAGTCAGGACGCCCAACTCCATCGTCCTGTGGGCGAGCTTTGTCCAGCTTCCATCCGGGTCCAGAATCCACTGGGTCGCCTCACAAAAATAGGCACCGGAGTCGCTCGGGGCAACGGTGGCCATCTTCATAACATACAGGTCCCGGTCTCCCGCAGACTTCCCCTTCCTCTTCTCCAGGGAGATCTCACCATCCTGGTACCTCCTGTCATAGTCTCCGCCCCGGCCGGGGATCACGGCCAGCTCACGGCCAATGCTGATGATCTCCCTCAGGTTATGGCCCTGCCCACTGGTAACAGCCCCCGATCCAGCCCCACCCCGCACGCCAAAGGTGATGGACAGGTGAGTGTGCTCTTTGGATTGGACGCCGGCTTCGCACGTCAGCTGCAGCTCCGCCCCTTCTATCAGTGGTTGGCGGCTCAGAGAGTGGGAGTGGCTTATCTGGAGCGTATCGGGGATCACTGCCGGTAGAGGCATAATCATAGAATTAAAAAAAGGGAAGTGGCCAAGAAAACCAGAAAAGAGAGTACATTTGCATTAGCTACTGGCAAGTGGCCTCGGGTTTCACTACTTGCTCTACAGCACACACCATAAAAATAATTTCATTAGCTTCCAGAAGGTTTCATAACTACAGTGAAGGAAAAAAAACAGGATGATAATTCCCCATAAGGAGAAATTTTAATTCTTCTCAATGTTAGGCTCTAATATTACCGAAGTACAGCACCTGGAAAATGGATCATACCTTTGACAATCACAGATGCGCTGTAGTTGCCATAGTACCGCGAGTCGGTGCTGGGGGTATAGCACTCGTAGCGACCTTGGTCTTCAGGCCGCAGCCTCTGCACCACCAGAGCGGCCCGATCACCCGAGTCCCGCTCCACCCGCACCTCGCCCGAACGGACGCGGGGCTGGAAGGGGGCGTAGGAGAAACCCCGGTCCTGCGTGGAGATGACGCCAATCTGCTGGCTGCCCGAGTCCTCGCGGTACAGGAACCACTCGAAGTTCTGCGTGCGCGGGCCCTCGTACCCGGACACTGAGCAGGGCAGTGTCAGCGGGAACCCCGCCACGCGGTACAGCGGGCCAGCGGGGACGGTGACGTCACGGCAAAAGACACACTGGAGCACTGAGAGAGAGACGGACAGCGGGGTCAGGCTGTTATCCACTCGCCACACGGATGATCACATTGTTTAAAAGGAACTAAATTATATTAGCGGAAAAGTGAAAAAATATCTGTATATATAATAACTTCCTATTTTGGTAAATGTTCTGGTAATCCTTTTTAAAATTCATTATGAGTCTAGCTACATAAATATACTACCTATTCACTTTTAAAGCATAAAATTATGAAACAGAAATATTACAATGTATATGACTATGTTTCTGGTAGCCAGTGTTCATTATTCAAACGACATGACACATCTTCGGATGCCAAATCAATACCCCACAGATCCTAATTCAATTCCTTATGACATGACTGGAATTCTGATATCCAGGGATAATAATTCAACTTCTGCAGTATGCTTTTGGATTCCTGACCGAAATCCAGAGTTCCTAACAACTTATATGGCTTTATATTTCTAACTTTGGTCCTTTCACATAGGAACGGGTTGTGTGTTATAAGGCGATATTTGTTCAAAATTGTAAACGGCGACCACGTGTTTAAGAAACTGATTTTACGGGCCGATAAGAAAACGACCATTGCGCCACCAAAAGAAATGCCGATAGACCTGAAAGGCGAGGAAGTTACTTCCCGTACTAATGACAAACGTCCATCTTGGTGCCCCTTTCAAAGGGGTTTTTAGATAATTACTGGCCGAATTACAGCCATGATTTAAAATCTAACGAGTCTTGCATGTTACACTTTAAGAAATGGCTGTACAGTAAAACAGCACATGATATTTCTCGTTTTTTATTCTGATGCATACGCGTATATTTCGTATTATTTCTCCATGTAACCCTTTAGGTGAAGCATTTTCCTGCACACACACACACACACATATACAGCCGCCTCTGACAAACGCAGTAGTTTATGCAGTCTACAGATCTTGCGCCTTGTACAGTCCAGAAGCGTATTAAAATCATCAAAACTTACAAGGTGATACTAGAAGGGACTTAATAGTAAGCATCACCGGAGATTTATAAGCTTGGTTTGACTTATCACGGAAGAGTTAAGAAAACGGGCGCATGAAAAACCAGAGATCGCTGCAATGTTACATAAATAAGTGGCTCCGGGGAGACAGACGACTGTGCAGTCAGAGGGCTTAGGCAGATAAAGCGTTACTGGCAGCGGGGCCTCGACACGGGCTGATACGGGGCTACGACGGGAAAACGGCGACGGGGATCCATGCAGAAATGTACACATGCGGGGGTTTTCAAGGGGAAAGTGTGTCCTAATGAAAGCGAACTGTCTGAATGAAGTAATAAAGGTACAACCAACGCTACTAATGTTATACACGTGAAAACAAAAAAACATTTGGCTTTCATATCGATTATTAAGAAACACAGTGTAAAATATTAGTCTAATGTCGTGTTCCTCTTTATGGAAATGAATGTAAATACTTAAGATTCATTTTCTTGTAAATCAATATACATGATTTTTCTTATAAAATCAGTTATGTATTCCAATATATAATATAAGTCGAGAGGGACAAATTAATTAATTTCCCCTTTCCTGCTTTGGATTAGTCTGTATTTTATAATGCGCCACTAAAATCAGGAGATGGCAAGTGTGATAATGACGATATTGCGTTATCGATTCCTTTCAAACCGAAGAAATCAGACATTGGGAAGTAGGGGACGAACAAATCGTTGTCGCGCATTTCCCATTACGAAATGGGGTGGATTAAGTATAACAGATGGAGACATGAGGAGACAGGAGCGACTCATCATAAACACAGAAATGTATTACCGGGCATAACTTACCCCACGGCAGGCACAGCAACGCTGACAGGCGTGATTCCATTCCGGAGCGCTGGAACGAAACGAGCAAAAGGAACGAAACGAGCAAATGGACCGAAATCAGCGGCGGATCGAGCCGCCGCCGCGCATCTTCACGCCCACAAACTCAAAAAAGATGAATGACCAAAAATGTACACGTATAGCGTTAAACCAATTTAAAGACCCGCGACTATGGTTATAATAAAGTAGGCGGAATGTTACCACGAGTTGCTTATAATAAAACAAATCTGGTTGATGAGAAGACGCCACTATTGCATAACGCGCATCGTACTTTCCCAGTTCGTCTAGGTACTTTCAATCCTTTAATCGAAACCGAAGGATCCCTGACATGTTCCCTCCCAATCCGTTTCCTAGCAGCCCAAAAGACCTCTTGCGTATTAATGGAGACACAGAAAGTCCCAGCCTGAGGCGGGACATTAACACATCCTCTTTTTTCGCTCCCAACAAAAAAATCAACGTACTTGCTTCTTATTGGTCAGAAACCAGACAGACGCGTCGGAACCAATCAGATCAGATTGAGTTTAGTTTTTCTGAATAACAAATCTCACCAATCAGTTACCGTATTAACGTCGCTATCTAGGCCAGCCCCTCCTCCCACGGCGCTATCACACAACTCTCTCGCAGTAATTCAATATCAATCTTAGCCGAGCTTTTATTCTACAGATGTTCAGGAGTTTTACTCCTCAATCAGTAAGCCTGGATTTAAGAAGATTACTGTAATATTAATGACCACAATAACAGTATCACCAATAATTCAAGTTATGTCACATACACAAACAGACTGTACACGTGTGAAGCGAAATGCCTTTTCCAGCTGCTTTCTGGATTGTACTCGAAATGGAAATGCGTAATACAAAGAAAAATAATATAGAAAAATAAATAGGAATAAACAAGATTAAAATGGCCATAATAATTAAATGAAAAAGTTAAATAAGTTGAAAATAAAAACAACAATATCCGGAACTGCAGCGTTCGTGCCCCGTCCCGGGTCATTCCCTGCCTTGTCCCCGTAGCAGTGGGGATAGAAAATGCATGTAGGCCTATGTGTGGATATCCATAACTGTATTTACAAAAGGCAACAATCAGGAAGATGTCAAATGAAAAGTGAAGGATGGTACAAAGTGCGTAAAGTGGCGTATAAGTCACTGTAAGTCCTTTAGTGTACGGACAGCCGGAGGGTCGAAACGTGCTCTGAATCTCGGTTTTGCCCTTCAGGCTGCGGGTGTACCTCTCTGACTGCATAGTCAGGGAGGGCTGAAACTTCATTTTTCTCTTTGTCCCAGCACCTCCTCCCGTAATTGACGTGCAGGTAAGTCAGAACACGCGCGATGATTAATTCGGTCGTTTAAAGGAAACTGAATCATTTAATACGCCATAGTAACCTATAACTCAACTTGGGCACTGCAGTCACCCATGACACCCATGACGCATGTGCAGCCTGCTGGTGAACCTGTGCCTGCGGCTCAAGGCACGAGGCTTGGGTCTGAGTTTTGGTTCCATGTTGTCATGGTTGGCACTCGAGTCTCTGAATCTTTATTCTCCTTCAAGAAACACCCCATGATCCATCTGTTCCAGGAACACCTCTGCTAGCTTGCTCCACTCCATGTTTCCTGAATGCTTTTAGGATTACATTGTGTCAGCTGATTTCTATAGCTGTCTTATAGGTTTTTACACCATTTATAAGATATCGTGTAGCTCTTCCTCCTATGCTGCTTACATTTGTTCAATGGAATTCAATGGAAGCTCAACCTAGCTGTACTTATGCCTAGTTGACTCCTTGACAGCATGTATGCTTGAAATATGCTATATGCCTCACTTGTATGGTGCATTGGACAGAAGCATCTGCTAAATACATAGGCCTAAATGTCATTTATACTATGCATTTATTGCTTATTAAGACGTATTTTCTGGAGTCAGGAAAAGGCCCTTGATAGCAGAAATGACTCAAGAATACCCTATAAACTAAATGAAAATCTATTTCATATATTTCTTGTACGAAATATTTGGTATATAAATGATTTGTAAACTTCTTGGGCAGCGTGTGGCTCAGTAGGCTGTGAGGCTTCGCCTGAGAGTAGAAGGTTGCTGGTTTAAATCCCATGATTTGCAGAGTGATTCAACTGTTGGGCCCTTGAGTGAGGCCCTTAACCCCCAGTTTCCTGAGGGGCTGGCTCACCCTGCCTTCTCAGTTGTACATTTCTTTAGATAAAGCTGTCTGCTACATAAATCAATGTAAAACGTGAGGCAAATGTAAAACACGAGACTCGTGTCAGTAGTGTGTCCACCTCAGAGTATGACCAATACTGGAAAGATACCTGTGCCCATTTACTCAGCAGCAATTTGAGGAGCCTTGGCAAAGGTGTGAACCAAAATGTTAACATCACCTAGAGAATGCAGAATCAAGTCGTGCCACACTGTTGCTTACTTACTCTCCCTGTTATGCCTGACAGGATTTGGCCATAAGCTAGTAATGTGTCCTGAGATGCTAACTCATTAGCACCCTCCAAAGGCAGGAGGGCTTATTGCGCATCACAAGCTGGCTAATCGCTAACAGCTTTCAGCACTGCATCATGGTGGGAATCTTCTAACAGTTGCTTTTTTTGGTGCTTTATCCAAGTTAATTCCTCCTTAAATCTGATCTTATTGTGTCCAAGGTTCAGCCAGCTGCTGAAGCAATTCTGAGGATTCGCGGTGGTACCAAGCATCCTTCTGATGGAATGTAACTCTCACTGGAAGCTCCAGGTCACACTGGTTGGGATTCTGTAGAGTAGGACTGAGTGATAAGGCAAAATATTTTTCACAACGTCAATAGCGATAATTTTCATTATTTACTGTATATAATATTACCAAAACGGGAGTATGAATTGTGCTCTGCTACCTCAATCAACCATGCAGTGCTTTTGTTGGGCATCGGTTGTCTGTTCTGTGTAAATGTTGTTATGGAAATGGTACTATTTATAACAAATTGTCCATTCATCAGTCAATCAAGCAAACTATCCATCGACCTCAAGGATGTACAGTTTCTGGTTACCAGTATGACTGAATTTATTTAATCGTTTCCATGTGCTGATATTTTCAGACCACATGTTTCATGTTGGGTGTGGGGGTGGCGTACCCATCAGGAGCAGTGAGAGATTTCCCTGTGGGTGGTGACGCGTGGTGCTGAGAAAGGAAGAAGCGAAAAAAGGCACTGAAAAATTCAGCATTATGTAGAAGAGGTGAAAAAAGGTGTAGCCTGCTAACGTTACAACACTGTCTTGGGTCACGACTTAATGTAGCTAGCTAGCTAGCACATGTGGTTGCCCTACAGTATGTCATACAGTCCAAATGCTTTGGGTCATAGTGTTATTAACATGCTGTTCTTAATTGAAAAAGTAAATAAGAAAGTGGGATCACCTCATTCCAAAGCTCACACTGATGAATAATCATGTGTACAGAGAAAGACATTCTTATGCAGGGGGTGGAGTGGGAAAAATGTATGCTAGTAATTAAAATTATAATAAACACTGGTATCATGTGAACACCACACATAAATGTCAGCTTTCTAATCAAGTGTCGGCGAAGTGCTAATACTTTATGTTTTATTTTCTGGAATAGCGTTATGTTAATAACGCTACAAAGCCAGTGCATTTTAGGCTATATGACATACTTTATCAGCACAAGTGTTAGCTAGCTGACTATTTTGCTCACACCTACAGTCATTGTTCTCATTGCCTAAGGCAGCGTTGTAAGCAGGGACGAAGTGGGACAGTGACGATATCTGACAGTGACTCATTGGCGATTATCGCCTGTCAGGCTAGTAGGCTTCCACACACCAAGCAAGAAAACAGAAAGATTTATGATTTGGCTTTCAGTTCAGCCTTCTAGCCTGTTTCTGATGCAGTTTAAAAAACAAACAAAAAAAAAAAAAACTGCCTACTTTTTCACCACTGGTCTGCAGAGAGTTTAATTCTTTCTGAGGTGGTATGCAGTGTAAAAAATCTTAGACCACAGCATTAGACCGTTTTAGATGGCCTGCAACGTTTTTAAAGTATCATTTTCATTTTCCACAGGGACTAAAAAAATGATGCAATATGGAGATACCAAATTTTCTATAGGTGTGAATGGTGTGTGTGAATGTGCCCTGCGATGGGTTGGCGCCCCTTCCTGGGTTATTCCCTGCCCTGTGTCCGTAGGTTCCGAGAAAGACTTCGGACCCCCATGAGCCTAAATATAACAAGCGGGTACAGAAAATGGATGTATGGATGGATGGAAGTTAACATATTTGAACATCACCAGTGTGTAAGACCATTATGTTAATTCTCTCAAAACTGTAGTATTGTTTCATCGACTACTTTAGAGTGAAGAGTTGTTGGTTAGAATTATCTCCATAGCAACGCTTAAGTCATCACAAGGAAGGATATATTCACTAGTATTTGTCAAGTTATCCATTATGAGAGCTGCTTTATGAATGTTGCTTGTTCCAGAGTCGGATTGATACCACTGCTCTCTGCCTATGAGTGCCCAGAATAAACGGAGGAGGTTTCTCCTAAGGTTTGACCTGCCTTTTTAGTGTTTGATAATGCTGGCTTCCTGGCAGCAAGGACAGATGGGCTGCCCTGTCTCTGTAAACCAGAAGAGGCCCATTCAGTGGTCTGGTACTGCAGGAGACATCCTGGCAGCAAGGACAGTAGAGCTCTGAAAGGCATGTCAGTAGGGTGACCACCTAATCCATGTCAGGAGGGACACTATGAGCGACTTCAGGTTTTACAAACTGCTTTGAAACCGAA
>JAODJU010000130.1:2365641-2396192 GCA_026776725.1 Gnathonemus echidnorhynchus
AGTTACAGTACTGAGGAGGACACTGTGCTAATGCCGGTTAGCGGGGCCCGTCCTTCTGTAACGGACTTACAGTTACAATACTGAGGAGGCACTGGGCTAATGCCAGTTAGCGGGGCCCTTCCTTCTGTAACAGGCTTACAGTTACAGTACTGAGGAGGCACTGGGCTAATGCCAGTTAGCGGGGCCCTTCCTTCTGTAACAGGCTTACAGTTACAGTACTGAGGAGGCACTGGGCTAATGCCAGTTAGCGGGGCCCTTCCTTCTGTAACAGGCTTACAGTTACAGTACTGTGGAGGACACTGGGCTAATGCCACTAACATGTCACTGTTGTGTGTGTGCAATAAATATACCAACAGATGGATGAGCCGTCAGAGGACCATGCAGACCTTGATCCAGCACTGTAGGGGTCCCTGAGTACCCCAAATTATAAGTGATACACTTGGGGAACTCTATACAATAACTGGGAGATTTTACGGTGGGGGAACGCCCACCCTACTGAGCTAGTATTTTTTGTTGCTGGGGGGGCATCCCATATTTCTTCAGGAAGTGGCACCCCCAGGGGCCCCAAGGTGCCATTTTGTCAGGGACCCTGAATTTCCACTTGCACACTTGGTGTTGTGTATTTTTAGTCTGGAAATCCAAGGGATATGCACAGAGAAATACCAACTCGAAGCCTGGTTTGAGATTATCGTATTTAATTTTTTTTTTGGTTATTGAAAAATTGTGATTCAAATTCAGACAATGAACACATTGCTTAATGGAATAGATTCTTCATCCTGTGTTTCTGTTATGTTCTGACACTCAGCCCGGGCGCCATGTTCTGGGGCTCCAGCAGGGGGCAGCGGTGCGGGACAGGAACTGGGTGTAGCGTGGGCCGGTAGTGGTGTCTCTGGTCAGGCAGCCTGGAGCCCTTGGGCGCTGGCACGGGGCGCGGGTGTTCGGGAGGGGCCCCCCTCAAAAGCCATCTACGAGGGGCCACACCCACGCGGCCACTACAGCAAGGGGGGGGGAGCCGTCCCAGGCTCTCTGGAGGAAGGCTGCCGTTTTTAGTGCAGCGCACACAGACCGCAGGCTGTGGCTCCAGGCTAACTGGGGGAGGGCTCCGCTTTATTTTCAGTGCAGCAGTACGGCTCCCTGTCCTTTGAGTCTATCTGTGCTCATTCGCCACATTTCCCAGTGTATTTCCAGTAGACTTTCCTGGTGAGAAATCAAAACAGAAAAAGAGAAAGAGACACAATGGCCAATGTGGCAGCGCATATGATTAAATTTCTGCATATACTGCAAAAAATGCATTAAAATACTATAATGCAAAAAATTCATTAAATAGGGTTATTTCTGGAAGCAGTCAGCATTCTGGTGATCACGTTTTTATTTTCTAGCATTTAAAATAAAGAAAAGAAGATAGGAGCTGAACTGAAGTAGCAGCCCAGTGTTTTTAAAGGGCTGCTTTATTGTTATTTCTTGGTTCCTGCTCTGGTTTCCTTTCTTCTTCCAGAAGAGGGTGTGAGTACGATATTGGGTGGTCCTTGGGCCCTCAGAACCACCACAGATGGCCCCCCACTTCCCCTGGCACGCATTAGCTTCTCAGCTGACGCCTTCGTACAAACTGTACTGCGGGCGAATCGCATCCACATCATCCGAATACATCCATACTATGGTGGTAAAGATTATATTTAACAGGACAGCACCTTTATTTATTTGCTAAGTAAATGGAAATTAATTTACCGAATCATCTGACTTTAATGTCATTAGTGACGTCTGTACCAAGCTAAAGGCCACACCCCCAACATCTCAATTCAGAAACAACAGTAAATATATGTACACCATTTTACCATCGTAGATAAAATTGGGAGATCAATAAAATAGAAGAGTCAACTGAATTAGACTGCGCTGATTGGTAAAAGTTGCAAATGTAGTGTTGTTTTTTAGTGTTTGTTTTCAAATCAATCTTCAGTTGTTATACTGTGTGATAAACACCTTTGTACACATTGTGGCTTTGCGGAATGTCAGATCTATTTCGGAATTTTGATGCTCGTCTCCTTGCGCCGTGTTGAGCGTCTGCCTGTAAGCCTGTCGCCATCCTGCTTTGCTTTTATGTAACAGACCCTTCTGTCCAAAGCGACGTACGAGTGAGGAAAACGACACATTAGAAACATACGGCTGTCAAGGAGTCGACTAGGCGTAAGTGCGTCTCTGTGGCCCGTTCCTGCTGATGCTCTTTGAGGCAGCGGCGCTCGTACCCTTTCGGTTACTGTGTTTTTATCTTTGTCAGACCATCGACAGACCATTAAAATGTGTCGCCTGGACTCTGAGGTAATGCAGTGTTTTTCCATTGGCCGCCGCTCTCGCCCACTTTCTACATTGCTAATAAAAACATCGTAATCATTATAAAATAAAATATTGTAACCCCGCCTAAACAGGAGCATGCATGACTAATATTTTATATCTCTAGAAAACATACTATTTGGATATAAATGACAGAAGGCTGTGCTCGCTAGCAACGCAACACACGGATAAATATTATCTTTCGGTAAAAACATGAATAAGAACAAGGTTCACCCTCAGAAAGAGGAATAAGAAGGCAGAAATCCTTACCTGCTTTCTCATTTGGAACAGATGGGGCCAGATGGGGCCTTATTGGTCCTTATAGTCAGCTGCGGCTGTTTGCACATTACAAACAGCTGGATTGAACTGTAAAGAAAGACACACTAATTCCAGGAACCCCACAGTAAGGTCATGGTGTGAACATCACCCCCAGTGTTCTGCTGTTTTCTGAAAAGCATTAAAAATGCTATCTTACATATGGTTCTGCTTTTTTAACTGTACCATACAGTATATTCATTACAGACTTCTGCACTCTGTGTTCAGCTGTATGACAAAAGTTGTAAACAAAGGTACAGACAGTCCCCAGGTTACGAGACAAGATCCGTTCCCTAAGTCTGTCTTTACGTCGAGTTTGTAGGTAAGTCGGAAAAATAATAATATTATCCGTAATAACAATAATAAGTCTACTGTAATAATAAAAGCAGCTGCATACAGTGCTGCACTGGTCTACTGTAATAATCAAACTAACTGCATACAGTGCTGCACTGCACCTCCAGGCCATGGACAGCTGAAGCTGCACAATGTTTTCATGAGCATCACAAAGTAACGCGTGCCTTCAGTATCACAAACCCTTGTATTTTTAATATCATAGGCTTTATGGCAGTCCGTTCAGAAGTGCAAATTGTCCGTAGGTCAGACTTCGTTAACCAGACGACTGCCTATAATTTCTGGATTCTGGATTAGGGCTTGAATTTGAAGATGTTTACCCATGTGTGTTTGTGTGTCTGTGTCTGTGTGTTTGTATGTGTCTGTGTGTGTGTATCTGTGTGTGTTTGTGTGTCTGTGTTTGTGTCTATCTCTGTATGTGTGTCTGTGTGTCTGTATGTGTCTGTGTGTGTGTGTGTGTATCTGTGTGTGTCACCCGTACTTTCTTCTAATTTTTCTGGCATTTGCATGTGTAAGGCAGGGCTGGACTGGAATTAAATTCCAGCCCAGGACTTTTGGGGTCCTCCCCAGCTGCATAGTAAATTTTGCCCCACGATGAATTTTGCTGGCCCACATACCCATCAGGCCACTGTGTGACTGCTTGGTGGCAGATGGCCAGCCCAGCCTTGGTGCCCAGTCAGGATGGTTACGTTGGGGTGGCAAAGGAAACACTATGAATGTCGTATTCTTAGTTTCTCAGTTCCGATCTTCCGTATCGTTCTGGTCTGGCACTGTGGCTCTGGTCTGTCATGCGTGCCGGCGTGTAGCTTCGTACCAGGCCCGACAAAGTCCAAGCAGGAACAGCACGCAGCGAAACAGGCCGGTGAACCGGATCAAGGCGCCTCTTTGTGGGGGGGGGGGATCTTTAAAGTGCACCACACCATGTCCATTCAGAAAAAAGGAGAGAAAACGAGGTTTGCCGTCGACCTACACGGAGACGGCGTCCCTGCTCTGTGCTCGCAGATAGATCCACAGTCCCAAAACCACATCATTATGGGCTAAACATAAAATATAATGCTTTGACAAAAAAGCCTCACTATGAAAAATAGAACTGGGAAGGCAGAGAGCAGGGAAGGGCAGGAGAGACTGGTGGCAGAGTACGTGTGAGTGGGAGACCACAGAGCATCTATTCAAGGACAGAGGGGAACACATACATCAACTACTGAGTGTGTGTGTGCGTGTGTATGTCTGTATGTGTGCGTGTGTCTGTCTGTATGTGTGTGTCTGTATCTGTGTCTATGTGTGTGTCTGTGTGTTTGTGTTTCTGTCTGTATGTATGTCTGTGTGTGTGTCTGTATCTGTGTGTGTCTGAGTGTGTGTGTTTGTGTGTCTGTCTGAGTGTGCGTGTCTGTGTGTATGTGTGTGTCTGAGTGTGTGTGTCTGTATCTGTGTGTTTGTGTGTGTGTTTGTATGTCTGTCTGAGTGTGCGTGTGTGTTTGTGTGTCTGAGTGTGTGTGTCTGTATCTGTGTGTTTGTGTGTCTGTATCTGTGTGTCTGTGTGTGTGTGTCTATGTCTGTGTGTCTGTCTATGTCTGTGTGTGTGTCTGTATCTGTGTGTGTATCTCTCTATGTGTGTCTTTGTGTCTGTCTGTATGTTTCTGTCTGTGTGTCTGTGTTAGTGTGTGAGGGTGGTCTGTAAAAGTACATGGTGTTCTTCACAGCTGTACGTACCTGTTTATACCTGCCATGGACCTGAATTCCGGCTGCTCGTTTCAGCCATGAATACCAAACCTCAAGACAAATGTGAGCAAATAAGTTTCAGAGCCAAATTCACGCGTCAGGCCTTGGATTACCAGGTGCTCTAGCTGGTCTACAGCGATCAACCAAAACTAATTGGTACACATGGCACATAAATTCCTACTGCACTGCTGGTATTCAGTTGGTCACTGTGAGTCAGTTATTCATTGCTCTTTATTTCTGGTTTTACATTATCCCCCCCATACTGACTGTATTGCTAAATCATAGATATTGGTGCATCAGTGAAAATTATCTATCTATCTATCTATCTATCTATCTATCTATCTATCTATCTATCTATCTATCTATCTATCTAAACAGAGGCAAATTATATGGGTAAAAAATAACACCATTTCTACTTGAAATGATTTCCATCTCTGCTCCTCTTCCTCCTCTTCTTCATCTTCCCGAACAATATCTGGGTGACGGCGGCGCACATGGAGGCCCCCTAAACGAGGGAAACCGGAAACCCTCCCCACAAAACTGAATTAAGAAAAAAAAAAAGTGAGGACCATATGGAGTGGTTAGCGGAGCTGAGCGAGCTGGGGTGGGGGGGGGGGGGTGACCAAACCAAACGGAGTAACAAAAACAGGGAGGCACAATTTATCCAGACCCACCTCTCTGCTTGGCAGTGGCCTCCCATCTGAAAGTAATGAGCCCCCCCCCAGACAGCGGCGTCTGGGGACGCTTGCCACGCGGAGGTGAGGTGGGTACAGGATCCTGCCCACAAGGCCTCGCAGGGGACTTATAAAAAGAAAAGGCAAAGCGGGAAGATCAAGAACTGGCTAATTGCTCATGCTTATTGAAGCAGTAATAGTTTGCACGCCAACTGTGCCGTGACACACGCATATGCACATGTAGTAACCATGTAACTTAGAGACACAGACATCGTCACCGTGTTTTGTAACAGTTTTAGAAATCTCCAAGGGTGACTTCACGTATCTTCACGTCCGTCATTGACCTTTAACGACTTACCTTCCTTTTCTCATTCCTTCCCTCCATCTCCCCATTTGCATTTCTTTGGGATGAGCTCTCCACCTCTCACAGGCGACGGTAGAATGTTTCATCGTCGTTTGATGATGTCTTACTCACAGGCCGCAGTAGTCGCCGAACGCTGAGGTCGCGCTAATCGTCCCCAGCGGCGTTAATTGCCCTGCTTCAAGGACCTGCAGCCTTCTGGGTGTGTGCTGTTACACGGCCACGGGACTCAAAGGGAGATGCGCAGATTACAGGCCGCCCAGCATTTTGTGTATAGAGAGACAGAGACGGAGGACAGGAAAGAAGAACAGGAGTGGAGTTTTAAAGCAAACAGACTCTGAGCAAAAATATTCATCAGGCAAACGTTTAATTTACCTCCGTCCTGGCAGCAGGTAGTTTTAAACATAGACGAATGATGTCAGATATCGTGTTCATGTGCTTGCTTGTGTGCGCTGATATGTATGTGTGGCACTCGTGAGTGGAAAATTGTGTGCAGTTATCTGTAAGTGCATGTATGTAAAGTCATGTTGGGATGCGTGTACCTGCGTGTATGTGTGTACATATGAATGCGAGTGTGTGCAACCACACGTTATGGGTAGCTATTTGAATGAGTAATGCAACTACTTGACTCAGCACTAGAGGAAAATCTACGCACTTCCTGTTAAAGGGTGTAAAATTAGTTAGTTGACCAGGCATCCAATCTGAACTGAATGAATAATGATTATTTGAATACTCATAATAATGATGTTTGTGGATAGGGGCTGCCCTTCCTCTGACCATCAGGAGACACAATGAAGGGTGTGTTGGCCACTGAGCTCTTAAAAATGATCTACTACCTATGTCGTGTTCCTCTATGTACACCATCTCGCATAGAAAGGAATGATTAAAAACATCAACATTCAATAAATTAAAACTGCTACTGGGTTCAGCAATGTTGCCCTGACCCGAAAATTCAATGCTCCAGTGTTGCCAAAAATCTGTTTCTAACTTCTAATTGTAAAACAATGGGCTGTATATTTTTTTGCCATTCACTGAACTACACAAATTCCAAAGCATTTGGTCTCTGGCGATAAGAGCCCCCATTTCAAAACAAAACCATAAAGCGACAATGGTCTGTCTGATGTTCTTACTGTAAAAGAAACACGAGTCGCACAAATAAAAAGATGGCATTATAATTGCGTTGGCCATAATTAGCTACACATTTAATGGGAAATGCCGCTTAGAAAAATATGCAAGATTTGAGGGATCCTTAGTTCTGTTTAACCAGATCCTGAAATAAGGTTCCGAAGTGAATGTCTTGTTTTTTTTTTTTTTGTAAGCCTGTTAATCTTTCTGATGACCTGGGTCTTTTTGGCTGTATCTGGATAAGATTTAGGATTTTTGTAACATGGAGCTGGTACCACAGAGAGAGCTATGGAGACTCTGGGAGCTTAAAAACATACCATTTAAGCCAATATAAAGGTTAATTTGCTGTGGGGGGGGGCTGGGAGCTCCTGAAGGTTAGCTGGCTTTTCTCTGGGTTTCCGCGTTCGTGAAGCATGCGAGCCGCTGTGGTATTAAACCCGCCAGGGATTTCCTTCCACAGTGGGCTTCATACCTGAACTTTGCTGCTCCTATATTACTGATTGCGTATGAAGCAGAGCCTCGAAATCCACTGAATTAACTTACATCCTAAAATGCTCAGTATTCTGCCTTCTATCAGTATAACACTGATTGTTTTCTTTGCCAGGAAGAAAAGTTCCTGCCTTTGCTTTTCTACATTTTGTAGCTTTTCTGATCTGCTTCCATTTAAACAGGGGGAACCATTCAAGACTCATTGGCAGTGACAGATTTGGCAACACACAGATGTCAAAACATCTCTCTGGGAAGTAATGCCAAGTGGGTGGGTGTCTCTCCTCTTTCTCTGCAGTTCTCTTTCTTTTCTATATGTTTTGCACGAATGCTTTATCAACCACCAGTAGCTGACTGGGAATGGTCAACGTTGGGGCTGGCCTTTTTCATTCACAGGTTCTGTGGAAACATGAGCCAAACCCAGTAGACGATTTTGACTAGGCTCGGGCCAAACCTCTGTCCTTCTAATGATATCAGGTCTCCAAAGGTCCTCTTCTTCACTGTGAGTGTGGAAACCTAAGAAGATTCAGAAGATGTCCTTCAGGTGAAGCTTTCAGACCAGGCAACAAACCTGTGGTGCCCAACCTAGCAGGCGATACTTGGATGGATTCTGCTTGCCTTGGTGGCTGTTGGTGGGATCACAACTGATCATTTAATTTCAACAAAGTAAAGGGTGAAGCAGGGATGGTAACTGTGAATGGCTCAGACAGGGTGGTCGATGTTCGCATGTCTTTGGAGACATAATCATAAAACCAACCCTGTTGTATGATATGAACAGAATAGAAAAGAATAGAATAGATCGTTATTGCCATTGTTTTAAAAACAACAAAAGACCATTTAGCGGATCTAGGATTGACAGCAAAGAAGACAACATAACACACGCAAACAATAACAAAACATAAAACAGTGAGGTAGCATATACAGAAGTAGTGGTGCAAAATGGTAATATTATAAAGCGCGAGTAAAAAATAAAAGGAATGCCCAAGAAAACCTCCTAAATTGTTTGTAACTGCACATCAGTAAATTACATAGATGAAACAGTATTATTTTTTTCACAATGTCTTGAATGTTCCATCACTTTGGATAGACTTTCTGGGAGGTCCAGCAGCTTCCCAGAGGTGGAACCAGACAAGTTGTCAATGTTGTCATGGACACCCCAGGTGATGCCATCCTGCAGCCTTGCTCCGTAGATCAGCGGTTCTGTCTGAGCAAACCTCTAGCTCGCACCGAACTGGAGCCAGAACTACTTTGGCCTACCCTGGCATTTAATTACAGAGCCAGGTCCTGTCTCAGGGTCACAAATGTTCTTTAAAGACCACGTCTATCTGGCTGCTTCAGTGCACATAAAAAAAACGGCAATTTCAGTAATGTTCTGTCTGCAGCAGACATGCTGGGGAGTTGGGTGTGGTTCTCTCACAGTATGAAGACTCCAGAGATGAAAGAATCTGCCTGAGGAAGCGAGATATCCCCAGAGAAATGAATCGGTGATATAAATGCCTTTTCGACATGACCGAGTTCTTGACGCTTAACTTGAACCAGAAGAACTTCCAGTCCGGGCCTAACCACATTCATCGCGGTGAAGCCCCCACTGTCAGTGAGAAGCAGGAACCAGGCCATTGATTCATTGGCACCACAGAGAATTTCATTGGCTTCCTTTAATGTTTTTTTTTTATTAGATTTTTTTCTTAACAATGTATGACCTAATACTTCTGTGCTACCGTAGCTACGAATCATCTACGGTGAATAATAAACCCGACCAAAACGAACTGTACCCCAAACAATTCAAGTGGAAAATCACGGAAACCAAGCGGGATCATTTCATCGGCTATCAGCTTCATGGGCGATGAAAACTGACAGCGTTGCTGGACGACCGATTCAAGATGCCCATCTTCCCCCAAGGGCAGGCAAAAAAATCCCAGCGGCTCCTAGTTGGGGGCTGGTCAAGCGCTGTTAAAAGTCCCCGCAAGGAATCTGCTTACTTCCCAGGCTCCTGCTCCCTCTCGTAATTCCTTTTTCCATCTACATGCCCCTCCGTCTGTGGCCGCACCGACTGGAAAATTAAGAGAGGCTGATGCCGCACAGCAGGCCCGTCGCTGACCGTGATTCCCTTTCTGCCACATTTCCATCACCAGAAGTCATAAAATACAACCAATCATTTTCATTTTTTCCCCTCCATTGCCATACAGTTGACCCCTTTTGTCTGCCATGTCGGAATGTTTTTTCAGGCCTCCTTTAGACCGTCCAGTGACATAATGCACATCGTCCATTAGTCTTAAATACTTTCTCGCGTCGGAGTACGGCACGTGCCATAAGCATGAGCTAATTCATTCGCTGTCCTTCACTCAGTTTATGTTAAAGAGATGGTCTTTAGTCTGTGTCCCTGGAGGACCGTCGCCTCTTTTACTTTCTTACTATCTTCACATTTTATTTATTTAGCAAACACCTTTATCTGAAGCCACATACATTTGAGAAGGCAGACAGTCTGCGAAGCAACTGGTGGATCAAGGACCTTTCTTAAGGGCCCAGTGGTAAAACCACTCTGCTGACACCAGGATTTGAACCAGCAATGTTCAGATAACAGGCCCAGCACTCTAACCCACTGAGTACCACACTGCCAAGCACTCTGACAGGTATCGGTGACTTTGATCGGACTGGTGAGTGACAAGTTTGGTTCCATGTCTGCTTGTGTGCTTTGCTGTCAGAACTGCTGCAATGTGCGTCTGTTTTTGTATACATTACACTACTGTATGTTACACTACTCAATGTTACATTACTCAGTGTTATACTACTGTATTTTACACTACTCAGTGTTACTCTGCTGTCCATTGTAACACAGTAATGCACATTACACTGCTACACATTATGCTACGCTACTCCACATCAAATTACAGTAATGTGCACCACACTACAGTAAATTACACGGAATTACTCTATATTATTATACACTTAACTGAACAGCATCAATATATACTCAGTGGTCACTTTATTAGGACACTAAAAAACTAGTCTGGACAAACAGTTGCCTTCCCTTCAAGCGTAGATGAGTTGTGTGTGTGCTGAAGCTTTTCTGCAGATCACTGCTGTACCAAGCTGCAATTTTTGCAGTTAGCTTAGCTTAGTCTGCCCATTCTCCCTTCTCATTAACAAGGTGTATTAACCCATAAGCGTGTCCCTGACAGGATGTGTTTTGTTCCTCCCACCATTCTCTGTAAACTCTAGGAAATGTGGTAGCTGTTTCTGAGATGCTGTCACCACCATGTAAGTCACCACCAGTCACCCCACATTCAGAATTTGCTTGCTATGAGAAGTCACCTGACATATGCCTTTGGGTCAATTTGACCCCAGGGTAGTCGTGATAGTTAACTACTAGTTTTGTTGAAAATATGAAAAGTCTTGCATCATAGAGATAATCAAAGGCATTGTTGTAGTCAATAACGTGCATGTTGACGTCTTTCTGGTATGCCTTGTTTTTTTTGCAGTTGTTCATTTACAATAATGATTCTTTTTTCTCAACCTTTTCTAAACTCATCTTGTATAGCAGGCAATTCTGTTTCTAAGTAGGACATCTGTTTTTTCTTATTGCATATATATTGTACCTTCCTTTAATAACGTTTTATCTATTTACTGTATTCACGCAATATTGTTTTTCAGGATCATATACACTATGTCTACTGTCAGCCGTTTGTTTTGTTTTGCACTCGGTTTGTTTGTCTGCACTTTACCGACTTTTTCCTGTGTGCAAAATAATTCCCGCCGTGGGATCAATGAAGTTAATCTTTATCATCTCTAATCGATGTTGAATGATCATCACCATATATGACAATAATCTTGCAGATTTGATATAAAGGAAACTGTATGATAGTTTGCACTCTCTCACACATTTGATATAGGAATATATACTAATCTGTTCCTATGTGTAGCTACTGAATTATTGATTCAGTATTATTGATGATATTTCTGTTGGGATGCCGTCTATCCCCAACACCGTCCTGTCTAACATCTCTCCCAGGGCTCTCCCAGCACTTCTTTCTACATCATTAAGTTTATCTTGGGTATCAGTGCTTTTGCCGTAGAAGTCTTCTGTGTATTCCTTCTATCTCTGCTCCATCTACATTTATGGTTACTGTTTGCCTGTTGGAGTCCTTCATTGTACCCCCTTAAGGACGGAACTTATTTTTGATCTCATGGGACTTCTGGAAAACATCTCTTGTTTATCCATATTCATTCCCTTCTTCAATGACTACAATGAATGCAGATGTTGCTGTAATATTGCTCTTTTCTGGTTGCTTTCTGGAATCTGCCTTGCACCATTGTAAATTACACTGCACTAATTTTACATACATTATAATACACCGCTCTACTGTGTATATACAGTATATTACACTTTACCAAATTGCACCACATATAAAACATCTAACACGTTTATTGTGTCCCCATATTAAAAATATACTGTTTGGTTTTTCAAGGGCTGTGCTTGTTTGCCAAAAACTGACACTGTCAAATAACAAGTTAGTCTGCCACATAGCAGTATGGAAACATCACATGCTTGCTTTAAGTTCATTGTTATAATTGCGATTTGCATCCATAGCGAATAAAAGCTTTGGCCACTCCACTAATCCAAACCACAACCTCAGCTTTCACCCCACAGTCATATCCTTTGTTTACAACTTTTGGCAAAGACAATTTGTTATTCGGTGGGTATTCATTGTGACCAAATGGCAGCAAATCAATTTTTAAAATATGTTTGTTTTCACATGATACTCTAAGGGAGAGTTAAATATTCTCTGCGAACTGCTGAAAAATAAACAACGGTGATACTCTGAAAGTCCATACCCCTGAGTAATCCACACTCTGCCTCTCACTTAGACGATCTTTGTTTTAGATCATTATAGAAATGAACTAGGATGGGAACAATGCACTGTATGGATATCTGTACTATCAATTATTGTTAATTAATAATAATAATAAATAGTAAATTATTGATTACATATTTCTGAGTATTCCACTTGAGAAAAGCTTGCTTACTTTTTAAAAATTCATCCTTTGCCATAAAATGTCTGGGTGTTGCAAACATTTAAAAAAAAAAAAAAAAAGATTATTATCATGACTATGCAAGTTAGACTAAATGTTTTACAGATATTTTTCTTTTGGATTACATAAACATTATTACACTGGAAAGAATCCTATTTATGGATGCGACCTCCAAACCTGGAGGCTGCACATTTAAACCTCAGTGGTGGTCTTGTTGCAGTACCGCAGAGCAAAGGGCCGAAGAGGAATCGTGCAGGTAAACGACTCACCTACATACAATGCAAGTTGTCAGTTGCTGTGTCTAAAAAGTTAGCAGCTGTGAAATCGAATATGCACATGATCCAGCAAAATCAATTTGTTGTGCACTCGGGTGCATGGAATATCAATACATTTTATGTGACACCAACATGCAGAAATCAACTCAAAAATAATTAACTCCCTGACAAAAAAATGACAAAAACAATGTGGGACCCGAGGCAGCTCTGCCTGCCAAACATGTGAGGTGGAAACTGCCACAACAGAAAAATGTTAGCTGTTGATTTAGCAAGCCTTCTCTCTCCCTCCCCAGATATCGCTCTTCTTCAGCCCAGCTGGCTCTTGTGGTAAAAAACCGTGTCTCTAATCTTTGACAGAGTCTGATCAGTCAAACAAAAGCCAACTGGGCATCATTAAGTGAAGTAGTGGCACAGGGCAAAGCGCACAGCAATGTGCCATCAACCCATATCACACATGGGCATAGGATCTGTCATTATAGTGTGATTTGTCTTTATTGTGAAATACAAACTGCGTGAATGGAGAAAAGTTAAATAGAGTTCTATCAATTTATTAGCACACCACCAGCTTAATATTCTGCCGCCACGCATAAAATTTATCTATAAACAAAAATGTTGCCTTATGTGAATAACACAGATATTGCCAGTATATTAGGATGATTCTGTATGACATTTTTGTTGCTTTTCTGTGCAACGGATATATACACTAGGAATCCTAATTTAAATTTAACTTGCAGTGTTAAAGATAAACGTAAATATATTGTTTATTCCTAGTAGAAAAGAGAGATGAAAAAAAAAGTCTAAACTGCCACTATTATCCTGCTTATAAAGAGTTTTGGGTTGGAGGTTTTCTAAGGAACTAGGATCCCAAATTTATTGTGTGGCTTGTCTGAGAGAAAGATAAATGTTTGTATTTTATTGAACATTGATATCTAAACCACGTGAATAAGACCTATGAATGGGCCCAATACTGACTGTTAGGACCACAGAGTATGAACCTACACCAAGATATATGATGTTATTCTGTTGCCTCTAATAGACCCTAACAGACTAACAGACTCCCAACACTTTCCTGACTGGATTTCAGAAGGATGGAACACAAAGTATTTTTTTCAGAATAAATGCCAGTTACTGATTCCAGTCAGCACCAGCCAACAATAGATTTTTATTAAATATTTCATATTTCATTTGGGCATTGTAGAGGAGAATGGACCAACTCAAATATCATTTTCAAAGAAACATGGCAAGAAGAATCCTAAAGTCGAGCTGCAACACTTTCTGATGAAGCCTTCAGTCATTTAATTACACATTTCATATTTATTGGGCAGATTGCTCTTCAAATATGGAAAAAATTCAAAGTATTTTTAAAAGCTGAGTGTGAAAAAGTGTAACATGCCCTTCATATCTTTACAAGAACAATACAAGTCTCAACATGATTTAATTATATAGGCTGCCTTCGAAATGCATTTAGATTATTTAAATGATTAGTGAAAGGAGACAAAAAGTTAGAGAACACGTCAGACACTGTGACTGTCCGTTGCATTTTTGGTGTGTAACCAGAAATCCAGCTAAAAGGGAAGAGGATGAAAGCTAAAATGACCCGAGACAGTGACAGCGAGCCCGCAGAAAGGTCATCAGGGTAAATTGAAGGTTCTAGTTACACCATGCCTGTGTCACAGCACTCAGACTGGCTGTACGGAACACAGATTACAGTGGTTTTCTTCAGGTCATCAAAGTCTGTGGAACTTCGATAAAGAAAATACATTAGCGTCAGTTTTTAAACCAGATTTTAGCAAATATCTATCCACACACTTAATCTGACAGCTTGACAAGAAAACTGTAAGAGATTATGTGTGAATATTACTGTACAGTCCGAAAAATCTTCTGAGGAACCTAAAAGAAATTAATTAGGGTGTAGTATAACTGTGATAGATATTGCCCTCCAATGAAATTAAGTTTGTGTGAAACATTATTTCCAGCAATTATAACCAGGATTAAACACAATCATGGGTCTAGATCTGTGTATTAATGGTAAAGACATACATTTAGGGGGACGGGGGTTTGGGGTGATTTGGTCCTTTCCAATGTTGAAACCAAACCAAATCCTTGAATGCAATGGAATTTACTTGCATTCTAAAATGTCAATAGTAATAAAACCATAACATACTTATTCATATATTAAATATGCAAAGTGTATTTTATATGAAGTGCAACTGTATTTCACTACAGAGAGAGAGGTGATGCATTTAATGATGATCCACTTGTGAAATGCAACAGAAGGGGAAGGTCTGGCCGCCACGGTCCCCTTGCCAGCATGCCAGGGCTCCCAGGGGGCATCTAGGCCGCGACCCCTCGACACCGTCCACAGACCGGGGCTGGGTCAGCACCCACACTGCTTCAGGTGACACCAGTTGGGACGTGGGCTTGAACAATGTATGTGTCTTTTAATTTTGTGTGTGTGAGTATGTGTATGCGCGTGTGTGTGTGCCTGCACGCTCGCGCGTGTGTCCCTCTGTCTCCTTTAGCAAAAACAAAACAGGGAGAGATGCAGGTCAGCCGAAGCACAGACTACTAAATATAGCGTTTCTGTTCATGTGAGGGCCTGCCCTCGCCATGCCTTGTAATTGGAAAAAAATAAAGGATGAAATTACATGTTTATTTTCAAAGACAATTTTAATCTTCTTTCCTCTCCTTTTGAGGAGAGACGCCCACAAGGAAACTGAAAGCCGGGGCCGGCTGCCGGAAGGTCGTTTGTGCTGTTTGTTTATGTGTTTTGTGTGTGCAGCCATGTCTCCAGCCCTAATAACCTGCAAGGTTGCAATTCCTGTTTTTCCCCGGTAGCTACAGATTATAAAAAGGTATCTGTCCTCCTTGGAGCTATTGTCAATCAAGAAATAAACCAGTGATGTAAGAGACCCTCAGCAAGGTTAATGACGCTGTAACCAAAAGGCTCATTACTATATAACGTAAGGTAGCTGAGAGTTGATAGCCAGGTTCATCATTTCAGGGTAACAGGATTCATCCTGTGGTTCTTTCGACATTCAATCTATCTTAAAACACTGAGGATTAAAGTGCTGACTCATATGTCAGCCACAAGGAATTAGATCTTTATTATAAGACCCAGAGTGCGCTCACATGTTGCACATACAAATAAGTAGAGGCAGGCTTGCATTGTCAACCTGCTATTGACAGACCACACAGAGGCAAAGCCCAGGAGTGATCTTAGGATCTCCCTTATGTGACGTGCCTCACTCTCCGAGAACACTCTTCTTCAACCATCCTTCTCTGTGGCAAAAAAAAAACACTGACAAACAATATGCATATCCCCACCGAAGAGTGTCTGATGTACACGGTACTGCTCCCCCGCAACATTCCTGTGCGCGTTCATATGCAGTTAGCTAGCGGCGTAGCACGTGTCTGACGACCGAAAGTTGACTAAATGGATGCATTGGTGGAGGAAAAGGCGTAGCTATCGACAGGACTAGGAATAACTTAAAATACAGAACACTGTATATTAAGTAGCGAGCACGCAGAAACAGATGTCAGGGTGGCTAAAAGACCGAATAAGGAATGAAGGAGCAGGTGGAAAGTAAAAGAAAATAGTAAAGAGATATAATAATGTCAATACTTATTAAAATTTAGTTCACTGTTAAACGGATGAGAGCATTCCAAAAATAAATGTAGAACAAAGGAATTTAAAGAATATGTGACACAATCAATTGGAACATAAATGTTCTAATGAAAATAGTTCGGAAAGAGAATCATTCAGAAATAACTCGGACATAAAAGATTAAATTATTCCTGAACGTCGGATACCATAGAATGAACTGCGGTATATAATCGACAATATAAGTGGAGAATTGTAGCAGTGTGGATGTATGTCACTGTGTAAATAAACAAACAAACAAACAAAACGATCAGACAAAAGTGTCCTCGGTTCTTTTTATGGCCAGACTCCTATCCTTTAGATTTTAATTCTGAAATCGTGATCTTATAAACTAAACCACCAATGGTCAACCTAATATAATTTACTACCTTTTCCAGATAAGTAAAATGAGATTTTATTGAAATACTGACAAAATTTAGCATATTCATTTTATCTGATGTTTGTCGCCATATAGATAAACATGTTATTAGAACATGCAGATTTAAATTTCATCAGTCATATAAATCATACAACACATCGCAATTGTTTTAACTGTTTTATGAGACTGGATCTTAACTGAAAATTATAAATTGTCTGTAACCACAGTCACGTATTCATGTTTTATTGATTTAAATTTCTACTGAGGAAATGGTCAGACATTTACAAAATCCGTCAACCTGATGTATGAAATGGTCAGCCGCACAATATATTAAGAACACAGCGTGTCAATTCCATGAGTGTGTTACAAATCAATATTCAGATGCAAGCATTAAAAATAAGTTTAATTCAGTGTAGTACGTGAAAGGAACAGTTTGTGTGTGTAACCGATAATATCATACATGCTTTCAAATTAGTTTATAAAAAGTAGGCTACCTCTATCAGGTAACACCTGCTAAAGAAATCTACTTTAATTAGCCATATATTCAATCTAGCGTATAAATCCAATGAAAAAATGAACCCAAGTTAACCTCAGTTATGTTCATGCGACATTTTTATTAAAATACTTAAAAGAGAATTGTTTTAGAACTTAATAACATAGACGGTACGTAAATATTTCCAAATTTAAACAGACTTAGGCTTGCTGTTGCTGTTTCTTTAATTTGTGGTGCAAAATGTGGGGGAGGTTTGGAAAACATTCCAGAATTAATAAAAAAAAAATATCATATTTTCATTATTCATTTTTTTCACTTTTCTTTTATTGTGTAGAAGGTTCAGTCTATATGACTGCATCAGTTTAAATTCAAAGCACAGTCTGCAAAATCCCTTCACTGGGTTTCTCAAAATACTGAAAACAGAAAGAGGTTTTTAGAAACCAAACAATAAAATCTCAAACAGAAACCGCAAACTTAACCATCTTAATTTCGCTGATTTATTTTTGTGGGTTGCTTATTCCAGTTCGCTCCTTAGAGCTTGATCTGAAATAAATTTAAAATACAATATTTTGTATCCAATTGTTACCACTAACACTTTTCGTTAAACAATTGGTAGCGTATATTACTACTAAAATTACTTCGCGTAAACAGTTTACCTTCTAGCAGTGTTTGTAAAATGAAGCTTCAGACATGAAAAAAAAATATTAAAAAATTATAATAATCACAATTTAAGCGTGCTCCTAAATAAAGCCAGAAGATTCAGGCAGCATAAATGTTAGAATACTTAGGCTCAAAAATTAAGTTATTTTTCATACTATCAAATCGTATCAGTGCTACGCTTAGTCTGATAGAATAATGTGTTTTGTAAGATATATTTTTTACTTTTACAACTATTAGTTTAACTGACCCCTTAAGAATGGCCCTTATAGTCTCAGGTCAGTTTTTTTTAACAGTAGGCAATGCCCCCATATTATCAGGTCACTTTTTCCGTTTTTGCGTCCTGATTTGTCAGCGCCCGGATCTCCCCGGGGGTGTGGTCACTCCGAGCGGAGTCTCATTCCTGCCTCCTCCACGCCCCTTTACTGTCCTACGTCCATTTTTATTGCGTCTTGGCGGCTCTTCAAAGCTCCCTGAGTCTGTAATTAGGGGGGCGGGACCTGCATCCCTCATAGAAGTGCCTGCGCTCTAGTCGGAGTTCCTACTCTAAACTGTCCCGGGACCGCGAGCTGAGACCCCCTCCGTATTTATTTAAAGCTCTTGGGATTTCATTCTCAGGGATGGCAGCGTCTATTCTGGAGGTACGTAATACACTTATTATCTAATATTTCGCTCGATTTACATGACTGTCCTACGTAGCCAACTTTTAATAAAACTTGGTCTATTTTTACATTCTTCCAGCTACCCAAAATATTGGCTTTATATCCTTCAGTCCATGTCCTGGGTAGCCCGCTAAAATCAATATACCACTGCAGTGTTCCACCAGTTTTTGTGAAATTGTCATTCATTTGTTCTTTTATACCTAGGACCTACCTGTTTTCATTCCCCATTACTAGAAACTAAAACGAAACCTTGCACTTGGGAATCTACACCTATATGTAGGCTAGCTGCATTAGCAGCAGAAATGTCGACACATCGAAACAGAAAAACGGACATGAAATAATGTGCCGAGTGACCATATTACACAATTTAGGAAGCATTATAAAGATGGTTTCTTGCGCTTAATTCCGTAGCATACCTGTCATTTCCAACAATATGCATAAAAAGACTTGACGTGTTTGACTTAATTCGAAACATCCTTCAAGATCCTCTCTGTACATAACTTACTAGTCTTACGCACTGAGCTGCTCATTCATCAACTGAACGTTTTTCACACGTTTTGTTTATAATCTGGCCATATAGACTCATATTCAAAACGGTAAACAAGCGTTATGTTCTTGAGGACATAGCCCAACCGTATCACACACTGGGACATTGGCAGATTCCCTTTTGACAGGCGCTGTTCTGTTCCTCACTCCCGGGACATCGTCTGCAGCGCCTGAATAGGCGGCATGTTTTAGCTGTCAAAGAGCCACAAATACGACGGAATTCATTAACATGGTCCTACATCTAGATTCATAGTTAACGATTAATTTAATGATACTTTCTTTTCTTTATTCAAAATAAAGGTGTAAAATCGAAAAATGAATAAATACAATAGGCTACTTGTATTCTTTCGTTCCATAACCAGGTGTCTCATCTTCAAGAGATTGAGACCTACAGGTTTTTGTTGTGCCTCAGGTCTTAGCTGAAGAAACTGAAAATAACTCACCTCGGTCGGTTTCCCATGTGTCGCTGATCAAGTACAGGGCTAATTAATTACCCCCCACCCCCCCAAAAAAACAAAAAAAAAACCAGGAAGATAATCGATGGTGAAAGGTTCAGGTTTACTGGTGCTTTATGTTGACTTGTATTTCGGCCAGTTCAATGCCACGCTGGTGAGGCCAATATTCAGGGAGGAACTGGAGTTTTGTATTGTAGTTTGTGCCAAAAACGTAGGTTATATGCGTGCGCATTAATAAATATTTTACACATATAACATATACATAACTATGACATATGTTTCATGGGAAGGTATTGGGAACATATATATGTTTCCATTTATCGAGAGTCGTTACATGATGTGAATACTGTGAAATATATAAATGAACTTTGAATCCAGGGAGATACTCAAAAATCAGTTTAATTCTGTCCATTCGCAGATTTGCTATTAGTGTGCTACCTTTTGCTATAATCATTTGGTGACTACTTAGTATATATTACTAAGTAGTTTAACTTTGCCGCCCGTGGGAGACAGATCCTGTCGTTTAACTCTGTAATAGGATGCAATTAACCTGGAAATGGGAAGTAGACAAGCAGGACAAGCCGTGCAGACCGCAGGCGCTTAGTGGGATGAAGAGCCGATCAGCGTAATATTCGGTGGAGCTCATCGCTGCGTCAGCGACCCTCATTGGAATGAGTCAAGAGAGAAAATAATCTAATATCCATCATCTACGAATATGAATCTATCGTTTTACTCAACGATTTTCCAAAAAAAGATGGGAAAGTTTGGATAACGTTCAAAAAAGTCTTTAAATAGCGACATTAACATGACATAAATAACAGTAAGTCTGGTTATTATTACTGATTTGAGGAACATTTCATATTCAGATGGGTTCAACTCTCGCATAGAAATTACGCGCTAAACTCATTACAAATGGCCTCTAACCATATATTTAGCAAACAATACTCTTTAAAATACTGAATGTTGTACTAACTTCTTTTCCAACGCGCACTGTTGACATAACTACAGGCAAGTCGTACAAAACAGCTTAATTTCCAGTCCTTGATTCTGCTTATATTAAGATATTCTCTTGACAAACGTTTACTGAATCCACGGTGGTTTCCTAACATAAAGCCGGGAGATAATTGAACCACATAAAAGCCATACGGAAATTTCTACTGAAGACCAGTGGCGGTTGTACTGATTAAATTAACAGCCTAAAATCCCCTTTGCTTTTTTCTCCGTTTATGCTCTTAAATGTCATTTGCGGCGCAGTCAACGAGCAACCTACTGATGCTGCGGCCTTAAAGTGGGCAAATAACCTTTTACTGTGATTGCATTAATTTAAAAACGGCCCATAACTTGAAATAGGAAATTACGTATATCAGAGGCCCTAGCATCCAATCAGAATGAAGAACAGCCTGCATGCCGGTCAATGTATTTGCAGGATACCAGCTCACCTATGTGTAAAGCAGAGTTAGTTTCAAAGACAAATCTGGGTTTAAAGTAAGTAAACATGCATCAGATGTCATATCATCACCTTTAATAACCTCCAAGATAACTGTTTGTACACACATTAAGATTCATTTGCAGAAAATAAATAATAGATTCGATAGTCAGTTGTAGCGTCTATGAGAATACAGACAGGTGTAATTAGTGGTTCAGTCTATTGTGAACCTGATGTATGAAAACAAGGCAGTTCTGCGGGTCCTGCTGACTGGAGCCATAACGGTAATTAATTTTCTTCGGCAGAGAGCAATGCTGGATGTCTACCTCTATCAAAACAGGAGTTAGAAAAGTCAGGTATCACTGTGGGTGTTCGTTACCATGGCAACCTTCAATAGTGCAAAGGTTATCAACCAAACTTCTGATGTCATGGTAATAAAACGAGGGTAACGCTTTTGAAACATAACACACGCCTTCCGTCATCTCTCACATTGATGATTCCTGTTTAAGGACTTGATTAATTTTTTTAAATCTTTGCACAACATGCACAAATGACGCACTAAATAAATAAAATCAATAATTTGGGGATCAATAAAGTTTGCCTTGTCTCATCTTAAATTATGCTGTTAGTTGTCATATATGTATAATTGTAGTTGTCAACTCTTTAGATGACATAAGCAGCCCCCTGGGGTACTGTGTTCACTGCTGGCATTCCCTGGCAAGCTACTCTATTGGAGATCCACCCTCAGCCCCCCCCCCCACCAGTGCCAGGTGCAGTGTGAAATGCCAGGAGAGGCACTGGTGGTTAAGCTTCGACCGACAGTGAGTGCAGTAATAGTATGATAGTCAGGTTATTCACAGAAACAACAGGTATTTTTACCTTTACAGCCGAAAGCAAATAGCTTTACTTTAGTTTCATGACAAGCTGAACTGACCCCGCCTTCTTTAAAAGAATGTGGTGTTTCAGAATCCTCGCTGAACACATCAGTACAATTTTTCGTTTGCCTTATTACGAGACGGGGGACCGTGTATTACTCCACAGGTGTGACTCTTGTGGGAGGAGAGTAGTAGCTGAGTAGTAGCACCACCTCCTGCTAAAATGTCCTCCTCTGTCCTAGCAGGACGATGCTCGCTATGGCTCCAGTCCCCTGGCAATGCTGACAGCCACCTGCAACAAGTTTGGCAGCACCAGTCCGGTCAGGGACTCTGCCACGCCTGGCAAGACGGGTAACGCCGCCCCAGGGAAGAAGCCCTACAGCCTGGGCTCGGACCTCCAGGCCCCTAAGGGTGGGAGGGTTGGCGACGGCCTGCCGGATTCCTACACTGGTTCCTTCAATGCGGGCGGTGGGCTCCTCACCCCCTCCGGCAGCCCCCCACAGCCAGCCGGGGGCTACAGCTCTGAGTACATCCCCTTCTCCCACTCCTTCCAGACCAACTCGGGCTCCCAGGATCCGTCTTTGCTGGCGTCCAAGGCCCACGCCACTGCCGACTGCCTGACCAGTGTCTACACCTCACTGGACATGGCACACCCGTATGGCTCCTGGTACAAGGCGGGCATCCACCCCGGCATCACGGCAGCGCCCGCCAACGCCACCTCCTCCTGGTGGGATGTACACCCAAACTCAGGCTGGCTGAGCGCTGCCCAGGGCCAACCCGACGGCCTCCAGGGCTCCCTGCAGCCGGTGGCCCCCCAGGCCTCCCTCAGTCCCCAGCTGCCCAGCTACAGCTCTGATTTCGCACCCCTCAACCCTGCTCCCTACCCCGGCGTTGGGCTCAGCTCCTCCTCCCACCTGCTCCAGTCCTCCCAACACGTGCTGCCACAGGACATGTATAAACCCAAGCCGGTTCCCGGAACGGGAATCATGGAGACTCCTGTGGGGCTGAAGCCGACACGCGGGTCCGGATCGGGAAATTATGGAGGGGGCAGCACCCCTGGCCGCTCCTCCTGCGACTGCCCCAACTGCCAGGAGCTGGAGCGCCTGGGGGCCTCAGCCGCCTCCCTTCGCAAGAAGCCCGTGCACAGCTGCCACATCCCCGGCTGCGGCAAAGTGTACGGCAAGGCCTCGCACCTGAAGGCCCACCTGCGCTGGCACACGGGCGAGCGACCCTTCGTCTGCAACTGGCTCTTCTGCGGCAAGCGCTTCACGCGCTCCGACGAGCTGGAGCGCCACGTGCGCACGCACACGCGCGAGAAGAAGTTCACCTGCCCGCTGTGCAGCAAGCGCTTCACGCGCAGCGACCACCTCAGCAAGCACCAGAAGACGCACGCCGAGGCCCCCCTCCAGGGCAAGGTGGCCGGCGAGGGCGACCCAAACCCCAGGGGCGAAGAGACTGTAGACCCCGCTCCAGCTGCCTCCGCCAACGTCGTCCCAGACGCGGTCAACACCGGAGACGAGAAGCCGGGCAATGGCGTGGAAACGGCCAGCAATCTCCTGGAGATCTAACTGGCTGCTGTGGGTCGGCTCATGAGTATCGGTGCTTATTACAGGTTCCCCAGGTTTCCCCACAGTAAAGGAGCTGCCTGCTTTAATCTTTTAATCGCAGAAAGTCACGTTATTGTTTTAATTGCAGATCTATGAGGTTCTTTGCTGAATGAAACTGACGGCAGAGCCCCGGCCAATGGACTAGAGAGTGGCAGCTCTGGTGTCTGGCACATGCACACGTGGACACACACCACTGGGTCAAATGTCTAATGTACATTGAAACAATCGACAGAAAATGCCAGATTAGCTTGTTGCCAGTCGGGGAGGCGGCCCCTCTGTAATGGCATTGCCTCCTGTGGATGACAAGTGAAAAGTGGTCAAAGAATGCGTGTACTGGGCCCCACCCCCTGTTTGAGTGATATTTTTTTTTACCTTTGCCAAAAAAGGTGGTAAATGGCCATTTCCGATTGGGTGAAAGCTAAGACCAATTTTTTAAAAGGAAAAAAACAGAGGTAATGACTATCACAAGACTCATTAAAGTCAACCCAAACCCTAAGACCAACTCCAGACTAATGGTTCTGGTTAGAATCCAACATAGCCATGGAAATGTTGTGGAAAGATGCCAGGTTCCCTTGCCTTTATAGCAACACTGCTGCACTCATCAGTTCTTAATTTAACCGCGGCACAACGACACCTTAGCGAGAAATCATGACTGGGGTCAAACAGATTTGCCGATTAGATTCTCTGGGTTGTTCAGTGTCGTTTGCTGTGTTCGTTGTGTGTTTGCCTGTTCTGTTGGAAAGCTTTTCTCTTGTGTCTTATTTAATTGATTCTTCACTCACGTCTATTATTTATATCTTAACTTATGAGCAGATTCTACCTGCATACAAGAGAATAAATTCTGACTTCTTACAGGTATTGTTTAATTTAATGGCATGTTTGATGGTACCTGGCCATAGATTAAACTTAGTAAATGAAGATTGTTCTATTATTTATTGAATTGTCTTAGTTAATAAAATGGAATGCAGGTGCTTTGATTTTAGGTTTTTATTTATATATCTCGATGATTAGCTCTGTCTCACGGCTGTTTATTTTTAAAATTGTGACTTTATTTTACTCGCATAGTTGAAATAGTTGCATTTCTATTTTGATTACTTTTCCCATATTTAATTTTTATTTTAATTAACCTCTCAAAAAGTGTACATATTATTCTTAATTGGTTTTATGTATACCTTTCTAGATGTATTTATTTGTTTTCTCACAGTATTCCAACAAACTGAAATGTGTGAAGTATTTTTATTATTATTGTCATTATTAATATTATTATTGAATAATGGCCATTTGCGTACCACACAGCTTATCTATAATCAAAAATCATATTCTAAATATTTTAAATACAAAATAATATATAACTATAACTATCACTACTATTAGTAGCAGTAGTAATTATTGTTGTAGATCACAGGATTTGGCTAAGCTGTAGGGTGCTAAAGGTGCTAATTATTGTTCTTTTTATTCAAATATATACATCTGAATATGTTTACTTAAAAATGTAACATTTAAATTTTATTGAATGGTGCTTTTGTGCTTATGAAGTACATACAAAAATTATTCAATATGTATATATATGTTATACGATAAAAAAAAACACCCTAAAATGTACTCCACACCAATACTAAGGAGTACCCAAAATGGTCTTTGTTTTTCTGTGTTTTTTTTTATTCATTACATTATTGTTTGAACGTTTAAAATCATGTGATCTGTAAATAGCGGTTACTACTTTCAGCTAGGTAATGTCGCCGCAGGGAAATGGAACCTTTTTATGTTTAATTATTGTTGTCGTAATCCAGCGTGTGATCCAATGCTGCGTGTCACGCGGATGCTATCTGTGGAAGTGCTGCATCTCTTCACTGTAACTGATCTGTTTGTTAAAAAAACACAACTTGACAGGAAGCAATTCTTTATTCACTTGGGAAAAAGCACAAATAAAAAAAAATTACATTATGAAATTTGACGTGAGGAATGAATTTTTTTGAAACTGATGAGTGAATGTCCAAATAGGGAAATGATGACTGGTGGTCGGTGGTGATTTAACAGCTTTAACAAACTGCAAGAAATTCACATTTTTGGGGTGATCCTGTGGAGATCGTAAAAAATAAGGAAACCCAATGAGGGTTTGGGGGGGGGGGAGGCGTATCTTTTTTCCTAAGGTAATTCAGAAATGACCACACCACACCACTCAAATGGGCCCACCATGGACGGAACGTGTTTGTACAGCAAACCTCATCACAGTACAAACATTTGGTCTCCGGTGCTGCGCCCAGACCCTCCACAGTGCACCGAATGCTTGAAGAGTCCCAACTTGGTTCCCTTAACCTCTCTTGACCTCCCCCCCTTCCCTGTCCCTCTCCCCTCTCTTTTATTCCGTTTATCTGCCCTTCCTCATTTGCCTTTTCCTCCCCAGATCTCCTTTGTGTCTCCTCTTGCCAGCTGCTTGTGTATCTTTCATAATTTCTGTCTCTCCCTTCTGTATTCAGACTATTCCATCACCACCCTGAACCCCCCCCCCCCCATGGCTGACCAAGTGCCTTAATTACCCTTTGTAGCACAAACAAAGAAGCGCACTGAGGTGAACTCCCAGGCCGCACAATGAACCCTTTCAGGCAGACACTGTAGTTACACTTGTGACAATTGCTTTACTCTATGGTCTGAGAGGGGCAATTACTACTCCTGCCCCTATGTGAACGTAGCGGGGAAGAAGGTGGAGGGGGGGGGGGGGAGGGGGAAGCACTTTGTTCTCTGGAATGAAACTGAGAAGGCGTTTGCCGAGAGGGATTCAATAAAGCCATGAAAACGCACGCAGGAGACAGTCGGGGGCCGTAATGTTGATGAAGGACCCATGTGTAGGCGCAGAATGAGGCCTGTACGGCCTGAGCGAGCCGCCGCAGACGGGCGTGACAGCAAGCCGAGCGAGCTTACCTCCAGGGGGGCCGGGGGCATGCAGGGCACGGAGGCCTTTGAGGGCATGGGGGACCATCCTTAATACAGGTTTAGCGGAAAGTCTATGAGTCAGAACGCACTTTTTAATATCCAAATAAAAGAGCAAACACCAGGAAAGAGACTGACAGACAGAACGAGGTTTGAGGCGTGTGATGAGTCGTAATATTTAGCCGGGTTGAGGGAAATAAGGAAGGGGGCTGTTATATAACTGCCGACTGGTGCGAAATAAAATCTTCAGAGATACATATACTGTAAGAAGGGAAAATTGGGGTCAATTGTAAGAAGTGATACAGTAATCTTACACCCTAACTTAATATTTACATTTACAGCATTTGGCAGACGCCCTTAGCCAGAGCGACTTACATAAGTGCTTTAAGACTCGACAATGAATTTTTCCCGATACACCACTGATTTCCCCCAAATTTCCCCCAAACACCACTGATATTTAGTAAACTAGTACAACTTCAAGTTTAAAGGAAAGCATGGTTTTTCAACCATTCTCAATTCAACAATTCTCCCCTTTTAATAACTTTCATATATGGCATATATAGTTTCAAATGCATTACGTATTCTATTGGACATTAATAATACTGTATTGAGTACCAAATGCATATAGCAAATCTTTTCAAGCTGATTCTTTTTCTGATTTTGATTGTGAAAGAGACATAGGCTGCTGTAAAGGAGCATCTCAGATCATCAACTACAGAGAATCACAATTCAGACGTCAGAAGTGGTTGCATCTCCTGCTGATTAAATGAATTGACCACTGTCACCGTCGTTATTCGCTGTAGAGCAGACAGTTTGGCGATAACCGTTCGGGTGTCTTGCTTGCTTGCGCGAGGGACGCCATTTCCATTTCTCTGCGAGGATAGCGAAAAGTTGCCATCATAGCGCAATGCAACTTAAAAAAAAAGATACCGGGTTAACACATAGACCTGTCTTATCCCCCCCGACCCCACCAAACCGAACCCCCCGGACGTCTCTCTACACGTCTTGTGCTGCATGGTTCCAATTTAGTGCATCTAATGAGCTGTACTTGAGGTCAATTTATATAAAACGTCCTCGGGCCGGCTCTGTCATCAGGGACTGACATGTTTACGGTGGTCTGAAGTGGGTGCGCGGTCGTGTCCGCAACATAAAAGGCAGGGGGTGGGGGGAATGGGTGGGGTGTGTCAGGACATTGGGGATGGGGGTAGGAGAGGGTCACTAAATGGCTTTTAAATTTTCCCGGTGGTATTTTTTCCTTATTTATATCACGGCGGTGGCAGCGGTAACCTTTTTTTATTTTTATTTTTTTATATTGGAAGCCAGGAAGAGTTAACAGTCGCTTCAAATACGGTCATAAAAAGATAAATATATTCTGCCACACGTGCGAAAAGGAGAAACGCTGGACAAAACTGTTCCACATGTCCAAACCCCTCTTTCGCTCTTTATTCTTGGTTCAACGTTTGATAATTTCTCATTTCGAGAATTTCTTCCCCGTATTGCCTAAATATACATATGAAACCCCGCTAACAATTTTTCGTTTTAGTAACGTTATCACAATTAAGGTACAGAAACGTTCGAAGTGTGCAGGCTTACTGATGGTCCCAGAACGTTATTGCACTACTACAACTAAGAGCTATAAGAAATACCAAGAAATAATGGATACAGCAGTGAGTAGCACTCTGCTAAGATCGGATGGTGTGTTTGCAGTATACACGTGTAGCAGTTTTACAAAATAATATTTTATTACAGGCTAAAATAATATTTTTCAACTGAATTTCATTAAAAGGATGTTCAGATAATAATGTTATCATGTTAATGTTGACGGAACCTTTGTCAAAACGCGAAATGTGGAAATAACGTTCAATTAACGTGAGACTAAGAATGTTTACGGCCAACTTTGAGAAGACCATTAAATAACGTTGGCTAAATTTCTGGGAAAGTTCCCAGTTATCAATAATCATGCTATGGTCTTTCTGTACCAACATTCTGTATCTGAAAAATAGGCCTACTGCAATCTTGAGCACTTAAAAATTAAGCAACAGCATGTTTTGGTTGAAAACCACACGACCAGGTTGTGCTTCTACATACAATACACCTACTGTGTAACATCTTGTGTATTGTTTGCGAGCCGCATGGTTTGCAACTTGTTTTCCAAACAAACAAAAGTGACATGTCACAAATGATATAATATCGCCCTTGTCCAGTTTCTGTTTTCATATATTTTCGAAAACCTAATTAACCTCAAACGTAAACACGGTTATTCTAACGCCATTTTCACAGGGAAGCTTCAGTTACCATCCGGAAGGCTAACGTTCTCAGACATGGCCAGACTGACATTTTGAGCTTAGGTTAGCTTACTTTTCTTACGGCAATGTGCCTTGTTGCATATTTTATGTTATTACTGCTTTTTCCTCATGTTCTTTTTCATTTTTTCTTGTACTGCTACACTTTCTTCTGTATTTGCTTTACATTTCTGCAATAATTATTAAAAATTTGCATTTCTATAAATGCATTAGGTATCACCCCCCTCCTCCTTTTCCTGATCGCCTTTTGCTGGTGATGTACTGACAGCTGTATTCATGATGCTGGTTCCTACAGTCTCAACTCCCCAATGCCCCTGGGTATGGGGGGGGGGGTCCATTTAAAACAGGACAGAGGCACAGGTGTTCACGGGTGTGGCAAGCACTCCTCTTTGGGGTTTCTGGCGTCTGATGGGGAGCAGTGTGCCCTGGAGGGGCCTGGGAACCACCAGCCCCAGATAATGTCAGAAGATAAGACCTTAGACTGACCTGGGTGAACTTACATGTTAGGGTGCGAGGAGATTAGGTAAGGCCTAGGTGATGCAAGGCAAGGCGGAAAGATTCCATTTTGATAGTGAAGGCAAGAGATTGATGCCCGTCGTGAGCAACATGACCCACGACACTTGCAGGACAATAGCTGCGCTTATGACTTCCTTTAACTTTATCAGACTTTTCAATGGCTATTTGTATAGGGTTCCTGTTGCTTGAATGGGCCTTTTGTCTGTGAGATTTAAACATCCCACATACATTTGATGAACTTATAACCTTGGCTTGAGCAGCATTTCATAACTTTTATGGAACTAGCAATACAGTCCAGTACTTAGGAGTGTTTATTTAGTGGGAAGATAATTGTTAATATGGATAACTTGAAAGTAATGGTTTCATAGCTGGGAGAAGGGTGGGCGTTTTTTTAATGGCTGTCTGACATGTGTGCAGAGATTTGTAAATTATTTATGTCCCGTTTAATCATTGCCATCTTGTGGATTCCCCCCCCCTCCCCGAAACAGCATAATGTTGCATATATTATGGACCATTTAAAATATGCACACTTCCTTTGTTCTGTCAAGGTTTTAGTTCTGTTACAGTTCCAGACTAACCAGCCTGACACACTAACCAGTTTCATACTAACCAGGCTGATACCCTAAGCAGTCTTACACTAATCAGGCAGATACATGAACTAGAATTACACTAACCAGGCTGATACACTAACCAGTCTCACATTAACCAGGCCGAACCAAGTTTCTGGCCAATACAGTTATACAGGAAGTTATGCATGTCTGAAATGGAAGATAGTAGGTGCTTGTTTCTTTTTGCATTGAAAAACGATTTAATGAAGTTCATCATGAATATTCGGCAACACTTTCAGATGATAAAAAAGTTCATTGTGAAGACAGCTTGAATAAAGCTGAAATATTTATTTGACCACAGCAAAACAATGACTTTATATCTGTGAATCAGATAAAAGCTTATAATCAGATAAAATTGAAGTTAAAATTAAAACATTATAACAACATTATAACAAGATATTCATAAATGAAACAATAAATTTAATGCATTTATTTAAATTATGTTTTCCCTGGTCTTCATCTGCATAAGCTACCATAAAATTTCTCATTTTCAGGTTTTTTTGTTTTTTTTTTAAAGAAAATTTAATAGGATATTGCATTTATTCATGTCAGACAAAACTGGTAGCTGGTTGTAATTCCAGGACACACATAACACATACAGATGCAGTTTCTCTTTCAAAAAAATGCTTACTATAAAAAAAGTGCTCTTTGGTATCTGATGATATTATGGTATTCCGACTGACGTACTGCCCAAACCATCCTCATTCCTTTTTTTAAAATTGTAAGCCACTAAAGACTTCCTAGGAACATTTTAAAAGGCAAGGGATTTAAGGGGAAGGGTGCGCGCATGG
>JAODJU010000130.1:2396199-2413621 GCA_026776725.1 Gnathonemus echidnorhynchus
GGGGGGGCTGGGGGGGCGCATGTGGGGGAAACACGCGAGAGGAAAATGAACGCAGTACCAAAGAAAATGATGGAATGGGGTTAGCTGATTAACAGGAACTTTTTTAACACAAATGGAAGTCAAAGTTGACAACATGCAGCAAAAGAAATGCAGACGCTGAACTAAAGAAACATAAGATGGAGATGAACTTGGTGAGGATGAGAGAAGGAAAGTATGTGTGTGTGTGTGTGTGTGTGTGTATGAAGGACAGAAGAGAGAGAGAGAGAGAGAGAGAGAGAGAGGGAGGGAGGGAGAGAGCAATTTGGGTTGGAAGAGAGAGAGAGGCCGGGTTGGCAGGGCTGAGACGGAGGAGTGTGGTGGTTCAGAAGTCCTCCAGCACGAGGCGCCAGTGTGTCCGGCTAGGGCTCTGACCAACAGCCGCTAAACCCCCCCTAAGTCACGGCCGCAGCTCCCCCCCTTCCCCCATCCAACTGGCAGGCGGCGTGTTGCTGGGGCTGCTGCCGCTGTATGTTTATTTAATATCCTGAAGAAATTCAAATATCTCTGTGGCCTAACGCACACGCGCACACACACAGGCTCACACACTCACCACGGAAAAATAAATAAATAAAATAATAATATTCACTTGAAGCTCGGCCAAGTAAGTAAAGTAAGAAAATCTCTGTTTTTGACAAAATGTTAGTATGGGGGGGGGGGGGGGGGTGTCTAACGGGATACAAAAATTGTCAGTCTTTTAAGAAAGAAGGGAAAATCTGTCCTTTAAAGTTGTCCGAATTAACGTTATAAAGTAACATAAGGCAAAATAACTTGGATCTATGTATCCAAGTATGAATGTCTTCTTTTGTGTCTGAGGAGAGTGTCTCGCATAGACGAAACCGTATCCTTACTCTTAATTTCATTAACATGACGTGTCATCGCTTATCGTGGCGCGTGGAGGAGCTAAAGCGTATTGCACCGCATGTGCGCGCATCGCTGGTTTCTGTGCGCGCATAATGACTCCTGATCATTACGGAGCTATTCCTTCAGATGAGAAATCCCTTAAACGGTCTCGGTTTTGGACGGGAGCTATCCCCCCTCTGTCTCCTCTCTCCCCGAGAGCCACCAACCATTGCAGCCGCCAAAAATAACACTGGAGCGCCATTCGAACCCGCGCCTCGCCACAGAGAAGCCCGGCCGCAGGAGAAGGATCAAAACACACACAAAAAAGGAAACACATCATATTGGGGAAGGAAAAAATTGTTCATTTAGCTATACTTGTTTCTCAATGATATCTTTTCAGAATGTGCTATGGTTTTTGACCCAGACTTAATTAAAATGGTCCATCATACTCTGGGCATTCACTTCTTTTTTCATTAACTCCACGATTCATCAACAGGTTAACACAATAACAGGCATAACATGCATACTAACAAAATGAGTCAAAACAAATGTATTACAAATGTGATCGCAAATCAGCATTTTGCAATGCAATTACAAAGCTCTTAAAATGACATAGGGCTACATTACTGAGTGCTGCTATTTGAGTCACCTACGTTTTTCATTCATTTTCATTCTGAAATGTCTGCAATGTTCAACAAGAATAATAATAATGACTACTAGTATATGCATCCATCTATTGAATCCATTTATCCAGTACAGGGTTGTGGTGAGGCTGGAGCCTTTCCCAGGAGGAATACGGCACCAGGACACCCTGGAAAGGATGCCAATTGCTTGTGAATAGAAAAAACAAATACATTTTAAAGCCACTATAATGTAGCATTATTGTATGTATTTCCTGCTCTCAGTTCCCATATGCATCCTTTTAGAGGAAGGTGGGTACCTTCAGGTTGGTCAGAAATAGACACAGGTGAAGCAGGACATAAGTATTATTTCATCTATTTGTTTTTTGTTTGTTTGTTTGTTTCAGTCCCCTTTATGAAGAGTCCACATTTCATTTGGAGCAAGAAATAACAATCTGTAGATATATGAAAACCAGAAACCCCTGCGGCCCTGCAGGACTGGAGTTGCCTACCACACAGAATTTTTTTTTGTCAGTTGAAACACTGGTAAATTACCTGCGAGAAAATGCTGCCCTCTTGCGTCAGGATACTTAGCTACATCACCGTCACCGTTTTCCCACAATGATTTTCCGAAAGGTAATCTGTGTCGGCCACGATGTAACAGCGTAATACAATTCCTAATCTAGTTGTTTTAGTTCTACTTTTTAATACTATAGTACTGCTTAAAAGTGAAGATGAAATATGAGAGATTTATTGTCGAATGAAAATAGATGCTATGCATCACGTTCTTATAAGCCGTTGCCTACAGATTAGTTAAACCAGCAGCCTACAAATTGCAAGAAAGCTTCTTGCCATGTGGCAATTGCGCCACCCACCTACGGTGAAATGAGAAGGTTTCTTTAAACTGCGACTAACATACAGCAGATGATTTAGTTTCATAAATGTATATCTTAATTAACAATTCCATGATTTTGAATAACATAGCACATTTACCAGACCACCGACAACATGAATAGGACAAGCGGGTATAGATAATGGATGGATAGAAGAATGGATGCAGTAGACAAAGGCTATAATAGTGCGCACAATCAAAAAAGGACGAGATAAAGCCTCACTTAAAATCATTTCCAATAATTAAGGCATCTTATGATGGTTATAAGAAAACTAATGATTTCTATAGGCCTAAACAAATTCATGTAAACTGTCACATAAAGAATACACCTTTTACTGCATATTGTATCCCAGAAAAAAATGTATTCATTCTGTTTAATTGCACCTGTTGATATTGTTCTGACGAGTTGAGCTACCTATCGAGACGTGCCATCGAGCCTTTCTGCGCATGTGCAGTTCCACCCTTTTTTTACGGGATTAGGGTTTGGTTTTAGGGGTTAGCAAAAGTTTGGCAACCCATCAAAAACAACATATACAAAAAACAACTTAATTACCAATACCTAAAAATATTACAAAAAGAAAAAGGTGCCAGCATGTCAGCCTGGGGTAAAGTCAAGGTGAGAGAGAGAGAGCCATCTTGAAATGAAGGTGGTCTTTATAGGCAGGAAGGCTGGCCCCAGCCATAACCTAATCCAATCACCGACGTCCAATCACCACCTACAGGACAAATCCACACACACCAAAACAACTCAAACCCGTAACAGGTTAGGATAAGGATTTAAGGGTTTTTTTGGGGTTAGGGTTAGGACTATCGATTAGCACTGCGGTAGCCTAACTCGACAAAGTAGCTCAACTCGTCAGAACAATATTACTGGATATCGGTGCAATCATCAAAAGATGGACAAAAATTACGATGGGGAAAAATGCAAGATCCGCTTTCATTAAGCATCTCTGACTCATATGTCAATGACTTTTGCGCGACGTGATTGGTCAGAATTTAAACCCTATGAGGAGGAAGGTTGCTACGTGGTGACCAATGAAAATACAGCTTGTTCGGCCGGTTCCTTTGCGTGTGCAGGAACCGCAAGGACTTCAAGTATAATGTCCTCCTTGCAATTATACAGTTAGAAATGCCCCGCAACGGCCGATGTAAATAGGGCCATTTGTCCTTCATGTCGCTCTCAGCTTTGCTGTGGGAAGCGCCGATGAAACCGATTGCTTTGTCACATGTGGGTCTGTAATCCGGAACCGTTTGGCTTTTGTTTCGTAAGTAGGGAATGAACGACGAGAAAACATTGGGCAGCTGCAAGAGAAACTCTGGGTGCTCCAGGTAAGGAGACATGCGACGTGCGGGGGTCATACGGATGGTGTTTTTGCTTTTAAAATGACATATTTTGTTTGGTAAATGCTTACTTAGAGAGCGGTCTGGGGTTCGATACATAGTGTTTTAACGGTATTTGACAAGGACATCCTTCAGGCCAAAAAGTAACATTCACCCCGTGTCTCATCCATGTCTAACGCGTTGACTAATCTGGTACTCACAACTTCGTCTGATTATGCTCTTCTAGCCAAGCCGACCAATTTGTCGTGTCAGATTGCTATGAATGACAGCTGATTAATGTAATTTATTAATTTAATTTATTGATATCTATTGATATCTAGCCTTGTTTCCTTTGAGTTACAGTATTGAGCAAATGCTGGCTGTGAACCCCGGGAAGACGCCCATTAGTTTGCTGCAGGAGTATGGAACGCGGATAGGCAAGACCCCCGTGTATGACCTGCTGAAGGCGGAGGGTCAAGCCCACCAGCCCAACTTCACTTTCCGCGTGTCTGTGGGTGAGATCAGCTGCACCGGCCAGGGGCCCAGCAAGAAGGCTGCTAAGCACAAGGCCGCCGAGGCTGCCCTCAAGATGCTTAAAGGAGGGATGGATGGGATGGGTGCAGAGCTTTGCAGTGCCGAAGGGAGCGGCGTTTGCATTGGGGCAGGAGAAGATGATGTAATGGGGGTGAAGGCACCCATGGATGGAGTAAAGTAAGCAGAGTTTGTGGAGCTTCTGAATTATTGTTGTTATTGTTTAGTGGATATTTATAGTACTAGTTCAGGGTAAATACACCACTATATGACAGTGGCAATCCCGTTAGGACTTCAATGAATCTTTAACCACTTTGCCTACTACTCTGTGGGCCAGACAGAAAGCAGGCATGTCTGGAAGCTTTTTGTCGACTGTAATTTGGCACTTTTAATCTCATGTTGGGCTGTTGAAGGGTAACAGTGGTGGGATGCATTTGTTGTTTTATGTCTTACCGGTTTGGTGTCTGTGTATGTCGGGTGTATTTACTTCTCTCCTGGATACTACAGGACTCCATACTTAACTTGCTCTGTAACTAGCAAACCTGATCTCTTCAGCTCTCAGACAGACTTGAAAATGTCCAGCTCCACACCGCAGGCAGAATGCAATCCAGTAGGTGCCCTACAGGTGAGTTTGAGTGGGACGCTGTACTGTTTCTGTGCGTATTTATTGATTTAAATACATAGATGTAAGTGCCCGTTTGTTTGTCATAAATATTAGTTTATACATTCTGTAGTCTGTTCTACATTCTTTTTTTTAAATCATTCTTTCTTGTGCTTGTCCCCTTCTTTTCTTGTAATTAAAACTGGTCACCCTGGCCAAATTGCTCGCTTCTGTACCTCTCCACCTTACCAACACTATCAGGAGCTGGTGGTGCAGAAGGGCTGGCGATTGCCGGAGTACACCGTGACCCAGGAATCGGGCCCGGCTCACCGTAAGGAGTTCACCATGACGTGCCGAGTGGAGAGATTCGTTGAGATCGGTGAGTCAGCTCTGCTCTGGGCCCTTTTGCCGACCTTGGCGTGATATTTAAATGCAGGATTGTGTCATTATTTCAGCTTGCATCTGATTCTGGGACGACGCCCCACCCCTTCTCCTCCTCCTCCTCCTTGACCCCCCCCCCCGGCCTTGCCGCTTTTCCCAGGGAGCGGCACGTCCAAGAAGCTGGCCAAGCGCAACGCGGCAGCGAAGATGCTCTCGCGCATCCACGATGTGCCCATGGAGCTGCGGAGCAACCAGGAGGCCGAGGCCGAGGATGACACATTCAACATGGTGAGTGGCACGGGGGGGCTGGCACGGGGGGGCTGGATGTCAGAGGGAACGTGGTGTAAGAGTTTAATGCACAGTAATTCCTGTCTGTTGGGTGATTTTCATTCAAACGGAGCACCTTGCATCCTCCAGGTAGGTCCTACACATTGCTGGTGATTTTAGGCTGTATGAGAAATGTCTTTTATAACAGCAGTACATTGTTCTTATTAGTACTATTGGATTTTGACGTTACCTGGAGTAGCAGGTAGCATAGAGGTTAAGGGTGCAGTATTCGGCCTGAATTGCTCCAGCAAAACTAATTGGCAAAAGTCACTTCTCTACCTGATCCTCAGAGAATCTCAGACAGTCCACGTTTTTGCTCCATCCAAATTGCCAGCCAATCAAGAACTCCAAATACCTGGTACAGTTGGGAGGGAGCAAAAATGTGGACTGCTGGGGGTCTTTGGGGGACTGGGTTGAGAAACACTGGTTTAGACTGAATGTGTCAGGTGTCTGGCTGAATGCCTAGCAAAGAAAGGGATGCCCACGGCGCCCCTCTGTGGCTCCCAGAGGGATGCCCACGCCACTCCTTTATGGCTCCCATCTCTCCCCACGCAGCACATGAGCGGCCGGCTCGATGGAGGCAAAGGCAAAAATTTTGGCTGCACATGGGACTCCCTGAGGAACTCAGCGGGGGAGAAGATCCTGCAGCTGCGCAGCCAGCCTCTGGGGGAGCCCGACTCTAACTTCTGCTCCCTGCTGCAGGACCTGTCCGAAGAGCAGCGCTTCGACGTCAGCTACCTGGACCTGGGTGAGCTCTGGCATCTGCACGCCATTTCCCAGCTTTGCTCACGCGTCTTCTCTTTGCAGCGATATGGGGGAATAAAGCGGGCAGCCGTGACGTCTGGGTGATTTTTGGTCTGGTTTCACCCTTAATGCTTCTAACTGAAGGAGGTTCTTCAGCTTCTAACTTCGGAAGCTAGTGCAGGTCTTAAATCTGCCGCTCGTACTGTAATTGCCTCTTGCCTTTTCTAAAAATACCCTGAGACTTGCTTTAAACTGTAGCACTTTGCTGCCAGTAAGTATAGCTTGTGTGTCACCACATCTACACCCCAGCCTTTAGCAGTAAATGTGCCCCCCCCCCTTTTATATATTGGTGTTGAAAGAGCACTTTATTCATCCATGCAGCTGTTTGAGGTTGTTTTCTTTCGGCTCTCAGAGGAGTGCAGTCTGAGCGGCCTGTACCAGTGTCTGGTGGAACTGTCCACCCAACCCGTCACGGTGTGCCACGGATTCGCACCCAGCCAGGATGCCGCCCGCGCTAGCGCTGCCCGCAATGCGCTGCAGTACCTCAAGATCATGGCCGGCGCCAAGTGATCGTCCACCAGCCCCTCCCGTCCAAGCACCGCCCTCTGCGACCTAGACGTCTGTGACACCCTTCCATTGTTCCAGGCCGCCCGGGCTGGGTTTTCAGAAGCACATGTTGCCGTGGCGGACGTGATTCCCCCTCCCCTCCACCCTGGGTCTGCGTCGTGGGGACTCTGAAGAGAAGGGTTAGGGTTGCAGTCAAAAAATTAGTGGTAACTGAAGCTGGAAATCGAGCTTGAATTCTTGATGCCCACCAAAACGATTCCCTTTAACGTCTTCATTGTGTCTAAGCTGGGGATCTCATCCTTCTGTTTCCAGAAGGAGGTACAGTGTCTTGGAGTCAGGAACTGCTAAAGATGTACCTGCTCTCCATTTAAGAATGGTTCTATCCATTTTCCACATTGGGCATCTTAGGTCAGTTCATGTGTTTTTTTTAACTTTTCATGGAAACAATATTGATCTTTTTTTTGTCATTTTTATTCTTCCAGCAAAACTATTTTAAATAGGACGTTTCAAAGTTTATTGTAGGTAGTCTGGGATTTAAAAGACATGCCACATTGATGCATTTTGGCCTCTCGTGTGCTGCCAGTGTTTTACGTGGCTGTCATCCCTCTGCGGAAATGGGTGAGCAGGTGAGCACTTGAACTTATTAGATAAGAGACACATCTGCCCACCATTTTTAAGGTTTAACCTACAGTTTAACAGGAAAATCAATAGATGGCAAAGTTTTATTTATACCTCATTAATTTAACTCTCTTGAAATTCTGTTTTTAAATGATTCTCAAATAAACTTATTTTGAGTCTGGCATAATGCAGATGGTGGGTGGATTGTAGAAAATTTGCCAACTTCTGTCTTGGATATTTTAGCTTTCAGCTCTTAAAGGTTTTTAAAGGAATGTTTACACATCTAGAAACGTTATTTGATATGCAACGAAGAGAAATGTTTGTGTCTTTACCTGTTATTGGCCACAAGATGTCACTGTTTCTCTGTGAGTGGCTTTGCAACCTAACGCCCATGCCATTGCCTGACTGCAACAAGACGCTTAGAACTGCAACCTAATTCAGCTTCTGCTGAGGAGATTCTAGAATGGCATAAGTTAATATCAACCTCAATGCAAATCACTGAACAACTCATTTACTAAAGTCAGTGACCTTGCTCAAGATACAAATCTTTATCTCGTACCTGAACTAGTCTGGGACTCTCAAATAAGCTCAATTTGAGTATGAGGAAGATGTTTGTGTGTGTGTTTTGGCATGTCACCTTGAGTGATACTTTGAATTTCAAGTAGGAATGTGCCACGAAAATTTACAGCACAGAAATGGAAGCCTCAATTATGTTTTGTTTTACGCAGTTGATTTTAATAATGTATGTTAATAGTAAAATGAGTGCTAGGCATACATGGAATATGGACTTTACATGGATTGATCAGCTTATTGAAAATGGACCAGTTAAGAATAGTATTCACTCTTCTAATTGTTCATTGACTGGTTTGTGTAAATAGTACTTCTGCGTTCCAAATCTTTCCTCATTGCCAAATGTTGGGTTAGGTATTGGAGTCTTTTACCGTTTAATCTACCTCTTTAGTGTTAACGAGTGTGCTGGCCTGAAAATGTGAGGCTCCACTGAGGACAATCGTAATGCAACATTGTCAGGTTTTTAATTGAAGGGTGCAATTTGTCAGTAAATTACCTTTGATACCCTCCCCTTAAATGTTAATTCAGCAGTGGTTCTTAACTTTAGATCAGACCTAGAAATGTTGTTTGACAGTGTTAGTGTTCACTGTAAGAGCTCCAAATGTGAAGAAGCCCTGAGCTTCTCTGGAGATTAAACATCTGTCCAGAAATCTGCTCTTACGATGTTACTGGGCTTATTGTGTATCACACCTTCGCAATGTTTCCTCAAACCTGTTCTGCTTATTCTCGTCTCCCCCCAAAACTGACAGGCTTTGTTAAAGATTAAGATAACAAGGTGATTGTATTTATAAATAATTTTAATAAATAAAAGCAGCATTCGCTGTAATGTAAAAAAAAATGTCATAGTTCTCTTTCCAGTTTGGATCATGTGCCAAGATTTTATCTTGATGCCAAAAAAAATGATATCCAGGACTGACGATTATACACGTCTAAAGAGCAAGACGTCTTAAGTACTACAAAGGTGGATGTAGAGGAATGCCTTCAGTCTGGGTGCCACCGCCATTTCGTTCTTGGTCCTTTCCAGCTAAGGGAGAGCGGGGCAAGACTGCAGTGTGTGGGGTCAACTGGCTGCAGCCTCCGTCGTGCTCGGGGCTGCTGGGAAAAGGATGGTCCTCTTCCACGTAGCCACTGCTGTCCGACTGCAGGCTGTCTCCACGCAGGAGGAAGTCTGTACACCAGTAGAATGAATGAGTGAGTAACTAAGGCGTGTGCAGTGACAAAAAAAAAAAGAAGCTGAAATAAAGCCAGTTACAAACAAGAGGCCCGAAACAAATTTCAAGCGCCAAGTTTTTTTTTTCACTCACTTCCTGTGTGAGGGCTTCACAGCAAACGTATTTTTATGCTGGGAAATTGGCCGGGTCACACTTAATATTTGTCAAAATTTCCTCTTCCCCGGCATACTCAAAGCCACAAACACAGCATTTTCTGCTGCTTGATGTCATTAAGAAAAAGCTGAGAGATCACTGGAGTAAATTTTCTAAATGGATTTACTTCCTGTTCGTAAAGGAGTATGTCCACTGTCTTTCATAGCTGCCTTTTCTGTACAAAATGTTTACCCAAGAGTGGACTTCCTCAACAAAGTCTAATTATTAACATAAACATACAGGTAACCATGAAAACGAAGGAAATGACCCATGAGGAAATACAAATAGATTGATCATTGGCCAAATGGCCTCTTCTGGATTGTAAATTTATGTTGTTATAAATACAAATAGCAACAGCATTCACATAGGTGTGGGTCCTAAAGCGGTTTATGTCCCATCATGCCTAGCGTCCATTAGATGTGGCCTATTATTCTGAACCCCATGACCATAAAAAGAGATATCAGTAACTTGGAGAAAGGATTGACTGTTGGGGCAAGTTGAGGTAAAGATATCATTAGCTAAGGCCTGCTGTATATAAAAGCATTTTTACGTTCTGCATATTGGCTGGTAGTGGGAGGGGAGGCACAGGGACAATCGAAACATTATGTGCCTGAGCAGGCAGCTTCATGAAGCACCGTTCTTTGAGAACTTCACACTTCACACGGTGTATGGTCAAAAAACACCATCAGTGGTCCTGATACAGGCGGTAGATCCCTGAGCAGTAGGGAGGAGTGACATCTCACCCTCAACTGTTTATAACAAGTGAAATGTATATGAAGTACACAAATAAACCACATTGGCTTATTTCCCACGGAGAAGGTTTCTGGTGGCTCAGTTATCACGCAGGGTGTATTTTTTTGTCATGGTTAAGGTCCCTCAACCCTTAAGAGTGTAACACAAATGCCAATTAATAGAAAGCTATATGTAATCACATTCATCTAACTGTGAACTAGTTGGTTCCTGGTGGTAGTGCCATCCTAATCGTAACCACATTTTAACCAACAGCACCCTTATGGGAGATTATGAAGCAGTGCTTAAAGATGGCATTGGCATCAATATCAAGAAAATTCAAGCCAATTTATTAAACACCTCATGGAAGAATGAGGCTGCATTCCTCGATAACAGACAACTGTAGTATCTGCCAAGGGACAATGAAGCTCATGGTAGCCAATAAGCCTACTGAGACACTTTAAGTTGGTGTTTAATTTATTTTGGTAGTACCCTGTAGATTTAGTTACCCTATACTGGGTAATGATGTCATTCTTTTGACTAACCTCTACGTTGATTAATAGCTGACAGAAGAGATGATGAACGTCTGGAGTCTGATTGTGTAGGATCATCTTCTCCTGCACTGCACACCTGTCAAGATATCAAAAAAACAGGTGATCCTTAGTCACAATAAAATCATTAACCAACTTGACATTTATATTAAGAAAAATCGGGTTAAAAGTATTAGAAGAATACATGATACGCTGATCAAAAATGTGATGCCGAAAGCAATTCTTAACCTTGTTTCTAGAAGGTTACGCGTGCGCAAAACTTCAGTCACTTACATTGAAATATTTAGCATACTAGGCTAATTTAGTCTTCCTTTTTAGCATGGATGGAAAGACCTTCAGGGCCAGATTGACTAAGCAGAGAAAATTAGCATGTGGAAGCAAACAAAATGGCAGCGGCCAGTTCTGTGGGTGATCTACGAAAAAATTACAAATTTATGAACACAGACGCGGCCTGTTCATTAAAATAATGACCCACTCAAGCTATCAAAGGGAGCTCAAATTAGCGTAGCATGGCAGACAAACACACTTGATGAAGGTGCTTAGAATCTACTAACAACACAGACAATGACAAACAAAATATAACCATAGGCAGTGCTGGGAGCTATACTGGTTCATCCAATATACCAGTTTTAATTTTCCAAATACTGCCATACCATTGGATAGTTGAAACAACAGCTGTAACACTCAAATAAGCAGCAAATTATATAATATTGTTTGCTGTATTGAGGGGTCCCCTGTTCACTGTGTGCACCCTTCTTACTAACAGTTATAGCTTTATAACAAAAACAATTCCACATATATTACTGCTCAGCATTATAGGATTTATAGCTACTGCTTCAGTCTGTCTCAAAATTTTGATTACGTGTAATAAAATTGGGTCCAGTTAAATGCATATCGGAAAAGCGAAATCTCTAATATTATTCATTTATCACGGTAATAATAATTAAAACCATGCCGGTCAAACAAACATGTTGTTACCAGGCTAAATATACATTAATCTAATAAAATGCGCCAGTGAAACAATTCTGATCCAGCTAAGTACATGATTATAATCAATAAAGCTTGTCACTATGGAGCAGAATATAGGCTGCAGTAATAAGTTAATAAAACTTGTCAGTTATACTGTCAAACTGTAAATGAAATTTTATAATTAATAAAAACATTTCTTAAAACATCTGTAAGACATATTTTATTGACGTAAACACTTGCTGCCACAGTAAAGGTGAACCTGAAAATAATACCGTGATATACAGGTCATTGTCAACTTATGACTGCAATCGGTTCCGACTGCCGGGTCATAAGTCGATTTGGTTGTAAGTCGGCCCTTTATTTTATATGTAATACAGACGCTCCTCTACTTACAAACGCATTACGCTCCAAACGGCCGTTCATAACTTGAAATGTCCGTAAGTCGTTATTCAGCATCATGTTAAGGGTATATGCAAGCACTAAGAACTAGAATACTGGGAGTTCGCGCGCTATGCTGCTGCACGGCGGGAGTAGCGGCCAGAAGTCGTACTAGGCGGAATTGGCGCGCAGAAAAAAAAATTGATGTTGCGGACAGGAAACGGGAGCCCGACAAACACAATTTGAACTTACAGGCCTCTTCATTCATATGTCTGAAAGTTCAGAAGTTGAAAGTTCGTAAGCAGAGGAGTGTCTGTAATTATCATATGCAGGGGTGAACATAACTGGTACACATTCGCTGTATAAAGCAATATCTGCGGCAATTTCTTGTCGTAGCAGCGCAAATGCGTAGTTTTATGTGCGATAGTGCTGTTATGACAAGAAAGCACTGTACATTTTAGGCTTTAAACCACGAAAGAAGTTCAAATTAACCATATAAAGGTTAAAATGCAAAGTAATTTCCTCTTATAACAGTGCAAATGTGTACTTGTGTACCAGTTATGTGTACCCCTGATCATATGTATAGTATAATGTATAATACAATTATATCATCTTTAAGTCATATTGTTTAGTGTTTTTTAGCTGTTTTATCACTATTTTCTTAGTTGATTGCTGGAAGCAGTTGGTGTGGAAACGGTCATACACTCACGGTCATACTCTCACTGCCAGACACGGTGCATTCCTGGCCACATATTTGAGGTCTCAGAACAGTCGAAAAGTCGATTAGTCGTAAGTCGACAACGGACTGTACTGTGAAACCACTACAATCTTAAAAAATACCGTGATAAAAATTCTTGGTCATACTGCCCTGCACTAAGCATAGGTTTACATTCCTGTACATTCAACGCCTCCTCCTAGCAGCAACTATGGCAGCCATGAGAAGACCAAAATAAGACATCCTTATTTTGGCGTTACATAATTGCACAATTTGCAGTAAATTGCAAGCGTTAGTAAATTACATTGCCTGATTTATTTAAATACTCTCCTCCCCCATATTTTGCGCTTTGAAAGGAAACTCCTACAAATGTATATACAATATGGCCAGTCGCAAAATTAACTTTGTCAACGCTTTTCCACTGTTAATTTTTCACTGCACATCTTTAGTAAATCCCAACATTACTATTGTAACGCCAAAAGAGTCTTTGCGCTGGCGCAAACCGTTCGTAAATCTGGCCCTTAGAGTTTTACAAGTTGCACCCACTCTGGGCATCCAGATCTGATTGAGAACCATTGGAGGATACCTACCTCTTCCAGCTCAAAGGAGTTGGCCTGTCGGAGACTATGGGGAGTCTGTCCAAGAGTACACAGCTCAACGGGATTCAGGAAGTTGCGGCTGCCTAGTGGCTCAGGATCAGGGGTTTCCTGGACATCCCTAATAGTTGCAGACCCTTTTGTTGTAGCCGGGGTGTCTCCCTCCCACCCAGTCACAGTGATTTGGCATGGGGAACTCTGCTTAGCAGGGTCAGAATGGGCGGAAGGCATGGACTCCAAATGTGCTGCATTGTCCAGAGGGACATCTCCCATGTAGCTCTCACTGTCCGCCCTGGATTCAAGCAGAAGAACTTCAGTGTTCATGTCTCTGTGGATCATCTCTTCTCCAAGCACAGCTTGGTCCTCTGTGGTTAAATAGGACCCATCTTTTCTGGGATTCCCATCAGGATAAACCATGATGGAAGAAGCTGGCTCATCATTCCTTTGAAGACAGCTGAAGGGCACCTGGTGTACTCTCTCCATGATCTGAGGACAAATGATATCCTCTGAGAATTTTGCTCCTAGACAAAGGCTTTTTGGGGGACTCCTGGGTTGGGTTTGAGCATCATCAGTGGTACTCAAGGGTTTATCTGGGTTAAAGCAGGGGTTGCTGGTTAGTTGAAACCCCTTGCTAAGAGGACTGGAGGAGCACTGATTTGTATTGGAGTCTTCTTTTTGAAGGAGTGGAGGAATGCTCAGTGCTTCAGCTTTGTTCGCTCCCCCCTTGACAGTTCTGCCCCTGGGATCCCTACAGTCCAAGTTATGTATCTCTGCTTTTGTCTTTTGCTCCTCCCTCTCTTTCCCAGAATCCCTCTGGTTCTCCATTCTGTTGTCTTTGTTCACAGCCCCACCCAACACGCTTTCCTCAGTATCACCACCCTTGACCCTCTCCAGGACAGCTTCTATAACATCCGGCAGACTGGGACGCTTGCAGACGGAGGTGGCCTCCGGAGACCGGAGGGAGGAGCCTGTATAGAGGCACATTTTGGATACAGTGTCCTTGAGGCGCTCGACTGGAGACTTTGGCTCACTGCGGGCGCTGCTGAAGAAGCGCGGCGCCATCCTGGTCTCCGCCGGAGACTGGGCGAAGCTCATGTCGGGCGGCGCCAGCTTCTGGAGTGGAGTCCGTGACACATGCGAATACAGCGAGTAGAAGGCGTTGGCTGTTGCCGCCAACACCTCCACCTGCCGAAAGCGGCCTGCACAGGAGACAGACATGTGACACTCAGATCCATTTAGTTTTATATCGTGTCTCTAAGCTTTACATGATTCTAATAGACATCCAAATTACATAACCACTTCCCTAACGAGATTTTCTCCTACCAGCTTGTCAGCAAAATCTACTTAGGGGGTCCCCACTCCTCAGTCAATGGAATCTACCAAGTGGGATCCCACTAAAATTTCTGGTTATGGGCCTGCATTATACTATCCATTTCTTGTACCTGCATGTTTTGTGCAGGGAAGGTACAACCTAGCCCAGAGTGCCAACCCATTGTAGGGCACACACACCATTCCCACGCACCTTCACACCTATGGGCAGTCTGGCATCTCTAATTCACTTTAGCATGTTTTTGGACAGTGGGGGTTGAAACCGGAAGAAACCCCATGATGACACGGACAGAACATGCAAACTTCACACACACAGAACCAGGCCGGAGACCAATTCGCATAACTTGGTGTTTTTGGACTGCTGGAAGAAAGCAGCGAACCTGACCAACATGAGTACAAGCTCCACACAAGCAGATCTTGAGGTGGGATTCAAATCCACAACCCTAGAGACAAGGCTGAAGCTGAAGGGCACATGCTGTACACTCTCCACAAACTGAGGACAAATGACATCCTTTGCTTTTTGGGGAACTATTGGATCATCACCCAGTCATCCAAATCAGCCCTGGACTTTGGGGTCCTGCACGATAATTTTTGCGGCCCGCAAACCCATGGGCCTATAGGAAAATTCATGGTATACCAGATACCCAACCCAGGCCTGCCTGGAATTATGAGGCTACTGCACTACCCACTAAGCCAATGTGCCATCTGTGCCTGGTAGACATGGTACAATTAAAACATCACAAACACAGTTAAAAATCACTGGTGCAAAAACATCTGAGGTGAGGGAACAATTTGGCGGAAGAAGATCTCTATCAAAGTACCAGTACGTCTGTGGGCAGTGAGATTTTCTGGTGCTAAACTCTGTTCTCAAACCAGATACACTGGCCAGACGACTAAAGAATGATGATAGTCAGCTTGATAATGAAGGTGATGAAGGTAGAGAAGAGAGTGGTTGGGTAGACTTACTGGCCAGCGAGAGACCCGGGTCTTCCTGATGCAGGCGGGCCAGCTGTGATTCCAGGAAGACTCGAAAATTAATGCCATGCAGCTGGGAAGGGAAGCTGAAGAAACGGGCTGGGATGCGGGCAGTGACCTGCGGCTCGTCGCAGCCGGCGAAGCCCAGCCGGTACAGCGTGTCCTCCGCGTCCTCAGCGTAGAGCTGCAGCAGGTCCTGCACGCTGGGGGGTCGGTCAGGAAGGGATAGTGGGTGTGGTGTTTAAGGGACTGAAATGACTTGTGATTGGCTCTCAGAAGGTTCACTGTGGAACTTGGATAATAAGGATTAGAATGGTAATTAATATTAAAATGCTAGCAGAAGCCACTAGCCACTCTCTGTCATATAAGGCAGATTCATAACTGAAGAGCAAGTTTCCAAAATTTACTCAGTCCATTTTTTGTTGGTTTTTGAGGTGAGACCACCAATGACCTAAAGTCGGGCTTCCACAGCATACGTTACAGTATTTGGAAACAAAACTCACTCAGGCCTCGTGTAATCCAATGAAGAAGTGCACAGAAATTTTCTTGAGAACGTATCACATGGTCCGAGTAAATTTTGGAAATTTGCTCTTCAATTAGCCAGAAAAATGGAAAGAGGTCTTGACGTTTTGAGCCCGGGCTGTTAGTGCAAGCTGGAATGCCCTGGGGGAGGATCCCCCCGCCCCCGCCCCTCACCTGGAGGCGGTCCTGCTGGAAGACGAGAGGGCGCTGGAGGTCGTGCTGTGGCCCAGGTGGGAGAGCGGTGGGGCCAGTTTCTCATTGGGGGTGCTGTATGTAAATGCAGGCCACAGGGTGAGAAAATGAGGCAACGTGTCCACATCACAGATGCTGAGACACAAAGCTCCTGTTTCATCTGGGTTATGCCCAAGTGACACAAGAGTACAAGGATGACGCACTGAACCCAAATGAAGCTGATTAAGCTGCTCTAGTAATAACTGTGCCAAAAAAAAAAAACAGATTAATTAAAATATCGGAATAATCATAATACAGAGACAGAGAATAAAGTTTTCTATATAAACTTTGGAGATTACAGTAGTACAATGTTAGGTAAACCACATACGCTTTTTGCCACTTTTTAAAATTAGCAGGTGTTTGATTGCTCATGTTAGCACGTGACATATTCCTTATAGTGCAACACGCCAGCACAGAACTGAAGGAGTGCGAAACTCCACCCGCACACAAAGTGTGGTCAGCAAAAAGTGCGTGGTAACCAAGTGAGGTCAAGAATTAAGTCATTCTCAGCCGTCCTGAGGTGATAGGAAATGTCCCGGCTGATCTACTCCTCCCAACCCAGCTGAAAAACTCTTCATTCCATTTTTCTCTTTTTATAACACCTGTTCTCAATCTCACCACTCCACAAAAGCCTATTTTCTTTCCCTCACTCCCCCCCATAAGTGGCTCTGTTCACCATTCTGGTAGAAAAAATATTGAGTATGAACCCCCCTCAAAATTTACCACCACCTAAAATTTATTTCTGTCGACGGGCCTGATAGGAACAGCTAACGATTTGTCTTCATGTCAGTCCAGGGGCTGGTGGGTGCTCACCTGGTGGTCTGCCCCTTGCTGCGTGACCTAGGTGGGGGCAACAGCAGCGGACAGCCCCTGCAGAATGGGCACAGGGGCAGGTAAGCAGCAGTCACCTGACACAGCCAGGTCATCAGCAGAGGCGGACATTTCAGGTCCAGAAAGTAAAAATCCAATCCAGGATTTTGTTTCAACCAACCAGTTGAGTACTCTGTGACTGT
>JAODJU010000130.1:2424702-2454265 GCA_026776725.1 Gnathonemus echidnorhynchus
AGTGGAGAATCCAGAGGAATCCCCACGATGACACAGGGGGACATGCAAACTCACACACAGAGCCATGGTGGAGATGCTAAGCTCTAGTCCCAGAGGTGTGAAGCAACAGCACTGACCCCTGTGCCAGTTATGAGGCTTGGAAAAGGGGTTAGGGTTAGGGTTAGGGTTAGGGTTAGGGATAAAAGTATATCACAGCACTTGCTTGAAAATCTCTTCCTCCAAAGTAGTTGCAAGTCCCACTGTAGATTAGTAGCCCATTTACCAAAGATAGAAATACAAGTCAAACGCCTGGTTATAGTATTTCCATGACAGTACCAAACTACACAAGGATGTAGGTCCTTTCTACTAATTATCATAGGCGATTTTAGATTCTGTTTAGGGGGGCTTCAACTGACATATTTTTTGTCTCAGCCCTGTATTTCTTCAGACTGAAAGTGATAACCCTACTGGGGACTAAGTCCCCCTAAGGATCAAATACTAAAATCGCTCCTGATAATTATGCAATCAACTACTAAGCAGGTGGATTGAGGTGAGAAAATCTGCTCTTTGGCTCCCTCTGATGGCCAGGTTGGGGCATGACAAAAAAAGGACAAGAATGAAGTTTATTAATAATGTCCTATGTGTCTTTTAAACAGCTTTTATGACATTGATATATGGGGTTTAAGAAATTGTTGTGTCATTCAGTGCTGCTGGTCATCAATTGTGTAAATGTTGTAATTTGGTATATTAAACCTGTTGCAAAGCTGTTTGACTGTAACAATTCCTCAAGTATTCTTAAATAGTGTGCAATCTGTATTAATGTACTATATGTTTTATTTATGGCTAGGGTTTCAAATTTGTAGTATAGTATCCCTAACCAAGAACTGAAAAATAATAGTTTTGCAAAAATAATAAATAATAATAATAAATAGTTAAAAAATAATAGTTTGCAAAAATACTATGCTAAACTTAAATGGTAATGTGGATACATACTGATTCCTTTCATTCATAAAAATAACATTTCAAATATCTGTTAATTTTTTAAACTTTTTTATTTTTATACTCACAAAAATCAGTCACACATATTAACCACACTTGCCCAAATTACAATGAATTCCTTGAAATGCTCCAGAAATAATGTGAGTGTGTGTGTGGGGGGGTGCAACCAGGTGACTTGTGAATAGCTTCTCAACACTGTACAGCCCAAAACGCAGGAACAAAGTCAAGCATGGCAATTCCACCGTCAGTGGGACTGCAATGTTTACATGCGATGGGAACTGGCATGTGCTTTTGGTGATTCCCACCCCCGCCACCCCCACTTGGGAGTCACCAACCGGGCCCCACGCCCGTTCTCGCTGACTGACCTCTCTCTGCCCCACCTTCTCCCCTCCCCCTTAGATCGCCCATCTATCTCTCAACCTACTGGACTGCAGGGAGTGTCCAGCCATTGGTCTGTCTCTTCCTCGCAGTCTGCGAGTAACTTTTACTATCCTTCCTACTCGCATGGACCTGAGAAAACGGAGCTTGTTTAGGTAGAAGAATACAGTTTTAAAAAAAAAGTTAATGGCATTCAGCGTACAGCGGTAAACACGAGCTTGGTGATGTTGCAGGTAATATAGTAAACACGTACACGGAAATGGATAAAGGTGTTTTTTTTATTTCAGCCTTCGCCTCAAGCTTGTGTGCCAAATGAAACAGCTCACCACTTTTAGCGTATGAAATGATGCGTGTGAAAAGTACTGCATGTATTCTCGTTAAATTATAAGCATTATGTAAGCACATTAATTTTTTATTCGGGTAAATTTATTCAACAATGACAGACGAGTCACATTCACACGTAAAGCATAAGAATAAGTAAGGATTCGTCATTTGGGTGAAACGTATACATTGGTGTGGATTTCGTTATTATCTGGCGGCGGCAGCGATTACTTTTACGTAGGAAGAAAGTTTATAGATAATTTATTTAGTCAATGCCATATTTGTCAATGGCGCCTTTTCCGCCAAAAAAATAATCATCCCTCATGTCGACGTAATGTCAGTCAAGCCCGCAGCAATACAACCTACCCCAAGATGACCCCACCCAAATACCGCCCCAAAATCAAATTTCCATTGGATATTACCAGCCCCTTGGTGACTATGCCCATATTTTATTGGCTTGTGAAGCACGTCGCTCACGCCCAACATTCCTTACCCACACAGTAAAAAACGCGGCTGAGGACATAACTAATGGTGGATCATCCCACTGGAGATTCCGATTGGACAAGGACGAGAGATTGCGCGCTGCAATTGGAACAGAGTTTCTCCTCGTTCTCCTCTGCCGTGACGCTGTCAAGATTGGTTGCGTCGTTTCTAAGTTGATGTCAGCCCAAACGAAGCCCGTGAAACTCCTCCCGTCTCAAAATTATGAGTGGTAAGTGAACTCTTTAAAAGTAAATTACTTTTGGTAAAACGCCAAGCAAACTGCCAGAAATAAAGAACTGGATGCTTAAAAAGTTGTTCCAAATAAAATTTAATAAAATTGTCCCCCGCTCCGTGAAACCAGAATGTTTCATGCACAGGCGCTGAACTTGCTAGGTAGTTAGCATTTCAGCAAAGTTGGCTTAGCTACCTTGCTAACTAGCCAGCTAGATGCCTAAAACGTCGTTATCGTTACTGTAACGAATAGTGCAGAAACTGGTTACCTTTTCCGACCACAAGCGTCGGGCTAAGTAGTAATAATATAAACGGTGCGTGAAATTTCGGGGCAGCGAGTTCGTTGCGGCGGAGTTGGGAGTTCAAAATCAAGACAGCTTAGCGTAGTCGTTGGGATTTTTGCTTTTACATTCGACGTCGTCGGCTGACTTTTTAAAGTCCGGTTAGACGGCCGTCAGCTCGGTTTCACGGCGACGTCTCCTTCAGCTTTCGCGGTCACTCGACGCTGAGCGCCGAGTCCACGGCGTGGAACTAGTGTGACAAGTTTAAGGTTGTCGCCAGGTCGGTCTGCGGTAAAAGGAGAGCGCTTAAAGATCGCGTCGCTGCTCTGGTTAGCTGCAGGACTGGTTGAACTTACCACTAGTTTCTCCTTCCTCACGCAGACCAACAGCAAGATGAAATGGCCGCGTTGGTGGAAAGCGGTGGAGGTTTCCTTCAAAAGCGAAACTCGAATACGGGGCAGGTAAGTTTTTTTTCCTTCTTTCGCTTTAAGCTTATTTCGTAAATATTTTTATCCGCGTTTAGTAATCGTAACGACGTAATCTCGCAGTTAATTTCTGGTAGAAATGTGATTCTGCTGAGTTACTGGGCAGACCTCCTCGGTCGATTTCGCTTGAGCACATGTCATTTGTGTGGGGAGAGCCGAGGCACCAAAGCGGAGGTGAAATGGGCTTGACCGGGGTGTTCCTGTCAGAAGCCCCGCACTTTGAGAGCGGTCTGCTCGGCCCACTTTGGCTGTCCTTCGGGGGGTGGCTTCCAGCGAATAAGTGTGTTTATAGGGTAGAAAAAAAGATGGGAGGGAGAGGGGGTGGAAGGGGGGAGGGGAGGGGATGCGTGGCCAGCCTTCGGTTGAAAAAAAGCCCTTTTAATCCCACCCATTCGCCGGAGCGCGCATGCTTCCCTCCCTCCGAAATTCAAAGCTCGTGTAACTAATAGTGGAGAAAACAACATTGAAACGGCATTCAGAAATATTATTTTTATTTTATCATTTTTTTGGTTGAATTTTTTGCTGGCTTTCCATATATCTCTATTTCGGTTGGATTTGTTTTAATTTTTTTTTGTTTAATCGGGTATTAATGTGGACGTATTTATCTTTTTATGATTGCTTAAATTTATTGCACAGGCGACTGGCATGGCTTAAGATTAGCACAACTGATTTTTAATAGTGCTGTCATTAAACCATAGAATGTGTTTTTCAAGCTTGTTATGAGAATGGAAAAAAATCCTCTAAACAGTTTTAGAAACTTAAAAAACAGACTGAACCAAGACCTCTTTAGCAGTGACTGTTGACAAAGGACCGGCGCCCATTCTTACCACTTACAGGACTCTCAGCAGCCGTCTCCCTTGGCTCTGCTGGCCGCCACCTGCAGTCGCATCGACACTCCCGGCGAGGGTGACGCAGAGTCGGAGCAGCAGCAGGGTCAGCAGCAGGGTCAGCTTTTAGACCAGGCCCAGCTGACCCAAACGCCCAACGGCTGGCAGATCATCCCGGTCAGCGCTCAGCCGTCTTCTGGTACCAGCACTTCTGGCACCACAACGTCCGGGCAGGGTACCATGGCTGAGGCGGGGAAGAACAGGCAGGCGGCTGCAGGCCAGCCAGGGCAGCAGTATGTAGTAGCTACCACTCCCACTATACCTGGCCAGCAGGTCCTCACTGCCCTGTCCGGGGTTATGCCCAACATCCAGTATCAGGTCATCCCCCAGTTCCAGACGGTGGATGGACAGCAGCTCCAGTTTGCCACAGCCCAGCAGGACCCCACAGCAGCAGCGGCAGGACAGTTCCAGCTGGTGTCCTCTCCTGGCGGTGGGCAGCAGCTGATCGCAACTGCCAATCGGGGGGCGGGTACTGGGAACATCTTAACCATGCCTGGCCTTATCCAGCAAGCGATCCCACTGCAGAACCTGGGCTTGGGTAACATACAGAACCAGACTCCGTTCTTGGCCAACATGCCTGTGTCGCTAAATGGGAACATCACCCTTCTGCCTGTAGCCACAGGAGGCACCGGTGGTGGCAGTGGTGATGCCACTGGGGTTGGATCTTCAGGGTCCTCCCAGCAGCTCCTACAGCAGCCAGTATCTTCTACCACTGGGGCCGGGTACTACACTAGCTCCGCGGCTACCATTACCACTCAGGCGGCTACCTCCTATGGAGGCGGGACGCAGTCTCAGAGCAGCAGCAGCTTCCAGAGCTCAGCCAGTGGCGTCTCATTGCAGCCAGATAACCGAGACGGCCAACAACAGCAGCAGCCACAGCAAATCCTCATTCAGCCTCAGCAGCTTCTCCAAGGAGGACATTCCCTGCAAACCCTACAGGCTGGTGCCGGCGGACAAGTCTTCGCACAGGCACTGTCACAGGACGCCCTGCAGAACCTGCAGATTCAAGCCATCCCCAACACCAGCCCCATTCTCGTGCGCACCCTGGGCCCCAATGGTCAAGTCAGTTGGCAGACGCTGCAGCTGCAGAGTCCCACAGGAGCCCAGATCACGCTCGCCCCTGTACAGTCTCTGCAGTCGCTTCCTCAGCTGGCACAGACGGGCAGCGCAGGCGGGGTCACAGTGAACCCCATGCAGCTGCCTGGCCTGCAGACCATCAACCTGAACACACTGAGCAATACAGGCCTCCAGATGCACCAGCTGCAGGGCGTCCCCATTGCCATTGCTACAGGTAGGCATAGCTCCGTATTTACTAACGGTGGAGTTTTTCTTTTCCTTTGAGGACTGAGAAACGCATCACTTTAAGGGAAAGTCTCTGAAATGAAATTTGTATTAAGAATATATTAAACCTTCTTAACTTTTGTTAGAGCTGGAAAGTTAGCTTATGATTTCTGCCTCCGACATTTGCTTGATTGTGACAGTGTAAAGTCCCTCAGGGTAACATAGGGGCCGTTTGCGATGTTTCTGCGTAACTGGCCACAGCAGGGATCCAGCTGACACTTGCTTCTCAAAAGTCGGCATTTAACAGCAGTGTGACGTTGGCAGTTGGTATGTTTGATTAGTGTGTGTGAGTGTGAGAGCACAAAAGACAGTTTAATGCTGTGTGATCCTTGCTGATCAATAAACCATAATCCATTGGGTGCTAATATTGGTAGCATGAAAGGGGCTGCTTTCCAAATTGTCCTTTTTTATGCAAGCAAAGGCAAATTGGAATATGTATTCAAATAAACTGGTGAGAAGGTAATATTTTCATAATGAAACATTTAGGGAGCTCCTTTAAATATGGGACCAGCCTTTGTCTACATTGTGACACAGAAATCAGTCCAGTTTAAATACTCTGCTTAATGAATGCATTGGCATTGGAAAAAATATCTGAGATCCATTTTGTACTCGCGTTATAGTAAATGAGTAAAAATAACAGTGCAAACATGTAAAAAGTACATGTGATTTTAAAAAAGTGTTTGAGGGGTCATTAGCCTTCGAATTTTTGAATCCTGTGCAGTCTCATTTGAATATGTGTATGAAAGAAGTCAGTACTTCATGAGAGGAGTAATTTTAGTTGTGGCCAAGTTGCCTTGGTGAGTTAGCTACTGTGAGAAAGATTATTGTTAATCTTATTTGGAGGCTATGCAGGTTGACATTTGTAAAATGACATGCAGCATTTTTTGCATTTCAGTTAAGTTGTCCACTTTCGTTTCGTTTTAACCTGGGTTTCTAGCTGTACTTTGGCTTCCTCTGCTCCTCAGTCTTGAAGTTATTATTTGTAGGATGCTTGTTGTACAATACCTGATTAGAAAGCAGAACATATTTTTCCCCCTCATTAAGAGTCAATAACGTGTAATCTGATTGAAGCGGTTTGTGTCGAGACATAGGCAAAATTGACATAACAAAAGTGACTGCATGTTGGATAGGATGGGCTGGCTTCCTATTTTCTTTCTGTCGACCGCACTGGTTTGGTCGGTTTTTGCAAAAGCTGTGTATTGTGCAGTAGCTGACTGGTGTAAGCATCATGGCATGTGACACTGCGCACTTGCAGCAACGTGGGTGCGTGTGAATCGTGTTTTGACAGAGAACTGGTACAATGGATGGGTGTAACTGGACACCGCCCACTTTGCCCAGGCTCTGGGTGGACTTATCGCAGGCCAAACCGCCCTCCTCTAGAGAGGAGGAGACGAGTCACGTGTCCCGTTTATTTAACTAGTGCTTTACTGTTCTTATTTCCTGTTGAAGTGGGCAAGGGTCATACTCTCAGAGCTTAAGTGTGTGAGGCATATGCTACAGGTTTTCCAATGGACTTTAGGGCAGGTTGCGAATTTCCTTCCCTCCGTCCATGGGCACTCTTCCTGTTTCCTGAGAGTCAATTCTCAGCTCAGAAGCAGATATAGTAAGGTAATGGGGTAAACTCACGTGTGCCTGGACATCTACAGACCTTACCTCAAAAGGCAGCGCAGCTTAATTGGCTGGAAGATCAGCTTGGATTGTTTTTGTTCTTTTCTGAGAAGTCCCTTGAGTGGGGGGAGGGAGCATAATTGCTAGTTGTGATAAGATCCGCATACAAGAAACCAATAGTGTAAATGCATAGCTGGCTGTCTGGTACGCATTTCCCACTCCATTTTACAGTTTTAGTCGCTTGTCTGGCTCTTAGCCAAAGTGTCAGTGCTGGTTCCTGCCTCTGCATGATTTCAAGCATGAATAAGACTTGGTGTGAGTTTGTCCAAACAGAACGGTGCCCCCTGCTTCTTAGAAGAAGGTGGGGAGGAGTTCTGAGGTATCTGAGACCCAGGGGGCATTAAAGTGGCCCCAGTATGAATGTCATGAAACACCAGGGTGTGGTACTTCTAGGAATTTCTGCTGTACTCGTTTTACTTATTGTCAGAGCTCATTAGGTTATTCGGATGAACCCAACAACATTTTGCTTTCTGCCCTAAACAGATTATTTTAAGTATAAATGGCAGTGAATTATAAGAATAAGTGTTTTAGGTAGGTCTAGTTAAAGGTGTCACATGACATGTATTGGCATGCAAAGGAGATCTGTCCACGGTAATGCAGTGTGACTGTCCTACAAAAGTTGTGCATCTAACTGCTGATGCTGGTCACACGTCCCCCCCCCCCCCCCCCCCCCCCCCAATGTTTATATAAAATCTGTAGTCCACATATGTGTAGGGTAGCAACCAGTGATTGATTTAGTAAGACGGGTGCTCCTTCCTTCCCTTAGGAGACCAGGGGCTGCAAGCCAGTGGGGTGGGTGGAGACAGCCTGGATGATAGCACAGCCATAGATGATGGAGGAGAGACCAGCCCACAACCTCCCAGTCGTCGTACACGCCGGGAGGCCTGTACCTGTCCCTACTGCAAGGAGGGCGAAGGACGGTATGTATCTGAAATCGAGCGTGTCATCACAATGTGTCTTCAGTGGTTTCCATTTTGTGCCTGCGTGTGTTTCCACACTCTTCAACATTTTTATATATAGAGGTAAAGTGTGATGTGATGCATAATCTCGACAATATAACTTTTGCAGAAGTTTTGTAGCAGTGATCCCGTTGGTGTTGTCACAAACTTTGTGGCTTCTAGTGTGGTTCAGTCTTTATGATCTGGAGCATGTTGATCTTAGCTGTCTTAGCTATCTGTATATTTAGGGTTGACTGAAAACCATTGCTGTCCATCTATTAATTCTTATAACCCACTTATCCAGTGGCCTAGCGGTGCATTGGGTATAATTGCGGGGAGGAGCCTGGATAAAGTTGGACGCACGCTATAAACGGACCAGACAAAAGGAAATTGAACATGTTGCATGTTTAAAACTCTGCTGCCGCCGTTCGTTCTGTCACGCCACAACCCAACAGGATGCAGAATGTTTACAATGTAGGAGACCCACAAAGAGCGCAAATAAAAGTATTGTGGTGATTGTGGGTGAAATTCAAGTTGCTCTTGATTCAATTAACAGCTGCTGTTGATGTAATACTAGCAGCAGCACACAGAGGGAAGGCAACAATTAACTGACACTCAAGGTTACACGCTAATGAAATGCCAAGCATTCCACAGCAAACGTCACATGATTATGGGGAAAAATGAAACGGTTCGCCTTCAGGACCCTGCACAGGCTGTATGCCTGTAATCGCAACTCGTACAACGTCATATCGCTAAAACGACTTTTTCTGCCGATTTTTGTTTGACGTATACGGCCACCTTTAGAGGTCCCCCCCCCAGCCTCTCGTGGGGTTTACTGACTTTCGTCTGCATTATTGCAGCAGTGACCCTGGCAAGAAAAAGCAGCACATCTGTCACATCCCAGGCTGCGGGAAAGTGTACGGCAAGACCTCACACCTGCGGGCTCACCTGCGATGGCACACTGGAGAGAGGCCATTTGTCTGCTCCTGGTCCTTCTGTGGGAAGCGCTTCACTCGCTCTGATGAGCTACAGCGGCATAAGCGGACTCACACTGGTAAGGTCGTTTGGTCCTGTGGCTTTGTTTTTGTTTTAAGCTAAACATTACATATCTCCTGACAAGAGCATTTGGTCCTTAGGAGAAAAGAAGTTCTCATGCCCAGAATGTCCCAAACGCTTCATGCGGAGTGATCACTTGTCCAAGCACATCAAAACCCACCTGAACAAGAAGGGAGCTGCAACCAACGCAACCAGTGAAACCACCTCTTCCACCACTGGCTCAGACTCTGTGGCCACAGGCGGAGTCCCATCAGACCAGCACGCCCTCATCACCATGGAGACGCTGTCGCCTGAAAGCATCTCGCGGCTAGCCAGAAGCGGAGTCAATGTCATGCAGGTGGCTGACATTCACTCCATTAACATGAACAGCAATGGCTACTGAGGCCAATGACAGTGGCGAGATGAAACGTGGGCCGTGGGTTTCGAGCTGCTGGACTGGGGTGGGTGGGGATGTGTAAATGTTGGCAAGACTTGAGGGGAGGGTTGTGGAAGGGGTGGCTGATATTCTGGGGAGAGCAGGTCTGGAAAGCAGGGTCCTTTGTGTCTGAGGAAACTGGAGCTGATTAAGTTAAATTGCAAAAGGGGGGAAAAGTCAGGATTCCAGCAGAAACGTGCATGTACTCCAGTGTATCTTTTATTTGATTTCTTATTGCCCCCTCCCCTTCCTCCACAACCACTTGGAGCTACAAAGGACACCCAGCTGAATTATGGGGAGTTTGTCGTGAGGAAGGCTCCTGTCCCAAACCGCACACTCCGCTCTCCCAGTGAGTGCCCTCGCCGCTGCTCTTGGCCGGCGGCTCCCCTTTACTCTCAGGTCGCCTGTACCCTCTCCAGCAGAAGCGTACTCCACTGTAGTGCTCGTTAAGTCACCGTGGTGCTGGGCGAAGTCATTCTGGGATTGCTCTGACTGTCAGTGGACGTGTAGACCACTCTGTGGCTATGGAGAGCTGAACTGGGTCCACCAGCATCAGTCCCAGGAGCACTAATTAATTGTGGGTGAAAGGACACTGAATTTATGGCTTTTTTTTTTTTTGCCTTTTATATGAACGATAATATAGGTACACATATAAGCCATCATGCTTTGATAAACCTGTCAGTTTTTGTTTGCTTTGTTTTTGGATAGCTTGCTTTTTGTATATATATTTTCTAGATTTGGAAATCTACAGCAACTCACCGTAGTAAGGATCAAGTTATATGGAAGCCAGATGTTGCCTTTCTGCTGTGTGCCTCATACACGAACAATCCTAAATCTGTTATATTCATCAACATCATCATCATCATTATTATTATTATTGTTGCTTTTTTGTTATTGTTTTTATATAAATAGATCTTGTGTGACCAAGTTTATAGCTGGACATAGAGAGAGCATCCGTTGTATGCATTTCAGAAAGTTGTCACTCCAGGTATGGACGTCGGTCATTCAACGTGACGGGACGGTTCATTCTCATCCTGTCTTTCATGTTCATCTATATTTTTGGGTTCATTTCCTGTAGAATTAGCTTGTTTAATTGAGGAACGCAGTTTCGTTAATATTGGAATTTTTTTTTTTTTTTTTAAAGCGTGTATTTCAAACGTTAAAATTTATGCTCAAACCAAAGGTCTTGTACACAATATCAGATTTCTGGAAGGGGAATGGTTCCCATTGTCCTGGACTTAAGGTAAGATGGACTGTAGGCTTGGGGGGTGATGTACTGTCCAAAGTCCTGGAGCTGTGTGGAACCTGGCCTCTGTCACTACTTCCACTACCTGGACTGCTGTAGCAAGTTGCTTGTTTTGTTGTGGATCAGGGTTGGTTTTTCTTTCTTTACTTGTTTCCACAGGAGAATCCTAGTTATTGTGGAAGCATAAATGATATTGTCGAGCTGTGCCATATGTCAGTTTTCTCCTTTTTTTTTTTTTTTTTTTTTTGTCCGTCAGATTAAAAAGGTCTAACTGGTGGCGAGCTATCTTTTAACGTTGTGTTTAAGGTGTACCTTTTTATACTGTTTTAGTCACAAACGGCTGAATGTCGTTACAGGCAAACTTATGGGACGGGCTCTGAAATCGGAAGTAGTTTCAGGAGAGAAGAATGTTAAACCTTTTAAAGGGCAGTATACAACTATTATTTAAAGTATCTCTTTGGGAATGTCAGGTGACTAAAATATATATATATATATATATTTATATTTATATACACGTAATAATGCCAGGGACAGTATTTGGCTGGTATAAACTCCTTTCCTAAGGTAACTTCTTTCCAGGGAACTTGGTGCCCTTTAACATCATGAATTCTTTATACAATTTTGTTTTTGTTTTATAAATACATATATGAGGGGGCTGATCTTTTACTTGTGGGTACCATTACTGCAGATGGCAACAGTGGGATTAAAGTCCTTATGAACACAAAGGTTGTGTGGTGTTTGTCATTTGCGGATCTGTCATTGGTTTCCACATAACACCCCCCGTCTCAGACATGCCTCTCTCTCTGCTTTAGGCACCTGGGCCTTTGTGTGTATCAGGCCATACTGGTAATATTGCCTAATTGAAGTGTATTGCTAGGCTGTCATTTTTATAGTAAATTACTGGACTAGGAGCTTGAGCTCTCCTGACAGGGTCTGTCCACTGTGGCTGCCAGACAAGCCTCTTACTCTGAACTGGACCAGTTCAATTAGCAAATGTATGTGTTGTGCCGCCCCCTTTAAACCATCAAGAGGCTTTCATGCAGTAGATTAGCTGCATCTTGAAAGATTAAATTATGACACTGCATATCATGTTAAACCCAAACTTTAAATTACTCTGCCAAAAGGCAGTAAGTGCACATATATTTTAACACTAATTTTTGTTTTTAATCAGTGCTTTATGGTAACGTTCATTTTATTACAGTGGCATGTTAGAGGTCTTAATACTCATGGTAGGCTTTGGATCAGCTTCGGAAACTTTGAGACTATTCTTTAAGAGGTATAGCTTCCTCATGCCTGCTGGCTTGTAATCCCATGATACTGTTTGTCCAGTTCAAAGCATCGGCTGCTTTTCATCCACACATTCAGCTTGCAGTGTCTGCAGGTACAGAGTTAAGCTCAAAATTCATGCCAAACTTTGATGTATAATGAATTATTTGACTAACTGGTTTCTTCTGGCTGTAAATGACATACATATATGACAAGATGGTAAGGTGTCATGTTAGTCAAATTTTGTCCCTTTTTTTTCTTTTTTTAGAGTTAAGAAAAACCTTGTCCACTATTGTTCTTTCCCCTTAAAACTGTGCAAATATTGGAGAATGTAACATTCTATATTGTCCTGGTAATTACTACCATGTTCTTGAGCGTTCTAATCGACTATAAAATGAGCACAGTTGATGCAGTAGTTCTCTAGTCAGCTACTAGTCAACTGGCTAAAACCTAAGAGCTTAGTGAGGTCCTCTGGTTGAGCTTTGTGGTTGTTCACACGCTGGATATGGCTTTGTAGTCTTTCCAGTGGTCACAGTGCAAAGCATCAAAAAGTACAAGGGGTTCTACACTGTGAAAAATGACCACTTGCTCTGGCAAGAACAGTAGTATGAGGGACCAAGAATCCAGTGATCACTGCGAAGACCATCTTGACACATCTGAGCAATTGTGGTACCGACATCCTGAGATACACACGTCAGCGGACACTGCACAAGGCTCATCTCCATGGATGCCATGGAGAACTCCACTTTAAGACAGGCACATAAAAGCTCACCTGGGCAAAGCAGAAGGATTTTGGTTATCAGTTCTGTGGCTGGATGAGAAAAAAATGGGATTATTTGGATGCAGGGACGTGGCTTTCGCGTGGCAAAAGAGTAAAGCATTCAATCCCAAGAACATCCTGACAGTCAAGTGTGGTGGGAATGTAAGGCGTTTCTCAGCCGATGGGCCGGGCAGCCTTGAAGTAAATGACATCATGAAAAAAAAGAGGACTATATTAAGATTCTGGAGGAAAGCATCAGGCAGTTTACAGGAGAACCTGGCCTTGGGCAGCACTGGATCTTTCAACAGGACAACGATCTTAAACGCACGGTAAAGTGGTCAAAAAATAGTTAAAACATTCTGGAGTCACCAAGCCAGTCCAGACCTGAATCCTCTCAAGTCTCTGGGGAGGGAAGTGAAAACCAGAGTAATGGCAGGTAGCTGTCCTACCTTGAAAGCCTATAGATCTTTACAAAGGAGAAAGTCATCCAAAATCCCACTGTAGCTTTTTGCATAACAATAGTTTGATTGCTGTGATGTCAAAGGCTTTGCCATTAAGGGTATGAATGACATTTTTTGTGAAAATGTAAAATATGAAAAGTTTTGACCATCTCTAGCACAATGTCTTATTACATGCTTATGCCATTTCCAGCTAAAGAAACCTAATTTACCAAATAATTCACAATAAAACCAATTTGGCATAGGTTCAAATAATTTTGTATATAGAATATATTTGTATATTCTGTATATGGATATAACTTAACAGTGAATTACCAGGCACGAGGAATAGCAGCAAATGTGTATCAAGCTGAATGCTGTCAGAAGTAGAAAGGCCATCTTAGCAAGTTGTGCCCTCTTGTGGTCAAACTGGATGGTAACGTTCAATAACGGTAAAGACAGGTTGCATATTGCTCAAGGTTTCTACCCCCACGCGCGAATTTGTCCCATTCGAGTACACATTCCTGATCATATGTAATTTGCTTTTAAACCCATTTCTAAAGATCTGATATCCTAGACTGGCCAGTGAAAGGTAGAAATGAACAAGAGGAATGACTTGATTTTCACATTTAAGCCTTTATTTCATTTTTAAAATGATGCGACAGCGATGCAATTGAGTGGGTTTGGTCTTGGTCACTCATCCTCTTCATTTTTCAGTTTTTTCCGAAGGCTGTGAAATAATTACCAATACTGGTCATGAGTGAGTTTTCCCCAGAAATGCCAGCCCCATTGCCACAGAAATGTTAACGTTTTGTCACATGTGAAATCATTCCCTGAATGACTGTAGTGAAATGCTTTAGCCCGATTCCTGGATTCATCAAGCATAAATACAGTGCAATACAAAACAATTGAAAAAGATGGGCAATGACAGTGGGTAATAGGTCTGCAAAGTAAAGTGCCTTATTAGCTGTGGGAGACCACAGAGTAAGAATATCAATCCCACCCCAGGTACCTGACCTGTTGAGGTAGGAGTGGACGTCGCTGAAGCCATGGTACTGGGCCAGAGGAAATAGGATGCCAGTAGGGCAACGACCATCTCTCTGACGACAGAAGCTGCAGTTGCAGATCCCACGGCACGGAGGGCACTGCCACCCCTGGGGGTTGAAGGCAGTGAGGGGTCCTGGAGTCAGCATGTGTCCAAGCAAGGTCATTCGGGATATTTCCGATGCTTCACTTTACATTGGTTGCTATTGAATTTGAGGTCTGAACACAGAGCAAAAAGGATTCCAGGAGCTGAATCACCAACCGGGTCAAGCAGAGCTTTACGAACGTCTTCACCGTAGCGGTTCCGTAGGCAGGGTCCACAGAATTGGCCTTGGATCCCGCGGCAGTCAGCGTTGCGACAGCAGGTCTTTGTGTCCACGGTCTTCTGCCGACACTGATGGCACGTGGTGCCCTGAGGTTACAGGTTCAACAAGCTCTTGACAGCTAACCTAACTTCCATTTAAAAGTGAATAAGCACAATTACAGTCAAAACTCACGGTGGCACTGTTGTACACTTTGTCCGTCATGCCATCTGCCACCAGATTAAGCTCGTCTTCCGTGATTTCCTCCACTGGCCGCATGATGTGAGGCTTGGACTTACTTATGCGAGGGTTGCCACGGCGGCGAGGGGCTTGTCGGACCTGCAAGTGCCAGAATCCTCACTGCATCACATCTGCAGTTTCGCAGAAAGCATATTGACACATACTTCCAGAACAAATATTCCCCAACCCTGATCTTAGATTTGAGTTATGAATAATTCCAACAATTGCTGCCACAATACAATGCGTACCTCCATAAGTTCTTCCTCGAGAGTAAGCTCCAAGTCCTTCTCTTTCTGGGGGACTGGAGTCTCTTGATAATTTCCCATGGAGCGAGTCCGCCTCCTCGAGGCTCCCTCGAGGGACCGCCGACCTCCACTGGCAGCTGGAGTAGAGGGGGGAGCTCGCTGGGGAAAGTCAAGTTAACATGCCGTTACTGACGGGTAAGACAATATCCAGAAATCATTACGCCTGGTTAATAGCACCATAGACACCGAATGGATTCATCCACAGCCAGGCCAAAGGCGTCATCAGAAACGCTCGCTCACACTCCGCTGGCCCTTTGCTCGATCCACCTGTGGGCTCTTCTGTACAGCACCAGGCATCCTCTGCAGGTCTGCCATTAGCTGAGCCAGCTGCAAGGCCAACGGAGATTATAGCAGGCCCCTGCTTCAAAGCCATAAACACCAACCACATATTTCATGGAACTTGCACCCTAATACTGTGGAGTTAAGAGGCCAAGCTCTCGCCGTACAGTAACGATTAACAGGACACTTCTACATACTTTTGGTTTGTTAGTGGGGAAAAATACATTTAAATGATTAAGTGAACTTGCTTCCTGGCTCATACCATTGCTTTATTAGCTTTGATGTTTAAGGCTCGTTTTTCTAGATAACCCTCCCCTTCAGAGTCCGAGTCTGGAGGTAACGGCTCGCCACATTCCCCCTTTTCCTTCGAGTTAAACTCCGTTTTCCCGTCATTTTCAGACCAGTCTCCCTTCTCATCTTCATCCTCGCTCTGGGCATTGTTTGAGCGGGAACGCAGGGCCACCCTAATGGTAAAACGGTGGGAAGGTTTGCGATCGGGGACCTTGTGTTTGACAGTAGCGTCGTCGCTATCCGAACTCTGGAAAATGGAGAACAGAGAACCGTATTGGTTAATGAAAAATCAAAAAGTGCCAGCAGGCACTGGGGTGGGTGGAAGGTAAAATCTGAGGGCAACAACCTTATATATTAATTAAAAAAATACCAAACCTAAGAATTCTATTAAGCACTCACAATTTGTAATAATTGTAATAATACTAACAGCCTTATGTCATAACATTACAATTATCTGCATGTTAGGGGTCATGTTAAAAGGTATGCATGTATAAAATGAATGAAATTTCGAGTCAAACAACTGGTAGATGACATTTATTCCTGACCATCAAGTCAGGAATATGCACGTCCAGGGCCAACCTTCATATCGCCGACACCGCTTATTTCGCAGTCAGAAAATCCGTAGAAAGTTTTATCGTTGTCGGAATTTTCTGCGAAAATATCTGCGACGTCCCTAGAAAACGACGATAGAGTCTACCGAGAAAAATACGCATTAGTGCAGTGAGCCGTATTTCCTATCTAATTGTATAGCTCGTGAAAAGTCTCGAAAAAGTAAATATGTCATTACGCCTTTTCGTGTAATAATAAATAAATAACATTACCTGTTCCATTATATCCGTTTTCACAAACCGCAACACAAAATTCAAATGCGTTCGAATATCTGCCTAAATATCAGCCTGCAAACCACTCACCAGGATATTATTTTTAATTGGTTCGCATGCATTTTAATTGTATTTTCCTGAAGCCAATTAGGATTCCAAACCGGAAGTATGGCAGATTAATTATGGGATTTTAAAAAAAATGACAAGGGTTTGTGCTCGAAAATCACAATCCTTAGTCATAAAACAGTGTTTCTCTTTTAGGACTGTAACCAGAAAAAAATATGTTGCAGACATATTACAAAAGTAATTACACACGTATATTAATAATGAAACTGGTAGCACTACACTCCTAAGTAACGTATATCCTGGTAGTTTTACCTTGAGTGCCATTTTTTAGGAACACAAATGTCGCGCAATATATTATGTTACTCGTTGTTGTAATTTAAATATGTAAATCGCATGGGTATCAGAATATTGAAATGTGTTTTATATAGCGGGAATAAAGAGAAAAGGCTGATGTAAAGTCATTTTACCACAGTCTCAAATATTACATAAGTCAGGGGCCATGGGCAATCTTATCCACAAAGGGCCGGTGTGTATGCAGGTTTTTGGGATAACCTGTAGGTCAGCTGTTCAAACCCCGGTGTGGGGACTCTTCAGCCACTCAGTCCTCTAATCAATAATCTAATTAGGGAGTTGCACCGAAAACCCACATACACACCGGCCCTTTGCGGATAAGATTGCCCAACCCTGACATAAGTAATAATAATTAATAATGGTGAAATGTCCTCCAGAGTTGGCATGTTGCTCAAGTTTCCTCCCGCAGTCTAAAAACATCCAGTCTGACTGACGTAGTGTGTGATACTTTGGCATCTCAGATAGTGCGCATCCCAGCTTCCTGCCCTATGTGGACTGGGATTGCCACCCCCCTACTCCAGTTAACAGGCGGGTACGTATTGATACTCGTCGCTCTACCGTTTTATGACACGATGCCGGGAATTAGTATTTAAAAAACATGCGGTAATGCGTCTGTGAAACTGTTTTTCAGTTTTTGTCAGTGTTATCAGCTCCGCGAGCCTTCCCGCACTGTGTGTTTGTGTGTGCGCTTTGCAGGTGCTGTGTGTGACGGGGAGTTTCCCACACTGGACATCTTCCCAGCGACGAAAGAGCGAGCGATTAGAACACCGAAAGACACCGTTTGGCACAGAGGGCACATCACTAAAAACCATGCAGCCATGGAAAGTCATCCTCCTTTTCGGTGAGTCCACAACTCCATTACTTTGCATTCAATAAAATGCTGTTCTTCGTGGGACTATATTTGTTCTTTTCCACTGTATTTTAGGACAGTTCCGAGCCGGACTGTCAGCTCCAGCAGAGTTCAAAGGGAGGAGATGTGAGTTCCTGACAAGTCCCCGCAATGCCAACGTGAAATGGGCAGGCAACGTCAGTGGAACGGTACAGTACTGTGCCAGCACCCGCTGCTGCATGGGCTTCTATAGGATTGCCGATGGGCAGGCTGTGCCAGAGCAGCTGGGTAAGGGGACCGGACAGCTCACCGCTGATGGACTCCGGTACCACGAGGAGCGCTACAGGGGCATTTTCTGTTGTCGTTACAGGTTGTGACGTTTTCCAGACTAACTGCCTGGATCCCACCTGCCACGTCTTCACACGCCAGGAGAACACGGTCAGCTGTGTCTGCAGCTCTGACTTCTGCAATACCAACGTTACATGGAACCTAGAAAGCAGCCAGTCACAGCACCCGCCTTCTCTGAGTATGAGTTTTCTCACAACTGCAGTGTACATGTTGGTGTGCCTGTGTCGATACAGCACGTGCGACAGGACAGATATTTATTTACATCATCATCATCATATATGTAAAATCACAAATTGCATTTTTCTTTTTCAGTGCAGTTGTTTTTAGAACAGTCGACAGTTTTCAGCCTTAAGTGAACCTGCCGAGTCGCTCTCGGCATTAATTGACTGACTGTTTTTTTTTTTTTTTTTTAAATGAAGTTCAAATAAAGTTTCCCATCTTATCAGTCTGCTTACCTTCACACTCCTTCCCTCCCTGCTCTCTCTGTTCTTTTGTGTGTCAACCTTGAACACTAATCCAGGCAGTCGCTGAGTTTTCCTCTATCCTCCCCCCTCCAAAAAATCTTGTCAAGTAATCATGCTCACAAATTAACAAACGTCATGCTTTCCTTAAAGAGGACAGGGGAAAGGTCTTTAAATTTAGATGATGCTGTGATGTCATATCATAAACTCATGGTGTGTTTAGTAAGCATTAGTAGCATCCAATGTCTTTGTGCCAACATTAGCAGTGTGATATGTCTGAGTCGCTATAATGTCGATGTTTGTACAGATGAGAGCAGCACTTGGGTGGCCGTCATCGTCATAGGAATCCTTTTTATTTTCGGCATCTTTTATGTGATGATTCGATATAGGAGCCTTTTCAAAGACTGGGGTAAGATCTTTTTCTGAAACTTATGACCGATTTGCAGTCTTTGCGTATTTGACAATGGATTTAATCCATTAACCCATTATTATTGCTTTGACTTTTTAAATCACTGTTATTTTGTATTTGCCGATTTATTTATTTTTCTCACTTAAACCAAATCTGAATGAGTGAGGATGGTGTAATGCTTCTGCGGGTAGCACAGTTACCTCACAAGTCCCAGAATTATGATTTGAATCTTGCCTCAGACTGTTTGGGTGGAATTTGTGTATTCTCTTTGTATTATGTTTGAACTGCACATAGAGCAAGATTATGTGTGTGAGTGTGTTCATGTTTGTGCCCTGTAATGGACTGGCATCCTGTCCAGGGTGTACTCCAGCCCTGTGCCCTGTGCTGCCTGGGATAGGGTCCAGGTGATCCTGACCAGGATATGTGGTTAGAAGATGGATGGTAATGAATGACTCTTTGGTTAGTGTGGACATAGTCAACTGATTTTGTTTTTTATGTCATATTTATATTCCACATGAGGTCACAGTGAGCTTGGAGCCTATTCCAGGAATCCCAGCGTCCAACAAAGGGGACCTAAACACAATGGGCAATTTCAAGACGCCAGTCAGCCTAACAGCATCCAGAACCCGGGTTCGAGTCCACACCCCGGCTCTATGTGTGTGGAGTTTGCCTGTTTTCCCTGTGTTGTTGTAGAGCAGGGGTCTCAAACTCCAGTCCTGGGGGGCCGGAGCCCTGTGTAGCTGAGTTCTTTCCCTGTTCCACCACAAATGATTCAGCTCCTGAGATGAGCAGGGCTCCGGCCCCCCAGGACTGGAGTTTGACACCTGTGTTGTAGAGTTTTCCCCTTGTTTTTTGGTCCAAAAACATGCTGAGGTAAATTGGAGTCGCCAAATTGTCCATAGGTATGAATGTTTCTGTGAATGGTGTGTGAGTATGCCCTGTGATGGGTTAGCACCCTGACCTGGGTTATTCTCTGCCTTGTACACATTGTTTCTGGGATGGTCTCCAAATCCTCATGACCCCGAATAAGACAAGTGGATATAGAAGATGGATGGATGGATGGATGGAGAAAACTAGAGAACCCAGAATAAACCCACAGAAACTCCACACACATATTGCTAGCAGGTTCCAGGAACAGTGCTCCCCAGTCAGTCACTCGTATAAGTTTAGGCTCAAAAATTAGCTGGAAAAAAATGAAAGTCAAAGAAAATGAACTAAAATACTTATGGCTGCAGCAGAGTAATATCTTTTTTTTCCTTTTAGCTCGTTTTGGTGGGGGAGGCCGGGAATGTTATGGTAAATTAGCTCGCCTGCTCTTAGTTACATTACATATGCTGTAATTTTCCTGTTTTTGTTTCTTCATTAAAAAAAAAAAATCTTTATGCTCTGCCTGGAAAATGTAAACAGTATGGAGATATCAGTGGTGTCCAGATGCAGCAGCTAAGCTTCCTCCAGCTCTCCCACCTCTCTCCTGCCTGACCTTGGCATTTCCTGGAATAATATACCTCCTTCCTCCCGACATTCATTCTTTAATTTCTGCTCTTACCTCACTGAGAGGCAACATCAAGTCTCTATCCTCTGAATTCTAGGTCTATAAGTAAGACTGTAAAACAATGTTGATGCTTGATCTGGTGTGGAGCCCAGTGATTGGCTTGGAGTGAATCACCATCCTGTCTTTTGCTCTGAAGCGAATCCGCCGTCCTCGCTGAAAGGGACAGTCACACCACAGTGTTCCTGTGATCAGCCAGCAGCCAGTGACCTTGAGCTCACTAACCTGGAGCTGCAACAGGTAACAAACTTTTTGCACTCCATTGGAGGGGCAGTTAAAAACTGACAATATTACCTGAAACTTTTGTTTTTTAATCACTTTGATCATGTTATGGCTTGCGTGTTTTTCAGTGTTGCAGTTTACTTTCTGTAAATATGTTCTGATCCTGAAAGGCAGGTTTGGGGGGGAAATTGCAGATAAGTTAATCATAAAGTCTCTGTGTATATTTGCTGCAAACTAGTCTTGCATGTAATTCATATCTTCTCCTTATGCACCAAACACAATGCATTGTGGGAGATCTAAACATGATACAGCCAAACGTGAGTGAATGAATAGATAGAAATGTTCAAATGTAAATGGACAGATTCCTGTTAGGAATATTATAGACACTTATTATATACTTTGATTTAAAAAATTAAGTTTCTCATGTCAGTTGTGGTGGTTACCTAAATTTATTTTACAGATTCTAACCAGAATATTTAGCCAACTTCTAAGAATAATATCTATATTTGACTTGATCGATAAGTATTATAATGGCAGATTTAAAAAAATTATTGTTACAATAGATGTTTCTAGAGCTATCACAATAACAAGTTAACTGTCTGATTAGCTGCATGATTTCAAGAGAGTTCATCAGGTTCCGAAGGGAAATATTTTTGAAAGTCAACTGGTTTGGTCATGCGTTCTTTTATTATTGGTCCTTGGGATTCACCCAAGTTTTTGTTCCACCCAGCTTCCTGATAAGTGTCATCTTCATACTAAAAATGGAGCTAAGACCAACAATATTTATGCATCATTTGAGGGCTGCTGTGTCTTCAGAACCAAAATGCCGTTACACATCTATACCTTTCCTTCACCCAAAGGATTCAAAGCAGTTAACAGTTAAGTTGCCAAGTTCAGTATATGAAACAAATTATGGATTTAAATATTACAGGCTTCAACAACAATGATTTTCGATCCCGGGGTGGAATGGGGCTCGCCTCGTAGACCAACTTGAGCAGCCAGTTGACCATCTTCCTGACTCTGCGAGCTGTTTCTGGCTTTCAGATGGTGGCAAGCGGCCATTTTGCATCTGTGTGGCAGGGCCGCCTGCGTGGGGCTGCCGTGGCGGTGAAGGTCTTCCCCACAGCCCACCGGCGCTCCTTCGTGAAGGAGAGGGAGGTTTTCGGGCTGCCCCTCATGGAGCATCCTGGGCTGGTGCACTTCATGGGGGCTGGGATGGAACCTACTGGAGGACAGTGGGTCCTCCTGCTGGAGCTGGCTAAGTATGTAAGTGCAGTATTCAAAAGTATGCCTTGTTTATTAACAAAGCAAACAGCTTTTTTAATAAACATTTTAATGATCATAACATTAATGTTTGTCAGGGACCTGTTGTGGGTTCAGATCCCACACTACCCTGTCTGACCCTGCTCTCTGATCCTCAGTTGTACTCGCAAAAGACTAGTTTCTGCCATCATCACTTTCCAGGTTGATGAATAATAATGTGATTTCTTTCCCCTACATTTCTGTGCTCCTTCGTGTTCGTAATTTCGCACAGATGACAGAGTGATTTTATACATAACAGGGTTCCTGCAATCATGTTCAGTTACAGAACTCCATAATTATCGCTTTAATTGGTTTGCTCTGTCTAGGAGGCCCACTCAGGGCAACTCATGTTACGTAACATTGTTTATTACTTATGCGTGTGTTTGTTCATTTGTTTACTTAGATTCCCTTTACTATTTAATTTTGTCTTAAGATCTGAAAACAAACAAAAAAATGCAATAATGGAGTTAATCAAAAAGAAGCTAATAATTTTTTATTGTACTGCATTTAGCGTATTTTGGAGAATTCTCTGTGGCCTTTTCAAATCCGTAGATGCCTGGAACTCTGCACACACATTTGTGCCGTCACATACCCACATACCCAGTGTACCATACTGCCACCCGTAGGCAGAACGTGGGAATTTCTGAATAAATGCTAGCAGTGGGTAAGAGGAGACGGGACTTTAAAACACGCAGCGTTGGGATTAATTCCCAGCTCATTTAATTAATTTAATTCAGGAATCAAGTGACATTACCTACTGATCCCTCCCACGGTGAGTCAGAAAGCTTAATTTTTTCCCCAATCGCTACTAAAATGTCAGTTTGTGAAACTAATAAATATGGAACAATTAAGCACAAGTTAATGTAGTGCAATCAAAGTTACTTTTCAGGTAAGGACCTTCATAGTGATGAAGTTTAAGCCACTTAAAGGTAAACTCAATACTGTCTTTCTTAATTTACACGCAGGGCTCTTTGAAAACTTTCCTGTCCTCAAACAGCATTGACTGGCTGTCGTCTGTGAAAATGGCACAAACTTTATCTCAGGGATTGGCTTTCCTTCACACTGACCTGTACAGGAACGGTAAGAAGGGCTGCAAACAAAATAATGAACGAACGTTTTTTATAGCCACGATTAGAATCTAAGGAAGCGTGTTCCGTTTCAAGAATGTTGCGATAATGTTTATAGATTTGCCTTGTTGTCGTCATGCTCGTCCGTTTATGCTTCTGTTTATGTTGTGCCTGATTACACTTCCTAACCTGTGTGTGTGCCAGAACTGCACAAACCGGCTATCGCCCACGGCGACCTCAGCAGCAGCAACGTTCTGGTACAGGCGGACGGCACATGCGCTGTCTGTGACTTCGGGTGTGCGACAGTCCTTCGCAGCTGTTCAGGACAGCCGAGGTGGCAGCAGCAGAGAGAAAGTGCCCAGGTGACCCTTACTGTCAACTGAACGCCTGACACGACACATCTGGCAACTGCTGTCATTCCCGACGGGTATTTATTTTTCATGTCTTTAGCTGGCCCCAGTCTAGCTCTAACACACAGGAGGGACCACAGGATTCTCTGGTTACCTTTAGGGGGGTATTTGGGTGTAAAAACTCAAAAGGTCCATCTGAAATAGATTTTTGGCTTGCTTTCCTTATATTTTCAATAATCAAAAAAAAAAAAAAAAAAAGAACATTCTAGATCATTTGCCTAGCCTTGGTGTGAGCCAAGCAAGCTTGTGATTGGGTGGGCAAGGTCACCCCTGCCCCCCCTTTGGAACAGACCGGTGACATCTGGAACAGGGACACTAGGAACTTCCAAGAAACATGCCAAAGTGTGCAGAAACATTTGCACACTACGAGGCAAACAGTGTTTAAAAGCATCCAGCCGTCAAACTCTTTTTAAGACCCAGAATTGAAGGTAATGTGCATTGAGAGTATGGTGGCCAATCGCATCATAGATGGATGTCTTTGGTGTTTTCAATTGGCCAGCTGAGGAGCCAGGCGGGAACACTACGCTACACATCTCCAGAGGTCCTAGAGGGCTGCGTGAACCTGAACAATGACCGGTGCCTGATCCAGGGGGATGTGTACGCACTGGGTCTGCTGCTGTGGGAGCTCTGGACACGCTGCTCCGACCTCTATGCAGGTGATCATGCAGAGCCTGTTCCCGTTTGCCGGGTGCTTCTGTTATTCTCCCAGCAGCTTTCCAGTAGCACAGCAGCAGAGTGCGCCCCCTTCAGCACGAAATCTCAAAGTTCGGCTTTTGGGAAAGACTCCCTTAGCTGACACTTTTTGTTTATAGCTGTGTAGGTGAAGGTTTTAGCCAAAAAAAAAAAATAAAAAATCCATCCATCCATCCACAGCAAAAAATGGCCTTTCTGTTTCTGTTTTGAGACAAGCTGGCCTAAAACTACCAAAATTATCTGTCAGTGCAGTAAGAAAATTGTACTTAAGTCTTCCTAAAATAAGACAATATGCCTAAATACAAGCAAATTAATCTTATCAATAAGATGTGGTGTTAGTTTATTAATGAAATTAGAATTTTGTCTAAATATCAAAAAATTATATTTGCTTAATGTTAATTTTTTGCAGTGTCACAGGACACATTCACACACAGTCAGGCATAACAAGCTATTTAGAAATGATACTTGGATTGACTATGCCACCCTGCAATCTGCTATGGGACAAATAGTTGGAAGATCGTTGGATAGATGGATGGGTGAATGGTTCTGTTTGTATAAAGCATTTTGAGAGAATATAGAAGGTTTTTGAAAGAATAATTTGATATGATTATCAGTAAATAACAGGCAAGTTTCAAACATCTGAACAGGTCATTCTTAAGGTCAATGTACCTAGGTACCTATGTTTGATTTTTTTTTTATTTTTTTTTTTTACTGAATTATCCTGAAAGCATCCAACGACCAAATAGCCCAGATGCACTTGACTCCCTGTGGGGACGGTTGCTGTAGTGATGGTCCTTTTTCTTGTAATCATAGAATCGCCAGTTCCAGATTACCAGCTGCCATATGAGGCAGAGCTGGGCCCCAGTCCATCGCTGGATGGCCTCATCCTGTTTGTATCTGAGAGGAGAGAGCGCCCCATTTTACCCACAGCATGGAGACAATTCACACAGGTACCTTGCCTTGAGAGGTGGGAAGCCCTCTTCCGTGGTGGGCTGTGGTGCTTGCAGGTTTTGGGTTCTGATAGCAGGTCATTTACACCAGGTGTACTTTGACCCTGAAAAAGCTGAACAGATGCCAAACCCCTTAGTCGATCAGGGTTCTGTGATTGGGGAAATACTAACAGAAATATAATAGTTTAAATTAATTTCACTGTTAGGCCCTGGAGCATGACCTTTAACCCCCAATTCTGCCAGGGACTTACTTTTTTTTGAGAATCTTGCTAAGCATCTGCTAAAGAAATAAAATACAAATGAAAAAATTAAAGCAATATTCAAGAATAATAATAGGAATTTAAAAACAAGAAAAAATACATTTTTGTTGCATGTCCAGAAAAAGAATAGGATTGATCTCCTTGAAGTTATGGAGTTTCATTTGGTGTCTGAACAGAAGTAACTCGAACCGGCTTATGTATAATAAATCCAGTCATCATGGGTCTTACTAGAGATACCTGTCCTGGTATTTTGAATACGAAAATAAATACATTGCCAAAGTACATATGTTTCTTTTGAATTGATTCATCACTGATGAATATTAACTAGACTTTTCTGTCTGTGATATGATGGATTATTTTAACAGAAATACAGTGGTGTGAAAATGTGCTTGCCCCCTTCCTGATTTCTTATTTTTTGTATGTTTGTCACACGTAAATGTTTCAGATCATCAAACAAATTTAAATATTAGACAAAGTTGACACTAGTAAACACAAAATGCAGTTTTTAAATGAAGGTGTTCATTATTAAGGGGAAAAAAATCCAAACCTACATGGTCCTGTGTGAAAAAGTGATTGCCCTCCCCCCCTCTGTTAAAACATAAATAAAGTGTGTTGTATCACATCTTTAGAGAGCTGAGTTCAATTGCTCTAGCCACACCCAGGCCTGATTACTGCCACACCTGTTCCCAATGAAGAAATCACTTAAACAGGACCTGCCTGCCAAAGTGGAGTAGACCAAAAGATCCTCAAAAGCCAGACATCATGCCGCGATACAAGGAAATTCAGGAACAAATGAGAAACAAAGTAATTGATATCTGTCAGTCTGGAAAAGGGTATAAAGCCATTTCTAAAGCTTTGGGACTCGAACCACAGTGAGAGCCATTATCCACAAATGGCAAAAACATGGATCAGTGGTGAACCTTCCCAGGAGTGGCAAGCCGACCAAAATTACCCCAAGAACGCAGCGACGACTCATCCAAAAGGTCACAAAAGACCCCAGAACAACATCCAAATACCTGCAGGCTTCACTTGCCTCAGTTAAGGTCAGTGTTCAAGACTCCACCATAATAAAGACTGGGCAGAAATGACCTGATGGCAGAGATCCAAGACGAAAACCACTGCTGAGCAAAAGGAACATAAAGGCTAGTCTCAGTTTTGCCAGAAAACATCTTGATGATGCCCAAGACTTTTGGGAAAATACTCTGTGGACTGATGAGACAGAAGTTTAACTTTTTGGAAGGTGTGTGTCCCATTACATCTGGCGTAAAACACAGCATTTCAGAAAAGGAACATCATTACCAACAGTAAAATATGGTGGTGGTAGTGTGATGGTCTGGGGCTGTTTTGCTGCCTCAGGACCTGGAAGACTTGCTGTGGTAAATGGAACCATGAATTCTGCTGTCTACCCAAACATCCAGAAGGAGAATGTCTGGCCATCTGTTCCTGCCCTCAAGCTGATGCACACTTGGATTCTGCAGCAGGACGATGATCCAAAACACACCAGCAAGTTCACCTCTGAATGGCTTAAGAAAAACAAAACGAAGACTTTGGAGTGGCCTAGTCAATGTCCTGACCTGAATCCGATTGAGATGCTGTGGCATGACCTTAAAAGGGTGGTTCATGCTCGAAAACCCTCCAATGAGGCTGAATTACAACAATTCTGCAAAGATGATTGGGCCAAAATTCCTCCACTGTGCTGTAAAGGACCCAGTGCCAGTTATCGCAAATACTTCATTGCAGTTGTTGCTAATTGTAGCCCAACCAGTTATTAGGTTTAGGGGGCAATCAGTTTTCCACACAGAGCCACGTAGGTTTGGATTTTTTTCCCCCTTAATAATAAACACCTTCATTTAAAAACTGCATTTTGTGTTTACTTGTGTTATTCTTTGTCTAATATTTAAATTAGTTTGATCTGAAACATTTACGTGTGACAAACATACAAAAAAATAAATCAGAAAGGGGGCAAGCACTTTTTCACACCACTGTACGGGCTGCTTTGCTTATTCCATCACTGGTTGCATTTCAGGCGTTCTCTGCCATGAAGGACATTATTGAAGACTGCTGGGACCATGAACCAGAAGCCCGTCTGACAGCCCAGTGTGCCGCCAACAGAGTGGCAGCCCTTCCGAAACACTGTGGCTGACGCATGTAGAAATTTCTTATTTCCACAAGGGAGAAATATGAATTTTCCCGGAGTCATTCACTGGAAAACATGGATGGAAATTAAAGAGCCATTATCTTCCTTCACTAAATTCTCCAGCTAGTGATGTGAAAATTACTTTTAGCAACGGAATACTGGATTTCTGTATCAGTTGGTGCATGCTGGAGCTGACTGAGGTGATGGAGATGCGATTTCTTGGAGATGACACAAAGTTTTTGGTCAGTAGCATAGTAGACTAGTCTTATTGCCCGGCAAGGTGTGATGGCTGTAACCTCTTGGCAGCCTCCATGACCAGTTTTCATCAATTTTGGAGGGGTGTCCTTTTGTCCTATATTTTCTCCACTTCTTGACGACTCTCTTCTCTTTTCCTTGGTACATCTAATACAATTTTTTGCATCCTTCTCCTGACTGACACCTGTCAACAATGAGATCCCTTTGATGCTTTGTAAGCACTCTGCGAACCATGGCTTTTGCTGTAAGATGCAACTGAGTAAATGTCAGGAAAATCCTACCAGGACAACTGAACTTTATTTGGGGTTAATCAGAGTCACTTTAATTGATGGCAGCTGTGTACCCAAAAAGACTGAATGCTGTAGTTAAATCAAAAGGTGCTTCAACAAAGTATTAGTTTATGGGTGTGCACACTTATGCAATCAACTTATTGTACATGTTTTATTTTTTATATTTCCCCGTAACGGATTTGTTTGTTTTTCAATTGAATTGTGCAGGTTATAGGTCACACTAAAGGTGGGTAAAGTTTTGAAATGATTTAGTGCATCTCATTTTTTTACATCACAAAAACCGGTATTTCAACAGGAGTGTGTAAACATTTTATATCCACTGTACTGCATTTAGAGTTTTAATAACTGTCTTAATCTAAGTAATTATAGCAAAATGCGTTGTAATTGCACTTATGTATATGAGAAGTAGCTATATTAATGTTTCAGAAAGACACTATTAAAAAGCCTGATGTACGTATTACAATGTATGTGATTGATGCCAGATTGGTTATGCCTGGCGTGATGAGAGTAAGGCTAGGTAAAATTTTCAATACCTGTACGAATACCGATACCTTGACTTCGATACCAGATACTGATTCAATACTGATTTTATAAAATTCATTTTAATAAAAGGAAAATTTGAAATGCAGTACAGACCTCAGTATGGGTTTTTTCCTGTAAACATTTCACGTCACAGTACCTGCATATGTACTCAAGCACAAAATTGCGAATATGGGAAAGCAGTAGCAGAAATGTGGTCAAAAGGTATCTACACTAGTGGCTAAAATTGTGGAAACACTTCCAATTTTTAGAGACTGCAGGACAATTACAGTTACTCCAATGTATGGTACTTGCAAAGATTCTTTGACTGTTTAGAACGTTACCGCCAATATTCATGCAGTAATTTTTTAAGTGTAATGTCAAAAATGATGTGTGTTTACATCATTTTGACCACTAGTGTAAAATTTAAAAAACGTTTAATTGTATGTTGGCAAAAACAGACATTGATGATTAATCTATTTTAAAATGTAGGCTAATATCTGGGTTTAATCTGATCGGTACTAAAGAAGTTATTTGAAAAATGATAATGTTCAGTCTTATGAAGATACTGTTCCTTTAAGAAGTAGAACTGTTGCAAACAGACCAGAATGTGATTTGGTTTCAGGTTGAGTTGAGCCCATGAGTTCATGAAGGGTTAACTGGTCTGAAAGAACCTACAAAATGTTTGTGACTGACATTTTCATTTATGAGGCTAAAAGTTAATTGCGGTTTGCCAAATTATTATTAGTTATCACCAAAACAGACCTGCCGTTCATGACTAAATATGCATTACACTTAGTAAATTCAACGGAAGATTATCGGGCAAAATGTATGTTTAATATCAGCACATTCTCGGCTGTGTACCGAGTGCAGTGGTAGAGGAAGTAATGAAGCTTAGTACTTACTGTAAGTAACAGTACAAATATCCTGCAAAATATGTACTCAAGTAAAAGTAGAAGTGCTACATCAACAATCTTACTTAAGTGAAAGTA
>JAODJU010000130.1:2468347-2481741 GCA_026776725.1 Gnathonemus echidnorhynchus
AGAATTTCAGATTTGTGGGGGGGGGGGGGGAATTGTATTAAATGACAAACTTGAAAATAATTGCTTATCAATAAATTTATCATCACATCAATCGACAAATTAGTTGTTAGATTAGTCGAATAATCGAAAATTAAAAAAATAATAATAATAATAAAAAAATTATATATAAATAAAAAATAATCGCTGGAGTAATCGTTTGAAGAATAATCGTTTGGGACAGCAGTAATTAGTAGTACCTGTAGTAAATTGGAACTTTCTCTCACCTGTGGCCATGTGGTGGTCAGACCGACCTCCTTGTAGTGGGCCAGGGCTGGCTTCAGTCCCGAGGTTAAAACTTTTACTGAGCTGCTGTGTTGGTGATATGACATACTTCTTTGGCTTCTGACTTTACATGCATAAATAAGGATAAAGATTATTTTATTGTCACACTACCAGGGTAGTTTTTTTAGGTATAGTCCAGTTCAATGCTGCAACACATGACCATAAGTACAAGAGTAAGATGGAAGACATTCACAGCATGACACAAAAACCCAACCAAGGCGAATTAATGGGAAAAACAGCATGTCCAGTGGTCCCCAAGAGTCTGACCTAGAACTGCAGATCTGATGTGCCTGGGACATTGTAACACACACACTAGTATAGTCCAGACAGAATCAGTCTTTTGGACATACGCTGTTGTCTGTGGTGGTAAATGGAAATTCATATAATTTAAAAAAAAAAAAAAAAAAAAAAAAAAAACCTTTGTCTTCCTTAAAATATTTCATTCCAGGCTATCAGTATATTAGCCTGAGATGATTTATTTTTTTAAATAATTTGTTATCTTAGATTTTTGCTATGTGATCTTATGCTGTATCTCCAAAGGATTCCACGCTCCCATTCATATATGTGCTTCATCTTACCAGACATAACCACCTTGAGTTGTTAATCTTCACTGGGAAATGTTTAGTCAGTTGTAGTACTTTGTGAAACAGCACAGTGATGGAACATCCATCAGTAGAGTTAAAACTATCTTTAGTTATATTTAAAACATGTATACGATAGTAGAGGGCTTGATACTAAACTTAGTTTGAAAATGTGTTTATTCAAATGACTAATTGTCCTTGTACTCAGCATTATTTGTAGGAAAAACTGTTTTTTTTTAACTCAAACTCCTTTTAAGGTTCTTTCAGTTATTTTAAAATGTTCAAATTTGGTAATCAGAAACTAGAGTTCACTTGCCTCATTATACAATCCCACATGAACACAGGGAGTGTGCAAACTCCACACAGAAAGGACCCGGGATCAAACCCAGGACCTTGTTGTGAGGCAGCAGTGCTAACCACTGCGCCACATAAAGGAGTCCTCCATGCAAAAACAATCATCTCTTTATGGGCAGTTCAATTGATTCTGTGGGTGTGTCCCGTCCTGAGGCTTTGTTTGCTAAAGCTGTTGAAATCCTGTGAGATTTTATGACGTTTAGACCTTAATGCACAACTTTGAGTCATATCTATGCCACTAACATGGCTCAAAGAATCCAGGTTTGCCCCCTACTGGCTAAATGATCACACATTAGTCTGGCTTCCTTCTCCTTTCCTTTCCCTCTTATTCTTTCTCTCTGTCATCCTCTGCCCCCTATCTGCCCACAGCTCACAAAACTTCACCAGCTGGCCATGCAGCAGAACCCATTTCCACTGGCTCCCAGTAACCAAGGCTTCTCTGGTACGTACCTGAATGGGAGGGTCTGCTCTCTGCCAATTGAGTCTCTTTTGCCTAATATACTTGTTCAAGTCTTTTTGGCATTTGGAAATAAAGAATCATTGTGGAGATTAAATTTCAGTTCTCAACACATTTTATTAATTTCTTAGCTATACTTGTTTATTTTCCAATCTCCTACCACTCGTATATGATCATTTTTGTCACATTTTGACCTGATTATAAGTTTCTCACCTCAGGAGTTTACTCGCCAGTAAGAAATGATGGTGTTTCATACCTAGTTGACCCATTTCCCCCCTGTATTAATTCCATGCATCTGCTTAAGCGGGACAGAGGTGTGTAAAGGCTTGGAGTGGGATGCCAGTGCACCACAAGGCACACAAACAATCGTACACTATGGGCAATTTACAAATAATCGTACACTATGGGCAATTTACAAACAATCGTACACTATGGGCAATTTACAAACAATCGTACACTATGGGCAATTTACAGAGTCTAGTCAATCTAACAGCAGGTCTGTGACTGTGGGGGATAACCCATCTCGGGAAACTCCACACACGCAGAATCGAATGAAGCTGGGATTCAAATCCCCGACCCAGGAGGTGTGAGGCAACTAGTGCTGCCACCTGTATTGTAGTTTTTGTCAATCAAGTCTGATGCCAAAATTGATAAACTGTAATAGTAAGTAAGTGAACGTTATTGTCATTCACACCATGCAACAGTACAACAATGGATGCATAGCTGAACGAAATTGCGTTTCTCCAGGCTCAGTGTGCAGGCATAAAAAGACAAGTGCACTTAGACAACATACGGATATTCCGAAACAAAATTTCACTTTTTACACAGAAGTAAGTAAGGCAACATAATATACAAAACAATATACATATACAGAAATGTAGAACCAGTCAGTGGTGAATATGATGAAAAGAAAAATATTGCACAGTGATTGTATTATTGCACTATGTACATATAGTATTCACAGTGATTGTATTATTGCACTATATAAATAAAAAGTAAACTCCTACTGCCATCTGTGGGCTTCCAAGCCTAGTTTCCCACGTCACCCCACAACAGGAAAGATGTGTTGACAGACAGTTTGTCTTCTGAAAACCCAAAACTGCAGGCAGAACCTCTTGCAGGCAGAGAGGTGTGGTGAGGTGGCCTCTAGGACCTTATTGACCAGTGTATTTTCCCCCCTTTGTAGCAGGAATGGATGCTTCGAGTCAGACTGGCTCTCATGAGATGACCATTCCCAATGATGTGAGTGTCCTCCTACTGCCTGACATTTATAGCGATAGCTGTAATGTACAATGACTCTACGAACCGTTTCAAAGACATGAAACCCGAAACGAATCAAACAGGATCCAGTGGAAGCTAATTTTCTGAGAAGCAGTTCTGCCGTGTAAGATTTTGGTGAGGCTAAGTAATGTCAGTGTTACTTCCTAAGTTTGGTCCACAGTATTTAACAGGTTGTGACCTCCCTGAATGACTAAAGAAATATAAATTAAGTTTTGATTAAGTGATGTCTTTACTTTGCACTCTAAAATAGAATTATTTTCCTTTTTAGTGAGATTTTTGCAGAAGGCTTTTTGAACGATAGGTTCACCTGTGCAACACACGTGAACTGAACCCTCTGCTTCCTTCTGTAGTTAATTGGGTGCATCATCGGCCGTCAAGGAGCCAAGATCAATGAAATCAGGCAGATGTCCGGAGCTCAGATCAAGATTGCCAACCCGATGGAGGGCTCCTCTGACCGCCAGGTCACCATCACGGGCTCGGCCGCCAGCATCAGCCTGGCCGAATACCTCATAAACGCCAGGTGACTGAATCCTCACCCGCGTGGTCGCGTCAGCCCCGCTGTGGGCGGGCCCTCCGTTAGCGTGTTCCGTCTGCCGCTGTGCAGGTTGAACTATGAGCATGTCGAAATCATAATGGAGGCGTCACAGGTATGGAAGGGGTTCGTCGTGGATGCTCTTCAGGTCCTCCACCGAAATTGCCACACTGTGCTGTCAGGTTCCTAACCCCGGCTTGACTGGCTCGTAAGCTAATGCATACTAATCGACCCATACTGGTTTCCCCTACTGTTTCACCGCGGAAGTTTCTCTTCCCATACCTTGTTTTGTTTGTCAAGTTCACCCCCAGTGTCAGTCCACGCCCCTATTTTTCCAAGCTGCCTCTTATCCCTCTCCTCTTCCCTTACCTAGCCTGCCCTGTAACCCATCCCCACTGTGTGTCCCTCTCTTCCCCTCTTCTCTCTCTACAGCGTAGAGTCCTCTAAACCTTCCTCCTTGAACCTTGAACAGACCCACAGCACAAGCCTCTGCACTCTCTCCACTACTACCACTACTCCTGCCGCTACTACTACAACTGCTACCTCCTCTTCCTCCTCCTCCTCCTCCTCCTCTTCTTCCTCGTGTGTGGTGCCTCCCCCAGCCTCCATCTCCCTGTCCTTACTGGCAGCAGGCCCCGCCCCTTCCTCATCCACCTCCTCCTCTTCCGACCCCCCGCTGCCCGGCTCTCCTGCCTGCGTTTCCAGTCTGCTCAGCCTCAAACCCCTCCCCCTTCTGGCCCTCCATGTTGTCAGTGGGACGCCATCCAGTAGTTCCACCCCCTCATCTACTGCCGAGTCAAAGCTTTCTGCAGACTTGGGCTCCAAGTCCAAGAAGCGGAGATTATCCCCCTATTAGTGTTCTGCTGGTGATTGAAAGGACACTTTTTTTCTTTCTTTCTACATTACCCCAAAATATTACCCCTGCTTTGGATATGACTGTAGCATGCTGTCAACTAGTCTGTTAAAATATAAATTAACAGGTTACCTTGGTATTTTATTGGTGAGTGTATGGTTCTGCCAAATGGAGACTTCAGTCAGTGCTGAGTAAATTTGTACATTTTTTTTTTCTTTTGATGAGTTAAACTGCAAAGTGATGTATTATACAAAGTCTCGATCTTCACTTTGTCTTTGAAGTCTGTGTGAGTTTTGTGCTTCAACGCCCATTTGACAGTAATGTGGGCTTTTCCACATAGATTCCTGATCAGTGCTGACAATGAATGCAATCTTTTATTCAGGGTTACACAAGGAATTGTCTCTGTCTCTCAGTAAGTGGCTGGGCAAAAAAAAAAAATCACAAACATTTCTGAGACTAGTTACTATGCTGTTAAGACATGTTATTCTGCTCTTAAGCTCTTGTGTAGCCATGTGGCGTTTGACACCATCCTGCACAAGTGTTACGGCACAAGTGTATTTTTGTAGGCGTCGTATAAGACTCTGGCGCCGTGACGGTGTGGTTCAGCATCACAGGCTCAGAAAATCTGAGAAGCCTATATATCCATTCTGAAACTCCCCTGACCAGCATAGCAAGAATAATCCATATTCATATTCATACTCTTTTTCAGAAATACTATGCATGTGCATATTTTAAAGAATACGTCAAGTTGTTTTTAGTAATAATTTCAAGTAATTATTATCAGTTAGTGATGTGCTATTTTGAGATGTGAAATGGGTTCATTATTTTTGTGTTGTTTTGTCCCCCCTCCTTCCTGCCCTTGGTATCTCCCAAACCTCTCTCCAGGCTGACCTCCGAAGCAACAGGGCTGGCAACCAACTGACCCCTGGCAGTGCTTCAGTAGTAAAATCCCCTCATACCCCGAACCCTTTAAACTGTCAACTCCTGTGAGGTGGTTTATGCAACAATCCAGCATTTCCTAAGTTTAATTTAAGCTCACTCATTAAGTATAGCTGTCTACCTATTTATTTATTTCATATGTTTGCTTTTACTGTCCTTCAAACCTGTTTAGTACGATTATCACTTGGAAGTATAGTTTGAATACTTTGAACGGTCTTAGGTTTTGTTCTGTAACACCGTTTTTTTTAGAAATTAATGTGAAACAATTTTAAGAACACTATGATAAAATGAAATACAGAAAACTGTCTTTATATTTATATTATGCTTAACTGCGCAACCTTGCACCCCCCTAAGAGATCTGTAAACCCTTCTGTGTTTTATATTGGTGAATGTGACACCGTTTAATGGGAAATCTGGACAAGGTTGAGTTCGTTCTTCCTGATGTATTAGATGTACACACTGGCCTCTACCCCTTTGGGATATCACATCTCTCATTTACTGATACTGTGCTCTTTTTGTCAACTGTGTTTAAATTTTCCTGTTTTCCACCATCCCCTCTTTGCCTTGATTTTTATAAGTTGTGGACAAGTCATGTACTTCAGGTGGACAGATGTTCTTGGCCTTAACTGTGAGGCAGGGGGAATTATTTTGTTTAATACATGTTACTAAAGCTGGAATGATAGTTTTAAATTAAGATTTTTTTTAATGTATCAGTGGGGGAGGTTGATGATGGGCAGAGTTTCTGTGATGTGTAACGTGACAGAGCGATGAATCGTTAAACTGTACTTTGACGAGAGCGAAATTTCCAGTGATTTTTCCTGCTCTTGTCTTCTCCAATTTGATTTTTTTAACAGTGTAAAATATATATATATAAATAATTTATTATGATGATTTTTTGTTTGGGCAGGAAAAAATTGTGCACGTTTTCAAAAAGGCCGTAGACCTGTGTGCCACAGAATTGTTGGGGAAAGAATGCAGAATTAAAAAAAAAACATGACTTCACCCACTGCTGACTGCTGGCTTCTTCAAGCTGATTGTGCTCACTGAAGATGGCGTGTGTGTTTATCAATCTTTCAACACAGAGCGAGTAAGATGATCAAAATTACTCTTTATGGAAAGTTGAGACTCGCTTTTCAGACCTATTTAAAAATCCTATGTAGTGTTAAAACCACATGCAAAGCTGAAGTGTAGTTTATCGCACAGTCAAAACAGGTGTGGGCAATCTTACTGGGAAAGGGCCACAGGGCGTGTGGCTTTTCTCTGCAACTGCTAATTAGAGGATTGACTGACTGAAGAGTCCTCACAACTCGGTTTATACAGCTGACATAAAGGTTATCCCAAAAACCTGTGTACACACTTGCTCTTTGTGTACCCCGAGTTAAACCAAACTTGCAAAGACATATGTGTATGCGTGTGAGGGATATTTAAACTTTTTTATAGGTAAACCTTTTAAGGTGGTGGTGGCTCTGGGAAGTTGAAACTAGAGCTCAAGTTGTACCAGTAGCCATAATGCTGCTTTTTAAAATCTTGTATGCAAATGGTGGATTAATTACCTAATTAATTATCATGTCTAATGGTCTAATTACCTTGCATTTATGTCCCTCTTTGTCCTTGTTACAGATATTCATGGTAAATGTGCTCCTCCTTTGTTCTGGCTTCCCGCATTTCAAAATGGTCTTACAGTAGTGGACTCTTTTTAATATATCTCCTCCTAAATATTACTTATAAATTTGCCTCCAAAGTGGTTTTGTATGGAGATGGGGATATCTGCATATTGGACGGACAAACAGACAAGAGAACCTCCAAGTGATGGTATCCCCTTCTGTTCGAAAATAAAAACTCATGATTTCAGTAGTATAACAGTATATTTTTTAATTTGTCTTAATTTTACCTTAAATACATTTTATAGTACAGATACATAATGCGGTATAAAAAGACTTTTCTTTTCAAAGGAGGTTTTTTTTCCCCAGTGTAAGAAACTTAAAAGTGCCTCTTCCAGTCACCAGGGGGCAGTATTCTATTGCTGTAATGGCAACAAGAGACTCCAAGGATTTGTCAGATTCACCAAACTGCACATGCTTTCTTTAACTTATTCCTTAATTAAAAGGACAGAATGTGGGGAAGAGGTTATACAGAAATCTAAGCATTACTAAAATGAACATCAAGCCTATAAATGTCTAGAACGCAAGTTGTCATTTCTAAGTTGTAAAAAAACAGGCCACGGAGTTTGGTAGGAGGTTGCGTGCAGACCAGTTTCGTTTCGACCATTGGAAGCTGACTGAGAGCCAATTTTTCCAGATAAAAATGAAACGCCAGATCAAAAAATAATACTCATTATTCTGTTGTTCTATTTTTTTTTTTTTTTTAATTATTACTAATATTGGAAGATTGAAGTACCGTCAGTGTGTCACACAGGGACTTTAAACATTGTTCTTTAACATTTGTTCTCTTTTCAGTTTTTTCGTGGACCCAAGCACCTCGGGCAACATCAATATACAATCTTAATTACACATACTATATTACAAGCATGCTTTGTTTTGTCTGTACACTTTCAGTTGCATTTAGTGTTGAAATGCTTATTTGTTTCCAGCCCATTTGAAATTTCTTGACCACTGGGACCACCCTTATATCTAGCTATTTTCCCACTTTGCACACGGTAACCTCGCCCCAAAGGTATCCAGTGATATTTTACTGATGTGGGACAGCTGTGGAAGTATATATCTCAAGTTGAAAGGCATTGTTTTCTTCCAAAAATCTAAAACTTCATGTCATTATAACAGCACCTGATACACTATCCAATATACAATTACCCATCTTGTTGAAAACATCAGCACCAATGTATGTTTACAGTGTCAGATTTTTATAACTCTTTGAAATTTGCCCTTTGTACAATGTAGACATAAAATATTTACATAAACAATCATTTAAAGTACATAATGTAAAAATGACAACGTAATCCCTGATATAAAATATATTTTGTAAACTATTAAAAACAAGAAAAAAGGAAAAACTGTGTAAACATGATTATTCCAGGCTACGCCATCTGTGTTACTCTGAAAAGGAATTATTCTTTCTCGTACAGCTGCCTTCACTCCCTCTTTCGGGTTTTTAGAAAATGAGGATCCAATGAAAATATATCGCCTTACTCATGAATAGCTCACAATGAGCAGGAAATCGAGGGGAAAAAAAAACATTTTTGTGTCAAGGCTGAGTTTGTGATGGAAGAAGAATACATAAATAAAAATCAGTGTTTTCTTCACTATTTCCCTGCTTCGACTTGTTCTGGAGAGTTGATCTGTTTACCTCTTGGCCAGTTCCATTCAAGGCCGGTTGCACTTGAGCTCCATGTATCAAAACCCAAGCAAACTATTTAGTTTAATATTACAATTCCAGTGAGGGATATGACAGGACTGCTGCCCCACTGTCTTAAATTCCATTAAACTTGATGTCTTATGGAAGGGAATTGGGGCACAGACCTTGAACGGAACGTAGACCCTTGGTGTAGTTTGTTCAGGTGTAGTGTGGGTCGGCTGGGGTTAGGGTTTGGTGGCTGTCTAGTGAGGTGGGGGTTGGGTATTTTTGCAAGGCTGGGTTTTGGGCAGAGGGGGTCCTCACAGGGCCCCTGTGCTGGGAGGACGACTCGGTTCAGCACTGCCCGACTGATCCAACTCCGCGCTGTCGCAGTCCGAATCGTCGTACAGGGCTTGATTCTAGGGCCGGAGGAAGACAAGACACAATTAGATTTATGAATTATGATGTTTTAATGGATGACCAACCACAGTGCTCGGACGCTGATTTTTCTCAGTAAACTTCAACCAAGAAAATACTATCTGTTAGGTACTTCCGAGGTATTCCCATACTGTAGCAACCAAAACCACTGTCTGAAACATTTATTAAGTGATACAGTATTCTAAACAAAATTCAGCGTTACGTACACTCCAAATGTGACATAAAGCAGGGTTAATGGACATGAATTCTGTTTAGAACATGAGATTTAGAACAGGTGGCGCAGTGATGAAGGACATTGAATCGAAACAAGTCATGATGGCTGTTGAGCCTCAGCTGTACCTCGTAGCTGTTCTGTTCGGCGTTGAGCTGCGTCTTGACTTGCCGGATGGCTGCCTCCTTCTCAGACAGGCCGTCGGAGGCCTGGGCGGGGTCGGTCGGAATTTCCGATCCCTGTGACAGCAGGTCGTCGCTCTTATCGTCAAGCCGCTCGTCGGTGTTGGTGCTGACCACGTCCGGCGTGCCGCTGTTTGAGTGGTCACTGGTGTTGCCCTCCTCGCCGTCTGACCCCGAGAGGTTCTCCGAGCTGAAGGTGGACAGCGACTGGCATTTCGTCATGCCGACGGGCCGGCTGTACAGAGCAAGGGGGAGAGGTCGGGGTGGTTAGGGGGGTGTGCGGGGGGACAAAGGGACCGGGGAGGCTGACGCATGCTTGACCAAGCTCACCGTCTCCGTGGCAACTCGACCTCACTGTCCACCTCTCCCTCCTCCTCTTCTGATGATACACCTCGCTTCTGGAATAAATGGATCAGTGTGTGTTACAGGATATGACATCATACCATGTGCCAAGTGAGGCGTTAACATGTAGAGCTGATATGATGATAAAAAAAACATGCTTACCCAGGTTCACAGAATGCTCCGTAAAACAGAAAACACTTTTTTTTTTACACTTTAGTGAAACCAGTGTCTGCAAGAAACTTGAGCCTCTTTTTAAATGGTGTCAATAAATAGTTAAGAGCTAATGCTGATCAAAAACCTGGACTTGAAGATCAAGGTTAGACATCTGTGGCCTGTACTATGAAGCGAGGTTATTGGCTTATCGGGGTAACTTGTCAGATTTAAGGTAATCTGGGCAAAATGTAAGTGAACGAATATGAAGTCCATTTAAACTGTGGTACCTTAAATCCGACAAGTTACCCCGATAAGCCAGTAACCTCGTTTCGTTGTACAGGCCGCAGGTTTTAGAACAAAAGATCAGATTCAGTAAAATGTATATGTACATATGTATGTAAATGTATCTGTATGTATGTAAATATGTATCTAACCATTTCCATAGCTGCTTCTCCAGTATAGGTTAGTGATGAGCTTAAGGAAGCATGATGCAGGCAAATTCACTGAATAAGCTGACAGTCCACTGCAGGACAGATACACACACTCACACACACAGACACACAATCTCACACTATGGGGAACTTAGAAGCAGCAATTAGCTCAACCTCATGGATTAACATGCAGGGAATCTTGGGGAGAACCTGGTACTTCCACCTAGACAGAGACAGGGGTGGGAATCCAAGCCACAGTCCTGGAGCCCAGACTGATAATCAGTGAGTCCAATAATGGAATCGGCATTTCAGCAAACAGCTCTGCACACGTTTATTTCTCCTTATTAATTTGCCTATATAAATTTGCCCAAAAGGGATAATCAATCAGGTTTTAGGTGGCATGCATTAATTAGTGCATTACTGATATTAAAAGTGATTAAGGTGATGTACCCCCCCCCCCGACAGTCTGGGACGCCCGGCGCCTACCTGTTTGCGGGTGACGGCTGCGCGGTAAAGGATGGCTGCTGGAGTGAGGTGCTGACTGCCACTGCCCCGGGGCGAGCGGCTGATTCCGGCACCTTCCTCCTTGTCCTCGCCGTCCTGGGGCAGCCGGACCCCCCCCAGGACGGTGCTACGGCCCGCTGCTGCGCCCCTCCCGCAAGGAGAGTCGGGGCTGCTGGAGAAGGGGATGGAGACGGCGTCTTCGCTGGGCGTGTCGCTACGAGGCGGGGTTTCTGTGGGGTCGTCGGCTCCCCCCCCTGCGTCAACCCCGCCCTCCACCTCAGCTCCGCCCAGTCCTGCAGCGGCACTCAGGCTGCCGCTGCGCTCCAACCCCGCAGACTCCCTCTGGTGCCGGCCCTCGGCCTCCATCGTGGTGGAGATGAGGTCCGGACTGGAGGAGGACATCTTCTTGAGAAGGAGGTCGTGCTGCAGGCCACGCAGAGCCGCGGTGGGGGCCAAGTGCTGCTTGGCCGGCGGGCTGCTGGTGACGGGGGAGGAGGTATCCCGGCAGGAGGAGGAGAGAGCGGCCTTGAGACCCGCCAGGTCCCCGCTGCTGCCCTTCCCAGCCTTGCGGTGGCGCGGCTTGCCGCGGCGTGAGCGACCCGGAGACGTGGAGCTCTTGTTGGGGCAGGAGGGGATGGTCACCTGCGTCATGGACGAATCCAACTTGGGCAAGATCACCTCAGATTTCAGGATGTCGGGTCTGCGGGACAGGCAGACGCACGTAAGTCAGCAAACAGACGGAGACACAGACGGAGACAGTGGACAACTCTGCAGCTTTGGAGGGGAATGAAGGACTTCTGGCCCAGAAGGTCTAATAACCTCATACCTCTTGATGTGTGAAGGCAGTTTCTGGGGAACGTTCCGCTTCTTGATGAGCTTCTCCATGGAGTTGGTGGAGCCACTCTGCCTGGAAGCGTGATGCTTGAACAGCCCAGGGTACTTCTTATCCAGGGACTGCTCCCTCCTGGGAAGCAGAGGGAGCCCATTAACCCTCCACTGTGTGGGGGCAGAGTCCAAATCAGTCAGCACCCTCCCGTATTTCAGAGATCAGCACTTATACTGTTTTAGAGGGTGACGCCCTAAAGCCGCTTCCCAGACACAGGAAGACAATCTTCGGGAAAAATGAACAAGAAGTAATTTTTGACAGGAAGAGAAGCATCTAAGGAACACAGAGAGCAGCTTGAATTTTTCAGTTTCACCAGTGTAATTGCGCTCATCAGATCATGAAGAAGCACAGGAGGCCAGTGTCTGGCCAATCGGACATGACCGTGTGACCTGTGTGACTGCACAGGAAGCCAGTGTCTGGCCAATCGGACATGACCGTGTGACCTGTGTGACTGCACAGGAAGCCAGTGTCTGGCCAATCGGACATGACCTGTGTGACTGCACAGGAAGCCAGTGTCTGGCCAATCGGACATGACCGTGTGACTTGTGTGACTGCACAGGAAGCCAGTGTCTGGCCAATCGGACATGACCGTGTGACTTGTGTGACTGCACAGGAAACCATCTTTCAGCCATTTGGACGCAACCAAGTGACTCGTGGGGCCCCTGGTACCTGCGTAGCTCCTTCTCCTTGAGCTCCAGCTGCAACATAACGGCATTGAGCTCCATGTACAGGTTGTTTGCTCTCTCCAGCTTCCTCTCATAGTGCTCCCGGATGTCAAGGGCATGCCTGTGTGATGAGCAGACGAGCGAGGAGTGGATTAGGACAGCAGTGCAGCGAACATTCTGCTCTTCTATGACCTGATGAACCTCCTTTGTTCTAAGCTAAGATCATCACAGATCCCTGCGGCCCTTTACTCTCTTTGGAGTCCTTGACTCCACCTTCCAGGCCCCAGGTCTCAGCTGCTGACCTGAGCTCTTCCCGGCGCCTGAAGATCAGCTCCTCATCCAGGCGGTGCAGACACGTGCCCTCCGTCTTGATCTTCTCAAAGTGATGCTTGACCTCCTCACGCCACTCGGCCTGTGACGGAGAACAGTGAAAGTGCCTGTAAGTCAGAACCGCACCGGTAGGTGGAGGGGACTCCTGAGTTACTCATGTACAGGTGAGTGTGGGGGTGTGTAAGCTTGGGAGCCAAGTGGAACGAGGATAGCAGAGGACTTCAAGTTTCAAGTTTTGTTGTCAAATGGATTTGAAGGAATATAGCAAAATGACTGAGCCACTGTTGCAGTGCAGGGGATAGGGACAGTGTGATACAGGACGGACGGCAGTGCGATACAGGACAGATGGCAGTGCAATACAGGACAGACGGCAGTACGATACAGGACAGACAACAAATAGCAGTGTGATACAGGACAGAAGGCAGTGCGATACAGGACAGATGGCAGTGAGATACAGGACAGACGGCAGTGCAATACAGGAGAGACAACAAACAGCAGTGTGATACAGGACAGATGGCAGTGAGATACAGGACAGACGGCAGTGCAATACAGGACAGACAACAAACAGCAGTGTGATACAGGACAGAAGGCAGTGCGATACAGGACAGATGGCAGTGAGATACAGGACAGACGGCAGTGCAAT
>JAODJU010000130.1:2501382-2525422 GCA_026776725.1 Gnathonemus echidnorhynchus
CCCCCCCCCCCCCCCCCCCCCCCGTCTTTTTTTATTTAGTATTCAGCATAAGACAAGCATTTCCAAGACATATCTCTTAGATGTCATATATATATCATATATTCACGTTTGTCATTAGTCTTGCCATAATACTTATCAACAGTACAGGTATATAGAAAGAAGAATGAAAAGAGAAAGTGTTCTTATATAAAAGATAAAATCTCAGATAAAATCTGGCTTATGGGGCACCACATAGCTAACCAATTTTTCCCCAGTGTGAAACAAGTTCTAGTTTATGATAAACAAATGCGATCATCCTCTCCGTTTTGTAAATGTCCATTGTAATTTCCATCCATGTATTTACAGTTGGGCTCTCCTGTGACTCCCTGCCTTCTTATACCTGGAATTCCACCAGGAATTTCTCTCCCTGGAGAGAATTCCCTTCTGAAGTTTCACAACAGGCATTCCATCCAATTTTACACTCGCCCCTAACATTAGTCACTAAAAATTACTCTATTCTCAATTATCATACTCTGTTCAATACTTTGAAAGTCCATTTTGTACAAACTACTCACAAACTTGTACATATAATTAGTTTAATTCAATAAGATATCAAATAACAGCTCTAGGACAGTGTTCATTTAAGTGGTTGGCTATTCAATCTATGCTGTGTAATATTCAGAATTTCCTTATAAGGTTGCCGTTCTCCAGCACAGGCTGATGTAAAGTCCTCCCTCCCCCCCTTGGGGAATGAGCATGACAGTACGAGTGATGCAGGATCTCACCTCTAACATCGACTGTCTTGCTGCATCCCTACTGGCCAATGGCAGAGCGGCTGATCCAGCCTGACCAATCAAGAGGGAGGTGGGGAGGGAAGGAGGTATGGCGCACGGGCCCAGCCAATGGCATTGCACCCGGCTCACCTCACTGCAGCCAAAGTAAGAATGAGTCATGCCAGGCCTGTGACAGAATGTCAGCAAAGCTGTTCGGGCAGCATTTCCTTTATCTGCAGCGAGCTCGGCTTCCCACGGCCAACACACACACTCGGTGACGTTGGGTCTGCGTGCAGCTTTAAAGGAACTTCTGAAAATAGACATTTTTTTCCAATAATCACAGCAAGATTTTTCACACCTACACCTAACCTCCACAGTACACCATTTGCTGTAACATACAAATAAGATTATGGTCATTTCCAATATTACCCCATAACTGTTAGTTCAACCAGAAAAAGCTCATATTTCCCCCCTCCCCCCCCCCCATAATTTCCCTTTTTCGCTTTTCCTGTCATATTTCGCCCATTCAGCTTTCAAAAAACACAGCCATAAACATACTGTTTTTTTGGCACCGAACTGAAAAATCGGAACAGGAAATCTTCACACCACGTTAACACTACGCGCCCCCCCTGATCTGCTTACTGTTGCACATTTATAGCTGTAGACCATTCCTATTGCGGGAATATCCGCTAGATGGAACGCCACCAGTATATCCCAAACATATCGTCTTACCAATAACACACTACTTATTAACACACTGATAAATATGGACGGCGGGTCAGTGTGTGTAAATGCTGAGTTTTTAATTGGGCTAAAGCATCCGCCTTATGAGCAGGTCAACTCCAATCAACTTTAAGAATCACATGTACTTCCCAGCAACAACTGGTAGTACTTTGCTTCTGAACATGTATTTTACCCATAATGCTGGATGTTTAAGTCTGCGAGAGCAGTGGAGCTGCCATAAGGGATTAAACCCATAGTGGGTGTAATGGCCCCCTGCAGTCAGTCACTACCTGGTGGGAACTGATTAGACACCCATTCGGAAGCAGGGAATATTATTAAGGCAAAGCACAAGTCTGGCGGAAAATGTTAACTTCTTATGTTAATGCACTATAATCTGAGCCAATCACTTGTTTCAAAGGACCAGTTTGGGAGCAAAGGTGTTCTTCTCGCCGAAGATAAGAAAACGTACTGCCTGTTTGTTTTCGGGATTCAACGTCATTATTCAATTACCACTAACTGAACTCGATCTTAAATACAGCAGTAGCTCATACGTGGCAAATCTGCAAGTCATGGAACTGCTTTAAGGAGCGGCATGGTGGTGCAGTGGTTAGCATCTCTGTGTCACACCTCTGGGAGACGGCAGCTCCGTGTGTGTGTCTGGCCCAGCCCCGTGTGTGTGGAGTTTGTATTTCTCCCCGTGTCGTCATGGGGTTTCCTCCAGGTACTCTGAGCCCCTCCCCCATCAAAAAAATGTGCTAAGGTGAACTACAGTTACTAAATTGCCCATAAGTGTGCATGTGTGTGTAAGTGTGCCCTGTAATGGGTTATTCTCTGCCTTGTGCCTGTAGCTCCACAGGCTTTGGACCACAGCAACCCCAACAGGAAGAGTGGTTACAGAAGATGGATGGGACTGCTTGAGATTTTCCAAAACAATATAAGGGCAGAATACAACAAATAGTCAGGTCTGCGGAAAAGATCATGGGTGTTAACTTGCCCACCATCCCAGACCTGAACTCATCCAGAGCCAGGAAACAGGCTGGGAAAATCAGCACAGACTCTTCATACCCAGGACACGACCTACAGATCACGGTGCACCAAAACAGACAGGCACAGGAACAGCCTCTTCCCACAAGCCATCACCCTTATGAACAGCTGACTCAGTTGCCCCTTCCCTGCCCCCTTAATAAGCAAAACCTCATTGCTATAAGTCACTCACTGTACTTACTGTAATGTTTTGAACAGTCCTGCACTTTTTATACATTTATCAACAACACATCCACACTGTATAAAACAACCAGATAGAATTTGTTCATTGTCTTATCGTTCCTTAGCTGTGTCTGCTGTATGTATGAAGCCACTGACAACCAGAGACAAATTCCCTGTGTGTGTGAACTACACATATTCATAACGGAAATTTTTGGTACGGGTCTTTTGGTTCGGTAAGCATATGTACCAAACAAATACAGCAAATGTGGATAAACTGTGTGTTTGTATGTTTCCCCCGAGCAACACTGGGAAAGGGGCAGATGTAGCTGCACCACTACGCATGCACACGCGTGTCTTAGGGTGAATCTCAGTTTCACTTGATATTTCTATTACAGAATAATTGTTCATTTATTTACAGGTACCCATTTATTGCTTTCACATAAAAAGGGGTTATACGCATACCCGTATTCTCTATAAAGGGGGATTTATTGATTACAGTTACAATGTTGGCATTATTTCTGTTATAACACGCAGAGTTAATGGACCTCTCAGAACAGAACATTTAACGTAATAAGCAGTGCGCTTTTTCATGTACAAAACCATCTTAGAAATCACAAATAGGAAACTAACTCTTCTAGTCATTGGTGCTGATTCTGACCAGGGCTGCGGGGGGGGGGGGGGTATGGAGCCTGTCTTAGGCAGCACGGCGAGGTGAGTGCAGACACACTGTTGAATGCATTTTTCCAATAAATTACACCATTGTCACCAGGTCTTATGTTACGAACATGGAATCACCTTTTCCTAGGAAGTACTAAAGAAGCCACGAAGGGGGCGAGAGAGCAAGTCTGCACAAACATTGTATCGTTTTCAGGGGAAAAGCCTGTTATAATCTGAATGGGCCATAAGAATATATTAACTGGAAACAGTCCACTCCAGTTTGGCCATAGGATACAATGAATTTAATCTACAATTACTCTCATAATAGATGCCAGCCATAACTAACTGTGACAATACTTAACAATACTTGTTAAACAGTAACCACTTCATTTACAGAAGATTAATATTAAAGGTTTTTTTCCTCACTTGTGTCATTATTGTTCCAGAATGTGTACAAGTTCTGTAACTATTCTTAGCAAGTTGAATTGAACTAAGTGGTAGCATAATGGTTAGAGTAGCATATGTGTTATTGTAAGATTGCTGATTCAAATTCCTGAACAACAAGGTACCACCCCCAAGCACTGCTCCCTGGGCGCTGAATTAGCTGCCCCCTGCTATGTCACAAGGTCACATTTGGGTTAAATGCAGAGGACACATTTTGTGGTGCGTCAACGCTGATAATTAATCACTTCACTTTAACTGCAGTAGCTATATTTAAATATATGCCTTCCAATCCGCAGTTCTGCCCTGTTTAGGTGTATTTATTACTGTAAAGCTTTAAACAGTCTTTCTAGAGTACTTGTTTCGGACACATTCCTCCTTGTTAGCCCCTCCCACAGCTTTATGATCCAATCAGAGGATGTGGCTTTACACTTTGATCTCTAAAATGCGGGTTTCTTTGTTATCGTTAATTCGTCACTGAAACTTAAAAATAGACTCAATCACTCTTACCCATCAGAAGAGGTCAAAGCAGTCCCCAGCACAGAGTGTAAAAAATTTAAGTCATCCTCAGTCGTGCCCATACTTCTACCTCTGATTTTTAATGCTTGATTATTTTTAGTGTATTTATAAATGCAATCATAATTTATTTACTAAAACGTGATTCAGGAATACCTTCCCAGTGGAATATTTTATGGAAATACAGCTATTTTACAGCTAATTCTGTGTTTAAATACAAACAAATTTATTTTTGTATAGCACATTATAACAACATTACATTGTCTCAAAGCAATGATGCCATGTATTTAACTACATGCTTTGCATGAAGAAACAATAAAGGTTTCAAAGTAGATAATCTGTACTTTTTTTTTGAACCATGCCATATGACCGTTAAACCTAGGTAGCTCTTTTTGCCCCCATGACATAATCCTCAGCCAATCAGCATCCTCCATTTGATAATCTGACTACACATTCGATGTTTTGTTTTAAACAGATTAATGAGATTAGGCCTAGAATTGCCCCATGGCCAGTTTAGTCCTTTGCTTTAGTATACATGCACGTTGATCCTTATGTTTGGGATCGCAGCTTCACAGATATACAAGAACACCGAATATTTATTTTACTTGTCTTGCAGTCAAATGAAAACACATTTTAAAGGAAGTTAACAAGTAGATTTATGTTACACAGTCACCATGGGGCCAAACACAATGACAAACAAATGTATGTTTAATAGCAGGGACTGCTTTAGACATATCTTTGTCCAAAGCATGTAGCATAGTTGTATAAATTATGGTCTTAGCTGTAGAAAGTCCATCTATCTGGGTTACAGGCAAGCATATTGGCTGGGAAGTAATCCATCAGAGGGCACACGTTATGCACAACTCAGGAATGCCAGTTCACCTAACTGTGTGTTTTTGGACTCAAGGTGGAAATATTTGGCAAGAGAGAGAGAAAGAGAGAGAGTGAGAGAGAGAGAGAGAGAGAGAGAGAGAGTTCCACTCACACATACAGTACTGTGCAAAGTCTTAGGCAGTCAAAGGAAATCATGATTAGATGATTTTCATGTTGGTGTAAAACTAAAATATATTTTATCTATTAAAGTTTGTTAACATAACCAATTCAAACCAAAACCTCTCCTAAACTCATCCTGGATTTTGCAACCATCCAATGCACCCCTGCGTTTTCCTGAATAGACAACTTTCAGACCTTATATGGCTAATCAATACCTCATCAAGTTATTTAACTAATTAAACTAATTACGTGAGCTGGTGGTGATATTCAACAAATGCATGGAATGGCTGAGGTGCCCCTAAGGAGAAGTTTCATCTAGCCATCCAACAAGATATCAGCGAGTTTTTGGAAGAAATTCCTGCTAGTTTTACTACTCTTAATGAACATATTTTCTAATGTTACACTGTGTTTTTTATTCTGAGCAAATGTATTCTTACTACCTGGATAAATAGCTTTAAACATTTCCTAAGACCACCTAAGATGTTTGCATAGAACTGCCCATGTAAACTTATTGCTGACGCCTTTTTTTTTTTTTTTTTTTGATCTCCCCCGCCTCTTTCTGTCAAAAGTCCACCATCCTCCTGAACTTCTCTTTGCACGTCTGAACTGCACTCTTATTTTGAATCTTCAAGAAGACTAGCTGTTCTTTGTCTTCTTTTTCCCAGGGGAGAACTCTAATGGTTTGCATTGGCCTTGGGTGGATCAGTTTACAGATAGATGCGGCCTACACTGATCAGCCTGCTGGGCATTTATCCAAAATGCGCGACTCAGGGAGTAATATCGATCTTTTCTTGGGGGATACACAAGCACTGAGATTCAGCAGAAGCAACTGATACAGAACTGCAAAGCAAGATTTCTGCATTGCTGGTTTTGAAATAAGCATGTTCATATCTTTAAAAATACAGTTTGAAGCTGACAACTGAAAACCCAAGAAGTTAAAAACATTTTCAACACTATAGACTAAAGGATGTAATCAAACCATGAATCGTGCACTATTGCATCTTTTACAGTAAAAAAACGCCACAAGAAGGTACGTACAATCTACATAGTTCAATATTATTGAAACTTCAGTATTAGAAATGAATCCTTCAGCCCATCAACACTACAATATGTAATGGAAAGCTGAACACTCTTGAATAACATGTCATTTGAAGCTTTCGATCGGAGTGGAGCAGGCTCTTCAAAAACCAATTTTCTCAAGCGAAAGGTAACACCGCTTGAGAGAATGCAGCTCCCTGTCCACAACTATTGATTAGATTAAGTTTGTTACAGTAACAATGTTAAGTAAAGTTATAGCGCCCCCTTGCATTTGGGAAAGCCTGTCGGTCAAACGCCACATGTAATATCAGACTATACCAATGAAAACTGAAGTTCAGCATTTATCGTAACATTCATCCGTCCATCTCCAACATGTTGCAAATAATGATGCTGTAAATAATCTACATTTTATCGATTAATAATATACATTCTAAATGCACACAAAGTAATTTTTCAATTCACATACTTCATGCAATACCCAATTTTACTAATATATATGCAAGCAGCACTTATTAAGGAGCATTTGCTGGTTTTCGCGTAACAAAAATGAAACGCAGAGACACTTAATGTTATATATTCTGCAAGAGTGAAATAAGACTATGGAATGTTGCCATATATGTGTCCCTTTCTGACTTATTTATTTTATGCTATTAATTCGTCCAAATAAAATGCATACCGTTAAATGGCCAACATACCGTCAATTGTGATGATTTTAACGAAGCGATATATTCATATTTTTCTTGTTCTTGCTGTAGCTGAAGTCGTTCATTGTAACCGATCAGTTGAAACGGGAGTATCTATCACAACACGAAACGCCTCGCTTATTTACAAAAGCATCTTACTAAGGGTAAAATAAAAGTGCGTCTTCCCTCTCTATCCCTCAACGGTGGGACAAAATTATATAACAGATCAAGCTTATGAAAAGTGTCTGCGTGAAAGAAACGTAAAAAATGGTGAAACATGCAGACACGCCGGTCTAATTGTAGGTGTTATATAGAATCCAGTTTTTATGTAATATATTACGTCAGAGCTGCCATTGCATACTGCACTGATCGCGACAGTCTGAATGAATAATATATATTTATGTTTCAATTAAGCCACCTAAATCGCTTCAGTGATCGTAAGGCGCTCTTACATAAACAGATTGTGAGTAGAGTAACCTTAAATTAGCTATAATAGTGCCCGTGACATTTAAAGATCCTGCCCATATAGAAACAGATCACAGTACCACGGCTCTTTCTCCCCGGTCGTTTACCAGATATTTTTTTTTTCTTTATCTCACCAGCTTACCTTTTGCAGCTGATCGTTATCGGTGTAGAGTACGATCCAAGGAAGTGACAAAGGCGCCTATGTCAGGCGGACATTCTTTGCCCTGCTTTTGCTTACTCGGGCTCCGTGTGAGCGCTGAACGTTTCGGTCCAGCTTCCCTCAGTCAATAAGAGACCCATCTGGCTAATTATGTTGATGCAAAACTATGAGCGGTGAACGGCGGCGAGCGTTTGGAGGGAGGGATCCGCATCGATACGTAGTGCTGAATTAAGGACAGACGTACGCTGCTCGATGCTTAATTAACATCTGTTAAATTTCTTTATTTCCAGCATTTTAATTGAGTTTTCACACATGACCTGTAATCTGATACAGATACGGGTTTACAGTCAGCCTTTTCTTCATATCCATAGTAATTTGGCAGCTTTGTTTCCATTCAACCAGATCACACCTCGCACCTGCGTCCCAACCCTATGATGTGGAGACCCGAGCCAATGCTATGACCGGGCTAATTATGTAGGCCTACTTCAGAACAACACCTAAGATGAAGTTATCTTACTGTTTTCCAGCGTTTGTTCGTTATAATTAATTTAATGTGTTTATTTTGTGCGCTAATGTCAGATCACCTGAGCTGTTAAAATTCAGTAAATATTTAGTGATGAGTTCTGTAGGCCTAAATAAAAGGGAAACAGTGTGACATTCCCAAACCAATTTGTCACAAGCTGTAAGCAAAAAATACAGTGTACATTTGCCATGTTTCTGAAATTAGCCAGTCATCAACATCAGTGGTCTATTTATTAGAAACGAACTCGCAATTGCACGCCTGACCCATTAAATAGCGTGCCTCTTGTAAACACGATTTAAGTAGGAAGATTGCGTTCACACACACACACGAAATGCACGATATGGTGTGATTACACTTTTTTGTTTATTTGGAAATGATGACTTATATGCAATTACCACAAGATCAAGTGCATTGGAAAGCCTTAGATTTTGCATATAGTATCTTGCAGTGCACATATACTGGTGAAAGTGAAGCTTAGGCTCAGAGCACAGGTTCAGCCATTTATTGGTCACACTCTTGCAGCGGGTTTCAGGGGCCAAGGGCCTTGCTCAAGGGCCCAGTTCAAATTCAGAAGTACTGAGCCACACATTATGAGGAAAAATAGATTTAAATGAATACAGGTCTTTTTGACATTTTCCAAAGGTTGAAAAAGAGCTTACATCTTATTCAGTTCCAATAAAGTATCCTATAATTAATTTAAAACACTCTTTCTCATGAAATGTTACATGGAATGCCTCTTTTATCTTTGACCCAAACAATATTGTGTTTGCAATGATATCTGACACCATACATTTCCAACTACCAGTTTTCTTTATATTCATCCTAACCAAAGCAATAATGTTTTAGCCATTAGATCTAAATTAGAAATAGGGCCCTAATATAACCAGCAAAGGAGGCAATTCTAAAATGGCACGTCTAAGCAGTCAGGAGGGGCATCTGTGCTGAAAAACTGAAACACATTTTAGACTTTTTCTTATGTGTCCCAGCTTCTACCTTGTTACTCTTTTTGGTCTGTGTGAAACCAGATCGGAGTATTAATTATTAACAATGACGTATAATTGCTATTACCACCCTTTTAAGAGAGTTACATGAATACATATATGAGATTCCAAGGACATCACCCTATATATGAGAGAACAGATGCCGAAAACATATATATATATATTTTATTTCAGAGGCTGAAAGGGATCTGCAGGGTCTGCACTGTCACATCCTGCCTGCCGCGTCTGCCTGACCCTCCTGTCTCCTTCCTCACATGGTCCTCACCCGATGCTTGTTGCCCTGCATTAGTCTCTGTGTTAAGTACCCATTTGTCTCACCCTCTCTATTCCCGTTATTGACGTCGTACCATCTTGTTGCTTGTGCTCAGTCCTCCCATTTTGATCCCCTGTAATCCCGTTTTTTTTTTTCAATCTTTGTTCATCCAGTTCAATAAAACTCCTTTTATTTCCCCATCATGCCTGCCCCAAGAGTTCTTCTTCCTGGTGGTCGTAACATGCATCCCACCAAGGGTGCGCTCCCTGTCTGATATCCCGTGCTGTACTTTCTGGACGATAGATTTATTACATCTTGTCATGGTAAAAAGTAAATAAAGTTTTATCTTATCTTATCTTATCTTATCTTATCTTATCTTATCTTATCTTATCTTATCAGTGCAGAGGAAATTAGTCATGCCCTTTGCAGTATTGAGAATGTTTTGTTAATGAACAAATCAATCTTGGCTAAATTTTCATGAGTGTGAGAATCCAGCTATTTCAGCCTAAAAATAAGACTGTAGTTTTACTGCAAATTTCAGCTGCCGCATATAGCATAACGGTTATGCATATGGAACTGAACATTAATAAATTAGTTTTTCTATTTTTATGTCATTAAGCAATGCACTGAACCTAATATGTAAAACAAGGTCAATATATAGGGAGCTATAAGCAAAAATTAAGCGATTAATCGTAACTCTTAAAAAGTAACTCTCAACCCTTAAATTACTTAAACTTTATATGGAAAGAAAACCGTAGTTAAATGTGTGGGAATAATCCTATAGTCTGGATGACTTGTACGCATTTCCAGTAGATGTTTATTAAAACTACTTGGATGCATTTTGATGACTGAGTCATCATTCAAAGACTTCACCGCGTTAAGGATTATTACACAGGGTACTCATACAACACAATCACCATCTACAACGTAGCTTCTGTGTGGCAATTTTAAAATACCTGTTTTTCTGCATTTTTCCTGCAGTTACTGCAGTTATTGCATAGGACCACTGGGTGGCAGCAGAAGATTCTGGGTTGGGTTGCAGTAACGCCTTAGACCTTCACGCCTGTGAGGCTAAAGTAATTGATCGTTAGAGATTATGACAAATCTCATTTAAATTAGTAGTTTATCGGTTGTTTATCCATCTGGGGTACATGCCTTCTATTCCATTGCTCCATCCAAATCTAATACCTTTCTGAAACAGACACACACATGCAGTACATTCCTTGGGAGGTAATATAAATGCACACATGATGCATAAAAAGTGGCATAATCCTTATTGTTCCATTATGAGTCATTATGTCTCTTCATTCATTCTATCACAATCGTCCAGTTTTTAAGTGTTCACAAAAGTGCCCCTCCCTTCCTCATCAAATATTCAGGGGGGGAAGCCCACAGAATTATCTGTAGCCAGATTGTCTAAGGCTACATCTTTTCTTTAATGTGGGGCTCCTGCAAACACAAACCTGTTGATGGTGCATAAACACCTGTCTCCCCTTTGGGGAAGGGGGCTCGGTGGGAAGGTGATGGAGACGTAATAAGATTTTAACTTCTTTGCCAAATTCTTTTCGGAGCCCCTTTCCCAAAGTGAGAAACAGAGATCTAAATTTGCAACATCCTCCCCTGGTTGTCTTCCTGGGGCCTTAGGTGTAAATAGATGCTTGTGTGTGTGTGTGTGTGTGTGTGTGTGGGGGGTGAAAGAGAAGAGAGAAGTGAGAGGGAGAGAGGGAGGGCAGTGATGAAAGACTGAAACTAAAAATACAGCTTTTACTTCCCCCCTGCTGATGGTGGGTATGCGTGCTGACAGTCATTGCGCTCAGCCAGCTGGGAGGATCCCAGAGGCCAAGGTCACATGACATACATTCATGATGAAGCCTGGATCACGTGACATACTGTACATTCACAGAAGCTGCAGGTCAGTGATGTTTGATCCTCTTTCCTGGGGGGGGGGGGGTCACATACCCTGGCTTTTGTTTTGACAAATGTTGCTCTAACAGACACAAATTAACCAGATGCTTCACAAAAAAAAGGTTGGTTTATATGGCTAAACCTGAAGAAGCGTGTTCATCGTAACACAAAGGCACTACCATGTCTGCCTGAAGATGGGTGGAATCACTATGTGTCCTCAGTCTCAGTCCATTATTAAAAAGATGCTTTCGTTTACTGTGGTTTTCAAAGCCTACAGGGTATTTCATTAAAAGTATATTATTATCAAAGAGATCTAGTATAAAATGAGAGCTGAATATCCTTAGGAACATATTAGTGTTTTTCACACTTATTTTCCAATTAATGCACATCTCAGACAGTTACTGTTACTGTTCTTCAAAATGAAGTTGCATAGGCAGAAAGGTTCTTTATTTGCTGTAAACCAGGGGAGGTGATTCTTCTATAGATAGTCGGGATGTTCTACTAACTCAGGTGGTACGGTGGTGAGGCTGCTAATGCCGTTATCTCACCCCTCCACGCCTGGGGCATTTTGTCCGCAGTCTGTGTGTATGGATTTCCTTCAGGCACTTTCTATTTGCAACCCAAAGACATGCAAATTGGTGAAGTGATCTTTAATTTGTCCACAGCAGGTACCCTGGATAGTCAGAGGATGGATGGACGTTTCCAACTTATTTACACCTAGAGCACCAAGTGAACTCAAATAACCTCCTATTAATAGCTCCATTCACGCAATTAAAAGTCAAGGTATATGGAAAAAGAGGCACGCTCTGAAGATCTCCATGGACAGGGTGTCCTCGTTGTCATGTTAAGCTCCTGCTACTTCAGTTCTCAAGGGCCCTGGGCATCCAGCTTTCTGCTTGCTGCTCGCTCTTAATTGTTTTGGTACAGTCACCAGAGCCCGTGTTTTGAACTAGTCAGCTGGGCACCAATTAACACATTTTGCAAAGTCGAGGACCATCAAAGCTGGTGTTGTTCACTTCAGTGTCATATGTATTAGGCTAAAGATGCATGGAATAAAGGTAGCTATGTGTATTTCGCTACAAAGATATCTTAAAACCTTAGAAAGGATCACTTTACAAAAAACTACTTCTAACGGATTTGAATTAAAGTCAGATTTTCTTCCCGCTGCGCTCTTTATTAATTAGGCTTCATCAAGTCATTAACTGAGTTCTTCTGTTGACTTGTGTGTCAAGAATTCTGTCATTGTGAGCTGTTCATGCTTGCAGTAATAAAAGGAACAAATAAAGATCATTGCAGGAAAAACTACCCTATTAGAAGACTGGTGAAAAGATGATGGTCCTGGTCCTGGTTGTGATGATATGGATTGAGAGGAGATGTTTTGAGCTCAGGGTGCTGAAAATTGAAAAGTGCTTTTGTATCATTGGTAGCTATCTACTGCTAACAAGAGTATTTTTTTTAGAGAAATAGTCAAAAAGTTGCCTCTAAGTTACTATAAGATGACTAACATATTGTTATGTTTTTCTCAGACAACAGTAGGTGCTGAAGCATCCTCAGCATCCCTGCTTCCACCGCTCCTGGTGATTTGGACCTATATCTCCTATAAATGGCACCTGGTTGGCACCCAAGAGGGCCGTTCTGAGCATGTCCCACTAGCCAGAGGCCCTTGGGAAGAACCCTTTAAATTATATTTCCCAACTGACAACCGGGAATCCTCTGTAACAGCGTTTCCCAATCTGGTCCTCGGGGACCCACAGTCAGTTGACGTTTTTGCTCCCTCCAAGTTCCCTGCCAAACAGTCCACATTTTTGCTCCACAGGCAGCCAGGGGGGAGCAAAAATGTGGACTGTCTGTGGGTCCCCAAGGAATCGCTGCTCTAGAAGGTGCTAGAGTCAGCAACATTGGATAAAATAAGGATTTTTCATTTCACTACATGTGGGCCTAGAATGTATTCCTCTGACCTCATACCTCCATGGTAGTGTGACTGATTGATTTATTTTTTAACCTGCAATATGTGTTGATCCTACTGTAGGTACTCTGAGTTCCTCCAAAGACATGCAGTTAAGGTGAACTAGTGTCTTGATTCTGCCCCTAAGGTTTAATTTTGTGCCTTGTAAAATGGTGCATTGGAATACTTATCTCTGGCTACCCCATCTGGCTCTGTATGAGACACACATATACAGGTGAACGCAAGCTTGGGGGACACAGCACAGGGGCCCAACAGACATGTGACTATTCTGGGGAGGCTGCGACCTACCAATCACTGCCTAGGATGTTTCCTGCAACTCCTTCCTGGATTATGCGTTCGTAAAAATTTTGCACCAGTCAGTCTGTTTTACCGCAGTTACAAAAGCTGAATAGCAGTTACATTTCTTTCAAGCTTTTCATTCATAATGCAGTTATTTGACATTGTCCAACACCAAATATTTCCCCCACTTATTAATTTCTTCATTATATGATTCCCAAGGGTTATGATAAATTCCTCATGTATGGCCTTCAGTTTTGGTTGCAATGTTTTATAAATAAATAAATGCTTATGATTATGGAATATTCAATACACAAGGTCTTCATCTAAGACAACGGTTTCCAAACCACTTCATTAGAACCTCTAAGCCTGATATTAGATGAATAAGGTGAGGTGTAGGTGAAATATTAAAAATAAGATGTCTCACTGGGGGTCATAATACTGTGCATTCTACTTAAGGATCCATCACTTACTAAAAGCTTTTTTAAAAAACGAACTTTTACTAACATATATTTTTCTACGTAACCGTCAGTGTCACATCTTTCATTACGCAGCAACGCGTGCATTCTCGCCTTGTAAAAATCTCCACAACGCCATTGGTTGGAACATCATCGGCGTCACATCCGCCAGTCCGTTCACAATGTTGCTCCTTCTCATGCACATGTATAGTTTTTGCCGCGCATGAAGTTCATGATTTCACACTCGTATTTGCGGTGCACCTATCCTGTTGTCAATCGTATATTTGCGAGTTTTAATCGTACTACTTGTGTTAGCCTTCCTGTGATACATTTGCGCCCGGTAACTTTTGCAAGACAATTACTTACGCTGAACAAAAATTGCATGGAATCGCCAGAAGCAAAGCGCAAACATAGAGAGAATATGCCGTTAGCTAAAATTGGGACACACAATGGTACCTTTCATTGTGACGAGGTTTTGGCATGCTTCTTTCTTCGGCAGCTCCCTGAGTACAAGGTTGGAAGAAAATGGCAAATCCTGTCTGTGCATGTGCTTTTTTATTTCGTAAGATAAACTGTTGGTTCCCAACGTATAACCGAAACAAAGACGGAAAACATATCTTTCGGGGAAACAGAACAGTATTAGGCACTGTCAGATAGAAAATGGACGAAACTTACATAATTTGCTCTTGTATATGGCTAGTTATGGTTAGATTGTCATTCGTGTACAGGAAGTATTTTCGTCACACCAAAAAAGTTTGGTTGGCGGCTGATTCTTATTAGGTTTTAGAATTAGAAACTGAAAGTCATCACTAATAAAGATTTATTTTAGTTTACTTTTAGCTGTGTGGATTCTGGCCGTAGCTATTGGCGATATTGACTGGTTGACTTGTCGATTTGAAATTAACAGGATGCCGAAATCCTTCGCACCCGAAACCCCGATCTGTTGGCGCAGTGTGATGTTGTCGTGGATGTTGGAGGTGAATATGATTCAAAGAAACACCGCTATGACCATCACCAGAGGTGCGTTGCTGCCGTAAAATGGTCTCTAACTGTCGTAATACACGATCAAGCCGTGCGACCTTTTCAATTACTTTCTGGCTCTATCAACCGTAACAGCTGAACGAGCTGTTTAGTTATTGTTGAATCTGTGTATCATTTACCGACGTTTGTGTGTGTAAAGATATACTGAAACTTTCACCCTGCCTAGGTCTGAACGTGATGAAAGGATCAAAAGACATTTTTTTCTTGTAGGTGATCATAGAAGTCAGATTTTCTTCGTGTGAAACAATAACACTTTAAATATTCTTGGAGGGCGCTACTGTGCGTTTCACAGTGGGGCGTGGAGATAATTATGGTAGCCCATAAACCCCCCTCCCGGCGTGCTCAGGTGGTGTGCCACTATTAATGTCCATCATTTAATGAGACCTTCACTTGCGGACGAGTGCATGAGTTGTGTATTGTAGGAGAGGGCACGTTTTGTATATTTTTCTGTTTCACCGCTCTGATCGACACCGACTTACTGCCATGACCTTATAGTATGCCGCATTACCGCTCATTTTTTCATATTTTTCTGGCTTAATTAATGATGCAGGGATGATTTAGTTCTGTCAATTAGTCCGCTAATGACTGCGCCGTCCTCCAGCACGCAGCATGGCAGCCATTAATCATATTCCTTCGCTGTCAGAAGCAATATGCATCAGTAACGTAGGTTAAGCAGACTGATCAGGCACCGCCTCCCCGTCACTCACCGATCATCTGCGCATGCGCTCGGCTACGCGATCTGTGTCTCGTGTGGTCTTTGGCTGTGAGATTTCTCACATGAGATTTAACATGACACAGATTTGACTGATTTTATATATATATATATATATATATATATATACATTATAATGTATTTTATGGCTGATGCAATTATTTGTAACTTTAAAATCTATCAGTCCAAGTTGATGAATAAATTAGGCAAGGCAATTACCAGTTAAAAATAAAAACATTAGTAGAATATGATGATAACTTGAGTAAAATACCAAATTGTCATCAGATGAGTCAGTTACTTGTACTTAAGAATGAAAAGCTTTTTGTGTGTTTTACTTCTCCCAAATCTGACATGATGAACCACAAAGTTCTATTTTTAGTCGGGTAATTAAATCTGTCAGTGTTTTGGTCAACATATTGGCTTTGAATCAGTGAATTATAAATGAATATATTTTATGCTCCCTGCCTCTCGCCTGATGATGCTGGGATTGGCTCCAGCTTCCCCGCGACCCAGATGGATTAAGCAGTATAGATAATGGATGGATGGATATTTTATGCTTCCTCTGGCTTTTTTAATGTGGAAACTGTACAAAATTTTGTTTCAAAAATTGCAGTGGAAAATAAATGTAGCTCACTAAATTAATTTTTGATGTGATTAAAAAACGTGAACCAAAACCCCACATGCTGCTAAATCTTTTGGGGTTAAACCCTTTTTAAAATAACTCTACAGATGTTTGGGGTCTGTTATTGAGTAGATAAAATTTTTCAATTTTGAGCCCTCTGTACATCAACTGGATTACTTTTCAGAACTGATGTGGGCCTTGTAGGATTTTCATTAGGTGATGTGGGGGTGTTTTAATAAATAAATTAATAGATAGATAGAGGTATATGGTAGCTTGTAATACCTTTGGGTGTCTATTAATAAATAGCTGCAGAGAATTGTAAGGTTCCTAACGAAAATTGTAATCTGTTCTTAGAGTGCTAAATATTTTTCTGTAGGACATTCAAGGAGACCTTCAGTAGCTTGTGCCCAGAGAAGCCCTGGGTGACTAAGCTAAGCTCAGCTGGTCTGGTGTATCTACACTTTGGTCGCCGTCTGCTGCACCAGCTCACTCAACTAAAGAGCGACGACAGTCAGCTGGAGGTGCTGTATGATAAGGTGAGAGCTTCTGGCAGTGGGACACCTGCTGGCCGGAGGTATGTAAAGCTGAATGTTCCTGAATGACGCTTGGCTGCATGCGTTTCACCCGCGACAGCTTTACGAGAACTTTGTGGAGGAAGTGGATGCGGTCGACAATGGCATCTCTCAGCATGACGGCGAGCCTCGCTACGCCGTTTCCACAGCCCTGAGTTCCCGTGTCAGCCATCTCAATCCTCGCTGGAATAGCACGAACCAGGACACGGAGGTGAGTGGACAGGCAGCTCTGATATAGCCAGTTTTGGACTTTCACGTTGCATCAGTAGTGTACCGTACTGGTTTGGATTAAATGTTTTTAGTAGGCCATATGGTTCAGATACTTTGAACTCCAAATCCCAGCATGCTACTCACCCTTTGCCAAGAGATGATTACTCATCCACGGATCTGAAACACACACAGCATGCTTAGCTATTTTTATGTGTGTGTGTGTATAATTTAGCAGTGCATTTTCCTGTATGTGTGTTTTTGGATCTTGAGGAAAAATGCGAGTGAGCATCCTGAATTTTGTGTTTGTGGAACTTAGGGGAGGGGTGGTTATGGTGGTTAAAGTGCTTGTTAAAGTGGCTTTTTAACAGCTAGAAATAATTAGTGTTCCGATCAGCTCATTTCCTGAGATTAGGTCTTAAATGTTAGTGGCGGTAGGTCATGCAAAGCAATTTAAAAAATAAAAGCAGACTGTTGCTGTTTTCTGTTTAATCCTCATCTATATTTTAATGGAATGCATTGTTAAACTGTGTGCCTCAATCCCCAGTAGCTTTGATTTCCTTTATCCTCTCTCATAAATGGAATCTGCCCTGTTTAATTCAGTGTCAGCCAGTCGACAAGTAGGTCATAGTGGTAACATGCTCCAAGATTTAGGTCCTATCAAATCTCAGATGGATGCACCTATATGCTGTGATGTAAATCCTGTTACTGTTTGCTGATATACTGTATTCAGATTTTACAGGATGTTTTAAGTTGAACTGAAAGCTTAATGTGGCTTAATGTCCCAAAATAACAACTTAGGAAAACCAAATTTCATTCACACACTGCTGACCATATTCTTTTGGGAAATGCACTGAATCAATATAACATAGAATTGGGAAATGGTTATAGATGACTTGTAACAAACACACACACACACACACACACACACACACACACACACACACAAGGAGGGGACAAGGTGTACATAACTTACATTTCCGTCTTTTAACAAAAACACTTCTTCCATGGAGAAAAATTAAGAAACAGCAAATATTCAGAATGTGCATTTTATGTTGGTTTAGTTTTTTTTCTCCATTTGAATGAAATTTGAGAGATTCCTCTATGAATTTGAAATTTTGTTTTCTAGGTCACTATTTCACTACTTTAAGCTGTTTCCATATTTTCAGTTTCTATGGATAGGAGGAGGGTTAAGCTGAATTTTACATATTTGTCTTTGAATTACAATTTCATGAATTAAGCAATGGAATTTACTTATGATCAGTGAAGTAGGGGGTAAATATAGTTTCCCAAAGATGTAGTTTTGGTATATTAATCTATGTTAAGCTCTTTTTACGCATTTTAGAACATCCCATTTTACACACTCAGAAAGCCTGCTGAAGCTTTTTTTTAAATTATGTTTTTGCCGCTGTAAAGTATTTCCATATTAACTGCAGTTTGGAACATATCTCGAGCAAAGGAGGCTTTTACTCAACTGATTTTTTTTCCAGTTAGTTTTTGAGTTTGTTTCTGTTATGCAGAGAGGCTGATATGTTAATGATGTAATTGATTCTAGACGTTTGAAAATGCAGGCTTTGACCTTTTTAATGCCCAAAGAGGTGGCGGGTTTTTCTTCACTTCTGGGGAATATGTCTTCCCTAGCTAACAAAAGGAGTGTGCATGTTTGGGTGTTTTAGGAGGAAGAATGTTTATAGAAGTGGAGGCCAATTTTAGCAAGTTTACACAATACCCTCTTAAGTGATGCATTTTCAGTAAGTCAACACACCGTGACGGTGTTCAAAGTTCAGAATTTGGCAGCTTTGTGGATATTGTGCGAAGAAATGCATGGAGATGAGAGAGCAAAGTTTCATTTGGACCATTAATTCATTTATGTAAAAACTGTCAGTCTGGATTTTCTTTTGTCGCTGTAGTTGTTTGGTGTCGCTTACATGGAGTACTTTAGCAGCATTTTTCTGTTCATCTGTTTCCTCCACGTTTCTGCCAACAGGCTGCCCTGTGAATCTGATAGGGGAAACACAGGCAGCCACGCAATCTGCCGGAAACTGCTCCTTATTGATGGGTTTATGGTCACGGTATCAAATGTCTCATGTCTGCCTTTGTGTGAATAATTGCATGATTCCACATGCGGGTTTGGCTTCACAGTAACTGCGATGACTTCTCTTCTGGAAGCTTCCAGTCCATCAGGGGGCTGATTTTGAGCTTGTGTTTTGTGCTGTTCATCATCATCTCTGTGACCATCATCTCTGTGACCACAATGTGTTAACCTGAACTTGAATTTCATTACCTGAATACCAGAACCTGAATTTGAATATGTTTACCTGAATGTGAATTAAAGAACCCAAAATTTAATACCTTTACCTGAACTTTAGTGAAAGAAATGAAATTTGAATTTATTTCTTGAACTTGAATTTATGTTGCTTTTGTGGTAATAAAAATTCAAGTTCGGGTTGTAAAATTCAGCTCTGAAAGGTTTGGTTTGTAAGATTCAGGGTTGTAGGATTCACAAAAATTTGGGTTGAGAAATTCAGGTTCAGAAAAAAGGAAAACATCCGGGATACTCAGAACGAGCAAATGAGCAGAGATGTAACTGAGCACAATCCTGACCAATCACAGAGTAAACTCACCAGTCATTTGGAATGTGGTTTTGTACATCCAGCACCGTATTACGGTGGTTAATACCAAGGTAGGGTTATTGGTCAGTATCACTTAGCCCTACGGACCATCCAGAGGAGAGGAGGGACTTGTAGTCACGAAGTCAGTGAGATCTGTTTCTTTAACTGACTATGGTTATGTTTACATGTGGTAACCCGATTAAGATGTTCTCGTGTGTTTTTAATGAGCAAGTCATGTATATCCAGTAATCAGGTTATTGAAAAATACCTTACTGGGGTAATCGCATGTCGGCTAAAAAAAAAAAAAAAACACTCTTAACTTCAGACTTGGGAACCTGCATGTCCCTCATCTCCGCTGTATGATCTGGGCGATATGGACCAGAAACATTATCTGGGTATTTTTAGGCAGATTGGGGATACATATTTTCATTATGCTAAATGTTCAGATTTAAATCAAAACCACACAAAGAACAGTTTTATTAAAATAATGTGTGACCAAAACAAAATGCAAATATAGGGTTTTCTTCTCTGTTTTGCAAATATACAATATTCAGTATAGACATTTTCTTTATTCCAAACAGTAGCCTCAGACAAAAATAAATGACGCCTATATTTGTTGTCTGCTTCAGATAAAGCAGCAAACACATAAAAGCGTTTCAGTCCACTATGTCCACAGGCAAGCCTTTTCTCCATTTATGATACCGCTCTCAAAACACGTGGAAGTTTGTTTTCTGTTCATAAAGAATCTAGATGTAAAACCTATTTCGCAAGGTCGGTAAGACATGATGTCGGCTTCTCACAGGAGGGATTTCATAAGGCCCTGGAGATGGTGGGGGCGGAGTTTTTGGATCGCCTGGACTTCTACCAGAACTCCTGGCTGCCGGCCCGTGCAGTGGTGAAGAAAGCGATGGAGAAGCGGACCCAGGTACCCCCCCCCCGTTCAGGTTGCAGTCGGTAGCTACAAATTTTACTTGCGACCGCTAACAGAAATTTGATGGCAGAGTACGAGACAGCATGTAGCGTAGCCCCTTAATTTCATGATTTCCACTCTCAAGAATGGGCCCTGCTGTTGTACCCTTGGGTATGGCGTTTATCCAGAAATATTTTAAATGGGTCATAGTGTTTAATGGGATAATCTTGTGCTGAAGCTCACGGTCAGGTTAGCCCTCGTCCCATTGGTTACTTGAATGGCTTTTAAACCAACGGAAGACAGTGATTGGCAGCTCATGGTAACCCCTCCCACTATTGGTTTCAGAGCCGCCTTCCTGCCATTACAAATGACTAGAGGCCCAGATGAGTGTTCGGTGTTCATGTTCCAGGTGGACCCGAGCGGGGAGGTGGTTCTGCTAGAGCAGGGGGGCTGCCCATGGAAGGAGCATCTCTTCTCGCTGGAAACAGAGCTTAATGTGGAGACGTCCATCAAGTTTGTCCTGTACCAGGACCAGAACGGCCAATGGAGGGTCCAGTGCGTACCTGCGGCCCTGCACACCTTCCAGAACAGGTAATAGCCTTGCTCCAATGCCACCATTATGTGCCTCTGTCAGTCCTTTTCAAGCACTTATACAGCACGGAAGGGGTCTGGCATATTAAATCTTAAGAGCCATTATAGTACTCTGACTTTTTATTTTTATTTCTACAGTGTCATTTCTTACTCTGCATTTCTGCCAGCCACTCGTCCAATTTCCAAAAGTATACTAAAATCGCTACCTCACATTTCCCATTCCTTTAAATTGCCAGGTAAATTTCTTAAAATGTGCGACAAGTGTGTTGACGTGAGAGATTGTAGCGCCTCATCAGCATTAAACACGGACACTTAAGGCGAGGTGACATATGTTCTGCTGAGTGTTGAGGAGGACAGCTTTCCAGTATAAAATTGGCCTGGAGACTTGACAGATGACGACTGTTTTTGGTAACACTTCATTTAAGCCTGCAAATAACAGTTAAAGTGCTGTGAAAATGTGTTTTTCCCCTTGGCTTCCTGTGTGTTTGATGCTGAACGTTCACGCTTCTTTAGCCAAAACTGGATATTAGGGAAAAGGGAGACTGGGTGAAATAAAATGCTTGCGTGATGCATCCTGCAACATCCAATACCCACATATGAGGGCATCAGCCCATATTAAGTTTTGCCATAATCAAAGTCACAGGCTTCCAGTCAGTATTTTTTCCGCCAGTCACAGTGCCGTGGAATTCTCCAGAAGTAATTATGATGTAGATTGTATTTGGGTTGCTTTGGAGCATTGTCTTGGTGAGTTATCAATCATCAGCTGATGGATGGATGGATGGATGGTGGACGGCTTGATTCTCTCGTAAAATGTACAGAGATTTCATGGACATGCTGTCAGTTTATTTAGGGCCTAATACAGGAAAAAAATCCCTGAACTTTAGCAATAGCAGTATCATGCAGACTGCTGGCATGAGGTTCTTACACACTCAAAGACTCACACACTCAAATTCCACTCACACAAATTGGTCTTTAACAACATTAATGCACTATTACTTATATGTGGCAATATACTGTTTTCTGTCAACACATGGTAGTTACAACAAGCTTTTCATTTGTAACTGTGTTGCACTTTTCTTGCTCCATTTTGTGGTCCTTCTCATTAGCATTAGCATCCACAAATGCTGCTCCTCTCTGTCTTTGTTTGTTCTCATTAGCATTAGCATCCACAAATGCTGCTCCTCTCTCTCTGTTTGTTCTCATTAGCATTAGCATCCACAAATGCTGCTCCCCTCTGTCTCTGTTTGTTCTCATTAGCATTAGCATCCACAAATGCTGCTCCTCTCTGTCTCTGTTTGTTCTCATTAGCATTAGCATCCCAAAATGCTGCTCCTCACCTCTCCGTCTCTTCTCCTTCTCATTAGCATTAGCATCCTCAGACCCTGCTCCTCACCTCTCCGTCTCTTCTCTTTCTCATTAGTATTAGCATCCTCAGACACTGCTCCTCACCTCTCCGTCTCTTCTCCTTCTCATTAGCATTAGCATCCTCAGACACTGCTCCTCACCTCTCCGTCTCTTCTCTTTCTCATTAGCATTAGCATCCTCAGACACTGCTCCTCACCTCTCCGTCTCTTCTCCTTCTCATTAGCATTAGCATCCTCAGACCCTGCTCCTCACCTCTGTCTCTTCTCCTTCTCATTAGCATTAGTACCCAGAAACGCTGCTCCTCTCCTCGCCGTCTCCATGCAGAAATGCTGCTTCTCTCCCAGTCTGCTTGTCCTTCCCTCAGGTTTTCTGGTTCATTTCTGCATCTCTGCTTGGGTTCCGATAGCTTTGTTTCTTTGCAAAAAATTGAACATTTTATTCTTTAGTCTTTTTGACATTTTCTTTTATTTTGTTCTAACTGCCTGGCGCATAACCTCATCTATTTTAGTGGCCAAAAAGTAGATTTTTTTTTGTGTGCGCGACGCATGGTTTTTCCCTTAAAAATCTAAAATAAGATAAGCAAAACAAGTTAATTTAGGATGTATGTAAAAAAAAATAAATAAAAAATTCAATACAACACAAATGATTTTATAGATATACATTTGTTTAGTTCAGTTTGCATTCTGAAAGTTTAACTGTATTGAGTGTAGCGTTTGGGGCGGTGGAGCACATCAGAGAAGTGCAAGAGCATGGACTGATAGAGTCAGAAATCCCCACGCCGAACTCCAGCACAAATTAAGCACTGGCAGCACCTCTAAGGAAATGACCTCTATTTAATCTCATTTAGCTGCATAGACAGTTCTGGAAAAAATTAAGAGACCACTCTATTTTAAAAAAATCTGCATTTATAAGTCCTGGTTTTGCTGGCAGAAGGCTACACTGTGAGGCAGTCTGTTTCCAGACTTGAAGTCTCTAAGACAGCAGTACACAAGAACAAGGTGAAGCAGGAGACACTGGCAATAACCAGAAACCAGCCAGGGAGAGGGCAGAAGTGACTTTCTAATGCCAGAGATGACCGTCAGCCAGTGGAGGTTCTAGACCATCTCAACTGGGGAGGTCAGACTGGGACCACTTACACCGATTTCTTGTTTACACTGTCTTGCTTCCAGAAGCCTTTTATCTTTTTCTGTCGTTAACTTTGCTTTTCAACAAGGGAAGCGGCTCGACTGCCCGGCGCCCCCCGTGTTAAGAGTCTGCCAGGAAACCGTGCTTACGTTTGTGTTTTGCCTGTTCCCAGGGCACAACATTTTACACACACATATAAATGTAAACAATAATAAGAATTATACATTTATTTCAGACCTGTGTAGTATATGTATTTAGGGGGCCACA
>JAODJU010000130.1:2546439-2564411 GCA_026776725.1 Gnathonemus echidnorhynchus
GGGGGAAACACTACCCCCCCCCCCCCCCCAAACACTGCACACGTGCTGTTTCATTGCGACTGGAAATGAGACGGAAATAAAATACGACTTCACTATTTCTTGTTTTTCCTTTTATTTCCAATTTACATTAATTAAAAATGTAACAAAACATGATCATCATCATAATAATATTATTATTATTATGATCAATAATAATATTATTAATAATAAAAATATACAGACCCTCACACAGTAAGATGCCATCTGCCCTGGTCAAAAGGTGGGGGGGGGGGGAGCATTCCCTGGTATGCTGTAAAAATCGATTGTCATGTGACACAGTTTTGGGACGTGAACTTGCGATGGGGTTTCTCTGCTTTCAGATGTTCCTTTGTGTCCCAGATCCATCCAGCTGTGCCTGCCAGGGCAGAGATTGTGCTGTGGAGGGGGGCGGGGGGGTTGAGACTCATAGCAAACATAGCACCCCTTGGCTGTTATATACCTAAACGAGGAAGCTCCGGGTTTCGCTAAGCTACTTTTTGGAAGCTTGGATTCAAGACTTTGATGTTTTTCAGCGTGAGGTAGCTTTAAAAAAAAAAAAAAAGTCTATTATGCAAACAGAATGAGTTAGGGCTACTGAAGATTCACGGTGTATCTGTTACAGGAGAAACACTGAAGCAAAAATTGTGTTTGCTGGGGGGAACGTTTAGCACACCGATTCTTTAAAAAAACAATCCAGAAGAAAATGTACTTTCCAGAAAGTGTATATATATGTATACACAAATATACATATACATACATATTTACATGTAAATATATATCAGTATCTGGTTGTTAAAAAATACAGACTGTTTTACAACAATAGCACCTTTGGTTTTATTATAATACACAGTAACTGTTTTGATACACACTCTGGTGGCAGAATGAGGAACGCCTGCACTTTCACACGGCCGGATAGATTTTTGGTTAAGTTACGGCTAGATGTACTTCTGTGTGGGTTTAGAGGAGGGGGCAGGGTAGGGGGTCCGAGTGGGGACCGGGCCTGACGGGTCGTACTTTTAGAGTGTGAAGGGCTCATCGCTGGGTTACACATCTGGTCCCGCCCACAACCTATGGCCCCACCCAAAAGGACGCAGATAATAAATAAATAAAAATACCAAGACTTATTTTTCCCCCCATTTCATAATTTTTCTTTTTCCCACTTTTTAAAATAATTTCTTCTTGGTTATAAGGTATTTGCCCATGGTAGGTGGAGTCCAGGGGTCACTGTTGTTTTTGACCTCAGGAAGTGGATAGTCTGGAGACAAGGGTGCCGCTCAGCGAATCGCATGCGAATGCTGCCTGCGCCGCTCCGTGCAGATATCCTCAGCGTAAGATTTGGAAAGTATTTTTAATGATTAAAAAAGTCCCATTAAAAAAAAAAACAAAAAAAAAAACGTTGCATTCTTCTTTTCTTTTGGATCGTGTGTTTCATTTATCGTTTCATGTTTTTCTTCTTTCTTGATACTCCCCCTTACAAGAAGCAGACTGGGCCGATGTCAACGCCAAACTCCTGGTCCGCTCCGCCAATATCCAGTGGCGCGATGTCCACGATGGGCAGGCGGGATGTCTTCTGCGATCTGTATTCAATTACTGTCTTGCTCCATTTCCCTGTGTGTTTCTGTGAGAGAGAAAAAGACAAACATGGATTTAGAGACTTCCTAGGGCTCCCGGTGTGCCTGTTGGCACTAGTTAGCTTTTAGCTGCTTGATGTGGAGGCGTGGCCGTGATCTTGGGTCTATGTCGGCGTCTGCATCCTCTCCCTGTCTCTCACCGTGCATCCGTCCTCCAGCACCGTGTAGGTGAAGCGGCTGTTGCCCTCGGCACGGATGTCCACCTCGTTCGAGCCACGTAGTAACAGTGCCTTCTTCATGTTGCCACTGGCCTCGTCCAGATAGGCCACGCTGTTGTGGCAGTGGTAGGTGAGGTTCTGCGAGGCCTCCGTGGACAGCAGCCGCAGGAAGGTCATCTGGATGCTGGCGGTGTTGGGGGTCAGGCTGTCATCTCCATAGTTGAACTGTTGGTGGGGACAAGCGGTTGAGATAGCAGGTTATCGGTGATCCACGCGTCAAGGCATGTTTAATGATTTTTCAAGGTAGAATTTTTTAGGGTTCTGGCTACAGCTATTCAAGAATACATAGGCAAACAGTGATGGTATATTCTTTGTTTTGAAGCTAGCAGACAGGAAGCACATTGGGCCAATGGGGTTCAATTTTGAATCCATCAGTTGGGCAACAGGTGAAGAGGGGATAGAGGTGGGACACTCTGAACATATGGGTTCATTACCTGCATAGGAGGGATCTATAAACCTCCCTTTCCAAACTTAGCTAATAAATGATTCATGTACATTTTTGTTGAATGGTATCATTGGTATGCTAACAACAGCCAACTCACATGGAATCCCCCATTCATCATCTCGCCAAACCAGATGTGCTTCCGCTCCTTGCTCTTGCTGGACCACCAGTTCTTGCGTGGGATGCGGTCAGGTCTGGGGTAGACGCAGGTCTCGCCGATCTCCATGTTGCAGAAGACCTTGATGGCGTCGATTGTGGAGCCCTGGTTAGGGTCGATCCAATAGTCACCTGAAAGAAGATTTTGGTCAAGTTGGCATTTTTAACCTGTTGGGTGCAGTAGACAAATCCTGCTTCCTCTTTTGGAAATAGTAGATATACGGAAATGGCATCCTTCCCTTACCACTCTTCCAGTCGGGGTGGCACAGTTTGAGGTCCCTGCAGGTGCGGGCTGGGTTCTTCTTGGTACCGTCTGGGCTGCGGATGTTCTCAATCTGCGTGTTAAGGGACTTGAGAGTGGCGTCCACCTCAGCGTCGTGCTGGCGGAGGTTGCCGGAGGCCTGGTCGGCCCTCATGAACCGCAGGGGGTCAGGGCCCTTCTCGGGCTGGGACAGGCCCGCGAATGCAGACATGTCGATGCCAGGGCCAGGAGGACCAGGGGGCCCGGGGGGTCCAGGGTTACCAGGAGGACCCTGAAGGATCAGAAGACAAGGCTGTCTTAAAAACACATGTTCCGTGTATGTGCTATCCAAAGATAATTACAGGTACCCCTCAGGTGTACGAGAGACACCCTTTACTGAGAGATCCTCTTTATGCTCAAATATGAGGCTAATTTTCCACGCTTATGATTAAGAAGAGCAGAGCGTGGGGGAAATTTTGTGGGGGGAGTTCACACTGGCAGCCACACTTAGCTTGCTAGCGTTGCTGCTGCCATCTCCGTCCCCGCACCATCGTTTCAAGCTCTGCTCCCTGATTCCCCTGTGTGATCTTGCGAGCTCATCCCAAAATATCTAGTGCTTACAGAAATTTCCCATTGAAACGAATGGCAATTATGTGTCAGACTAATGAGATTTCACCTTACGAGCCAATTTCCAGGAACCTAATTAGATCAATAGTAGGGGGAGACCAGTATTTCGTTTCCATTTTTGTTATTTCTGTTGGTGTGAACTTACGGCAGGACCAGTCTCTCCAGAACGACCACGGGGACCTGGAGGACCGATGGGTCCAGACAAACCACTGGATCCATCCTTTCCTGAAGGTCCAACAGGGCCAGGAGGTCCCTACAGGAAAAAGATGATTTAAGCTCTGAACTTAAGTTAACCAGCATAGCAGAACTGATGGATGCACATGCCCACGTAAAATACATAATAATAACCCACACGGCCTTCACGGAGTAGCTCGTGCTTCCATTACATACCCTCGATCCACTGGGACCAGCTGGTCCAGAGGCACCTTGGTCGCCAGCTTGACCCTGTCAGAGGCGGGACAGCAACACGTGTACAGGGAGCTACATTAACACTGTGCATTGCTGTTACGCTGTCACGATGCCTAAATAAATAATAAATACTCTGTATTACCAAGATTCCCATTTTTTAGAGCTCTGCTTTCCTAATATATTCACTTGCAAATACACATTCTTCATATGATTCTGATTCTTTCTTTGCATCACCATATCCGTTACGTTTATGTACACCTGTATGTCTGTTTCTATGTGTAACTCCACTATTGTGACATTCCCGTCAAAGTCCTTAATGAATAAAATCGATTCTGATCTGTTACAGTCCTCAGTAGGTGTTCCCGTTTTTAGGCACTTGGTATTGGTGGCCTACAAAGGACTGTCGTATTTTCCATGGTGTCCCTCTGCCTCGTGCACTGTGATGCTGGGATAGACTCCAGGTCAGCCTGCAACCCCCTCCAGAATAAGGAGTCAGAAGGTCGTTTTACTGCTGGTTTTCATTAATCCTGATTTTGCGGTTTTATAACCGCTTTTGTCAGCACTGATGCTGGGTGAAATCTAGGACTCTCAAGTGAAATACAGCAATAGTTAAATCAGCTATACAGAATTCTTTCATGTTTCATAGTTCTATCTGTCAAAGATGGAAAGAAATGGCTTACGGGAGGTCCGGGCAGACCCTGTAGACCTGTGAATCCTCTGTGACCCTTCTGTCCCCTCTCTCCCGATTCCCCAGACTCGCCCTTGTCTCCACGTGGCCCTTGAGGTCCCTGAGGAAGAAGGCAGACCATCCATCATGTCATCACTAGGGGATAACAACTGTATACCCTTCATGTAGACCTTTGTAAAGCGCATGTGATATAATATAGTGCATGAAATTGTAGTTGCTTTAATATTTGCTCATTCATTTTCAAAATGACAGAGGTGTTTCAGATAAGCTTAAGTCAAGGGAATGCAGGGATTTGTATGTTTTTTCTGCAATGTCACCAGACCTTATATAAAAAGTATTTGAGTAAAATGTTTAAAGCAGATCAAAAAGAAAATATATACAGACTGTGTAAATCTATGATGGAATGAATCCCAGGGATCCAGAGAGAAGAGAGAACGTGGACTAGAAGTCAATGATTCGGAAATCTTGGAGGTGATGGGATTTGACTGGATTAATAATCTGGTCCGTAGTGCCGTTGAAAGTAGGACAACAGGGGGTTGTGCATTGGGTTGTGAAACCAGTGTGTGTGAGGTACCAGTGTGTGTGAGGTACCAGTGTGTGTGAAGTACCAGTGTGTGTGAGGTACCAGTGTGTGTGAGGTACCAGTGTGTGTGAGGTACCAGTGTGTGTGAAGTACCAGTGTGTGTGAGGTACCAATGTGTGTGAAGTACCAGTGTGTGTGAGGTACCACTGCGTGTGAAGTACCAGTGTGTGTGAGGTACCAGTGTGTGTGAGGTACCAGTGTGTGTGAAGTACCAGTGTGTAAGTACCAGTGTGTGTGAAGTACCAGTGTGTAAGTACCAGTGCTGTCAGGCTCTGCATGTGTGAGGCATCAGGTTTTGAAATATTATTAATCTACTTTACTTGTGAGGCATTATTAGTTTTTGGTGTCGGCGTGTTTGTGCGGCATCAGCCTCAGCCTGTGGTGCTCGTGTTTGTGTCAGTGTGAATAAGCGTGAAGGTGCTGGTGGACAGGGACACTCACAGGCATCCCCCTGGCTCCGGCTGGCCCTGACGGACCTGCAGGACCTTGTGCGCCCTGCAGAAGAACACAAGATTAGGGAGTAACCTACATAGAACATACAAAACAGCTAAGAAATGATTCCTGGGTAAATATCAAAAGGAATCTTCTGCAAGGTTTCAAGTCATAATACAGGAAAAATCTTGATTATGACGGCTGACAGAATCAGAGTAATTATCCCTCTAAGTACCTGCTTCTCTGGTGAAACAATGACGTTTTCATTCCTAACTGAGATCCAGGCTGTACTTCTCGGCTGCTTTACAATGGTATCAGATCCTGATCTGACCCTCTCAGCGGAAAGAGCTCGACTTCATGAAATTAGCTCTGCTCTGGTCTCTCACACAAAGTCCCCCATGGCTCTTGTGTGGCTTCCCCTGTCAGCTTTCATAACCCACTTACTCTCTCCTTATTATGCAGCCCATGCACCTTCATCTCCCTCATATCTTTCTCCTGACACCCATGTTTACCCGTGAATATCAGCACTTGCCAAAAATACATCTCCCTGGATGCGTGACCGCCGTAATGTAATCACTGTCTCACTCTGACGTCAGATCGATAGCCTAGCAGGTCTGGGGAACAAGTCTGTACCACTTGGCAAAGTCCAACTCTTCTGGAAACCTATTCCGCACTTTCTGACAGCATATCCTGCACTTCAGGGATGTCAGCAAATCCTGTGTGTAAGGGGGCGGTGAGAGGGTCCTGGAGTTATCTTAACAAGCTGAAAAGGAAGTGAAGTGGCATGATACTCACAGACTCTCCTCTGTCTCCCTGCTTGCCAGTGGGGCCAACGGGTCCGGGGGCACCAGGCGCTCCAGGGACCCCTGGGGCACCAACAGGACCGGTATTGCCGCGGTCTCCCTGAGGGAAGAAGAGGGCGAAGGACACATATATTTCAATGATGACACATGTCATGATGTAACACGGCCCAAGCCACTGTGACACAGAGCAATGATAACAAAACCTGGCAAAAGAGGTGGCTTGTTGTGTCACAGGAGGTGTTTGATATACGGTACCGTTGAAATTAAGGATGTAAGAAATCAATTTTACCCAATATGAGGCAAGGATGTTTTGTACCATTATGTCAGATTATGCAACCATACACAATCTTTATCATAAAAAAAGCATATTTTCCTTACCTCAATAACAACTTGAAAGATATATTTTGACTTCTGTGCTTTATATTAGGAGTTAACTTACTTTAATGATCCCACCCAAATAAGCAGAACAGTGATATAAAGGAGAGCTGACATCACAGAACACAGTATATATGGCAGATTATAATTCTGGCCTTGCAGTTAAGGGCAGCTTATTGGTAATGTGGCACAAATACAGGGGTGATTGCTCTTTATGTAGAGACTCTTTCCAGGTAAGTCTCACCTTGATTCCAGTAGCACCATCTCTACCAGGAGGTCCATCTGAGCCAGGATTGCCCTTTGGTACAGAATGGGTGTTAGGGCATTTATGTAAGGTGTTGCGGCGTTTGGTACAACATATAAAAGGGTTTTATTTAATAGTGCACAATTAGTAGTGCACATTTAATAGTGCACATTGTCTGGTTGTGCCCTGCCAGACCTGTACCACACATACAAAGGGATTTGATGCAGGCACATTAGAAAATTAAGACTAAAAGTGTTGTTTTCAAAAATACAGAACCATGTCTGTTATTGGGGCCTGATATTAAATAGCAGTGTCATGGCTCAGAGGTGCATTGTGGGAGTGTTGGCTGGTGGTGCTGACCTCTCTGCCAGGTTCTCCAGCAGGTCCAGTCAAGCCAGGAGGTCCCACGGGGCCAGGAGGTCCACGGTCCCCAGCAGTACCAGGGGCACCTTGCTTGCCTGGTTCTCCCTGAGATGAAAAGAGATTTCAGATTTAATAATAATACTTCATTGATCCCCATGGGGAAATCCTCTTTTTGCCTTTTCGCCATCTTGCTTTCCATGACACACAGACATCTAGGTAGGTGAGCAGAAGCTTAGCAGTAAAGGGCATCCACCTGCACAGCTCCCATGGAAATGGGGGCTCAGGACCTCCCCCAAGGGCCCAAAGATGGTGTCTTAATGGAAGTGCACTAGTACTTGAAAAATTGCTGGTTCGAATCCCAAACCAGCAAGGCACCACTGAGGTACTCTGAGCTAGGCACTGCTCCCCAGGGGCTGAATTAGCTGCCCCCTGCTGTGTCACATGTGGGTTAAATGCAGAGGACACATTCTGTTGTTGTAGACTGTGGTGTGTCAACAGTGACCACTGATCACCTAATTCTAATGTGACTGTTCTGATGCCCGTCAGTACATTTTACTCCTTTAATGATCAACTTTAAACATGCCTATTAAAGCATTCTGATCGCCTGTATTACATTAGACTGATGGTTCATTTTCATTTCCTCAAAGAAAAAAACAGTAACACTTTACATGATGGGGCACAAATACTTAGTAATATCTCAGTTACTACTGAAGTACAAATCATGAACAAATCATGAACAAATGTAGCTGCAACTTGAGATAAAATATGCACCACGATTCATCAATGTTGAACAAATGATCAGAATGTTATTCGTGACTTGTTCTTTCAGTAGTTCCTTAGTAGTTCATTAGTAGTTCCTTTAGTAGTTCACAAAGCTTTACAGAATTAACAGTTGTAGTAAATAGAGTAACTGCTTGAGTGTTGGGGAAGTACATTTTCAAGCTACAAGCTACTTATGATTAAAAGCAGCTAAGGTACAGCCAAGCTACTGTCTTAATATAATTTTATAATCTATATATAATGTCTTTTTAACTTTTTTTATCACCATTTTCTTGGTTCATTATTTTAATAACCTTTATATAACCATTTAAGCTGTGAAGACACAGACAGATATGAATGGATTCTGTACTGTAAGTATGATTCTGTACTGTAAGTGCTGCGAACAGCAGCCTGAGCACGACATGAATGAATGAGCGTCTCACAGGGATGCTCGCATTGCTGGCAGTTGGGCGCAGCACTCGTGCTGCCAGGCGCGCCGCAGTCGTGGCCACATATCTGCAATATCGCAACGGTCGTAAAGCAGACCAGTCGTAAGTCGCATAGGTTGTAAGTCGATATTTTTTTTTAACAAATAGTGAGTTACTGGAAAAGCTACAGCATTTTAAATGTAGCTGCGCTACTGATAAGAAATGAAAAAAAAAGCAGTTAAGCTAGTAGCGTCGCTAATTGTAGTTAGCTACTTTGCAACACTGCTGCTTGAGCTATAACATGCGTCACGATTCATTATTGATGTATTAATATGAGATCAGTATGTAACTAAAACTTACTTTGTGGTTAATTAGGTAATAATATTATTTGTGCCCTGTCAAGTGCAGTTTTACCGAAAAAAACTATAAATCCAAGTATTGTTTTTGGATTTAAAGTTGTCAGGTCAAATCCCATACTGCTGTACCATTGAGAATGATTCTTAAATTTCTACTTTTAGAAAAAAGTACACAAATTAAAAGAATTAAATCATATGTCACTCTGAAAAACAGGTGTCAGAAACATGCGTTCTGTGTACATGTGTGTGTGGATTTTGTTTATATTACATTGTAGGGACCAAATGATCCCCACAATGATGCATTAAAAACCTGGTATATTGCATTGTGTGGACTATTTTTCTGGTCCCCACAAAGATCTGTGACTGCAGTCAAAAAACTAAAAATGGCAAAAGTCTCGAATTTAGTTTGGTTACTTATGGTTAAGGTTAGGGCTGGGTAGGGGTTAAGGTCATCATGTTGGGATTAGAGTTTTCCCAATAGAAATGAGTGGAGAGTCCCCACAAAGATATGATTATGTGTGTGCGCGTGTATGAATGTGCACAGAGAAGGTTGTGCAGAAGCGTGTTACTCACAGAAGGTCCTGGAAGGCCTGGGAAACCTCTCTCACCACGCTGCCCTGGAAGACCCACAATACCTCGCTGTCCGGCCAGACCTTGCGGGCCTGAAGGACCATCTGGACCCTGGATAGTTGAAGAAGCAGTTAGAATTTTAAGCTTAAAAGGTTTTGTAAATATTTGCATGAGTTAATTCAAAATTAAAGATAGGTGTACAGAACTGTATTTACTACAGTTGGCATTTCTTCTGGGTCACCCCTGTGTCTCAGAGCTGACCCATGAATGTTCTTTTGAGAGCAGAGACTGCTAAAAAACGCCATATTCTGTTGGACTGGCATGCCATATCTATTTTGTAGACCCAGCGGGGTCCGTCTGATTGGGCCAGCTACATGCCACTGTGATAGGAATGGGCCCAGAAACATGACTGCCCCTGACTGAGCAGTGAAGGGGAGGCTGGTGATAATGAAGATGATAATGCGAAGCACTGCGAGGCTACACAGGGTCAGGCCGAGGACTCACGGGGGGGCCGTCCTCGCCGGGCTCTCCCTTCTCGCCTGGGGGGCCGGCAGGACCGCGCAGGCCAGCGTCACCCTGTCTCCCAACTGGGCCGGAATCGCCGCGGATACCTTTGGGTCCATCTTTGCCAGGGGGGCCGGCGGAGCCGGCAGGACCAGGGTTACCCTGGGGGGGGAGAATAAGAATGAGAATGAGCAACTCTAGGCCCATTTTAAATTGACAACAGCAACAACAGAAGACTAATAATAATCACCACCATAATCATAATCCTAACAGTTATGACCACCATAGACATAGTAAATGCAGAAAACACACTATGACCAAAATGCAATATTTTTTCTTAGAGCATTTTTTGGAGAAATGCAGCGGTTACTGGGGCATATAAAAAGCCATCAATGGAAAAAAAAAAAAACTAGCATCGCTATGCTATAATAAAACTGACAAGCAGAATATCACTTCAAATGACAGGAAATGTCAGGCCTGCACAGATCACACTAAGGAATTCGGCGCGCCTGACAATTCAGCAGCAAGAATAACTGAACCAATAGTCAAACATAATTCTAGTGTCTACCTGCAAATGAAACTACATTTATTCAGTGAGAAAATATGAGAACAAAATCGCAGATGATAACCAGAACATTAAAACTGGTGCTCTGTATTATTCATATCTATATAGGTGATGTGTGACAAGAAGCAAAGGAATATAATTAAAAAACTTTGCTTAATTACGTGATAAGCCGAATTATTTATAATAATAAAATCAAGTGTCTAGTATCCCTTGACAATAAACGTGGCTTCTGATTTCTCACAGCTGTCAGAGCTGACAGTGAGGCACTTTTAGTCGGTCATTTCTAGGACGTCAAAGCATGTTTTCCATGGTGGCTGTCATGAGACATTCAGCAAAATCCATTGCTACTAGCAGACAGAGAGCAAGAAGGACAGGTTCTGTTTTGACAACAATAATAGTGTAGCAACAGAGACTGATTGGCCACCAAAGGTCTAAATTTGCATAAATCCCAGAATACTGAGCATTTGTTAAAAAAGGCTTATGGCTTATTTGAAAAAGTTTATTGTTATTGTTCTTAATTTCAGACGTGTTTTCCTGCTGGATAGTCTGCAGATGCACCCTAGAATTTGTAACTGAACTCCCTAATATGAGCAGGTGTGCAAGAAGCTACCCTCCTATATATTTCGGTATTGTGTTGCTGGAAATGCTGTGAGTCTGCAAGAATTCGGGTGGTTGATAAAATTGTGATGCTTATAGCCCAGCTCTGTCATTTCTTTATTACACTGGTATCAGAAGTGCAAAAGCAATTAGCTATGAATGCTTCTGCAAGAGTCAAATGCTTTACTTTTTGAGCTCAAACTGAAGCGGTGCTGCAATGAGAATCTAGGAGAAGGCGGTCAGTCGGCTTTGCCTCTGCACATTAATGGGATGAAGACGAAGGGATGAGGAAAGAGTTTATGCCTGGAAGCTGTGGGCCATTGGCGGGTAGATGTTCCACTGCCACACATCCAAAGGATTGCTAGTTTAGATGCTCACCACTATCTGGGAGTCTAGCAAGTAAAACCAGGCCATCGGAAGCTAAAGTACAATGGAGCTTTGACAAGGGCAAACTAAATAGCGTACATCATCCAGTTGGCAGCCTGGCGTGACAAATGGAGCTTTGAGAAAATAGCTGTTCAACTGGCCTTAATCCTAAGTGGGAAGGCTCTATAATCGCTGCTAGACCTGGGATCAGATCAGTAGATGGCCTATAATGCATCTACTTCCTTCGTTAGCCCTGCAGTAACTTGGAGAAGGCAGAGCTACAGTTAGAAGCTAGAGTGTTGAGGCTACAGGAAGAAAAAGGAGAAAGGAGGCTAAGAGGACCAAGAAAAATGCAAGCTGCCATTCAGCTTTCACCCCACAGAAGAACCTATGAAAGCCAAACAGCCATCATTGGAGATATGGCAGGCAGTTCAGAAGCTCCAGCAGTGATGGAAAGAGAGATGGGAGCAGAAGTTAAGGGTATAATGCTTTCATTCATGTTTTTGTTTCGCTAGACGAGGACAGCGGATTGACGTCCGTCATACGGCACCGATACTGGTTCCTCCGCTCCCAGTCTCAGCGCTTGGCATTAACAGCTGAGCGAGAAATGAAAAGAAATGGCTACTAAAAGAGTCCCTGAAGCTTCTGCCAGTGTCTGGCGCACTCCATCAGTCCTTGCCGAGAAGACGGATGGCTTATGGGGGCTCTACATGGACTAGAGGAGATTAATCTCTGTGACATGGATGGACTGCAATGCCCTATCATACAATGATAATGTGCTGGATTACAATGCTGGGTGACAGTGACTTAGATCCCTCGATCAGTGGATACTGATAAAAGAAGCTGCCCCCTCCCCCCAAGGTCAAGCCTAAAACGGCCATCGGCATTAAACGGGGACTTTGTTAATTCATAGTGATGCCCTTCGGACTGTGCAATGCCCCTGAAACATTTGTGGGCCTGAGGGAGTGCTGACAATCCCCCTTACCGGCCAAATGCACCCCAGCATGTACTAGAGCAGCCCAATGTGGCTACTGTACCTCAACTACTCCTAGAAATCGGGGACTCAGCAACACCTGACCAGGTAGGGCATTAGAAAGAAGAAGAGGCCATAAAACCAAACTAACTAATGACTGCCACAGAAACTGCAGATCTACGTGGTGAACTATCTTGGTCACTCAGGACAGCCATTCCTTCAGGTTGGGGGCAGAGACTGACCGCCTGCTACGGGTCTCAATTTGCATAAATCCCAAAATACCCAGCATTTGTTAAAAATGTTACGCCTTCGCTTATTTGTAAATAGTTTGTTAGTGTTCTGAATTTTCTTGAGTTAATTACCATGTTGGATAGTGTCTGCAGATGTACCTCAGACCTTTAGCACATAGCTGTGTTCCTTAAGCCATTAATGTCAGCATGTGTGAGAGAAGGTGGACAGTCATCGCTGTGTCGTTGGAAATGCTGCTGGGTTTGGATTACTTTTATGAGCTGACTCAAGTGCATGTATTCCAAAAGTTTGATAACAAAAATACTGCTAGATGTTACTATTGCAGTTCATTTTGCTTTTGGTGACCAATATTGAGTTGGACAAATGCCAATAAATGCAAATGTAAAAAAATTAAAATGTTGCGAGTGTCAAGGAGGCCAAAACCCTTGAGGTCCATTAAAATATAATCTGCAGGCTTTAAACAGAGGGAAGAATTTTCAATCTGGATTAAAGGTCAGGGTGAGACTGTGGAAGCACATCAAGGACAGTGCATGAGATGGGGACAGACGAAGTCTCACGTTAGGTCCAGGAGGTCCGACTCTGCCGGCGGCTCCAGGGAAACCAGTGGCACCCTATTAGAGAGGAAGATGAAATGAAAAAGACTGAGATATTTATTTAAAACGAGGTGAGGAAAAATGAAAAAGAAGTTCTGAATTATTTATTGATTTTTTTTTTCTGTAATCTTAATACTTATCCTTAATGAAACTTCAAAACATCTAGTTACCAGGTACTTCTTAAGATATCAGCATGGTCTTTTATCCCGGTGAAATATACCTCTTCTACCTAGTCTTGCTGACAACTGGTATTAACGACTACCGGAGTGTGGCGGTTCACTTACAGGGGGTCCTTGAGCACCACGGGCACCTTTGGGTCCTGATACACCTGTGGGGCCCTGAGAAATAAAGGAAAAGATGAATACATATTGTGAGCTCTAGATTTTTGCGTAGAATAAATATGGAATTGGAAGTTATTCTGTTCTGTAGCACTCATTCAGGATTCAAGGTTTTGTGTGGCACATGCACAGTTATACTAGTAGAATAAAGAGAGTATAGATAAATTAAATTAATCTAATTAAGCACAGTGGGGCAGTAGAATAAAAACAAAGAACAAAGAAGATAAATAACAGGCTACGTAAATAGTATTCAAAGACAGTGTGCGAAATAGCATTATATCAGTATATAACACAGTAGGCAGTCCACAAATGTTGAAGTGAGAGACATACATAAATAAATGACAATTGTAAGAAAGTCACAGGGCTTGTCCAGGTTGAGATGTCTACTGGCCTGCGGATAGAAGCTCTTCATGAGCCTCACTGTTCTGTGAAATTGCTCCATGCAGGAAATTACTAAAGTCTATTTGTATTCAGCCACATACATGGTATAGATTGAGAGCTACCAGATAGTGAAAAATTCACCTGGGGGCCCGGAGCTCCAGAGGGCCCCTGAGGGCCTGGGGCCCCAGCATCACCTTTCTGCCCAACCTCACCCTGTTCTCCTTTTGCTCCAGGCTGGCCATCTGCACCCTGAGGATGGGACACAGACGTAAACAGTCCAAAGGATGGCCTTTATGAAATAGCGCCCAGACAATACAGTCGCTAAAGACCTCATTAATATTTCATTTACTGGCTGCTCATAATTGGATCCTGGAAAGCAGTCAGAACTGGAAAGCATAATGACGACATCATTTTTAAGGCTAATCTGATGGCATATGTCACAATGATGTGCCACTGATCAGCAAGTCCATCAGTGAAAAATAATCAGGAACCCAATTAATGGATGGGCTACTGTTTTCATGATTGATTAACATGGTCTAGGACAGATATGCTAATCAAAAACCAGTCAACATTTCCCCCAGTACAACAGGCAAACATGGTTAAGGACACGAACTACACAATACAATGGTTACTGCGAATATGTCAGGAGCGGCCATGAAATCGTGCCCTCGAGGAAGGTATTTATCCTCAGTCGGTGAAACTAAAATATCCAGCTTCTGAATTATTAAAAATCAGAGGCTACTGTGTATAATATTTACAATAAACTATGGTATCTGATCCAGTACTGCTCAATAAATCCAGTAAATGATACAGTACCATCTAATTTCCCAGAATGAGGATAACATGTATGACTTGGTGCATGTCGTACTCACAGGAGGTCCAGCAAAGCCAGCAGGCCCAGGTGGACCAGTCTCACCACGGTCACCCTGACAGGGAGAGAGAGAGAGAGAGAGAGAGAGAGAGAGAGAGAGAGAGAGAGAGAGAGAGAGAGAGAGACTAAGAGTAACACACATTTTTTTAAAAATGTCCAAAAGCAGTAGTAATATGTTTTTTTTTTTTTTACTTTTTGGGTCCCCAGTCGTTTCCACGGCAACCGACAGCAGAAATGTGTAGGTACCCCATTTAGATAACTAGATAGGGTTTATCTCCACCACGAAATTCTGATAATAATGTGAAGCCTCCTGGGGAGAAATTCCAAGTTTCGAGTGCAAGGTGGATACGTCTGCTCACTGTCGGATATGTGAAGTGTGCACCTGTAACGGATCTTAATGGTGGCCATCAAGACGCCTGAGAGGGAGGGAGCCCCCCCCCCCCCCCCCCCCCCCCCACAATGAGTTTTGCCTTTGATCTTGTCTCTCCTATTCATTTTGTCTGCCCTAATTGTATATTCTCATGGTATCTTCAACAATAGCACGGTGTGCCAACAAAAATGTCACCAGCCTTGGTCATGGGACAATAAAGATTCTGATTTTGATTCTGTAAGGTCACATGTGAAATCCTGGACATGCCTGTCATTCTGGCTGACGCAGTCTGAAGAGGACGTCCCTGTGACTTTGAAGGGGGTGGATCTCCCGCCCAGTTTCCTAATGTTTCATGCTTAACAGTTGCTGAAGCAGTGCTGATGTGGAAGGGAGGACGTTGTCGGCTACGGGCAGCCGTGGATGAAAGCGTGTACTCCTCCGCCGTCAGGTTCATACGCTTATGTTTCAGTGCGCCAACACCATTTTCACTCCGGCAAGCGTGGTGATGTAAAGGAGAACACACATTTACCTCCTGCGCGGTGGAAGTCACATGGTCGGATGAGTCACCCTTCACCCTGCCCGCAACAAGCGTACGAGTCAGTCTGTGGCGCTTGCCAGAAGAAGCTTACAGACACCAGTGGTCCCACAGTGCCGGGTTCTGATGGGACCGCTATCGCTTGGGCCATGTTTTCCTGGCATGATTTGGGTCTCCTCAGAGGGCAAGGTGATACTAGTAATGTCATCATTAATAAGGATGTGCAGAACATTCTGGGGCTCTCCACCACCGTGACTAAACAGCGAACCCCAAATTCAGAGGAACTTCTCAGGATCTTGCAGAGACGCCTAGATTCTGACGCTCACTGCAGCTGGTCAGCTGGCCCCAAGTTTCATGATTGTCCTGCAGGAGATTCTTTCTCTACATTCCACCCATTCAAGCATCGTGTAAAATATTCAACATACACCCCAGAACTGACAAGCATGTCAAAATGTTGGCATGTTGCAGCATTTCCCTTTCATGGGAGTCAGCCTTGCCATGTCACGCCAAGCCATAGCGTGCCAGTTTACTCGCCTCAACAATGAACGCCGGCTAAGCAACTGCTAAGTCTCCCTTTCAGCTATTATTTGCGACAAGCTGAAACAGGACATTTTCGCAACCCATTTGAAGGTTTATAGCAACGCGATTATACGCCCATCTGGCCTGAAGATGGCCACATGCCATCGATTGCTTTTATTGAGATGGAACCATCGGAATGTTAGGAGGGGTTTCGGGACAGAGGGAGGGAATGTCTTCAGTCAGGATTTACAGAAACTGCAGAGCAAAGTTCCCAGCCCAGCAGTGCTGTTATTATATGAGCAAATGTAACCTAATTGGTTACATGACTCAGTGTATAACTTGGCCTTCTGGTCGGTTTGGTCTTCGAAAAGCCAGCCGTATTCTCAGACCGCTCAAGCTGTCCGATGCAAAGGCACATGTCCAGGGAGATGGGTGAATTTTCTCTCCGACATTTTAGCATTTATTGCACCCGACTGTCACTCTATTATTGGAGCATTTTCTGAGTAAGCGGGGGTGGGGCAAATCCTGTGCAATCCCATCACACCCTTGAACTCCAGACTAAATGAATTTGTTTCTTTAACCATCTCCTCAGGTATATCTATAACAGTGTTTCCCATGCAATCCAGTCCTAGGGGACCAACAGACAGTCCATGTTTTTGCAGACTGTCTGGCACAGGGCTGGGCAGGACCAAAAACACGGACTGACTCTGAGTCCCCGAGGATCGGATTGGGAAACCCTTTAAATCTTTCCCAAAGGCATTTTTTTTTCCTGATGTCTGACTTCTTCGTTGTCACGATTTGCCATCGACCACATCAAAGATAAACACAAACGATGAGTAGTGTGACTATTTTTTTTCTCTAAAAGATAGTTGAGCTATTTAAAGCACTTCTGTCATGAAGACCCTGTAGGAACTGCCTATTTCCTATTTATACCTAAAGCACAACCGAAAGCGCACGCTGAGTTCAGAAAAAAAAACTTGACCTTAAATTAAGCTGTCAGTTACGAAATGGTTACGTTTTAGCCCTCTGTGCGGAACAATGGGAACCCTGTCAAGAATGAATGCTTATCTTTGTTTAATGCAAGACTCTACATGCGCTATGTGGATATTGTGAACAAATAGCCTGAAGAAAACTGCTTTGTATCTTTTATGATGCGATATTTCAGTAACCGTCATATGCGTGCAATGCTGACAGGTCTTCAGGAACTGGACCATAAAGCTGCAGGTTCCTGATATTGCAACAGAATTTTAGTTCTCAGTTTTGCTATATTAAATTACTTGTTTAAACATTTTGGCTAAGACTCAATTCAATTTTCTGTGCCTGCTTCTTCAGTGCAGGGTCACAAGGGTCTGGAGACTATCGTGTAAACTATAGCTGCAAGACAGGAAATATCCCTGGATGGGGCACCGACCCATCGCTGGGCGCCCACACACACATCATTCACACCTAGGGGCAATTTGGTAACTCCAATTAACCTCAGCATGTTTTTGGACTGTGAGGGGAGACTGCAGTAAATACTGTTCTAGTACTGGAGGAAACCTGACAACAACACGGGGAGAACATGCAAACTCCACACGGGGAGAACATGCAAACTCCACAAGGGGAGAACATGCAAACTCCACACGGGGAGAACATGCAAACTCCACACGGGGAGAACATGCAAACTCCACAAGGGGAGAACATGCAAACTCCACACGGGGAGAACATGCAAACTCCACACGGGGAGAACATGCAAACTCCACAAGGGGAGAACATGCAAACTCCACACG
>JAODJU010000130.1:2564511-2585231 GCA_026776725.1 Gnathonemus echidnorhynchus
CCTGAGGGGGAGGGGGCCCCCCCCCCCCCCCCCCGACAGATACACAAAGAACTGCAAAGTATGTCAGGTTATTTAAAGCTAAGTTGCTATTTTGTGTGTAGGCTGTAAGTAAACAGTATCTGCTCAACGAGTGACTACGAGCCTCTGTGGTCAGATGGAGGGAACAGCAATGTTACCTGTTGAGATATTTTGAGCAGCACATTTTTGTGTGTGTGTGTGTGTGTGTGTGTGTGTGTGTGTACATGGCGGAGAAGCTTACGGGGGCACCGCGAGTACCGGGGGCTCCCGGGGGACCCGAGGGACCGGATTCACCCTGCAGGAAGATGGAGGAGAGAGGCAGACAGGCATCAGACGTGTCTTTACTGACAGGCACTGAGGCGGACAACAAAAGCAATTCATAGAATATAAAAAATGATTACCTTCTCACCATTAGGACCACCTGGACCAGGCGGTCCGATTGGTCCAGTCAGACCCTAAGAGAAAGGCAGAGAGGGTTACATCCTTCCCAGTGACTGGATAATAATATCACATATTTCTGTGTCTGTCAAAAGAATCATACAATAATGAATCATTTCCAAACTGGAAATCAACTCATAAATAATTAATATTAATGTACCTGTAGCTTCATTATCATTCCAGTTTAACTTTTTCAGGTGCAGCTCTACCTTGCCTGGTGAGTCAAGTCTTATTTTCTAAATTTTTAACTTGTTTTTTTTTTTTTGCTCTTCATTTTTTCCTCACAAGAGTCCATTACTGGATGCTGGGTAAGGTGTAACTGGGCGATAATCTAGCTTTGCTTTGGGAAAGAGATCATGGTCTCTTGCTACCGCAGCATCCACAGATATCTACAGGCTTGGTGTGAGATGTGTCATAGTACCGCGCGACACATAGCGGGAGGTGAGCGAATGTGGGTGTGAGAAAAACAGATCAATACTAACTCTTAAGCCATCTTTGCCAGGAGCTCCTTCAGGCCCCTTTTCTCCATTGTCACCCTATAGCACAGAGAGAGAGAGAGAGAGAGAGGAATGAGAGAGAGGAATGGGGGGGGGGAATGAGAGAGTCATCAACACCTCCTGGGTGAAAAAAATCCAAGGAATCCCACAACAAACACTGAGTGGGCAGAACTTCAGGCCATCTGAGCTAGCAGTAATGTAAACAACTTTGTTAATTATGCAATAATAGCAAAAATCCCATATTCTGTGGGGAAATGAGCCACAAGATTCAAACACCGAATTATATTTAGCAATTCCTGAGTCTGAACTGGAGTACACAAATGCACATAACCTAACAGTTGAGGTTGTAATTAAATTAAGAGCCATTTTTTTAAACATATATTTACTTATTCAACATCATAACCATCAATATGGAGGAACATTCCCTTACAGAAAATGAGCGTTATCAAAATATTACATCTGGACTTTGGGTAAAAGCTAAACATGGAGGTGCAAACAGTGAGGGGGTTTCCAGGACGTCTGTCACTTACTCTGTCACCCTTGGGTCCAGGAATGCCAGAAGGTCCTCTCTCCCCAGGCATACCCTGAAGTCCAGGAGGCCCTTGGGCCCCATGGGGCCCACTTGGGCCAATGGCTCCCTGCAATAAACAGGGAAATACCGAAGCGCTGAGTGACTAGAGAGGACAGGAATAAAGTGCTTCAAAATGAGTATCTCAATTGATTTCTTAAATATAAACTTGACTGGTAGACAAAGTTGAATTCTGCACTGTGCTTGACGTACTGCGGAAATAGTGTGTACGTGATGTAAATGAACCTGCATTTGTCCTAGTCTGGAGTCCCCTGTGGACTCAGCAAAAGTTTAATAAGACTGTAATGACCCTCACCATGGCCAACCAGATCACATACAGCGCATGTGGCCTCAGCTACATGAAAGCTAGCAGCGAGGTTTCACCTTGTGCTACGCCTCCGTGCCGCGGCTTTGCTGTTCCCGGTGCTTTATGATCATTTATCTTCAAAGGCTTAAATGCTTGGAACCAGAAGCCTTTGGGGTTGAAAAACTCCTCCGCAAAGAGTGTTCACTCTGCTATACTCGTGGAAGTATTCAGTAATGGTGTCGCTATTATGGTAGTAAACCTTAGTATAAGGTTTGTTCTAGACCACTGACAGTGACATGGTGGAGGTGCTTGGAGTCCCCACCTTGGGTCCATCAGTTCCTGGCGTTCCAGGAAGGCCACGAGGTCCCTGAAGGCCTTGAGGACCAGCAGCACCTCTCTCTCCGGGGAAACCACGCTCGCCCTGCCAAGAGGATCTTGATCAATCTTCGGCACACTAAGCTGATACCAGAAATACTAAAGAGGTCATACTGAAATAAAATGAAACTTACTCTGGGTCCCGTTACTCCAGCTGCTCCAGCTTCCCCAGGAACACCCTGCAAGGAGAAGAATATAATGGGACATTAAACATATTTTGCATTTGTTTACTGCACTTGCTAAAGTGTTCAAACAATAACAGGATTCAGAATACACCATCCATCCATCCCTCCATCCATCCATTTATCCATCCATTTTCTGTACCCACTTGTCCTGCACAGAACTGGGGATGTCTGGTGTCTATCCTGGAAGCTACGGGCGCAAGGCAGGGAATACCCCAGGGTAAGGCGCCAACCCATCACAGGGCACACTCACTCACCATTCACACACCCAATCACACCCAAGGACAATCTGGCATGTCCAATCACGGGGTACACTCACTCACCATTCACACACCCAATCACACCCAAGGACAATCTAGCATGTCCAATCACAGGGCACACTCACTCACCATTCACACACCCAATCACACCTACGCACAATCTGGCATGTCCAATTCACCTCAGCATGTTTTTGGACTGTGGGGGGAAACCAGAGAACCCAGGGAAAGTCCCATGGTGACACAATTCAGTTTACTAAAACGATTCAGGTTTTTGATCCGTTACATGTTAAAATTATTGTTAACACCTATCGGAAACTATAGCACTTTACCTGTGTGCATGTTCTGCATGGGTATTTTTTGAGAAACAGTGGCCTTTCATGACCATCATGTGATGAGGGAACTCACCTGGTCACCAGGCTTTCCTGCCTCACCAGGGGGACCAGGAGGTCCAGGGAGACCCTACAAAGAACAAGAGAGGTGCCTAAATTGGAAAAAGCGCAAACAGTAATGACAACTGAAGATGAAATCAGTGCATCAAAGTCATTCTCAGTATGGTGAGTAAGAAGCTTCAGATACCCTCACAGGTAGAGAAACACACCTGGAAGCCAGAGGGTCCAGGCTGACCTTGCTCTCCTCTCTCTCCTGCAGGTCCCTAAGAAGGACAAACAAAAGCTATAACGCAAGATACAACATTTATATATCAATATTACTATACATCTTCACACTAGTTTCCTTTGGATAAATCGATTTCAAGTCTAGTTAGGTAGTAATCTTTGTGAATCAATATATAATTTCAGCAATATTGCCACATGTTGAATCTCAACCTAAAGATTAATAATAAAATATCTTTGGTGGCATTGTTATAGTCCTGCTATTGTTAAAAGCAATATTGTTCTTCGTTTTTCTTTTCTTATGAGTTGAAATGCTGGAAAGGCAGCAATTGTTTCTATGTGAAAGGAGAGTAATAATGAAAGTGCTGTAAGTTTGTTATAGCCAAAAAAAAAGAAAAAAAAAGACGATAAGCATCTGATGGAGTGGAAGAAGATAAATGTTATAGAATTACTTACAGCTGGGCCTGGTGGCCCGGCCGCACCAGTCTCACCATCTTTGCCAGGCAGACCCTGTGGGAAAAGCAGCTTATCAGCTTCAACCAGAAGACAGAACCTCTGGGCTAGAAAGTACAGCCTGGTATTTGCAATTAAAGGGGAGTGTCCATTGGTTACTATGCCCAAAGATCCCACGAGTCTGTCCACTGAAGGACAATGTGGCTTGAATCTGAGGCTGAGGTTCTCTCTAAGGCTCTGGTATTCAGTACAGTTACTACATAATGGACCCCACGGAACCTTATAAATGATCAATATAGTCAACAAAGTCAAAGAAAGGTGCTCAAGCTGCTCAGTAGAAGACGATGGGGGGCAGCTTACTCTGAGACCTGGAGCTCCAGCCAGTCCTTTCTCTCCAGGTTTGCCAGACTCGCCCTGAACGAAGACAAAGACAGTCTAGTATCAACTACAGAATCAAAAACTGAACCCGGAACAACATTAATGCATATTTTCTCTTGCGAGTGAACACGTCCACCAGGACCACTGAAGGAGCGCCACTGAGACCAGCCTCATCATGTTAACACGTCCCCCAGGTGACCCCCAAACCCGGTCAGCCAGGCTCTTTGCTTTTCCAGTCCGGCACTATGAGATACACTCACGGTTCCACCCTTGGGTCCGGGGAATCCCATCACTCCGGGCTGGCCGCGGGCTCCTTGGGGACCTGGGGGCCCAGGGCGGCCATCCTCGCCAGCGGAACCCTGCCAGGTTTGTATAAAAACATTAGCTGCTGTCTCCTAATCCTGTTTCCTGTAGGGTTCCCTTCTGCAAAACTACTCTAAAAGTGTACAGGTGTGACTACAGGCTGGAAAACTGGACTTTCTCAATTTCATCACAAGTACGGTCATAATGTTACTGTGTGTGAATTTATTGAGAGAGCAGATACATCAAGTGCACATGGCATTTATACGCAAAGCACAGTGTTGATACCTCAGGGGAAAGGCGACGGAGACGTGTGCACTTACAGATGGGCCGACTTTACCCTGAGGACCAGCATCACCAGGGCGACCAGTGAGACCCTGCAGGACACAGACAGGAAAATACCAAATGTCACTTCTCTTGTATAAATACATTTCAAATCTGCCAACTGAACATGATGCATAACTCAAGTGACATGTAGGTAAATGACCCGAGGCTGTGTTTTAGTTTAGATCAACAGCTAATTAGGGTGATGTTAAGCTAAGACCAAGAATAACCTGAGATGGCACCATTGCGTGAAGCTAAAGTGAGCTGAAATGATAGCACTGAGGTAAAGATACAGCTAACTAGCATGGTACCATTAGCATTATGAATGATGCCACCTTTTCTACAGATGCACTCAGTAGGGGTAAGAGCTGCACCTTCTACTATTGTTATTACTCACTCTTGCACCAGGTAGACCGGGCTCTCCAGGACGGCCCGGGTCCCCAGTGGCTCCCTTAGGGCCCGACACGCCCTGAGGTCCACGCTCACCTGGGGCTCCCTAACGAAGGACAGATGGAGAGAGAAAGGGGAGAAAAGAAAACGTCAGCCCTTCATCGTCATTACCTTCAGCACCCTCGGGTATGTTCACTGCACTCCCACTGGAATAGAAAAACAAACTGGAAGGTGTCTAACAGGCTGAGCTCAGTGCAAGTTTGATAAATTATGCGAAATAAAATTAGTGAAAGTATATAATGCAGAACCTCCATCTCCAGCAGTTAATTAGCACGACAAAGTGAAAGCAAAAGATTGCACATTAAATTGAGTTCAGCTTTCCTGAGAAATCACTCTTGCTGCTGCCATTTAATGCTAATATGTTGAACTGTTTTGTAAAGGAAGCATGATAGTTTGCATCCTTGTGTCTGCATTTAATGGTGGACTCAATTCTCCCTCTATTTTCGGTATAACAGTAGCAGTTATAATAATGCATAATAGTAAATATTTAAACAACCTCAGTACCTCAGCCCACCATTAGACCTTGCAATTTTTTTGTTGAGAAATGGCTGTAGGAGAACAGTGTTGAGTTGTAAGGAAGGCAAGATAAACTTCTCAATAGCAGTTTTGTGTTTTAGCCTGAAACTTAGAAACTTTTTGTCTAATTATGGGCTTGTCTGTGTTTAGAAATTTTTTAATGATGCGTGAGGTTGCGGAAATGGCACTGTTGGCGCGCAGGAGAAAAGTATTTCATGCATTATGACTTTTTAAAATATATATTTTTTAAGAACAGACAAGTTAACATTTTCTTCAGAGTAAGCTCAGACAAGAATAATACTGAACTTATAACAATGCCAACGATCCCATATGCTGCTGTATTTCTTACTGATTCTTACTGATCCTAAAGCACGACATGCCGGGTAACGAGCAGCGTGCAATTACATGCAGTTACATGCAGTTCCATGCAGTTCCGTGCAGTGCATTTCTGAGGTTCCTTCAGTTTTCTGAAACAAGTGCAAACTGAGCTCTGGTGGGAGATGTGCAGCCGTGATGATAAGGTACCTTGGGACCAGCCAAGCCATCCTGACCCGGGAAACCACGGTTACCGGGGGCACCCTGTTAACAAGGAGGGGGGGGGAGAGGGCTTCAGGACAAGGGCAATTTCAACGAGGACAAAACACCATACAGAACTGTAGTTATTAATTATAATTACAGCAATAACACATCAGCACTCATCCTCAGCACAGACTGAGGTTTTATGTCTAATACATTTATTAAAACTTTAACTGGAGATAAACCCTCTCATTTTTAAAAATGATGTCACAGTAAGGATGGTAAGATCCAGCTGAACCAAAAAAAGCCCCAATGAGCTACGTCCGAGCTGTTATAAAATCTGTCGTCTACCGAATGTGGAATTCAAGGTAGACTTGAACTGCATTGACGGTATATGTGTCATACTACCAATAAAATATGCAGATCTTTATAGTGACTGGCATTTCTTTTAATCCATATACAGGCAAAGACCAAGGGTCAAACGACAACCTGTTGCCTTATTTAACACCAAACGATTATAAATACACACAAACACACAAACCAATAGCATCGTTTCATCAATCAGAATGAAGCACTTGTGCTTCAAAACACCTGTCTAATACAGGGATCATTCAACACATTTGAGTGCTCTTCATTTCTTCTTTTAAACAAGAGTAAAGCTGGCATCCTTGCCATACCTATAAAAATAAATTTTCCAAATTAAAAGTCTCCTGGGAGAAGGACGTTTCTGCTTATCTGCATGTTAGACATGGCTATGTTCCCTGTGGACCCAAGACAGCCAGTCTGGTTCAGGTTCTTACTCTCTCTCCAGGGGGTCCAAGTGGTCCGGCAGCACCAGGTTCTCCTCTGGATCCTCTCTTTCCCTCCTCTCCAGCTGGGCCAGGGGCACCTTGAAGACCTGCAGGACCCTGAAAGGGGAAGACATGCAAACATCTTAGCACTCCTTCATCACATATGTATTTGTTTACGATGGGAAACTTGGCTCTGAGGAGCTTTTCATAGTAAATCCACACACAAAAAAAAGAAAACAGAGCATTAATTAGCAAAGTATAATGCAGTTCTGTTTGAACAATAATATTACCATTAATTACAATCAACCTATGGAAAAATATGCAAATCTGGATCACAAAACTGGCAAGTCTTAGACAATACAGCAGCCTCTACATAAATTCTACAAAAAAATACCCTAAGTCATGATAAATAAATACCACCCCCTGGTGGTTACAGTGCGACCCGATAACAAATTGCATTCTCTGGGTTTAATCTCCCCACAAAATTAATACATTAGAGGATTATCTGTGAGCCTTGAATTTTCAACACTTAGATAATTAATGTATTTGAACTAATGTGTTTCATGGAGTGCTCAGATAAAGCTATGTGTTAAAGGGTAATTTGCCAATAAATAAACTACTTATGGATTTTAACACTGTACATAAAACAGTGCAGTGATGCCCTGTATGATGCAGTGAAGAAAAACAATGTGTTAAATTACAGAACTTTTGGCAACAAGAAATACAAAAAAAAAGTTACAATTTTTTTTAGTTTAAATAGTTAATAGCTAACAAAATGGGCAAACAGAAAATAGTAACTCTTAACTACCAGAGAACACTTTAAATAACCTAACTCATGATTTTTAGGGGTGACTACTATAGGGCTAAGAAGCAAAACTATTCCACAAAGAAACAGCTTTAGCTAAATTAGGGGGCTAATTTTAGCATCCACTTGGTGGTTCATCGGTAGAAATTGGCGGGTATGCAGCCAACTCCACATTTAGCTTGTAGTGGTTCCACTCTCAGTCAAACACGACCTTCACACTGTCGGAAATGATACGAAAATTCAGTTGAAGATAATGATGATGATGGTGTGGGTAGGACAGTGGCTATGGACTTGTTCTTCATCATGTACAGTTGACCGAGAGACTGGCACCATTTCGATGTGTAAGACTGTGAATATCTTTCGATATAGCTATTTGCTTAGCATCATTATAATGATCAAGAAGTATTTTGCCACCATCATCTCAAAACAAGAAATTCTCAAGCTGATCCTGTTTGGTTTCTTCGTGCTTAGTATGCTTACTAATAATATTCTGACCCAGTACCTTCCTTCTTGTAAAGACAGTGTGTCAAATAGGAGGTGCCCGTGTTTGTAAATAATGGAAGGAAACACACTACTTACGGGCATTCCTGATCAATTTTTGAATGACTTTGAATGAATTTAAAACAAATCACATTTACAGTATATTGTATAACACAACGTGTGCACTGTTAGAATAATATTAACCTACTGCTCTCAATAATTTCAACAGACAAAAAAACATTCTTTAATTCTGAAAACATAGTCCATATGTCAACCAAATTTATACCAAAGAAGGCGAATAACACAGAGAGACCGGACATATAAATATCCATAGATTGGCCATGGTCTGTTTTCAAGGTATAATAGGAAAACTGAAATGAATTTGAGAGGACGGGATCGACAGGTACTCACAATCTCTCCTTTTGGACCAGCTTCACCCTTGAATCCTGGAATACCAGGATCTCCCTGAAACAAAGGGCAGTCAGACAGTCAGGAAATGAATAATAAATACAAATGATATTGCATAAAGTAATCTAACGTAGCATGATATGCAATCAGTTAACTTCATGCATTTTTCTATCAGTTAAACTATAATCTGTACTCATGTATCAGACATAAGTAGAAGTGGATAATTAACGCAGAAGTAGCATCACCAACGAATGGAAATTCCATTCATCACACAATAACCACATTGTATATCAGCTAGATTTGTGATGTTTGCATTAATAAACAGCTCCCACCCTGTTTTTTCTAATTTCCATCTGTGCTTCCCATGAAAAGATAAATAGTGATTATACTGCACTGTGCAAAAGTCTTAGGCAGTCATAGAAAATGCTGACAGTTCTTTATCTGGAGAGTAAGTGTATATTGGCTCAGAAAAAAATAACACAATTTAACATCTAGAAACATGCAAATTAACAGTAGCACAATAAACCGTAACAATAAAAAATACATTTCTTCTGCTCTGCAAAAAGTTACTTATATAACATGCCATGTTAGGAGAGGTTTCAAAATGGCTAAGCTGACACACTTTGGCAGCCATGATATCACAGTTTTACACCAACATGAAGGTGTCATCATTTTGTCTGACTGCATAAGACGTACTACATGTCAAATTACCAGTTAGCTGAAACACAGAACAGAAAACACACCAAACACTAAACTCCCTATTTTACTCCTTATGAAAACTAAATAAGATTCATTTGGATTTCATAATATGAAAAAAGATTCAATTAACTTCTGTGAGGTTCCCCTCAGAGACACAAAAATGACAATAATTACTGCTGAAAACAGCAGGAAAGCAGCTGCAAAGGTTTACAGGAGACAAAGGTGGAGGGAGATGGACGTCCGATTCTGCCCGTGTGACGTACCGACTGTCCTTTGGGCCCCAGGGGTCCTGTGGCTCCCTGAGGTCCTGGGGGGCCACGGGGGCCTGGGAAGCCTGGAGCACCTGCAATACCAGGGGCACCCTGCAGGGGAGACAGTCACCACCTCATTAGATGGGGGTGCTGTAATTCACATACAAACGATCAGCTGGTGACAAGGAACTATACCTGAAATACGTAACCAGGAAAACAATATAAAATAGTTGAAACATAAAGCTTTCATAAGGAACTGACACATACAGTATAATCATCTTCCGCTCTGATCAAACCCACTATGATGTTCATTAGTGACAATCAACATAATCCCCTTTTTTCTGCTTGATACTAGAAGCCAACCTAATGAATAATTCATGAAGGTAACTATACATTACACGACGGTCATACAGGCTCATTATTGGCAGCCAAGGCTTTCATCTGATTGGTGCTCAGTTCCCTCTCTACACCATGTGACGCTGCCTATGAACATGATTGGCGCAGCAGAGATTCTACTGAACGGCCTTTGAATTTTAGGCATCATGCAATACAGGGACAGGGATACAGAATTAAAAAATGACCCAACTTTGTGAAAAATTAAGGTGAAACTCCATTATCCTGATGTTCACAGCCTGGGCACCTCTATAGTGACACGGTCATTCTGAGCGGTTTTTAACATTTAAAATGAGAGCGAGGTACATTTAATCCTCACTGTGTTTCCTGCAGACTCATCATGCAGTCGACTCTAAAGTGACTTTGGCATACCTTCAGTATAGCCATGTGTTACTGTGTCGAAAGGATTATCTTCTGTTTGAAGAAATAATTAAATAACTGCACATTATAATTAGGTAATGATAAAAAACCTGAATTCATTAGAGCAGTATTGTATTCTGCTACAATAGGAATTTAAATTATTTCCCTCTACTGAGAAATGCAGGTTTATGTCTGGGATCAAAAGGTTAGTGGCAGGTTTCTTTCATGCATTTTTAAAATAATTTTAGGTATTTCGCTTAATTTTTCTAGTCGCAAGCTTAATTACCTAATTGATTACTGACCCTGAAATATAGCCTCTCAGAGAAATGTTTACGCTTAACTTGGCGTCCTAACTGACGTGCAGTTTGTGACTGTGGGTGGCACTTATAATGTGGACGCTTAGGTGACGAAGCTTTGGGTTCAGGAGCCTCTGAGTGACATGGCAGCATCAGGACAGCTGCACACTGGACCAGCCGTTTGTTTGGCTCTCATTTTATTTTCAAGGTCTCATCACTGATTGCAAAAAAACAAAACAAACAAACATCACCCTGACTTTGAAACACCCTTGTTTGGGTTTTATGTTTTTTTAGGGTTCTGATTACTGATTGCACACCAGATTTCAGATGATAGGTGATTTCAGCCAGACAAAAACAAAACACTGTCTGCATCCACATTTGGCCCCTAAGCAAATCTGTTAAACAAACTCCCAGCCATGTTCTTTACCTCAATATAGCATCAGCGGTTGTGTAGGTCATAAGCTGCCAGCAGACAACACTGTTGTCCGTTGCAGGAAGAATTAAGTAGCTACAGCATATCAATACAAGATCAATCCATACATCTGTGTATCCAGTACAGGGGGAACTAGACCTTACAAACCCTACAGGTTCTATCCCAGGTACTGGAGGACACCGGGCAAAGGGACCAGCCTGGATGCAATGGCATATTATCGCAGGACAGACAGACCGACTCACAATCACACATTAAGGGCAATTTCAGGCCTAAGAGCATGTCTATTCCCTAGAGGATTGAAACCCACACGACATGAGGAGAACATGCAAACTCCACACTAACAGAGGACTTGACCCCCCCCCCCACCCCAAACCTGGTGGTGTGAAGCAACAGCGCAACTGAGAAACTGGGACACTTATGCACGATATTTAAATATAAGCACATATATAGGCTGAAGACAAAGAGGTTAGTTTATATACTCACAGCAGATCCTTTGGCCCCAGGAATACCATCAGTACCAGGGTTACCCTGTAGGGAGGTGGGAAAAGGGTAATATTAGTTACAAACACAACAAGAGTTATTTCTCATGCTCAGTTTCCACCCTGCATGAGGCTGTGTGTATTTCAATGAGTGACATTTAAATTGGTGCTTGTTTCTTAACCTGTATCATGAAGATCAATATGAGAGAGCTGTAGCTCTGTCTGTGAAAACAGGAGGGGCTCTGGTCTATAGTCACAGTTATTTGGGGACTCTGTGCTAGACAGTCAGTATCCGCGCCCCATCCCGCCGTCCCCCGGAGGTACTCACGGAGGTGCCAGATGGGCCGGGTGCTCCCGGGGTTCCAGACTCGCCACGAGGCCCCTGGGCACCCTCAGGCCCACGGGCTCCAGTGGGACCGGCTTCTCCCTGTTGTGGGGGTGGGGGGGGTGGGACAGATGGACATCAGTGAGAGCTCCTCATTGTAGAGCCAGATTACACTGAGCGGGAATGGCTAGAATCAAAACAATCCTAACTTCCCTCACAGCTTCTACACTAACATGCTGTCAGAGAACGAAGATATGCGATTATTTATCCTGTGGTTAACCAGGGTATGTGTTCTTTTATCAATATGCCTGAAACTGTATAAATCCACATTAAAACCTGATTATATTAATATACCTTATTATCATATATACGCCTTTAACGTTAAACTTGTCGCTATTCTGTTGTATGTAATTGAGCAACTCGTTAATAAAATTTAATAAGACAAGATGACTTTTATGCCTTCAGAAACACTTTCTTTTTAAAGTGGCACACAAGATTTAGCGCTGCAATGAATTGTTTTTTTTTTTTTTTTTAAAATTAGGTTCTCTTATAAATGCTTCAAGAAAATTCAAGCATTTAATAGGCCTCAAACCCACCAGCAACTGCCAGTAATCAAAGCTACTCATGCAAATACTTCAGCTGACTGACCACACCCACTGCAGCCATCGACCAATGGGAGATCACTAATAACATTAGCAGCAACATTTCAAAGGTGACCAGAGCAATGATACTGTGTAAGTTTACTGAGTTCGCTAAATCCCAAATATGGCCACAAAGCTTTCGTTTTTTTTTTTTTTAACAAAAAGAGGAAGCAGTAACAGAGTGGAAAGGAGAAAAGATCTCATTTTGCTCTGATCAGAGGGATTCTCAAAGTTAGCTTTAACCCGGACGAGTTGCTGTGGCAACAGCTTAACATTTAAGTCTTGAGGGGACAACCAGGCTTACGAAGAAACAAAAGTAAGTTGTGCTGTGAAATGGGGGCGCGTCACAGGAATTAAACGCAGAACTCTTCCCTGCGATATACTTACTTCCAGCTCTACACACACATGTGAGCACAGACACAGGCACGCACACACACACGTGAGCACAGACACAGGCATGCACACACACATGCGCTTCTGCCAACACACTTGGATTGTTCTTTTTAAAAAGATTACTGACCCAGGAGGGGAGAGATTGTGCAAAGCTGTTCTAGGCTCACTCCCTCTGCAGCCCTAAATATTTTCCCTGTCTCCGGAAGGATACACAGACTCCAGCTATAAGAGCAGCATGGAGACTGGTCTGTCTGTCTATTAATGACTCAGGGTAGATCAGACCTAAACAAGCAGAGGACAGGAAAAAAAAAACCCTGAAAATCCCTTAAATCACAGGGAATTACATAGAAGTACTGAACTCTCAATCAGTATCGATACTGCCTTGCTAACAATTTCTTTTGGTCTTAAAAACTTTCTTTAGAAGTGTGCGAATTTACCTCAGGAGGTTACCTACCTACTTAGAGGCATGAATGCACATGTGGCTCTGAACTTTCCCCTTTTTCCTAAGCATTTTTTCTTCATTGTAGACGAAAACAAGAACTGAACATTTGTTTGAAATAATCCCGGCCTAGCAAGCCTCCAGGGGCTTTAAAGTCTAGTAATTTGCTCTCTGACGTGAACAGATCGAAAAAAAAAAAAAGTACACAAAAATGAAAAAAAAAAAGAGCTGAGATGGCGGAAATGAGAGCGACTGAGAAGAGGGAGATGGAGATTGACGGACCTTGGTACCAGGGGATCCGGGGAAGCCAGGGGCTCCAGAGGGACCAAGCGGGCCCTAAAGGAGGGAGGGAGAGAAACAATGTAATCTTACGATTCCACTGCTAATTCCACTCTTTCCATAATCCCCTGAAGCTGTTGAATCGCAACAAAACGTCGACATGACCGAAGGCAGTACTTACGGGAGGGCCGGCCGGTCCAGGCAAACCGTCGTTTCCTCGAGCGCCCTGTTAATGAGAGGGGGCCGCCTGACAGTTAGTTACGTTACAGCCATCCATCTTTGCTAACTGTTTATCCGGCACAGGGCTGCGGGTCACATTAAATGGCAATCATTTTATGGTGACAGAGCCACGGCGCTAAGGCCTACTCAGGGGGATCCGGGATACACCAGCTGACGTTAATGCTAAATCATTTTAATGACGCACGCAGCGAGATGGGCCACACTGGGCATCGGGCAATCTACTCTAGATGAAATCTCCTCAGTGAGGAAAACGTAATTAGTGTGACAACAAAAACGATAGTGGACTGCGGGCATGATTGCCGTAGTGGGGCTCTTGTCTGGGTTTCCGACAAAGAAACACACTGGGTCCTTTAGTGTTGTGGGTAAAATGGAGAGGTACTTTGGCGAGGGGGTGGCGGGGGGGGGGGAGGTTCTGTGTGTAATTTGGCCTTGTGTTTGTCCAATTACGGATCCATCACTCAGCACTTATGCTACAATCATGCAGGAGCCACGTGGTTGCCTCACACCAGGGATTTCTCCACAAAAGGCACCATTTTCTATCATAATTAAGGCTTAAATATTTTCAATGAGTAGAATGGAGGTTAATTAAAGCAAGCAAACTGTTTCTGACAGCGAATTAAGAGAGATGGCGCCCCATTCTGGTAAGGAGTGGAAGTGCGCCTGGATAAGGGCGCTTAGCCCCGCACGGTGTCTGTCGCAGTGTTGGCAAGCGTTCAGTAAAAGGAGTTTTATGGGCGTCCCTCGTTTGACGTTAATATTTGGAGTAATACGTTCCTATTACGGTGACATCACCATGGCAACAGCATAACCTAACGCATTACTGAAGTCAGTTGGGAAATACAGTTGGACCAGAGCCCCGGCAGCCAATGGGCAACAGCAGTGACCCAGTACTTATGGTCTGATGGGTAGGACAACACAAGTAAGGAATCGGGGGGGGTGAGACGGCACTCACAGCAGCTCCCGGAGGTCCAGGACGGCCCCTCTCGCCCGGCAGACCACGGGGGCCCTAAAGAGAGACGAAAATAAGCAGATGAAGGTCAGATAATGAGCGCTGCAGTGGTTCAGCACTGTTGATGGCAATATGACTGGAGTGTTTCAGTCTGCAGTGTGTCAGGCAGTCCCTGGGTTAAGAACGTACATTTTAGAGACAGCTCATACTTACGAACACACTGCCATAAAGCCTAGTATAATAAACATTTCAGACTAATACACGCTACTTCATGATGTTCGTGAAGACATTATGCAGCTTCAGTGCTTAATTGGCTCGAGGTACAGTACCTCATGTAGTTACGTATAACATAACTATTATTATTAACTATCATTATTACTGCATTATTATTGTTCCGACATAACTACAAATTCGACTTAAAGACAGACTTGGGGAACGGATCTTGTTCGTAACCTGGGGACTGCCTGTGAAGGTGTGCTCCCATGTGAACGCTGGTTCCCCGTCCTTTCTAATGCAGCGGAACCCCTCCCTGACTCACCATAGGTCCAGGTGCTCCATTCTCACCAGGGGACCCTCCCTCCCCCTGCAGGAAGGAGCAACAGTGTCAGTTTATTTTTAAGGAGGGAGGAAGGACACAGGCATCTGAAATACAACGAGAAGAAAGGCAAGGAGGAGGGAGGTGCAGGAAGAGGGGAATGGAGGAAGAGGAAGTGAGGAAGATGCACGAAAGTAGAGGAAGGAATGTGGATGGAGAGATGAAGGAAGAGAAAGTGAGGAAGATGCACGAAAGTAGAGGAAGTGATGACGAGATTGAGGAAGAGAAAGTTATGCAGATGTATGGCAGTACAGGAAGTGATGCAGATGAAGTGATGGAGGAAGAGTAAGTGACAGAGATGTACAAAAGTAGAGGAAGGGATATAGATGGAGAAATGGAGAAAGAGAAAATGATGGAGATTTACGAAAGTAGAGGAAGTCATGGGAATTAAAAATGATGAAGAGAAAGCGATGGAGACATACAACAGTAGAGGAATTAATGCAGATATGGAGGAAGAGAAAGGGTAAAAGACCTACAAAAGGAGAGGAAGTGATGGGAATGAAGAGATGGAGGAAGAGAAAGTGACAAAGATGTATGAAAGTAATGGAAGAGATGTGCATGGAAAGATGGAGGAAGAGAAAGTGACAGATGTACGAAAGTAGAGGAAGGAATGTGGATGGAGAGATGAGGAAGAAAAAGTGATGAAAATGCATGAAAGTAGAGGAAGGGATGTGGATGGAGAGATGGAGGAAGAGAAAGTAATCGAGATGTATGAAAGTAGAGGAAGTGATGGGAATGGAGAGATGGAGTAGAAAGAAGTTGAGAGATGGAAAGAGAGACAGAAAGTGAAAGAGCTAGACAGAAGAGGATGTTCAGAATAGAATGTATGAGAGATGGTGTGAAGGCACAATACAAATCATAAAAAAATATAGGAAATTACAGGAAAATGCCCAGCTGGCGGGTCGTACCTTTGCTCCTACAGCGCCGCTCTCCCCCTTGGTGCCGTCCAGGCCTGGGTAACCCTGCCAGGGTGATTAATTCACAAATTACTCCTCGCACTGTCACTCGCGCTACCAGAATTAGCCTGGTCTGATATATCGGCCAAGGAAACCCTTGTGAACAAGCAAATGATTTTAAATATACCCTACTAAAAAGGTGACAGATGGCAGAAAAGTGCTAATATCCGTAATTCTGTGACACCGAAGTTAAGTGACGACATAAGCATTACACAAACAAGACTGCATGAAAATGAACCAGCAAAACTCACTCTGTGCCCTTTGATTCCAGGCAGGCCTGGAGTTCCTGGGAATCCACGAGCTCCCTACGGGAAAAAGAAACTCATTTCATATAAGAAATTCCTTCCCATTGTTGCACATTATATAGTCTAATAAAAGCCGGAATAAGGTCTCTCTTCATATTATATAGATAAAATTAATTTTGTCTTTTGAAAGTTTAAAAGAAGTTATTTTAATATTAGCAAGGATATAAAATGTATTTTAGGCATTACAGCTAATCACAAAGACATTTGTTTCTTTAAAGTCAATTTTCAGTGCTAATATGTGTAAATAAGATAACATTGTATTGTTTCATATTGGCATTAGGGTTTGAGGGCAGGTCGTCACTCCATTTGTGAGGCCTGTCTGTATTTAGTTAAACTTCTGCACTTCTGCTGTCTGCGGCTTGGCCTCACTGTACCTGGGGGCCTGAAGGTCCACGCTCCCCAGATTTCCCCGGCTTGCCAGCTTCACCCTGTGGAAATAGCAAAGGATTAATGGATGGACTGATAGAAGTATTAGGAGCCAAAAGAATTAGTGTAACAAATATCAAGTTCATTAAAACAAACAAATTAAACGAAACAAGGCCACAGAAAAATATTATAATCCCTCTCATTTACATAATAACTTCTACATACGTTGCCCCCTAGTTCACCTACATACTTGTTTATTAACCTTCCATCTAGCCTGTATAAACTATGGGTGTGAAAAAAACAGAACTGCACAATCCAGACATCCAGGTACTATTCTGGAAGAAGGTCTCCTCCATTATGACCTACGGGACTAATGTGACAACTGGCTGGTGGAATAACTTATTTCTTTAACATATTTGTCCCAGCTCAGGCTTTGTCCATTCTTAATACCTCAAACACATACGTTTTGAAAAATACAATATGGGTCACACAGAGCAGAGCAGGACTTGAGCGTGTCCAATCTACAGCTCTGGAAAAAATGAAGAGACCACAGCTAAATTTTCAACTTCACTCATTTCTCAATTTTTGGGTGTTCGCCTCTGTAAAATGCACATTTTTTTTTTTTTTTGCAAACTGTAGCCTGGCTCTTCCCTGCTTCTCACTGATGAACTGGACAAGTTGATGGTCATCTCTGGCATTAGAAAGTCACTTCCGCCCTCTACCTGGCTGGTTTCTGATTATTGACAGTGTCTCCTGCCTCACCTTGTTCTTGCGTACTGCTGTCTTAGAAACGTAAAGCCTGGAAGCAGCCTGCCTCACAGTGTAGCCTTCTGCCAGCAGAACCAGGATTAAACCAGGATTAAACCGTACAGATTTAAAAAAAATATATTGGTCTCTTAATTTTTTCCCGAGCTCCATACTTGACACAAATGTATTTATGCAAATTTCAAAAATGAAAATCAGAGTGGAGTTGGCAGTGAAGGCAGAAAAACATTAAAACCAGACTTCAGCTTATGTAGTATTTTTATCACTATGATGCTAATTACAATGAATGACAAACTGAAAGAGTGTTGAAAACACAGGGGGTATGAAAGCGCCCTCTAGTGTTCAGACATGATGACAGCAGGAGAGGATATGTGGTTATGGTGATGGGTGACTGTGATCCCATTACGTTTCAAGGGAAACATTGGGGACCGTGGCAATTACACCAAATGGGGCAGTGTGAGCCTTCAGATGGTGACAGCAGTAATGGCACGGTTGTGGATGACGGGTGACAGCAATGGGTGGTGTTTAAGGTAGCAGTGTTAAGCAGCTGAATGCAAAAAAACAGTCGTTTTAATCCAGACAACAACTGGAATTAACTGAAGCAGAAGAACAGCACTGATTGCTCGGGGCTTCGTAAAATATATGGGGGGCGGGAGGGGGGGGCAGACTATAGTTCCTCTGTGTGTTTTTCATCACTGTTGTGGTGGTTATAATAAACAAAATAAACATAAGAAAATTAACGTGGACAGTGGAAGCTGGGGAAGATTTAGGCACAGGAACTGATACTTACATCTTCACCAGGCTTCCCAGGAGCCCCGGGGGGGCCACGTGGACCCAAGGGGCCCTATTATGAAAAAAAGACAAAAGGCAAACATTTTTGCTTCCAAATACCGAGAGACGGAAATACAGTAAGCATAAATATGCCACTTGGCACATACTTCCTGTACACAGCTAGATATACCAATCAAACCACCAATCAAAACCAGAAGCTACCAATCAAACCGCCAATCGAAACCAGCAGCTACCAATCAAACCACCAATCAAATACTGAGAATGTGCAACACTACAGGAGGACATGCATTCTAAGTCAGAAATAAGTTCTTTTATATATACAGTCTTATGTTGAGTTACACCTGCTCGAGTCATATCCAACTGCATTTATGTCCAAGGTCCATAGTAAATAATATTCAGTAACAGAGAGACGTCTGACAGTGGATGTGGTAGGACATTAGTGGGCATTTCGTTTAGCGTAACAGGTGCAGGAAAATATTGATATACGCCCAAATTGACTTGCATCTGGTGGTCCTGGTCGCAAGATGACGCAAAGATGTGATCACTTTTATTGTTTTTTGAATTCATAATTTTCTTGAGCGGTCAGCTACAATTTTGCTATCCCAGAATGCATCTGTTTTTTTTATTGAAGAAGCCAAGAGAAACCAGTTTCTCGAGAAGGTGCAAGATTTAGAAACGGACAAGATCAGCAGCCATGCTGCCGGGTAGTGGGGCCCGCGTGATTTGACGTCAGGGGCAGTCTTTCTCGGCCAAAAGCATTCCTGACTTGATTCTAATTTCAAGTAATGATGCATTAGATGAAGGGCTTGGGTCTGAGGTTAACGGTGCAGGTGATCTGCATAGGCCTGGCGTCAGACTCTCCGTGCCCAGCAGGAGAGGATTAACACAGCGGACGCGACAGTGGGTGAGTGGATGGGATGGGGATGGCGCCGTGGAGCACGTACAGATCCTCCAGGTTCTCCGGGCTCGCCAGGGTTGCCTTGGAAACCTTGTGGACCCTGGGAAGCAGGAGATGAGACAGTGAGCGGCGTCACTCTGAAACAGCACAAGTAACTGAAGCTAGTTGTCAGCCCATGAAGCTCATTAATCGAGCACATCTTGATCGTGTCACAGATATGACGAGTTTCCTTTTGATGAATTGATATTTGAACCATATCATGAACTTAATAATGATCAAACGTGCATGCAAAGTTACATGCACCACAACACGAAAAACTATATAATCATAATTTTGAAAAAAATTATATAAAAATATAATGCAGAAACACAATTTCCCCCATGGTAACAATCCACTAAAAGTATTACTTGCTTGAACGTCAAGTTCCAACATGTCACCCCAGGAGTTTCTGCCCCCCCTAATTGTCTTAAACCCAAAAGCTAAAAGGGCTTCAGAAGGACCAAAGGGCATTTTGAGTAGGGTGGGAACTGTTGAGTCTTAGGAAAGTTACCTGTCAGGTGTTCCATACCACCAAAAAAAAAGAAAATTACCCCCACTGCACTTCAGTTGAAAGATTAAACGTTTAATGTCTGCTTCCTCCAGAAAGTTGCAAACAATGTCTTGTTAACTTTCATTTGGCTGCTTACCCCAGTCTTTGTTTAATTATGGAAGATTATCCAGGAGATCCTTGAAATCACCGACATATCATCTCTAAGTCACTTAGTATTTTTACAACACTGCTCAAACTACATATAAACAGTGAGCTTTTTGAACATGTTAATTTTGGAGGATTACTTGACAGAAAGTTATTTTAATTGAAAAGGAGAAACTGCATAAATCTCTCTCTCTCTCTCTGAAAACTGCATCTGCATCTCTTGTGATATTTATTGCACTTCTTGGGGACAATGATGCTGTGGTACTTACAGGAGCTCCAGTTGGGCCAGGTGGTCCTCTTGGACCCATAGGGCCCTAGAGGGAGAAAAGAGATAAGAGGGAGAAAAAGAGAGAGAGAAAGAGAGAGAGAGAATGAGATCATCAGAAGACAAACACACACCATCACATGTCTTACCACAGTTGTACTCCAGAACATCAGCAGATGAATGGATACACAGTTTGTGGATGTTTCCTCTTAATTCAGGCTGGAACTGGT
>JAODJU010000130.1:2585453-2606876 GCA_026776725.1 Gnathonemus echidnorhynchus
GGGGCGGGGGGGGGCTTTGTTCCCCTCATGCCTGCTTCTTAAAGCATACAGGAACGGACTCCAGCTGGAGCTCGCCGACTCGTTCGTGTGCCTCGTGGAAATTGCAAATCCACCTAGTTCCCCCCCGCAAGAGCAAAAGCGGGCTGCAAGGGAGGGGGCCTCATTTACAGGTCATCTGCCTTTAAACACCCATATTTGGACACCTCGATACAAATGACCCTTAATCCAAAGCCTCACTACCTTTTTGTTCACAAGCTTCTTAAGCACCGCAGAGAAAATGATTAAAACACTAATGCAGCTGGGACTTCCTGGCGAAGAAATTGAACCGATTCTTCGATTCTACAATCAGTTTGATTCGGTGTAATCATCAAAATCGTACGACTTTGCAATATCCAGTATACCTTCATCGTTAACACAGGCACTCCACTGTCTATGGCAAAAAACAAACACTTCTTCTCAAATACTCAGATATGTAGCTCCGCATGCTAATGGGATTTCAAAGTATTCAAAATATTTGCCAAAGAAAACGCCCGGGTCACGGTCCCGGAACAGGACGGCGGCAGCTCCAGCGCTGGTAGGGATGAGAGGAAATGAAAGGCAGCATTTGGCTGTAATCAGCGAGCGGCTGGGCTGTAAAGGCCTTGACGTGAATGGGGCTCTGTGCAGACAGGTTGAGGTGTCTGCTTGCATCGTGCTGCTCTCAGTCCAGTGAAAGCCCCCAGTGTGCAGGGCAGTGGGCTGCAGTGGGCTGCAGTGGGCAGCCGCGAAAGGGCTCTTCAGGCTGAGGGGCTCCCACAGTGACTCTTTCTGTTTCATTCCGACCACATTTGGGTGCTGCCAAGTCAAACCTTCAGGGTCACGATGGACTCCCTCACTACAGCATGAAACGGGGCTCTTTTCACGACTTGTAACGATTCCAAAACTGCAGATCAGGATGCATGAGGAAAAGTGCGTGCAGTCTTCCCTCAAAGCTTTGTAAATACCAGGGATGCTTGCTGGTCTTTCCTCATTTGTTTCTTTTTTCTTAAAGTAAACAAAGCTTTTCATAAACTTGCACCAGTGCACCGACACCCTTTCATCACAATGAATTATTCAGGGTAGCAAGCCAGAAGCTGTAGTTCCTCCTCCTGCCCACAAGATGGCAGCAGCCAGTGGCGTGGTGGCCGATTTTCGAAAATATTTCTCTGTGCATATCTCAGAGTTCTGTTGCCTGCCTTAATCAGCCATCTTCCCAAATGTGCACTGTTTGCTGTCTTTACCATTGGTCCTTGCATCACACCCATCTGAGCACCTCCGGACTTCTCGTCGAATCCGCCTGCCATCTGGGCCGCAAAGTTCTGCCGTGAAAGGAAATAGAGAATGGTGCCATGTCACAGTGCAGGGGTCCAGAAACGCCTAGAGCTACCCATGATTGTGCAACATACTCTACAGAAAGTGCAATCTTTGGAAACGGGACCAGTTGCACACTAAGTTAGCGTCATTGCTACACATTGCAATACATGAATGCTTTCTGAAGTGGAACTGAGAGAGTGTGTGAAAACCTATCTGCCCAAAACCTAAAAGGTAAATAAATCCAAATAACAAGCTGACCTCTAAAGTAATCTAAACGTAGCGAGTAATTTCTACTTGGTCACCATGGCTTTATAAAATATGCCTTTGAACAGGGGACTTAAAATAGACCAAAAAGCCATAGGTTGCACATTTATCTTTTCTTCACAAAGCCCTCTTTTGTCTTGAACCCTCCCTCAGCTGTTCCCTATCAGCCTTTGGGGTGTTCTTTCTCATTGGTCAGACCACTCCCCTCATTTCTCAATTCGGGGTCCCTCTCTTCTTTCATCATGGTTTCATCACCTGCCTAATTCCCACTCTCCTTTTCATTCCCCTCATGAGAGAGATGTCTTTCATGTTCCCCGGATGCCATTTAGGTGTGTGTGTTCTCTGCATTGCGGCCCATTTTGTGCTGCATGTTAACCCCGTCGGTGACGTCGCTCAGACTGGCCTCCTTCGGTGCACATTGCGCTAACACTCACTCCGCCGAGGCCAGGAGGTCCATTGGGCCCAGGTGGTCCGGGGGGGCCGGGGTTTCCAGGAGTGCCAGGCTCACCATCTCTACCACGGGGGCCAGGGGATCCCTGCGTTGGGAGGAGAAAAGATCCAGAAGGTTATAGGAGAAAAGCCCATTTCCTGCACACTTGTGGCAGGACGTGCTTCTGGGTGCATTTTACCAGCAATAAACATTTACATGCAGCTATGAAAAAGTAATCTGGCAATTAAGTGAATTTCAAAAGAAGTCTGTAAATTACACCAAAAAAACAGTGGCCAATCAGGACTACAGCCGTGTAATGTAACAAAGATTAAAAGTCTAATCTGAGTAATCTAAGGACACTTTACCATGATCAGCGGCTGTGTTTCTTTTTACCTCTCAGGCATTTGTAAGAGAACAGAGATTTTCAATGTACTAGTAAACCCTAAAGCTAACGACATGTAAGTGAGTGTCAGACTTGCATTGTGTTCAGCATTTCCTCATTGTATATTACTCAAGAAATTAAATGTTGCAGGAATCATCATCATCATCATTATTGTTCTTGTTCTAATCCTTATTGGTGGCGTCACTATCAGTCAGTATCATTCCAATATCAATAGAAATCAGTCCAATAACAGAACCAAGACTTATGTATACTGGAAATAAACATTAGGTTTAATGAACATGGCACAGCAACACATTAAGGACTAAAGACCAACATCATTCAACTACAAACAATCTCTTTGAAGTGCTTCTGAAACTAAGTCGATTTTAACTTTGATGTCAAAAGATACAAACTAATCCCAAATCAATCACATAATAAATTACCACCAAGATGAGCACGTCCATTGATGCATAAGATCACGTCTAACGATACGGGTCTCCTCTAAAATGCATAGTATGATGGGGGCTCAAGACAAGTTACCCATGCGGGATGAAAAAACAGAACTCAAGACGATTATAAACATCATGGACTTTCCCCTCAGGACAAGACAAAATGTGAAGAGCACACAAGCAAACATTAACGTGTCCTGACTTCCGTGCAACTTTTCCAAAATGACAGATATAACACAGCCTGCGTTTGCAAAGACAAAGGTTCCTAAGACGAGAGTGAACAAAAGCAGAGCTATTTCGTAATAAATACTCTCCACAGCATTAAGGCATTCTAATAAATCTGTGTTTTCTTTGTGGGATCTGTTTACACTGTGGGAACTGTTTATGGAAACCCTAAATTTAATCTAGGTAATTTAAGGGAAGGGTGAATTCAATCAAAGGTAAGTGCCAACTGAAATCAAGCTAGATCAATATGGAGAAAGTACTCTATAAAAATGGCAGGGAAATAGTTTCTGGCAAACCTACCTTCTCGCCCTTATCCCCCCTTGGACCACGTGGTCCCTGCTCTCCTGGGGGGCCCTGGGAGGATAAAGAAACATCGGTGAGCGACCAGCTGAATGGCCGCAGGGGGCCTCCGGGGGAAGTGATCTTCGGAGCTGAGGCTGCTGCAGCATCTGCTTACCATAGGTCCTTGTGGTCCTCTAGGTCCAACGACCTGAAATGCAAGAAAAGAATCACAGTGTTTCTGCCCCCTGTGGTGCCCGAAGTTGTGTCTGTTAATTAAATCAGCAGCATTAATTCGCTGATGACATTCTGCGAGGTTAGGGGCTGGTGGTGGTGGTGGTGGTGGGGGGGGGGGGCTATTAGCATTTTTAAAAAATGCAGGATCCTCAGTCAGGCTGTCAGAATTTAAAGCTTCTCTTTCCCTGTCTCATTACCGTGTGCTTTTGTCACGTTTAACTCGCAACGCAGCGTAAACCTATTGAAACGGAGCACTGTATCAGGCAGCGATTTCCTGGAGCGAAATAAACGAGGAACGAAGGCTTAAGGAGAAACAAAGTAGCTAATAAAGGTCATCAGTTATTTAGATTAAAACAAGAAACCTAAAGAGCGACTCACTGTGGGTGAAAAAGTGATAAGTTGTGCTTTTTGAAAGATGGGGGTAAATGGTTTCCATGTGTTTCAAGGGTACCCGTCCCGGGAGCTAATTCAGGAGGCAGGCGGCCATGTTGTGATTGGCAACCTGCCTCCCCCCATTCACCCCCCTCCCCAATGTAGACAACCAAACCAGTCTCACTGCAAAAATCCTCACAGACTCCAACCTCCGCCCCCCGAAATCCAAAAACTACATATTTCCACCTCATGGGAAAAAAATGCCACTATCAGCAGTTGTACTGTTCTGTCATGTCACTTTTAGGATGTTTGGAAAGGGCCTGATCTGGATCTCTGATTACGCTGCTTAATATGCACTGGGCAGACAAAGCAATAGGACACCACACCTGCTCTTCCAAAATAACCACAATAAACACAGATTTGGATCAGGGTGCGAACTTACATCTGCAATATCTCCTGGTTCTCCCTTCTGCCCCTGTAGGGGGAAAAAAAAAAAAAAAAAACGTTATATGTTTGCATTAGTACCACCATAAAAATAACAGAAATTGGAGCCCATTCTGGTACTTATTTTAAACAGGAGATCCATCTATGTGAGTTTGACAAGCCATGGAAATACAGCAAAGAATACTAGGCACCGAGGTATTAAGTAAACAATCCAGGACAGAATTATGAAAGGAGAAATATATACAGCACTTATGAATGTTGACAGAAAAACAATAACTGATTAAACAAACCTGGATTGCATAAACGGGTCAGGCGCCCTTTGTTTTAAACCGCATTAAAAGTCTGAACTCCGCGGACATATCAGACCGAGAGGCTGTGGACACACATTTAGTAAAAGCTGCCTGACATTCGTATGACTCCCTCTGGGCCAAACAAATCTGATTTATTCAAAACCATTCTTATTATGTCAGTCTTTTTGCTTCACTGCCTCTAAGTCCCTTTGTTCTAATGTTTATAGGGCACCGAGCACCAATTAACATGACCGATGCAATCTGGGCCAAAACCAAAAGCAAAAATCTGCTTTAATTCACACATGACAAGTGAATAATTGTGAGTTCTTTTATACAGCCTGGGGCATATTTTGGGCGGCGTCTTTAAAAAAAAAAAAAAAAAACCCTGTATAGATTCATGACGTAAAAAGGATGATGTGTCTTACATCAGCAAATTAGTAAATACAAAACTATACTAATAGTTCTGTGTTTAAAAAGCAGCATTTAAGGTTTCAGAAGAGCATGGAAAATTGAGGAAGGTACAAAGGCATGCAATGAAATGGTACAAGTAGTTTAACCCTTTCTGTCCCTAAGCTCACTGACTTTTGCTTAGTCTTTTCCATCATTTGTTACTAATCTTATCTATATCAAAGACTGTTAATCTTTATTTATCCATCTACCCGTTTCTCTGAATTGTGTCTTTACCATTCTGAGCTACATTTCAATATATAATAAATTATAGTAAACTTGTCTCAAAATAAATAGTTACAGAATTTCCTCCAAACATTACATTCTCCTTCTATCCCAAAAAGAGTCTTAAAACATTTAAAAAGCAAGTGAAATCAATTTGGCTCTCTATAGAAATGTACTGGCATATATGAAAATGCAAAGATTAAAAGTCAGACTTTCACATATCTGGAGCCAAATTTCACAAGCAGAGTGTTTTTCTTAATATTCACATGTGAAATTGATTAAATTAAAGGCCCTGAAACCGCACACATCCACACATGATGGCAATAGAAGGTTTCTCACCTTAGCACCAACCGGCCCTGTTGGGTCAGAAGGAGGAAAGAACATTGATTAATAGATAGGTGAAAACAACTCAAAACACTTTATTTTTATAGGTTTACAGAGGAAAAAACAGGCACACAAAAAACTAAATCTGCAAGGAGCTTATAAAAAAAATACCAATTGACAAACAAAGTTTATTGTCAGTGTAGTACACTGAATTTTTGGCAAGAGCCCATTGGGTGACACAAGGTGTCAGTTTAAGCTCCATCTTGGAATTCATTGGCTGGACAGCAAGCAGGCAGGCGGGACAATAGCAAAGGAACTGCTAGAGGAGGGAGTCATTGTCACACGTGGTCTGTGTCAGGCCAGGTGTGTGTGAGTCAGAGTAGTAATGCATTAGGGCTTAAAAAGACAAACAAACAGCATTATGCAGCCAGTAATGACACGAAGGGGAAGGAAAGAGGAAAAGTGCAGGCATCTCACACAAGAGAACATCTTTACAGCACGTTTAACTATTAAGCCTTTTAATAAATGCATTGTTATTATACATTTCTTTTCATTTCTGCTGAAACTTTTCCTGCACCAGACAATGTAGAAATTTGTGTAAAAACGAGGTTTGGGGAAGAAATGAGTTCAGTAGTACGCTGACATTTTATGTCACGGTGCCTGAAAAGTTTCCCATTGAAAGGACACTTCCAATTTCATAGATGCTGCTCGATGCAGGGAAATGTCACTTGTGTTTTCCAAGGTGCAGCTCCTGCTGCCAGAGACCTGACTCATCTTTGGGATTCCTTTCAGCTTCGGAGCGAAAAGTGGCTGAGGAAAACCACACATCGCCAGCTCAGACTCTCAAGGTGAAACACATCTTATTAAACTCTGGGAATGGCCTCCAGCAGCCAGATGCTAATTTCTGTACACTTTTTTTTTCTATCTGAAATCAGACAGGGGGGTTTCGGTCTAGAGACTTCAGGGGTAAAATTGGCCCTCGCCTCTCTCTAAAAGTATTTCCATAATGATTCTCACATGTGCGTATGACGCTGGGAATATACCAATATCCACGCAAGATGAGGTTACGGTGAATCAAGACTTAAGTTTTGTTAAATCTCATTTAAAGGGGACAATGCAACATTCCCACAAAAGGATAAAATTAGAAGTGTCCTTTTTTATCAGATTGTGGTGAAAAGCAGCAACCAAGGCCTCTGATGCATAGCAAACGGGACCCGTCAATAAATGCCGGTTGTTTTGCTATTATTGTCATAATGCCGGTGCTGTTTTTCACCCCAAAACTTAGCAATGAAAAATAAAATAGAAAGTAATTTATTTATAAAAACTGGATAAATAAATTACGACCACTGGGGGCGATCGGGCCAGCCGGACAGATGGGGCAACACTCTCCGAATGGGATCTCGGGGTTGGGGCAGTCTTTTAGCTCCTCGCAGACGATTTCGTCACAGAGAACGGTCCCGGAGTCGCACACGCAGATGCGACACGGCTCCGACTTCCACACGTCCTTGTCCATGTGCCGCTGGCCGTCATGCACGCAGGCTGTACGGCGGCACACGGACCGCAAAGAGGGGGGGAAGTAAAGCGGCAGGGGAAAGACAATTAAGGCGTCAAGGATAACGAGCACTCACGTGGCATCGAACTGCCTCAACCTCAAAACAAATACATATAACAAGTAATAATCAATAAAAGTAGAATATGAAATTAAAATACTTAATAAATTATAGCATTACGTGACAAAGAATATTAAAATTAGGTGCCTGACCAACACAATTCAAAATGGGAAAATAAAACAAAGACATAAGAGAGAGCACTTGGCGTAAATTCTGCCTGCAACGCCAAGGAAGCGCCACTTGGGGGCAGTGTAGCTTTTAAAAAGAGCCGCTTCAGTAACTACCTGAGTAATGCGTTTCACATGGATTTCAACCCGCCAAGCGCAATAGGGATACACATCTCTAGCAAATTCCTACTAGGGAATTATGGTAAGATTTCCAAATGCACGGTCGCAGACTTTCGACATAAGAGCTTTCTCCATTCTACCATGTGAGAATTACGTTTAGTTTTAAAACAAGTAAATTGGCCGTTTTGTAATTGGGACTATTTAAAGAGGTAAATATACCGTGAAGCGCACTTCTCTATGACCCTAAAATAACTAAACTGCTTTTTTATTTCTGTACTTGGCAAATTTATGTAGAGCTATAATAATGGACATAACAGTTATGGAAATGGAGACTATAGACAGTGTTTTAGGTAAATTCCTCTCATCACAATGGGAACACTGACCCCCATATCCTGCTTCCCTTTATAACTGAATCAAGGTATCAGAAGCACTAGGACAAATGGCAACAACTACATGTACTTTTGGAAGGTCTGTAATACAGTTAAGAATGTGTAGACTAGGCCTACACTCATTAAACTCTTAACATTGGCATTCCCCGATATTTTACGCGAACTTCACTGCTATAAGGTTATTTCTGTTCAATATCATTGGCAATATTTCATGCCACAGTATATATGAAACAGTGGGACCCATCTTCTTGATTTTCTCTTTCTAATTTACATCAGCTGACGATAACCAGTTATGTGTGAGCGGAGGTGAAGCGTCACGTACAGTAGATACGATTATCCTGGAGCTCTGGTCAGCTCTGGGTAACCTAGCGGACCCCAGAAGTTATGAATGAGGTCTTTCTTAAAGAGACAGAGCATCCAATTCACACGGTCTTGGCTTATACAAACAAGGGGAAATTCGCACCCCCCCCCCCAGCCCCCCCACACTCCAGTCCTTCTGGAACCCAAACCTCCGTCAGACACCAGTCCAAACACGTCAAAGAACGGAGAATGGTCAGCATTCATACACATACTTTTAGATCTATCTATCTATCTATCTATCTATCTATCTATCTATCTATCTATCTATCTATCTATCTATCTATCTAATTCATCAAAATGAAGCCTTAATCATTTCACTGTACTTAACCTGAAACTTACGGTAGCAATTAACACCTTTATGCACCAATAAGGAGATGCCTTCACCCCATTTTCAAAATAAAGAAGTGACCCCTTTGCACTCTGCATTCCACAGTCTGACTTGACTTCCACATTTTTTATTAGAGCACAGGGGGAACACAGCAAATTGAATACAGGTGTTGGGATATTCACACTGAGGTTGCCTTCCGAATAGCTCATGGTCAACGTTAAACACGTCTTAGCTGCATCCCTCCTTAAATGCACATACATCCTCGGTGTCCCTGTTAATCATGGGCCCCCTCTGCGCTGCCCCTCCAGTGTGATAAGGCTTGATCGGTGCCAGCAGCTTAAAGATGCCCTTCGAGCCCCTGCAATCGTGAGGCCTCGCCAAGCCAAACAGCTGCCGTCTAGATTCTTAGACTCAGCTCCTCTTTGGAATATTTTTCGCCAGTAGCTTTCAGGAAAGAGCGACTTACATTATGTCCAGGAGCCTTTGCGTTTCAAAAGTGTAACCTGAGCCTGCATGTTTTTTTTTCTTTTCATTTTTCCTCACTTTTCTATTTCTTTTTCAACTCCCTACACTCACCCTCTCCTTCAACATTTAATTCAGTAACCAAGCTCAGACTGACTCATTTTGCATAAAAGAAGAGACTTTTTAATAACAAAACTCTATCTTATACTTTATTTTCCATTCAATTTCTGGATAGACAATCCTTTCCTTCCTCCAGTGATTTTCACAGCCTCTGGGTAATCTAAAACACAGATGGAAACACTAAAATTATATGGAACACTCATCCTGGCTGTATTCCACGAGTACATACTTATTTTCTCTTTTTAAGACAGATACTGTATACATGAAATATCTTTAAATATTCGTAATCAGTGAGTAACATAGGCAATTAAAAACGATTAAAAACACCATAAGGCATGAACACGAGTATATTTGTTCGGGTAAAGCAATAGGCAGATTCTTTAGAATAATCCGAATCAAATCACTACAGCTATACGGCTTTTTTCTTTAACAAGTCCGGATTCGTCTCGATGCCCTATGAGAGTGGAATGTCGACGCTTTTTTCCCCATTTAAAGGCCCTTAAGCATGGAGAGCTTTCATTTCTAAGTCTACTTTTACCAAGTGACGTGAAATACGTAGTCGGTCAAAACGCGTTCAGAAATGTTTCCAAAGTGCCCGCAGGTGTCCGGCGCTCCGTGTAGGATGGGGGTTGGGAGAATTTGGAAGCATAGTTTAAAAAAAACCTTCATCTTGCAATTAATTTATGCCGTGAGGACCATCTGAACCATCTCTTCCAAACCATCGAAACCCACTCTCTCAAAAAAAATCACATTAAGAGCAAATATAAGTTAAAATGTACTTTTTATAAAATACTTTTTAAATGTAATATTCCTTTAAATCATTCAGTTTAACGGGAAACGTCGGTGTCTTTCAATATGTAAACACAAAGCACAGTGGTAATATAATCACTTAAAACTCAAGTATTTCTGCGAACTAAACATTTTGAAGTACTTAGGATAATCGTTTTCACAAAACCACGCTGGAACTGGATTCTGGTGCAAAATGTTCAGAAAAAAACGTTACGCCTGAAAGGACACCTATTCTAAAAACGTCTTAAATGATTATCATTTATTCATTGCAATACTTCAAATAACTCAACATTTCGCCATGCAAAAAGTTCAAAAGTATTAAGAAAATTGGCGTATTGCAGTTTCCCATTTTCCTCAGATAACCTCTCGGTAGATTTTAAACACCTAAGGGTATTCGCGCACCAATCAATATTAAAGATGAGAGCCGATTTGTGTACCGTTTAATACTAGTCGACCCAAGAAACGTAATCAATAGAATATTAAACGATATGCTTAATCCATGTACGTATTCTACAAAATCAAACAATAATCATAAAAAATTAAATCAAACTAAATTGTGGAAACAAGTAAAATATATTCACAATTCCCTTTTACTTGTAAATCCCCGAAATAGATGTCAGCGCATGTAGTATTGGTACTACCATTTGGAAATAAAAGAGAAGTTTCAACTTACTGTCATCCTCGTTCTGACATCTAACAACGGCTAACAGACAGGCTTGAATTGCTACGAGCAGCAGTACAGTCCTCATATCCACAAAGCTGAACATGTCTAAATTTTAGACATGCAGGGCCTTTGGGTAAGAAAAGGTAGACGGGACGAGTGGAGCCGCGCAGCGCTCTCTTCCTTGGTGTGTGCGATCCCAGTGACCCAACCGAACCATGCAGTCAACCTTCCAGAACCGACGGGGAATCCAGCGCCAGGCCCCAGCAGAACTTCAGTACCAACTGCTCCGGGCCGGCCGCCGAAGTTTTATGTCCATTCTGCCTTCAATGGATCTTCGTATATTCCCAAATACCAGTCCAACCCCTACCCCCTGTCAAGATGAAACCTGAACCCCGTCGCCCTCCCATTTCATCTCCCAAGTCCCATTCTCCCAGACCCCTCCTTCCATGCGCTACTGAAAAGAGGTACCCAGAAAAGTTTTTTTCCCCCCACTCGTTTACCCCCGCCTTCTGTTGCTCTCTGCTCCTCTCCCTCCTCTTCGCAAACCATACAAAGCGGGACCTTCAACCTTTCCTTAAAATAAATTGAAGCAATTGTCATCGGATGTCTATTTTTATAATTAAGAGTAAATGTTTATTTTTTTTAATCACACAATCGTAGTTATTAATCGTTATATTAATGAACTGATGAGTCGGAGACAATACACCGACTAGTAACTACATGAGTAAGTTCGAGACCTGATAAAAACGCGTCTAACAAACTCGGATGATGTTTTCTTATGGCGAAATCATAATTTTCTAATTTGATATTCACAACACGCCAACGATGCGCACTGACGTCTAAACTTGAGAAGTAAGGATGAGTTCAAATGCAAACTTAATGGTTCTAATTGAAATAATGATCATTATAGCAAATGGATAAACTTCGTATTTCATTATTGATACCTCGAGATAGCTTAGTGAGAAAAACTTGCATCTATGATGATGAAGGTCTGGATTAGGCTACCAAAGAAGACGTATTGGATCATCGGTTTTTGAGGACACGGCGGTAAACGTGATTAAAATACCGGACGTCTGTTAATATTCATGCTTCGCATTTTGATAAAGTTTGGTGGACTTTTGAGATTAGTTTTGGCGATTTGTTAAATACATCGAAAGCTGCACGCACGGATCTATAGCTGCGTTTTCAAGAAAAGCACGAGAAATGTCTTGAAGCATTTGGGCTGTACATGCTGAAACGGAGCATATAAAACGGTGCATCAAACAGCAAATAACTGAGGCGATCAAGAAGTAAAATGAACTGAAGGTGACTTTCCCGGAGGACATGCAAAACGTGTGCTGTTTGTCAGATGATACGATTAAAGCGGAGACCTATAAATGAAGAAGTTGTATAGAATTTTTTTGAATACTGTCAAGAATTATTTTATACTTAAAATTACAACTGTTTGTTAATATGCTTTAAACCCATCAATTACTGTAAACCGGCCGTTATACTTAATTACCGTAAGAACCACTTTAGTGTAATCCTGCCGAATAAATGAACAAATCCAGTATTGGAGACATCATTTTATTATATAATTAGTAAGTGAATGAAAGCAGTGTATAAATACATATACGCTGAAGTTCCAGGCCTTTTGAAAGTCTTTCACGGTGAGAAAATCCAACATTGTATGAGATGCTTTTTTTTCCCTTCTCCTCAGTACAATCGCTCATTCCTTCACGTGCCGTACCTCATGTCTCTTCTGTCGGAAACTCTCAGGGAGCTTTTCATTGGTTTCCTGAGCCCGCAGCAAAGGGGAGGTGGAGCTAGGTGCCTTTACCTGGTTTGTCCAGTTAGCTGTCAGTTCCACAGAGACGCTAAACAGCCTGGCCGGTTCACTATATAGTCAAAACTGCTCACTGCTTGGGCTTTGAGCATCACCTGAATTTGGTTAGGAGACCACTTTCTGGAAACTCAAGAACCTAGTGAGAATGTGGAATGGGGGGCTTGTATGAGGAAATGGTTTTAAGCCTTTTTGTAATTCCTCTACTATAGTCATCAACAGTCTGTTCCTAGCTGTGGAATCACAATGGAATTGCTGACTCATTAGTACTCGAATCACACATGGATATCCCATTTGGAAAATGAGATTTTTCTTACATGCCTCAAAATTTGTGGAAAATTGAATGTTTTTTTTTTTTTTTTTTAAATATTCTGGATTCCTTGATCCTTCTCATGGACCAGGAGGACACAGTTATGAAAACATGGCTATGTGATTGTCTCCAGGATTCCCCATTGTCTTTGACAATCTTGGAGTTGAATATTATTAAATTATTAAAGTGATGTATGGCATATGTGTACCACACTGACTATTGTCAGACCCTAATTCAGGTCAGCTCCGAGCTCCTATTGAAACTCAGGCCAAATAATAAGGTGGTGTAGCTAGATATTCTGGCCAACTTGGGCCTGAGTTGGGCCCTCAACTTGGGGTGGGTGCCCTCTGTAGACCCACGCATCTGGCCCCTGGCCACATGTTACATTCTGGGGCCCCTTTAGAGTACAGGGCCCCATGAATCCACGCCTCCATTTTCCCATATGATGGAGGAGGAAGCACAGACTCACTGGAAACTGCCCGTTTCCAGTCAGCAGTTTTCAGGTCTAGAGAGAGGCCTGGTGTCAGTCTGAAGACATCAGCCATTTGCATAGCAAGGTGTGGCCTTGCTCATCTGCTCATAATTATCACATGGAATCCAGCTACTCTGCTTGTAATGCAGTTTGATCAACACACACTGCAATACTCAGACACACAGAAGAAAGAAACTCAGATTTTATATTGTTCACAAAAGTGACATAACTTGATGGTTGTCTTTTTATACACCAATTGTGTATTTGCATCACTGTCATTGACAAGATCCTGGTTGTGGTCAAGCATATACATAACATGATGTTTCTCAAAACCCACATTTATGGAAGTAACTTGGTAATATATTCAGATTTTTTCAGGAAAAAATGGACACCTGTATGAGTAAAACAAATATCTAAAGGTCTGCAGCTACAGAAGCAATTTCTTGGGGTTGACAAAAATGTTCATTCATAACAGGGAGCCTTTGAAAACAGACCTTATTTTTATGATGAATGTATGGACTTCAGCCAACACACTGAGGACTTTCACACCAGTATCACTGCGTTTGCTAAACACAAGCTAGAGCCCCCTCCGGACAGAAACCCGGACTGGACCCAACAGAATAGCTTTCAGATGAAGAAAATCATTCCTGAGAGGAGAGAGGCTAATTTGAATCATGTCAAATGCAAGGGCAGTAGATTCCCTCTGAGATTTGTTATGTTCAGGCCTCACTGTTGTGTGTTCATCAGCACTGCCAGGTTAATGAGGCCTCCTACCCCGACTGTTACCTCAGGGCGTTATTTCAGTAACAAAATTCATCTTCAGATAGCTTTATCTTGACAGCCTTTTCTCAGCCATTAATTTAAACCTACTTAGACCCAACAAAACTCCGCACAAATGGCCAAAGGTAATCAGATTGAGATTGCGTTGACATAATATCAGGTTTGATATATGGTGGGAATAAACCCTGAACGAACCCAGAATTTGATTTTGATATAAGAAGTGACTGATGTAGAAAAACACACAAACAAAGATGTCTGCATACACCCACCACGCACAAACCCACACGCACCCACACATACATTTCAGTGGCTGCATTCCAAGAGGTCTGTTCTTAGAATCTGCTTCATCAGACAGTCTGTAATTTTGCAGTCTCGCTGGCTTGCATCTGGAGGAAGAGGAAGATGATTAAAAAGTCGCTGTACAAAAAAAAAAAAAACAGTTCCTAAGGTCTGAAGCCATGAACAGGCGGGACTGTAAGGGAAATATTAACTATGCACGCTATACGTTACGTATTTTGCCGAACATTTCTCAAATCGTTTATGAATGTATCTTTGGATTACCTGCCAGAGATGTAAGAGGAGGGCAGAGGAGTTTGGGTCAGGAACAGTTAGAGCAGCATTACCGGCATGGATGTGGGTCAAATCCCTGGAGGTCTGTTGCTATAGGAACCGTGAGGATGTTACCTAATGAGAACTGCTCCAGTAATATATCCACCTAGAAGTTTCTCTACATTAAAGCATCAGCTGAACAAAGGTGCATAGGCTCCTTTTTAATATGACCATCTACAGGACCACACCCCTGAGCATACAGGCATCCGCTCGACATACATCAGTAGTCCCACACATTGGCATAAAAATAAACCCCATAGTTAGTGCCAAGAGTCCAGTTCAGCAAGAAAGCATCTTTGGTCTCACATGTCAGATGTGGTCTGCAGCTAGCAGCATTTTGTGTAGCATAAATGACTGTATGCCCAGCCCTTGGAACTATTACCAGTCAATTACATATGCACAATTACCAATGTCTATATATAGGCTTGGAAAGCCACTTGTATCCAGTTTTTGAAGAGGTCTTCTGCACAGGTCCTGACCTTTGAACTCTGTGCCTTGACTCACAACCTTTTCTAGCATCAAGAACAGCTGCGATTTCTTGTATAGACAGCAAAAGTCGATTATTTTGCCTTTAAGGGACATATATCCTATTTTGTCCCCAGAAATAATTTTTATTACTTATCATGCACATGTAGTAAAATTACGAGTCTGAACCCCCTTGAAATTTGCTTGCCCCCCCTGTTGGCGAAATCCACAGATGGGAACCCCCGATATTCATTACTACCTCTCCCTCTGTGGGCTGCAGGACACTGTCAGCTGGCTGCAGGACACTGTCAGCTGGCTGCAGGTCGCAGAAGCAGTGGGGTGAGGACTGCAAAGTCAGCCCCAGACGGGTGAGATCAGGAGGTCCTGGGCCGATGGGACAGGAGCAGGTGTGGGCTCCGTTTTAAGTGCGGCGGGGTGTTTATGAGCAGTCAGACTGCAGGACATGCCTGGGTGTGTCCCGTTCTGCATAGCGCTGACAGGCTTTTCACCAGCGGATCTAATCTCGGTTGGCTGAGGACAGGTAATGATCCCGGAGGCAGAACGTATTGTGAGATGCCATTCATGTGACGAGCGAGTGAACAGCGGTGGTCAAAGCTCAAGCAGAAATTCCTGGAATTCTTTAAAAAGATTGGAAGAAAACTCTGCAGACCATGAAGCTGTTTTTTTTTGTTTTAAAAAAACAAACAAATCCTCTATTGTTTGTTTATTGTTATTTTCAAATATTTAGCACAATTCGAGCGAATTACAGTTTTGCGTTAGAAATGAATGCATGCCCGTTCTGATACACTCTGCCAAGTCTGTTGCTTCTGTTACACACTGCAGGTCAGAGGAGCCCATGCAGAGCTGCATTTGTCATTGAAGGTACAGAAGCTGCTTCACTGAGGGGGCATGTTAAACCACCCTGCTTGTCACGACGGTTTCTTTGGTTGATGCTTATCCAAGGCAACCAATAACTCCAGCCACTTCAATAGTTTGATATTTTTACTGAGCAACCCCAATAAAACAAAGCTCTTTGGGGGACTTGAACCTTTAGGCTGGGAGACTGTGATCAGATGTGACATACCTGCAATGTATGGTCGGTAGATATAAGCACACTTGGGCTTGATTTCCAAATTCAGTCAAATATTCTTCATCTACACGTACACTGCTTCTTAAAAACATTTCAGTTCATAGCTTTATAATAACCTTCCACCCATCTTCTATCCGCTTATCCTAATCAGGGTCATGGGGGGCCCTGGAGCGTATCCCAGGCAGCACAGGGCACCAGGCTGGCCTACACTTTGGACAGGATGTCAGTCTAAAATAGGATCCACAAACAGTCTGGAACTTAGAGACAATAATTAGTTTAACTGCATGTTGTTGGACGTCAATGAGAAACTCACAAAACTGTGGAAGAACATATAGACTCCATACACAGCAGAGGTGGGACTCGAACCCCTGACCCTAGAAGTATACGGCGATGATACTAGACACTGAACTACCAAGCGGGGGCAGCTAAAGTGTATTTGGAGCAATAAGCATGCTTCAACCCAAGCACCTCCCCCAGTAAGCCCCACCGCCCAGTTTGGCTCTCTGATGGTGCTCAGCACTCCACGTGCTCCACGCGCCGGGTGGTGGCTAAGCTGGTGCCCCCTCTGGATATGGTGCCCTAGGCAGCCATCTATGTTGCCTAATGGGTAGACAGGCACTGCTACAATGTAATAGTGACTTTAAATCATTAAAATAGCTTTCATTTTATTTATGTGCAACATTTTTACTTTATTGCCTATTCAACGTTTATATCTTACATGCCATTTATTTAGCATATGATTTTGACACAGAGGGTCAGCCATTACCCGGGACAGCTAGGGTCAAGGGCATTGAACCGGTAACCATCCGATCACAAACGCAGAGTCCTAAGCCCACCACAGAAACACCCCTTAGCTGAAATGGCAAGTCAGATGAACTCACTTCTTAGTCTACGGAATATTCAGGAAAGTGGCTTCCAAAATCTCCTTCACTCCTTATGGTCTTTTCAGAGTTGCAGGTGTCACCCTAATTAGATTCAGCGTGTGAGCACAAAACCAGATCATTTACAGGGTGTTTCCCAAAACCATGGGCTGTCTTGGTGCAGACAAGTTGAGGGATTTATGGGAAATGGTCTGGGAATATTCACGTTATTCCTCAAAGTGCCAATTGCTGGTGTGTCCTAGTGTGCATGATTCTAGTAACAACCTCTGTGGATTGCCCTAGACCTTTTTAAGTCAAACATCTTAGCTTTTTAATTTGATATATACTTTTTATACTTATATATACTTTTTAAGCAATGGTGACCTATCTTTAGCGGGACGTAAACACCGGAACATAGTAATCTTTTGTGCCATTCTGGCTCGATGTTGAATTGCCACTGCCAGCCTGGTCCTCATGCACCTCTAATTACAGTACTATGCTGAAACAAGCATGGTTCCCTGGCTTAAGCACCATTTAACATTTCAAAAAGCTGCACGTGCTAATTAGCGCTGTGCTGTGAATGCATTAGCAAGATTTGTATTTGATTGTCTCACTGCTTCTTACGTCTGCCTGTCATTATTGTTTCATGTGTTGATTTGCATTTTTGTATATACAGCTGCAGAAAAAAATAAGAGACCACGCTATATTTTTAAACTAATCCAAATTTATTAATCTTGGTTTAATCGCGGTTCTGCTGGCAGAAGGCTACGCTGAGCAGCAGGTCTCTTCCAGGTTCAAAATTTCAGCAGCACACAAATATAAGATGAAGCAGGAAACACTGGTAATGACCAGAAACCAGCCAGGCTGAGGGCAGAAGCGACTTTCTAATGCCAGAGATGATGGTTAATTTATCCAACAGTTTTTCGTGAATTGTAGGATGACCTTTAAAAAAAAGAACGGGAAAGATTAAGTGCAGGTGTGAAGTGTTCTGCTAGGACGTACAAGTTTGTAAAAGACTCCGAGAAGCAGGACTGGTCCTATAAACAGGTCCTATAAAGCAAGGAAGAAGCCCTTCATCAATGAAGAACAGAGAAGAACCAGGCTGAAGTTTGCAAAAAAATATATAAATAAATTAATAATAATTAAAAAAAAATTGAACCCAATGAATCTTGGCATTCTTGTCCTGGAATATGCCCATGCCAGCAGGGAAGAGAAACATCCATTGATGATGGATGGAGGTGTAACCTGGCCAGTAGATTCAGGTGCTCAGCTGACTTCACTTTAATGCTGCATAACGTTGCTGAGCTGTAATAATGATCCAGTCATTGGCTCTTAAGTATTTGCTGATACAAATTCAAATGGCGGCTTTTTTTGGCCAGGTAGTGTATATGTATATGTATATATATGTGTGTGTGTGTGTGTGTGTGTGTGTATAGGTCTAGGTCTCCTAATTCTTTCCGCGGCTGTATATAGGGAGTGCATTCCGATGGTGATGTATCACTTTACAAACGGAAGCCCCTTATGTTCCTTCTGAGAATCAGGCATTAGTTTGTGCTGCTCCTGAGATCATTAGCAGCACCTTGGGGGGGTGTAGGCATCCACAACATAGACCGACAACCTGGATTACTGTTCCAGGAGGGCAAGGTGCTAGATGCTCCCCACCAATACACCCAGCTCTTCAGAAAGGTGGAGAAAAGGTTCTACAGGTAAAACTATCAACTATCAAGAAAGCAACCAAATGCAACAGAGGCATAGTTTCAATCTTAGTCTAAATCAACTATATAGAACATTGTCAGCTCCAGACCAAAGCCAGATTTGTATAGGACATGATGAATGCAACATCATGAGTTCCTCATTCTGATTGGTGAGAATAAGCTGCACTAGATGAGGCTGTGTACTTAGGGGTATCAGTAAGTCCTCTAAGAGACCTTCACCATGAGATGCGATCCAGTTAAACCCGCCGCCTTAAGTGATACTCATGCAGTTGGAGAGCATTCCACTGAGCTCCAGTCACCTTTTACACAAAAATCATTGTTCCCAATGACCAAAATGGGACAGCAGCTTGGTGACACGCAGCCCCCCCATCAGGCTGGGGTCCAGCTGCTCTCTCTGGGTGACCAAAGCAGGGGCACAATGTTCTGGTTGTTTCTGCCTCTTTAGAACCGGCGAATGCGAGGGGCAGAGTTTCCCAAAGCTGTTCTCTTATCAAACTGAATAGCTGGGATCCGTCTCATCACAAGTCACCACCCCCCTCCTTGCCCTCCAATCCACAATCTTAAGACTCTCTCTCCCTATCTCTGATCGGCGTCTAATTTAATACTTTACAGTATAATTAACTGCAAAAGGGGCAACGCTATGGGATGTTGCACTGTGCATGTGCACAATGACTATAAAGTCGACTTTGACTGTATCGCCTCAGCTCCCCTTGAAGAAGAAATGTTTACAGGAACGTGAATTACTTTTAGCTACAAGACACAAGACCTGATGCAGGTCACAGAATCTACCAGCAATGTTATCAGAGAGGGGGAGAGATACAGAAGGAGAGACTGAGAGAGAGAGAGAGAGAGAGAGAGAGAGAGAGAGTAACAGTGCATACCAGTGGTTGGATTTTCAGAGCACAGACAAAAGGAACAGCAGCCAATCGTCAAAGAGCTTTTCTGTTTGGGAAGGAGTCTGTCTGGAAAGGTAATCAGAGCAAATGGAGAGACAGAGAAATGGAGAGGGTGGGTGGGAGAGAGGAGGAGGAGGGAATTACTGAAAGTGAGGGGGGGGGTTAGGAGCAGGGAGGGGGAACACATGCAAATTTTCCTTTAAAACAACATTAGCAAGAAAGTTAATGCTTGACAGAACCACTACACTGATGTAAATAAGATCATTAGTCAGTATGACAGATTTGACAGATTGAAGGGCATATAGCATATATACATATATATTGAGCTTCTGAGTAATATAATATACAAAAGCTCAACAAGGTGATTAATGGGTCAGGTTGTCTGTTGTGCCTTTAGGGCTGGGAGCTGTATGTTAATAAATATAGGTTACAGTATTCTATAGAAAGGCTTCCCATGAATTCAGGCACTGAAACAGTGGTGTTTTTCTGGGTGCTCACCGTGCTATAAGAATACGGCCATTCCCTGTGGCTTAGCGGGCAGTATAAAGCTGAGGGACGGTGACCAATCAGAGCTCGTACGCTTAGATCCGTCTCGCCACGTCCCGCGCTCGTATGTGCGGTACGTTCCGTGTTAAGAAGGTGAGCGTTCGTCCCGCAGCCCATCCGCCCCCGTGTCTTGTCTGCACAGGTCAGCGGCGACTCAGGGAAGCAGGCCAGCCTGTTTGAAACTGTGAAAATCTCAGCTTGAAGGCAGCCTCTATAGACGGGGAGGGCACCATTATGGAATCTATGCAGTGCTTGTTACCCGAAGCTGCTAGTTACCTGAAATGAAGAATATCTGAAAAACCGTTTCCCCAAACTTTCTGCTCGGAATATGCCAATGCTGTCCCTGGATAGGTTAAGGTCTGTATGCCTGAAGATAGCAGCTCCATCCACAGCAAGAGCACACGGAGCGGCGTGAAAACTGCATTGTCACATGGCTATCTTAGCCGCGCAGAAACGGGATGGTGTCATAGCAACAGGAGTCAGGAAACACTATTTGAATGGGCAGAATATCTCAGTAGAGACTTGCTTCGGATTCAGTGATGTAACTGTAAAATACCAATCAAGAACCTTGGGGACAGCAGACCAAGGCTAGAATACACCTCTGGCTGCAGGCGGCTGCCAATTCCAGAAACGTCCCTCAAAAGTCTTGCTCTGAATTGCCAGGAGCAAATGGAAAATTCCAGAAGCCCTTAGGAGAAGTCACATATAATATTATTTTGAAGCACAATATGTCAGGAGCACAAAACATTTAAATTGTTGTTGAGGCCCGGGGAGACAGGGATGGTTGAAACTAAGTACCGGAAAGTACCGGAAAGTGAATACGCATCCGGCATGACAGCATTACACTAAAATGTCTCGCAGCTGAAAAGATACAGAATTAGAAGAAAACAGACACAGAGAAAAATAGGAAATTGGAAAGAAGAAAATGGGAAGACAAACATGAGAGGCTGGTGAATGGAAAACGCAGTGAAAAGATAATAGGTGAATGAGCAAAGGAGGAACAGAGAGAGAGAAAGAGAGAGAGAAAAACAGAGAGATGGATAAACACAAAGGCAAAATGTGACATATTCTGGCTTTGCGTTCCGCAGTGGAAATATGGGCTGGAGCTGGGGGGGGGGGGGGGTTTCTTCGCGGGCTCTGAAGGGTTCG
>JAODJU010000130.1:2606904-2620344 GCA_026776725.1 Gnathonemus echidnorhynchus
GGGGGGGCGGGGGGGGGGGGGGGGGGGGGGGGGGGGGACAGAAAATCATCTAGAGATGCCAACTTATCCAAACAACCCCCTCCTCCCACCCGACAAGTTCGATTATTGATATTGTCAGAACTTTAATGAAGCATCAGCGAGCTTCAGTTTGAAAGGGTTTACTGATGGTTTTCGTCTTAGATCTCCTGTCTGAGTAAGTGGTCTGAGAGTGAAAGTGGGAGACAGAAGGGGGGAGAGAGACAGAGAGAGAGAGACAGAGAGAGAGGGAGGAGAGTGTGTGAGAGAGAGGATGGAAAATACACGTCCGTGTGCTTGCTGATATTCATACACCTCTCCAACCTGAAACCTCGTCTGATTTTATAATAAGAGCACTTGGCCTGTGGATACTTCTGAACGTACCTCAGGCTTGATGTCATTGCAGTCCCTCTGACTTTCCATTCTTGATCTTCAAGCATCCTGTGAGCCAGCAGCAAGACCTGCCAACCGCTCGGAACGACTCAGAAACACACCGACTCTCAATGCAGACCAGGAAGTAAGTTCAACTTCACCAGTCTGGGAAAAGCACGAGGAGACTGCTTTAACTTACAAACAAACTGTTAACTACCCTACATTTTGTGCTAAATTTTTACCATTTTGATTCTACATATTATGGTTAATTTTCCTTCACCGCCTCCAAAAGACACAACGATAAACACCTTAGTAAAGTTTTTAAATAGATAAATCAGTTACAAAACCTTTGCATTTAGAAATATATTTCTCAGCATAATTTTGATGTTCAAAAATATTTGCGTTGGAGCAGCTTTGCACACATCGCCTACGTTCTTCATATAATATGAAACCGTGTCTGAAGCTTCTTCCCACTATTTTGACTCATTTCTTTTTAAGCAAAAAACATTTCATGTTAAGGAAATGTTATTTCCAGAATTGGTCCTTTGCAGAGCAAGGAATTTTTCAGAGCAGGCTATTTTGTGTGTGTTTTTTTTTTTCTGCTTCTGTTAAGTTCATCAGACCTGGCGGTTTTGGGATTCTCCCCCCCTCCCTGTTGCTGGGATTCTCAACATTCCGTCTTACATCGGGACCGTCTGGTTTCCTGGAGGCTGTTTGTACACCAAGCTGACATCCAATGGGTCCATCTTGGCATCCTACTGGTGATGCGTTCCCACGGCCATTGATAACCCTCGCACCGGCACAGAGGAGCTGAAACAGAGCCACGGATAGGCCCCAAGCTCTCCTCCAGAACTGAGGAGTGTTCACACACCACCGGGTATTATGGGTAAAAGAAGACCTGGAGCTAAAACCGCGACCGTGTAGCTCATCACCCACATATATGTGCATCGTCCTCTTAACCTTAATGCTGCTGTAATGTTTATTAGTTTCCTTGCTGTTTACTTGCCATGATATTTTTTTAAATAACCAAATGTTAAGACAAACTGGCTAAAAATCGTAATCTGTTTATTTAGAATTATTTTTACGTTGCGTTATCATTCAACATGAAACAGACACTGGTCATGTGGTACAGCTACTTGTTCAAACCTCAGACCTCTGTGATGAAAGGAATGACCCGCTCCTGTCCTGCTCCCCCCGCCAGGCAGCCTGCCTGGATCACAAACACACGCGCACACGTGCAGCATAGCCACGGCAGCTACGCATTAATCGGAAACAGATGTGTAGCCTGGTTTTTTTTTTTTTTTTTTTACTGGAGGAGGAAAGGAAAATGAGCATCGTCATTGTAGAGATTGACCCCTATTGATAACCACATCTCCTTGCATCCATGGGACTTAAAGTGGTCCCTTTTAAATCAATCAATCAATCAATCAATCAATCAATCAATCAATCTATCTATCTATCTATCTATCTATCTATCTATCTATCTATCAATCATGATGCAGGTCAGTGTTAATTTGCCAGATGAGGAAAAGAACACTGTCACATTATTCTACCAGCATCCCGACAGAGCAGGAGGCACAGTGGTTAAGGTCCAGCCTCAGTAACACTCCCACCTTCAGACACATGGTTCTCCACAGTGTCCCAATAAAGGCACTCAGCACACTGCAGGCTAAACACATAGAACAGGAGGCTGGTGACATTATAAAAGCTACAACCATCTACAATGAGAAACACGTTTTTGGCACCGGTGAAACAATTGTTTTTCTTTTTTTCTTCTATGTCATAATAAAAAAATGTAGAGTATGAGCTGGCTGAATCCATAAGCATTTATGCCCAGCTTATCAAGGTCTGATTCATAAATTTAATTTAAAAAAAATGAATTATGATCAAGATGGATTTTAACAAGAACTGTCAACCATCCTGTTACTGAAATTAAATTATCATTAATTGCAAGATCTTTTTACAGTATCACTTCACGTGACTCATGACTGCGTGGAAAGAACCTGAAAGGATAGCAAATAAAAAGCAAACACAAAAACGATATTGGTTATCAAGTGCAGTGGTCCTGCATAGTATTGGTTATCAAATGCAGTGGTCCTGCATAGTATTGGTTATCAAGTGCAGTGGTCCTGCATAGTATTGGTTATCAAGTGCAGTGGTCCTGCATAGTATTGCTCAGGATTTTGATTAAAACACTTGGATGTGGTAGGAGAACCAGTATCTCAGGATCTACCTGTATGAGTGACACACATGGACCCTAAACTTCTGGGCTGGATTGGACAAGCAGTTCTAAAAAAGGTTCTTCATGAATGACAGCGAAAACTCTACTCACGGAAGAACAGCAAACAACCAGAGTGAAGGATTGCAATGGAAAAAAGAAAAAAAAATGAACAATAAGTGAAGCTATGGCTCTGTTCTCATCTGGTAGCAATAGAGCATATTTGGACTGCAGACCTGAAAAGATACTGGCAGAATTATTTGTTTGCAATTTTGTTTTCAGCATCAAAATCTCAAAAACTGGGGCCGTTATCTGGCCCAGAGAGGGACTGGAGTTTCACTCAGGGAAAGTCACACCACCTGGCTTCCAGGGAGCGGGGTTAAAAGCTGTGTGTGTGTGTGTGTGTGTGTGTGGGTGAGTATGCAATAGTGTTAACTTAAATATATTGCGTTTGCATTAGTCGCTACGGTCACACCCCAGACAACATCATCCAAATGACAATTGCTTCTAATTCACAAAATGCATCTTCAGCAGCAGAACATATTAAAGAAATTATAAAACAGCCGTCAGAAATTAGCAAAAAACAATACAACACTCCTACCAATCTATAATATAAACAGCTAAGGTTGAGACCCTGCACTGGACACAAGCTTGAGTGACAGTTTTACTCATTCCAATAGCTACAGTAGGTATGTTGCCGGAGTAGCTCAATAATAGACTTAATAGTGCAGCAGTATGGGGTCACGTAGCCGCAAGTAAATTGGAGAGCCCATGTTGACCCGTTTGCTGTCAGAAATACCTACAAGGGCCACGCGAGAGCTGGATCTGGACCTTGGAGAAAACGAAGAATGTATCCCATTCCTGTTGCATGACGTGGATGTTAGGGTACACATCCGATCATACACAGCTGGAGCACTGTCAGTAAGCATGCACAGCGGCCGCACTCTCAGCAAGTGCACGCACCGCGGCCGTACTCTCAGCAAGCACGCACCGCGGCCGTACTCTCAGCAAGCACGCACAGCGACCGTACTCTCAGCAAGTACGCACTCTCAGCAAGCACGCACCGCGGCTGCATGTGAGCAGCCCACAAGCCACGCCATTTTGTCTGACCATTATTATTTGGTCCATGTCAAAGTCACTCAGATCCTTTCAGCTGCCCATTTCTTACGCATTCAACATGCCAGCTACCAATGTTAACGTACTAATGTATCCCAGACCTTGGCTCTGTTTTTATGAGATATTCAACATTAATCGGTTCACACGGGATGATCGTAATGTTTACCTCATCGGCATATACAGTATTCATCTACCAACCACGGCAGCCTGTGAAAACAGCAGCAGAGATGTGGACGCACGTACTCAGGGGAGTGATTGATTTCCACTATGTAAATGTACATGTTTACATCCATCCATCCATTTTCTGTAACCGCTTGGCCTAATCAGGGTCACTGGGGCATGTTTACAGGTATATGAATAAAAGGAAAGTCTCCATTCCCACCAAGGGTTGGCTTGATATAACTGTTATCCTTTGTGTTTATTGGAGGTGAGGTGCACATACCAATTTCACATATGGAAATTCAACACAGTAACAAACATCAGAAAGATTGTATTGAAAAGCACCTCAACGTAATAATAGTTTCTAAGCTGTTTGCTTCACTCCTTGCAGCTGTATTTTGAAAGGATTCAATAGCCAGACATCTTGAATACCGGCCACTCCAAAGCACTCCAAATATGTTTTTATATCAACTTCAGAACAAGGATCAGACAATATTTTTCTGGCATTAAACCATTTTTTCCTCCACATGGTCTGTCCACACCTAAGACAAATTTGTTCACTTACACAAACAAAAACACATTGTAGTATCATAGTCTGCAGCTAAAAATCTGTTTTAACTAATAAGTGCATTTTTGTAGGTCATGTGAGCTTCTCAAGCTAGGTTTAGAGTGATGGTTTGGTTCAGGGCTACCTCTCCGGGAAATGCCGTACATAGGACAAAAAGAGCAGAACTCATTAATCTCCATGAGCCACTGAGAGACTAATTTCTTCCTGCCTTTTTCAAATTGCCAAACCTCATTTTTTACAGGAATCTTCAAGAACATCCTGTAAATAAAACTGTACTTCTCTAAACAGTACAGGGATTGAAAAAGAACCAAGTGAGGTACTGTCATTTAGCCGATTTCAAACATGCAAAATCAAAAATAAAATATGCATCAAATGTTGCTTTGTGTTATTCATTGGGAATTAAAAATATATTACACAGAGTCTGGATTCAATATAAAAATGACTATTTAGAACTAAAAAGTTGACTATTAATCATCTCATGGGCTCACTTCTTGTCAGGTTGCCTAGGCATTTGATAGACAGACAATAAATGGCATGACAGTCACAGTGTGTCATGGAACAGCACGGCGCAGGCAGGAAAAAGGTGACGATCAGACAGACAAGGGATTATTGAATTAAACACACTGGGGAAAAAGCACAATATAAACAGACCACCAGGAGATCAAAAACAGGCAAAAAAAAAATAAGAAGCAACTTAAGAAACCATAAAAAATAACACCAGGGAACAGAGCAACACAGCAAGCAGGAGTGATAACCAAACAGCACTGCAAACACACAGCAACATGAACAATGACAGACTAAAGAACAGAGGGAGAGCAGGCACTTAAATACAATAGGCCACTTGGCTAATGAGATGGGCTGGTGTAGATCATCTGACAATTAACCAATCAGAAGCACAGGGCAATAAATAAGCAACAGGTGAAACAAATTAACACTAACAAGCACTAAACAGACATTAAACTCGGCAACATAACCATCAACTGGGAATTCAATACTAAGACAATAAACATGGAACAGAAGTACGAAACAAAACAAGAATAGAATACAAATAGGGCAATCTTTCCAAGGTAGGCAGGTAGAAACCCATTGACTACAAATAAACAGAACCCATGACTAAGAGAGTTACAGTACAATCCACGCTCAGCCCACTGAGCTACGCAGCTGTCCAGGGAGTAAAGGAAACACAGAAGGGTTGAAGGACAGAAAGGGGGAAAGACAGAATGACTATAGTAATGCCTGTTGGCTAAATGGGGAAAGGTTACAAAGGGGGCAGTCAGAGGGCATCAACCCTGACACTATTAGTGACTCAAACCCAGAGTAACAGATCTCAAAAACACAGCATAATAAATATCATTTTGGTTAATTTAGCTTTCTAAAAATAAGTAAAAGTGAGGGAAATCTTTGGTTCTTTGGTTGGATTATAAGAACTTTCCATGTTTATCTTTTTTTCTTTTTCAATGCCATCATAAAGACAGCAATCCCTGTAGATAGATGCAAAGATTAGATAGCAGTGGCATGGGCAACTGTACACTGGGCTGAATTCACTGGCCATTTTTCATCAGCGATATTGTGGGGACTGCAAGAGTCCTAGAGGTGGGGGCTGATGGTAAGCAGATGAATGAGCATCTTTGTTGAACCCAGGGCGGGTACAGTAATGCCACTGGTTCTGCCTCTTCACGACACACCTCATTGCTGCAGTGGAATGCAGCATGTGTGGTTTACTATATGCCTACTATTATTACCCAGAGTGCAGGTTCTGCTTTCTAATACGGCGTCTGTGCACTGGGCTTAGGTAATGTGTTGTTTATGGATGTGGCCTCATTCACAAAAAGTCACTAGTGCAAACATAGTTCTGCAGCCTCCTGGGAGAAGAGAGAGATTCTGTCTTATTTATCACATCATTTTTAATTCATATAACGGGTAAGAATGCTGATAACCCAGAGGCTGCTGCTGAAGCAGTTTTTAGGGGCAGTCTATGATACACATTTGTTCAGTATTTGTTCAACATCCTGCTTAATAGATGGGTAACAATTGCAAATATAAGAAGCATCTCTCGTTTTAAGGATTACAAGTGTCATATTCTGGTGTTTTCAGGGTTCATTTATCCATCACATGAAACTATATTCGCGTCAGGTCTGGAGAACCAGCACGACCGCATCGGTTTAACATACATTTCACGAACACTATAGTAGTTATGTAATCAGTATTGCCCTAAAATTACAACTGAAATTCTGCGCACTTGAGGCACGTTTTGGACAGAAAACCGTTCCGTGACTTGGGCCAAAGCACCGTGAAGCCAGAACTGGCACAGATACGCCCGACACATCAACAGTGGGTTCAGATTTACGATTTTTAAATAATCGTGTACATTCGCGGTTTTGATCTTTAAAGTGATCGCTCCCGGAGTCGCGGATCACACCTAAGGATCCCGTTCATAATTAAGAATTGCGAAATACAGCCGTATCCGTATCCGCAGGACAGTAGCTACAACGCTCTTTGAGGAAAAGGGGAAAGGATCGACTTCCCTAGATCTGAAACGCGTCCATCAGACTCTTGAAAGTAGGAAGGAGGTTGAGTGTTTGGAAATGTTTGCTTTTCTTTGTTTTCTATTAACGACCATTTAACATCTTGCCAATGCTTCTCGTTTGAACTACAAACAGGTGGAATTCTTTTGCCATGTCCATTTTGTTTTTAATCGTTTTTACACGAAACAGCAGTTTAATGCAGCAAGATATTCGATCGTGGCCGCTCTTGATATTTGTGTCCCGTCCTCCCCGCCCATCATTTAACCCACGTACGTTGCGTTAAGGTAGGGAAAGTTGATAGAACTTTTTTTTAAGACTAGGAAGTGGAAAACACCCCCTTGACTTAAAGCCAGACTTTAACATACTGGTGTAAGATTTTTCTAGGGTCCGTCGCTCTTCTCTCGGAGTAGTTCATGTAAGCTTCAAACAAGAGTTATGTTTTAGAAACCAACCTGTTGTTTGTGGTTTGCGCATAAACTTTTTTTTTTTTGCAGATTGTCGCTCACTATAGCTGTTAATTAATGAGATGAAAGACAGAAATCAAAGGGGAGGATCCAGCACCGTATGATTACATTTTAAAACAATCATTAAAGTAGCGCAAAGTCACATATCCCACACAGTGCTTGGTACCAATTATAACCTAGACAGGGTTTATAGCTGAGAAGACAGACAGATACGCCAGCATATCTTTTTTCAGTGCCCCTATATTCTATGAAATACATATTCTGCTATACCACAATAATATATAACACAGGCGTCCATACACATTTAACCCATGAATCTAAAGTTCTCCCGTAGTTGCGATTACATGGGAAGTAGCGTAGTTAACCCTGCACTGAGCAGACATACTATTAACCAGTCTGCTGCTTCTCTGCCTTCCGCCTTTTCCGCGTTTACTCGGCAACTCTAAACTCACAGGGAAATCGGCTTGTCCCAGCACATATGTGTGGCACGCAGGATAATTGCTTAACAACCCGAAAGGATATAAAAGGACTCTGGCCAATAAAAGCCAAGTTACTTACTTAGAAAACGAGAATAGAAGCCATATAAGGAACCCACTCTAAATTTTCTACATTTTAAATATAAATCTAAATCCATTTGTGTAAAATAGTTGTTATGGGAATGTTTTTAAATTATATTCGATGAAAAAAAGTAATTATCTCAAGAATGCATTCAGTCTCTGTATGGATTCTTGTTTGAATTAAAGTATAAAACAACAAAGCAGACTTTAAAGCTATGATAAGGCAATTCTGTGTAGAATTGGGCATCTTTGTATAATATAAATACAGCAATGCTTGTACAGAAGATTAAAAATCAGCATAAAAATCCACGCAATCGTCTCAAAAACACTGTATATATCAATTGCTGTAAAATCAGTGATATCTGCCCAAGGAGCATAAAAAAGTAATAGAACGCATAATAAAAATGTCACTTATTTACAGCCTCTTTAATGGCTGTAATGTTGGTAGAGCTGTTTGAAGTTCAGTGTACATATGCCAGCCTGCTCCTCAGTGCAGCTGCTGTCATTGTGGCCTGCTGAGACCTTTACATAGATACTGTATACATCAGGTTACCGTGACAACAAGCCAAAGAGGAACTGAGGGCTTACAAATTGTAAAGGTAACAGTGTAACTGATGAGCAGCTTATAAAATGTTTTATACTGAAGTGGGTTATACTACATTAAGCATAAAATCTGGCCTCACCTTCAGGCCGTGCGCTGTGAAAATCTGCTGTAATCAGTTCTAATTGCTCCGGCGCTAATAGCAGGCTACCTATCCTGCGCATATTTTTAAATGCATCCACAGGTTTGCTTAAAATTTCCGTTCCCACATGCGACCAGCATCACATGACACGTCACAAGGTGTCTGGTTTTGTAGAGCGGAAAAGCAGGGCTTCGTGGCACCACTGAATCGCTCGTGGATGGACTCCTGCCTTGTGCCCTGTGTTGCTTAGATCTCCCCCTGACCCTAATATCAAGATAATCAGTTAGAAGAGTGGATGAAATGACCTGCGCTTCTTTTGAAATGCACAGAAAGAAATTGAAAGACGGAAGGTCAGGTATGAAAGAAAACCAAGGCACAGGGTATCAGTAATGCACAAAAAGTCAAATTATGACAATTTTTTCCTGTTTTTTAGAATTTATAAAATGCAAGAAACAGAAGATGGCCCTATTGGGACCCCTATTCAGTATCACATAAAGGAGCCACAGAACTGAATGTGCTGGAGAAGAGCATTGTGTGTTTTTTTCTTTTCTTATCTCTGGGACTCACACCCCGTAAACACACACAAAAACACACTCTCTCTCTGTCTCTCTCACACACACAAACACACACACACACACACATACAGATGTCGGGTAAACATATCTTTATGGGGACCGCTCATTCATTTCTATAGGAAAAATGCTAATGCTAACTATGACAACCCTAACCCCTACCCAGCCCTAAACATAACCATAAGTAAATACAAGAGATTTAGCATTTTTATTTTTTTCATTGCAGTCACAGATTTTTTTAAAATTGAGTTTATGGGGACCAGAATATTCATCACGCTGTGGGGACATTGTGTCCCCATAAGGTACGGTATACCCGCTCACACGCACACACACACACACACGCATGTGGCGACAGATGCAGGTTCACAGACATGCTGAGTACCGAGGTCTGCGCTGGGTCCAGAACCCCTCTGAGAACAATATGAGTGATGTTGCTTGGAAGCACCCAGAAGTTCATCTGGATCAGTTCCCTCAGAAACTTGCTCCCCCAAAACATTGTGATGTCCCCTGCAGTGAAAGCATTTGCCTTCTCTGTGGTTCCATTGTTTTGCTCCAAAAAAGGCCACTCGTTTCATTGGCGGATGAGCATTAGGTGCTGAAAAGAAATGTTTTTAGAGTACTAGAGCACATAGTTGGAATGTACCCTCGCTGCTCTGAAGGAACTTAACTGAAATTGAAGGCTACATAGATACAAATCTCATTTCCTCTCCAAACTCAGGAACCAGGTATCAGACCCTTAAGGTTACATTTGGTGTAAGGTATATCATCAGCGGATTCACATACTGAAACGTGCCACACAATCATAACAAACAGTGATCCATTTTTATTTCCAAAACGGACATCTGGCAGAATGATCAGTAATGGGTGGAAATCTGTCTGGATCCAAGGGGCACTCAGCAAAGTCGAAAAAGATCACTGAAACTGAACGGGAAAACTGCTCGCCAGAGACGGGTTGATGGGAGTGTCCAGTCTCTGTGAATTAAGCTGTTTGCTCAAGTAGGGAATTGCAAGTGACCTTCTAGAATGCTCCCTTGCCACCACTGATTTCTAAAATGCCTGTCCCAGCTGAACAAACAGAAGGAGAAGACCTGTCAGAAATCACAGTGACCCAAGAACCTAACCATCTCCAAAAAACTGTGATGCTCTTGCATCACCCCAAAATGATCATCCAGACTCGTAAACATTCCTCATTGGTGATCGTTTAGCTTGCCTCGGCAGAAATGACAGGGGCAAAAGGAAAATGATGACCCCAAAAAATCCAGAGAGTGCCAGTTCAGAACACCCACACTCAAGTCTAGACTGTGTGGTGACCACAGTCAAAAAATTAACAAACCAATTTATTTAATACAGATTGGAAGAAAAAAAAAACAGTTTAAACATTGTTGAAACAAACTAGATTTAAACTAAAATGTTGTCTCTGAAATTTAAAAAGGCACCACAGTAATTGTTTGCCCTGTGATGGAAGAGCATCTCGTCCAGGGTGCCCTACGTCTTGTGCAATGTCGTACGTGAAGAAGGTTCACAACATTCCTGGACCTGATAAATGATAGAGGAGGTACATCTTAGTAGCAGGGGAAGAAGTAGATTGTAGATTTCAGTGACTTTTAAATCATCCTTTTTTTGCACAAATCATACCTTTAAAACCTCCTTGCATTCCTCCCTTTTCCCACGGCATTCTCAGAGCATGCAATGCGGTTACAATCCACCAGTTCAAATATCATAAACCTGTCATTTACCCCATCTGTCAGGTTTCTGATAGAGACGGTCATTGACCTTCATGCAGGCTCCTCAACAGATAATCCCTCTCACACACAAATGCAAACAAACATTCCAGACCATGAAAGAAGGCCTTATTGAATTTAAAATTCAGTTTGCTATACATATTATTGAGGCTTCAGATGCTGAAGTGATTATGGCTCATCTAGATGTGGTGTAGAAGTGCTACATGATGGATTGCAAAATATCATACATGCAAGACCCAAAGGAGGCAAAGGGGGCATAACATTGCTAAATTTCCTCTGCTAAAATGGCCGACTCCTCAGGACCCCAAGGACAAAATTCTGCCTGAATGAAAATACCTGGTCGCTAAACTAAGAATAGTTTTCACTCACATCTGTGGACTTTTAGCACAGGAACCTTTTGGAAACAAATTCTAAAATGGTCAAAAATTATTTACCCCCAGAAATCATACAAGTAAGCAACAAATATATTGTAACACATAAGGGGGCCAAGAACAGTAGGCATGTAGCCGCGTAGTAAAATTAGGGGTTTGAATCCCCATTAAATGTTTGTGCTACTGAACAGGCACAAAGCCAGTTACTAAAAGTTTTCTTCCGACCCCCCGGCTTGCAAAATGTACTGAAGGGGACACATCACTGGCTACAGGCCTGAACTACACTACAGCTTAGTGTTGCTGTGTCCTTCTTGCCCTCTGGACATGTGACGAGACTGTGACAAACTAACTCATTTCACGCGAAGCACAGAAGTCCAGCTTCTACTAGACACCGGGGGGGGGGGGGTTAGCACAGGGTAGCGATGTGAAATCGGCATGGTGAGTTGGGATGACCTCACCTGGTTGGTATCGTCATAAAAACGGGGGGATGGTTTGGTGGAATTCCGTAAGCAGGATGCAGGAGGCTCACGTCTGGTGAGGGCTGTGGTAGGAGCTGATTACAAGGCGCTTTGCCTGAAGGCTGCTTCCTCTCACCCAGTAATGTGGGGTGGCCTTCATGCTCCAATCCAGGTGATGTTAGCTGGTTTCTGCAGGTACAAAGAGACTCCTCCAGATGCCCAGGCCTCTGTGGACTCTCAGAGAATCTGCCAAAAATATCATTCACCAATCTTTACCCAAATCGGTTTTACTTAACATGTCTTTACTATGGACACATATAGATTCGACATTGATCATGTGTTTACATTGAATATTTAGGTTGATTCCTAATTAATAATTACAGAAAACATTGAATTAAAGCAACTAGCCTTTAAATTTCTCATTCAAAGACTAACTGCAGTGAAACATATTGTCTCTCTAAGCGAGTTCTTCTGCGTAAATCCAGGCTTTTTACTTAAACACATAGTGTTGACCCCAAGATACAAAACTGGCTAATTTCTTCGTTTTATGATGATCCTTCTTGTGAGAATCTCCAGCTATCAGGCAGAGATAGAGGAAGGGAAGTTAATTAACAGGAATATTTCTGCACTCCAGCCCTCAACCCCCCACAGTATACAAGGCAAAGCCTCTCTCTTCATGGATCCCTGATACATTTTTTTTCCAATCTACTGAGACACTCAGAAGGGAGCTTAGGTACAAGTCAGTTAATTCCCCTTTCACTCTAAGTGTCTCTGGAATGCTTTCACCGGTGCCAGGCAGTGCCAGTGTGGGCATAATGTCCATCTGCTGTTGGTTAGGTATGCAAACCAAGGCGATGTGGAGCTGGGCGCAGCCACGAAGCCAAAGTATGACGCAGCGAATCGCCAAGGCCAGATGCTGCCCAGGAAGGGACACACTGAGCTGATTAACCTATATATCACTGGGGCAGCAGTCAGAAGTTCTTCATCTTAATGCTCGAGCTGTCCTGCATGTCAGGGGGACACTGAGAACCTGGTGCCAGAAGAAGGAGACGGGAAAAAAAAAAAACACGCAGCTCTTATTTCTAATCTCTGTAACGTAAGCCTGGGCATTTGTGCTGGAATGGGAAAGACCTTTCTCAAGAGCTTCACCCCTGTTAGAGACTGGAGATGTAGGTCGGCCAGGTGTACCAGTGCAGGACCAGCGCACATGGCATACAGGCTAAACCGTGCATTTAGCCTGTAGATCACCAGGCCTCGGAGGGGGGGGGGAGTTGAAATGACCTTTACATGTTTACATGGCAAATTCAGACACTGTGCAGCGTCGCAGGTAGGAATAAAACCCAGGCACTGGTATGTGGGACACCCCACATCTATCTGTGCTTTTGCATTTAAATTCTCATTTTATCAGCAGCATCACGACATGCCCCTTCTCCAACTCCTAATTCACTATTTCATTCATAAATTCAGGTTTATTTTAATGACTAGTTTTTTTTTTGGAAGGACCTTCTGGGCCTAGCTATGGAGAAGGTAGGATTCAAGAGGGATTCGTGCCAGTTCTTGGTTGAAGTGTGAGGGAATGGAGATGAAAATAAATTCCTGCACACCGCCCCCCCCCCCCCC
>JAODJU010000130.1:2626302-2646957 GCA_026776725.1 Gnathonemus echidnorhynchus
GGGTCGGGGTGGGGTTGGGTATAGGGCACTCTCTGTGTGGAGAACCAGACAGCCAGAGCTTAGCCTGAGGCGTGACTGACCCCCCAGGAATAAAAATAAAATAAACACCTTCACATGCAGAGGTGTAGTCACTAAGAAAACACCTGCAAATATGCAGATATTACAGGAGCACCTCTTTCTGTTTATAATGAATGACAATAATAACTTCCTCTTAAAGTCCAGGCTTCTTCTGCCTCTGGCGACTGAGAAAAAAAAAATGCCTGATGCTGCGTTTTAACGGTGGGGGAGGCATCTTCATTAAAAAGGCTCACTAGTAATTTTAGAGTCTATGAGCCGTAGATCTTCTGTGTTCTGGGTGATCCATAATGGAAAATGAAGGTTTTCACCTGATTTACGTATAGCTGCATTCCATCCACCCATTTTCCATAACTGCCTGGTACCCGGCCCGGAAACCCTGGCAGGAAACACGTGGGTTGCAGGGCGTAAAACTATAAACAGGTAGCCCGTGGTTAACCCTGCTGAGGGGTGTGTGGCTGAGTGAGTTAGACCTCCATACTTGGCCCAATCATCTACTGGGCCCTTCAGCAAGGCCCTTGACCCCTGCAAAGGGAGAGAAGGTGGATCGGGTGAAAAACAAGCACCGCCAGATTGGAATTTCCCTCAGGGGATTAATGAAGCATCTATCCATCTACTCATGCTAATACAGATGGAGGATAAAACATTGCTTCACATGAAGTCACCTTATTGCCCGTCCTGGTCCCAAATGGACTCCGCAGCGTCCCTGATAAATGGGCCTGACCTGATCTACCCAGTAAGAGAAACAAGTTCAGTTGTGTCTCAGCAGCGGAACAAAAAATGGCTCATTATCAGATCCGTGCCGCTGTTTGTAGAGCGTCAGGGGCTATGAAAGATTATATAAATATATAAATAAGAATACATAAAGATCTGCAGTGATCAAGGGGGTTCCCTGCCAGTCACTTGCTGGATAATATATTTAAAATACATACAGAATTTAAGTGTATTAAAATGTTACCTCACCGACCCAAAACATTATATTGATATTGATTATATTGATAGAGCAGCTGTGAAAACAATGCCATAGATATCGTTTCTGTAGTATTTATTTAATACTTTGTTGAGTGTTATATTATGTGTATTTGTATGTATATCTATGCCATTATGGAGGCCTGCTAGTAAATGCTGTTGTATTTGTGAAATCTACTTGCATAATGACAAATAAAAAAACCTTGATCCTTGATCTGTATTCCATGACCGTGTTGCTTAATTCTCACGATGCTAACTATTATGAATAGGACAATAAGTAGAATAATGGATGAAAGTTGTTTACTTCCTTGATATTTGGAACTTGAATGTTCTTTCCCCGTTTAAAATTTCAAAACTTTTTTATAACATTTAGGCACTATTATTGAAGTGCATGAACAAAAAAAGAAACATTTATGATTTTATCTAATATAAAGTCTACTTACTCCCACATACATTGCCAGACTAACATACTGAAGGCAGCACCTAACGGTCCTTGGGGAAAAAAGGGCTTTTTATTTCTGGCTTTGTGGGGGGGGGGGGGGGGGGGGGATTCCCACAGGAGACAGTGAGGCGTTAGTCCCCCCACAGACCCCCCTTTTAGCACCACAGTACCTGCTCTGTCTGGCATACCGTACGACACACCCCACCTTCTGCTGGCACTGCACTGCATAAACATGTGGACACGGAGGTATTCCTGTTTGTGTAATAGCTGCTGTTTAAGACCGGCCTCCGCACAGGGTCCAAATAACCATTTCCACCTTTTCCAGGCATCTTGGATTTTCCCCCTGCAGTGTTCACACTTGTTTTTTCCTTTTTTTCCTACTTTTTCTACAGAGAGTTCATTGGATCCAAGGGCGATTTGCTTTCTGTAATGGCAAATGTGGAGGGAGGTACGGAAGGCCGCTTTTTTCGGAATTGCTGCCATGCAGAGGGGACTGAAGGGGATGCACTGTAGAGGATGCAGTGAAAGGGATGCACTGAAGGGGACGCACTGAAGGGGATGCAGTGAGGGGATGCATTGTTGGGGATGCAGTGAAAGGGACGTACTGAAGGGGACGCACAGAAGGGGATGCAGTGAAGGGATGCACTGATGGGGCGCAGTGAAAGGGACGCACAGAAGGGGACGCACAGAAGGGGATGCAGTGAAGGGGATGCACTGAATGGACGCACTGATAGGGGAGCGCTGAAAGAGACGCACTGAAAGGGACTCAGTGAAGGGGACACACTGAAGGTGACTCATTGAACACAATTCATTGAAAAGGGACACAGTGAAAGGGACTCACTGAAGGGGACACACTGAAGGGACACATTGAAGGGAGTGCAGTGAAGGGACACACTGTATTAACTTAACTAAGCTGGGAAAGGTGTAGAGTGAAGCTGCAGCTGATGCACTCACTGCATGTAGGTGTGGGGGGTACCATGCAGCAGTGAAAGATTTGGATTGGTTTCATGTCTGACAAAGGTACAGAACTGGAATTTTCTGGAAAAACACCTTTCAGTATATGTTTATGAAATTAGATGTTACTTATAATCTCAAGTAACATGCAAAGTATCAGTTAAGGTGCTAAATATGTCTTTGAATGGGATTAAAAGCCAGAATTTAGTTCTTTATATGTTCAGCTATAGATTGTTTTGTCATTCTCTGAATATTTCTGAAAATGGACAATGACTCGTGCCAGTGTCAGCCCCTGTGGGCAACCTGGGTATGCCCCAGTGGGGCCAGTTTAGCCATCAGACTGGGAACACTGTGAGCACCAGTGACTTAGTCCATCCTATGGGCTGTAAAACAATGTCATGTCCCAGCAGTCACAGACTGACATTGTCACTCAGCCGAGCTCCAGCCTCTGGAGGGGCTCCTGGCTTGGAAGAGGACTGAGGCCTCCTGCACACTCCTCTCCTCCTCTTCCTCACCAGAAAATAGCCAGCAATCACTAACGCACTTTATTTTACCCAAAAGCCTACATCCCCTTTTTAAAAATAGCACTAGCGATCAGACCTTCCCAAAATAAAATGCTTAAAACACACAAACATGCCCAAACATGTTCTAGTTTAAATACTTACAATCTATAAAAGAGATTTCTAAAAGTTTTACTTACATGGACAAATGAACTCGAATTGTATACAGACTCATGCTCACAGACATGCTAATGTGGGTTTCCCTTGGCAGTATAAGCATTCTGGAGACTTCTGTCCCTCGTCAAATGCATTATTTTGAAAGCTCTGGCCCTTTTGATCTTTTCTTGATCGGTGCAGGGATGGTGACGGATCACCAGGTTTTCCCACGCTGCCTTGATACTCAGTCTTGAAAACAGCGAATCAAAGTACAAAATGTCTCTGTATTTAATTGTTGTTTTTTTTCTGCTTAATTCCATTCCTGGCTTTTTATCTTAAGGTTTTAAGAGTCATTCCCAGTGTGCCCCATAGCCGAATGGTCACTTGTCCCCGTCACTAGAGTGACCAGCACCATGAAGCTGACGCACTGCACAGCTTTAAGAGAAATCGGGGCTTGTGATATATCATTGGAAAGATCTTTTTCCAGTCTGTTAGTTTCTTCCTGACTCAAAGACCTGCAGGCTATGGGGTGATCGAGAGATCTGTCAAAATGGAGGGTTAGTAGTCCCCCATCCACTCTAATTCCCGATTACCTTCACCTATTCCCTGTTATCTGTGATCCTTTTATTTAGTTAATTGTATTGGGCCGCATCTGTCCCTCATGTAGCCCTCATTATTAGAGTATTATGCGCCTGCCTTTGCCCTGAATTTCCTGCATTTGGAGGAAGTGATATCGGCATCAGTTTTCTCGACGGGGGGGCATCGCCTAGGACTCCTGAGAGGGTAGATCCGGACCTGCCTGGGGGGGGTGAGCGAAAACACAGCAGATCTGAAACATGGCGTTGAGGGAAGAGCGTAGATACAAGAGCCAGCTTTCCGACGTGCAGGGAAAGTGCTGCTTCGTGGCCCATTTTCATTTTGTTTTACAAGCGGCTCTTTAAAATGCACTCATTTTTTTGGGGGAATGATATTAAGTTCCAAATATCAGTCAACAGTTTTACAAATGGAACAGAACAGAACTGAGCGTGATTTAAGGATTTTATCCCATGGAAACACTGGCAAAAGTTATGACATAAATTTTTAATGGAATTTTATACTTTTAAATCATAACCTGGCTTTCAAGAATGATGTAGATAACATTATTTGTTTTCAGAAATTTAAAACTACACTCTTTAAACATATACAGTTAATAATATATGAATGTATACATACTGTAAAATGTGTATATATACTATAAGTGTTGTAAAGTTCTCTTATGACAGCTTGTATAAGACAGACACTTTATTAATCCCAAAGGAAATTGCAGTAGACTCTGAAAGCAGTCATGGTTGGGCATCTGACCCCTTGTGATATCTCTCCTACACGCCCGCCCGGGGTTGGACCACACTGCTGAGGGATGTTTGGAATTCCAGCACCCGGCTCTGAGGGATGACTGGGTTTGCGTCTTTATTTGCTTTTTAGTGGGAACTTTAGCGTCATCTAGCATTTTTCCCGCCGAGTAACCACTCTATACCATAAATAAATCGGATATACATCAAGTCTCCAAAACAAACTTGGCTTGAAGAGGGGAATGTGGAGAGAAGGGGACCAGAGGCAGCTCCAAAGAGAGAATGCATCCACAAAACCAGATGAACCAGTGCAATAGAAATAGTCACTGTTACGTGTTAGCTGAACGGCATTCTGAAAGGTCTGTGTGCGAACACTCATGTATCATTGGTATTTGTAGGCCAGAGTTTCCAAAGTCCATTTATGTTCTAGAGCATGCTAATAGATACAAAAAGCTTACTGTGGCAAAACAGCAACACAGGAAAACCAAATTTCACTCACGTTTTGTTGAACGTGAATACACTGCATTGTGAAATGCATGAAACTGGAATCCAAAGACAAAACTAAAAAAAAAAAAAATCACCATTAACCTTTTCTTTTGCATGCAAACACATTTTATAAGGAGCATTAACCAGCTTAAGGTGGCTTCATTTATTGTAAAAATGTAGTAAAAATGTTTAATATATTAAGTTCAAGCTATTTCCTAATGGGTTTCTATGGTGAGGAAAATGCTTAAGGTGAATTTTATGACTTTCTCTTTGGATTACAGCTTCACCCTTTCGGCAATTAACAGTGTTTATGATGTGCAAAGAGTTTTATTTACTGTGTTTGCTGTCTCTGATACATTGACCACTTTATCCTCTGACATGTCATTTTTTTCCCCGTAGAGTTCTCCCTGGCGGGGGTGAAGCCTTTCTGGGGATGGATGTCTTTGCGTTTTGTTCAGTATCTTATAGTGGATTGGCATGCCATGTCACGGGAGTCACTGAGACAGACTCCCAGAAGGGGCCTCAGGGGTGGTCAGTGCCTTAGACAATGCTAGGGGCTGCATGGGTGGCCAGCCGGAAAGGGCGCCTTTCATCAGATTATATCAGTTTAATTAATCAGGTGCAAAACAGTTTAAGAACCTCTTTCAGGCTTCTAGAAATTCGATTTCAAACAATATGGGGAGTTTAATTTTGCACATTGCATCTCGTGACTCTGCTTTTTATGGCTCTGTGAGCTTTATATATGGACAGCCCTGCTTCCATTCCATAAATCCCCTTCTTGCCTTCCGAATCAGAGGCATATTTTGACTGCAATGGAGAGAGAATGTGCTCCTGTAATTAAGAAAAAGAAACATTCGGCCCGAAGATACTTTTCAAAGTAGAAATTTTCCTCGAAGAACCACGACGCCACAAATGTTTGCTCCTTCATTCAGATTTAGCACATCCTGTAATTATTCCAGTCCTTTTTTGCAGACGTGAGATCTCGATTTTCGTTTGGGAGATGTGGGGCTGACTCCGAGACCCAGACGGTGACAAACTCAAGGCCGATTCCAAAGCACAGTGATGTTCACCAACTCTGCATCCTTTAACCTTTTGTAATAATGTCTGCTTTTCTAATAGTGCACTTCACTCCGTGACGACCACTTCCTTCAGACAGAAAAAAATTCCCCAAAAATTGCTGTCTGGAGATTGTCTGAACGGAGATCGGCATCTTCCCTTCCCAGGACTGTCACTGCCCCAAGCATCGAACAAAAATGCTTCTTTACACTTCACACTGCGTTAATTAATCGACACTGGAGGTGGTGTGTGCTTCGGTGTGTTAGGATGCTGTGTCTCGATTCAGAAGGTTGCTGGTTCAGGTCCTGCGGTCAGCAGAGTGATTTCATGGTTGGGCCCTTGAGCAAAACCCTTAACCCCCAATTGCTCTGGGGACTGACCCTATTTTCGCAAAATTTTGAAGCCTCAAAGTAGGAATAGTTCAGTACAACTAGAAGGGGGGGGGCAACTTTGCCTATCTTGAAAACTGTCTCCAAAAATGCAAATAACAGACGTGTATTAGTTTAATTTGTATAATTCTTAAACACAACTTCTGTAAATTCTGTTTTCCGGGGGGGGGGGGGCTAGTTTTTGGACACCCCAAGCAGCTGCCTTTACTTGTCTTATGGTAAGTCTACCCCTGCTAGTAGCATTAGGATTGGAGAATGGGAGGGAAGAGAGAGATGGGGGGGGGGGGAATAATTTATCTATTGACTCTTCAGTTCTAGATCACCGAGTTGCTCTTGGAATGGAATGAGAGGAGTTGGATCAGCCATGTTCAGAAAGACATCAGAGGCTGACAGACAAAGAATAGAGGAAAAAAAAACCCCAAAAGCTCAGACACACACACACACACACACACACACACACACACACATCTTCAGATCAGACATCCAAACACGACACAGCTGGAGAGATGGCAGTGGGCACTGTGGACCAGGGCCAGGAGAACACAGACCAACAGCAGGTTACCTGGAACTGGCTTGGCGGAGCGGCACTGCACAGGAATGCAGGATGTAAGGGGAGCACAAGTGTTCACTGTTGAGGCTGGCCAGCGTGTTAGGAAGTCAGAGTCGACCAAACGGGTGTTCGTCACGGAGCCATCACGAGCCAAAAGGCCTCCTCTGGGATTTCTCTGGCCCCATCAACTCAGTCTCAGAGTCCATCCTTAAAAGCAGAGAGAGGGCAAAATCCACACCTAAGGTACCATTCAAAGTGTAAACATTCATGTGGGTGAATAAATTCGGGGTCACGATAAAATGTCGCAGGTGCAAGCTTTGGGATGGCAACCCCAGGTTCTCAGCCTGCCTGCTGAAGATTTAATAAGCACGAGGGAACTTCGCCTGAAAGAAAAGGCGGAAATTCTTCAAGTTCATCGAGAAACTTAAGAACCGGAATTCAAAATGCAGGCTTCCAGTGTGACATTTCACTATATCTCTTGCTCTGAGAAATATCACAAGGGCCATCGGTGGAAGCAGATGAAGTCCAGGAAGTGCAGTCTAGGGCCTTGCGGGGGTAGGGCAGAGTAAGGGACAATAAACAAAGACCCCCCCCCGCCCCCAGACCTCCAGCCCCCTCTAAAAGGGTCATATGCAAAAGCAAACACTTTTGAACTGGGCTTGCAGTGCTAACAGCCAGCTGGTTCCTATTTGAGGCGCCGTGTGAAACTGCTATCTCATTACCGGAATCCCGAAGATGGGGAGGAAGTTTTCCTGTTCTCCTCACCCCTCCTCTCCAGACAGAATCAGCGTTGTGCCTGAAAACCAGGGGGAAAAAAATAGGTTTGAAGTCTATGGAGACACTTCAAGTCAGCAGATAAACATACTTTTGTTCCTGGAAATTCATTGGTAGATATAATCTTTTATGATCCAGAAGTTTTATATGTGTAAGTAGACCAGCACTAACTATTATCATCAGGTAGACTAACTTTAATAAATGCGAACTGGGCTACTTAGATTATACTTAGACAATTATTTTACTCCAGTGAAGCACCTTTCATAAATTCTGATTAAAGTTATTTTGATTTTACAGTGTGCCACTGCGAATTTTTGGCATCAGTAGCTCAAAATTGCATTGTAAATGGTTGCAGCAGCTATGAATGCCTCAGGCTTGGATTATAGTGTTTTATAAAAGCATTGCAGTATCCTTATTGCTCCCGAACGGCTTCTAGAGCAGATGCCAGACGGCCGTGCAAAAGGAGGGAACATGAGGAACAAATTGAGGCAGAAGAAAAGCAGTGGAAGGAGAGCCTTTCCTGGTCCTACAGGGACCGAGGTCGACGTTCGAGGTACACTGATCACCCATTGTTGGGCGCAGGCTCTCGGGGCTTACTCTCTCCCAGTCCACCCCATCTCCATCAAAGAGTTCCGTTCAGCCGCCTTTTCCTGTCTGAGATGGAGAACGGGGGGTGGGGCGTTGTGTTTGGCGAGGCAGGGAGGGGTCGTCCAGGCGTACGGGTGGAGGTTACTCAAAGGCCAAAGACTCAATAGGGAAGTGCAGGGACAATGCTGCCATTTATCCAGCCAGGAGAGGAAAGGGGGAACTGCAGCTACGGAGCCACGGAACCTGCGACGGGGACAAGGGCGGCACTGCAAGCTAAGGATCTGCAAGCTGCGGATGAGATCGGATATCTGTGTGGGCAAACACTGCAGTTTTAGCACCAAAGTGCCATTGAGTCCTGCATGTATTCCATAATGGATACCAGATCTGCTGACCTCCAAGCCTGCTGGAACCCACACTCGATATTCCACTGTTTGGTTGTCCATATTGGTCAAAATGGAGCAAGATGGTGCTGCTGGCAGTAAATCATAATGTCATTTATGTCACGGTACTGCTGAATTCTCAAATCTGATTGGTCAGAAGGGTGTTGATGCATTTCCTATAACTGCACATGTAGTGCGGCCATGACAGTAGTATATTAATGCCTTATTATAATGTTTGATTCTAATTAAGGTCACTTAAAATTCCAGATGTAGAACACAATTTAAATATTAAATGTTTAATCACATAGCGGAAGAAAGTAAGCCTACCAATAGATGCATTTTCGGCTTGTCAATGTGAAAATAATGTCTTTAGGTACAAACGTGTAAGTCAAGTCCGTGATTACCGTGACAATAGCGGGTTAATACATTCCAAGCCGTGCATTACGCACTTTTAAATGCCTCCACAGCTGTGTGGTTAAAAACACAGGATGCACAGCTTTTTGTGTGTTAATTCTTACTCAAAATGACCTATTGTCACAGTGAAGACAACCAGACCAAGCAGATGAGTCAGTTAACCTGGAAAAACACAAGTTGCCATTATCTGTCAGTCCTGTCCAGTTAATCCGACTCTGGATTTTGACAAAAACACAGCCAGCAACCTTAGACTCGATTTCAACTCTATATATCTGAGTCATCACTGACATACATGTGGAAAACTTAATTAGGATCAGTATGATTGCTTGTCAAGTGCACACATAACGCAGTGACACACATGAATTCGGTATGTAACATCTGCCGCGCCAACGGCCGCTCTCCTAATGTCAGGAACCACGGCAATGAAATGTTTTGTTTGGAAACAATACAACCCTTTGAAAAACTTTGAAAAACATGGCCTGAAGGAGATCTTATCAAAACAGGGCAAAAAAGGAGAAAAAAGTCTTTGCTTGCCTCTGTATTTCCGACTGCTATATTTAATGGCTTTTCATTTTCTGAATATTTACTTATTTTGCTTAAGTGGTTCATTCATGCACCATGTCACCAGGCCAGGGCGCTGTTTCCTGTTTCCTGAAGGGTATGTTCGGCCCGTGGTGCTGGCTGTCCTTTTGGGGACCTTTGAAGCCCATCGTGACATTTCTTGTCGTGTATCTGCTACAACCAGCCTTAAGATTAAAGTGAGTGGCATCAAAGCACTAATTGGGTCCAGGCTATCAGCTTTGTTGACTTTACTGGGCACAGATGCGGGGAAGCTGGAGAGCTGTTTGTGGCAGCATTCCTGTCGATGTCGCACGTCAAATTAACTGTATTATTGATACTTTTTTTTTTTTTTTTGGATGAATTTTGCAACTTCTGACTTGAATATTTTTGGTTCAACTTTCATACAGAGCTCTCCTAGGGAAAGATAAAATTTGCTGCAGTAAAACCTATACATCAATTTCAATAAAAGTATCTTTTTTATTATTTGACTGCTAAAACTAGAAAAGACAGATAATTTAGGGGTCTTTGGTTATAGATTCCGTCCTGGGTGAATGACCAGTGATATCCTTATTATGTCCTTATTACAAAAGAATGTCCTTATTATGTGAAAGTAGCCCAGTCTTTCTTCCTGGACTCCCCCTGCCCCAAATCCATCTATATACATGACCTCATAAATGGGACTTTGCACGTTTGACCCACAGGCCAGTCACAGGGAAAGTGCGCCACCTTGTGGTGCATTACTTGATAGGCCAATTTGCGCCACTGTTGGAATCAGGCTTGATGCAGGTACATTTGCAGAACGTAAGTTTTTTTCTAGATGTCACTGAACTGGAACAATGTGACACTGAACGTTACTGTAACTAAGAACTGGCAGTACTTTTTGTTGCTTATTTGAGTGTCACTGCCATCTTTTAGCAGGGCTACACCCCTAATTGGGAAGGAGGGTGGGGGCTGACCTGGTGGCTGACTGCAGCTATCGCTTCGGCTCAGAGTACACGCGGGTCACACCTGCACTGATGACGGGAGACAGAGACGAGGAATGGAAGAGGCCCATCTTTCCGTTCCAACGGGCATCGCACTCCAGCACTGTGTATTAAATCTGTTGAACTGTAGCGTCTTTGTACTGTTGTCTCCTCAGGGGAAACGCAAAAAAGCAGGACGTTCTCTCACACATGCACACAAACACAGAACGTATGTATCGATGGAGCTGAGTCTACAATTAATGATCACACGCACAGTTACTTCATTACAGATGTAATACATCAGTATTGAGTGCTTAGGCACATATGGTCATTTTTTCCCATATCATCCAAAAAGAAGCACACGGTACTTTTAAAAGCCCCTGTCATACGTTCACCAGATGATTGCATTTGATCACAAATTACTCTACACTGACATCCAGTGTCCACAACAGGTATTACAGTTAATAGCAATAAAATTATCATCCCATCCATCCATCCATCCATCCATCCATCCATCCATCCATCCAACAGTGACCTGGATCTCAGGAAGGACAGTGTGCAAAATATTGTACTATAATATATTATTATATTTTTATGCTTTAATATGACATCAAGAACATATAACTCTGTAGGTTAAGATTATTTGTTTATGTCAGCACACAAATTATTTTACATAATCATTCTTTGCAACTTATAAATTATTGGAAGAATGTGTTTCTAAATGCATTTTTTATCACAATAAATGTATTTCACTGATTTTTTGCATTTGCAATATTAAATATAAAATAAATTATAAAATAAAATAAATATATTAAATTAAAGAAAATAGTTACTGAAAGGAATTAATCAAGCGACGTTTAATGCTAGCTGGCAGGTATAGACACTATATGATGTACATCCTTGCAGTGTTACCAGGGGTAACAAGCAACAGGTGTGGCTCATTAGGGTCAGGGAAGAGACAGGGGGGTCAGGCCGACATCACGGGCAGGACGTGACAAGGTTAGAATTATGAGGACCGCTCACAGACGAGTCACATCTCCTGCGTACATCATCATGCTGTGTTTCCATGGCAACAAAAAAAGGCAAAGTCATCACTCCAAGGATAAAACAAGGAGGGACCGGACAGAAAAAGTGCAAATTGGACCACCTGTCTGCTAATCCTCCTGTCTAGCTGTGAACTTGGCAGCAATGAAATCTGTTTCTTATGCTGCCAGCCTGCAAGCAATTTTCATTGCTTTCATTGTTCCCCCGGCCCCGATTAAGGAGTTCATTAATATATTAAAAAAGACATCCTTTAAAGATGCCAAGGCATCATACAAGAATGAAGGTGCTGGCAAAAAATGGAATCGCTAAATTAATGACCCAAATTACTGGACTTTTGTTCTATTAAATAATATACGTATAATGCTTTTCTTAGAAAATATTCTATGAACATGCTAATATTGTTATATTATGGTATTATTAGCATTGCATACAAGTGAAAAACTTCACTTTTTTATTATTAATACTTAACATTTTGTAAAACATTTTAATGTTGTACATAACCAACAAAAAAGTGATCATCTCAGAGCAGGGGCATTGGGGGGAGGGGGGGGGCTGGATATACTGATGGGAACTTTATAAGGGCTCCTAAATATAAAAAAATATTTTTGGTCCACTGAATATGCATGAGGAACAGTCTCATGAGGGGGCCCACCCTCTGCTAGTGGAAACCCGGATGGGGGCCAAAGGTGATATTTTGTCAGGGGGACCCTACCTCAGACTCCTGGTCCCATCAGCTCTGAGACCCTGTAGTTTGCCTACCAGAATCTCCAGCATTGCAGTAACTGAAGCAATCATGCCAGTCTGCTGGACAGAGTCTATTCCCATTTTGACAAGGTTGACAGCACTGTGAGGATCATGTTGATGATCTATCTACTGTCCAAGACAATGTTTCCCAATTTGGTCCTCGGGGACCCACAGAAAGTCCAGAGTTTTACTCCTGGGAGCTGGGAGGAAACAAAAAAGCAGACTAACTGTGGGTTTATTATATGTAATAATGACCCTTACACTGTAATTACTTTCTGTTTATGACCACTCACATTTAATTGTTACCCTACAAATAGAAAAAGTTTAGTCTATTTTTAATTACACATCCTGTCTTGTCCTGTCCAACATGTCTGCCTGACCCTCCTGTTTTCCTCCCTTGCATGGCTATAATGAGCCATGCCTGGTTGGTGCTCATATGTCTCACCTCTTGTTCCCGCCTTCATGTTAACTATTCCCAGCTGCCTCTTGTTTGCTCCCTCGTTAGTCATGTATATAAGTGCCTTACCCCTGTTTAGTTTCCCTGGTCGTTTTCAGTCTTCTGCTCCTGAGTTTAATAAAACCCCTAACGCCTGCTCCCATGTTCATCATCCCACCATACATGACACATCTGTTAATTTATTATTTATTTTTGTTTATTTCCTTAATCTTTTCCAAGGTATTATGTTTGTGTATTTTGTACTTTTTAATTTTATTTGCACTATGTTCACTTATCTGTAAAAATGCGTGCTATCTTTGCACTTTGTCATGTTTTGCACTATATGTTTGCCTGCATTTTCCATACCTTGCAATGCAGCTCATTGGGCACAAGCCTCTTCAAAATCACAGTGTCAGTGTAAGTAAATGAGGACTGTGGGGCTTTGGGTTTGAATAAAGTTTATGTCAGAGTCCCTTGACATCGACTGATTTGTGCAAACTGGAACATTCAGTCTCTGCAGCATTTTATTCTTCTTTCTCAGTCATGTCGTAGGCTGGCAGACACTGTCTATTTTGGTCCTTCAAAGGCAGAGACTGGGGCAGGGAGACCTTTGAGGGTGCAACACTGCTGCTCTGCATTCTGCTGCCCCTGTGCGCTCGCAATACATCCTCAGGCCTGCCTGCTACACAGCATGGAAAACCAGCTTTAAACTGAGCCAGCTTGGGACAGTGCAGCTTGGGACAGTGCAGCTTGGGACAGTGCAGCTTGGGACAGTACAGCTTGGGACAGTGCAGCTTGGGACAGTGCAGCTTGGGACAGTACAGCTTGGGACAGCACACAGATACCTCCCAAGGAGCAACTAAGCAGTGAACAAGATATAGGGAAGCAACCTTTCAATAGAAATGTCAGTCAGGATATGGGCAGCCATGATCAGAGCAACTTGTGTCTAATTAATTTAACTAAAATCATTATTCAGTTCATGTTATCGACTTTACGATAAGTCCAAGCAGCCGAAGTTTGCACATCCAATGCTTGTTACTGAAAATAATGCAGTATTTGCTAGTTTAAGAGCCCTGCTTCTACACTAGGCCAGGGGACCTTTACAGGGTAAATGGATTACTCTCTCTTTGAGGTGGTCCAGCCAGCTCCCCCCCCCCCCCCCAGGTTCAGCTCTTTTATGGCGCACCAGGGCTGGGGGATTGGGAGGCTGGCATCACCTCAGCCCCTAGGGCAACGGCTGGCTCCGGGCGCATGAATCCACCTCCGAAAGCAACCGTCCCTTAACCTCTTTCTGCTCCATGCTTTCTGCCTGATTGGACTCATGAAAGACTCATCTGAACACGTCTCCCTCACAATGAATCATGTACATGTCAAAGCCGGCTCACATGAAGACGGGCGGTGTCCCGCTTTCATCTGCTCGTTAAAGAGTGACTCAGAAATAACGTACGAAGCTGTTTAAGGCTTCATACACCCCTGGATGGATTAAAGACTGGATCTTAGCAATTACAGTCTTTAATCACAGTCGGTCTATAATAGTAAAGTGCAGCCACATCCTTGCCGACATTCAAGAGTTGCAGTCTCCAGTTACTCTGTGACACACATGACTTTTCAAGTCTCACGCAGTGATAGATCTTCTTATAAAAGCCGGTTTAGTCCCAGAGGAAAGAAACTAGTGAGATCTCTCTCCTACATAAAAGGCCAATCACCACTATATGAAGACGATGCTTATAGCTTACTGCCTACTCTCAATTTTTCTCATGAGAAATCACCAGTGAGGGTTTGGTGGAAGTCTGGGCCTGATCTGAATAATACATGTTCTCATGGAATACCTGCTGAATTCCACATCCTGAAGTGAGATTACTGTAAAATCTCAGCTGCATATTCTCCTGACTGCCACTGTCTAGGTCTAAAATGTCATTTGTTTCACATACAACCTACTGATAGCTAAATGTCGAGACTTTTTTTGCAGCTTATGTCCCAAATGTTTTACGAGAAATAATTCAGACAGAAAAGATATTTTATTTATTTAAAAATTGCATACCCTGTGCTTCTCCTGGGACTAATTTTGCATGTGAGACTGCTTAGAATCTCTGTGGTTTGAATATTGGTTCTGATGGAAACTCTTTTTTTCCCTACTGTTTGATGCCAGGGTGTGGCTTGCATCAGCATGAGCCCACTGGGAATGAAGCATTGCGATGTTACTGGGGAGCATAACCGCAGGAAAACTGGGAGCAGTCTTCAGTCCATTCCCAGTGTTCCATGCTTAATGTGTCATGCCAGAGTAACGGAGAAGTTCCGGCACAGCTGAGTAGTATGTGAGGGATGGAGCAGGGGCAGCCCTGCAGGCCCGACACGCACTGACTAATGGGAATTTTAAAAGAAGGGGTCACGTGATGGTATCTTAAAGCCGGCACTGCAAGCCAACTCCTGTGTCGCTGGTGGAGCTGCTGTCGACCAGTTTCTGAGAGAAAAATCATTGCATCGTGGCTCTGTTTTCTGCAACATGCAATATGTGCCGCATTCCTGACACAGCCAGACTGGGGAAGTGGAGTATGCTCTCTTGACATATGGTTATAAAAATGGCCTCTTCAGAGCTACGTTTGCAAAACTGCACCATGACCCCATGCAGTGTCTGTCTCAGTGGGTTAGACCTCTATGTTTGTAGCCAGAAGGTTGCTGATTCAAGGCCTGATGTCAGTACAATAGCCGCATCTCTGCTGGGCCCCTCAGTGGAACCCTAAGCCTCCCAAAATACCCCATGGATGCTTCATAAATCAGCTGAACCTGTGCTCAGACCTCAAAGCTTCACTCTCAGTTGTGTGTGTGCCTGTGTTTCAGATGGCTTATGTGAAAAGAAGCATTCCAATGCACTTGCAGATGGCCAAAAAGCATAATTTCATGAGAGGGAGGATTCTGGGTATTCTGCATAAGCTCAGGTCGGCCTGTGCCTGTTTGTTCTCCCATCCCAGAGAGCATTTCCTGTAGGTCTTACTGTTTTATTAACCCTGGACTGAAGATGTGTCCAAGGTCCCAGAAGCACACTAGGTGGAAACTTAGTAACTGGCCAGTTTAAGGCTCATTTCCCTAGTTTTCGCCTAAATAAGCATTAATGTTACATTGTCACATTTATAAAATTGTGAAACATGATTTCTCTATACAGCACTGTAATCTCTGTTTATATGAAATTTAAAAAATAATTAAAAGATGGAAAAGAACCAAAGTTCTTCTCAGAATATTAGAGAGATATGGTCTAGATTTTCTGTGGTTTGATATGCTGGGGATTGAGTGGACTAGGGTCACATATGAGGGTGGAAGTTCGCCACAAACACTGAAGCAATTGAAGAGTTGTCTCACAGAGAGAGGAGTCCACACTCAAGCATGCTGACCCTGACACCTAGTGGAAAGGGGAGGTAATATGTGTGTGTTTTCACACTCATCCTACCAGTGGAATGACAATAGTGAAAGCTTCAGCATTGGCCAAATGACAAAGAGCATTTTTTGGTAAGGAATACTAAATATTTCTCAGAATCAGAATTTATAGCTTGCAGAATCCTCGTTTAAAGATTGTAGCGAGACAGAAAAGCTTGAGTTCGTATATACTGTAGTGTGGTGCGTGACAGTGGTATAAGGGAATATGAAGTTGCAGCATGTTCAATGCCCAGAAGGACTCTTACAGTTGAATTAAGGCACAATTAGCTTTATTGAACAAACAATTTCATGATTTTCTTCCTTCAAAGATTAAAAAGTTTGTGCAATAGAAGAATACTAAAAAGAGGAAGATACACAGGAAAAGCCACACAGGAGGAAGTGATGTCACAGTTGATACCCCAAGTCGTTATGCTGTGGTTTCCTGATCTCTTCTTGCTGTTTCACATTGCCACTGTGAGGGTGAAGCAGACTCAACACACGACACAGCTCCAGCAACACGTAACCCGTGGCAAACCAGACACAAGAGTCACCAGACTTGGCTGCAGCTCCTCTTCCTCTAAAAGACCCAGCCGCACCATGATTTCATATAGACTCCGCCCCTGCGGCTAGGACCGCCCCTCACAAAAAAAAAAAAAAATTGGGTGGGACCAGGCTGTGTTTGTCCGGGCCTGATCGGGGAGCAGGAGTGTGGCCATAAGTGGGAATTCGAAGTGAGGAGTGGAGATCAACAGCCGTCATGGCCTACCAGCACAAGCTGGCGGAGAAGCTGACCATCCTCAATGAGCGGGGCAGGGGCGTCCTCATCCGGATGAAACACATCAAGACGGTGAGATCGACCTTCGAGCCCAATGGTGCCACATTCTTCTTGGAAGGGGAAGTAGCCCTTCTCAGCAAACTCTACTCACATTTCGGATATTTGTAACATGGTACAAACTAAAAGTGTTTAGAGTGGTTTTTCCAATTGACATAAGAGTAAGCAAATGGTGTGCAGGGAGAGTAGGTATTGCCACATTGTTTCCTTAAAAAGGAAAGAGTTGATAGTGTAGTCTCAACACACGTAGTCAAAGTCAACTTTATTGTCGTTATGCTCAAGGCACAATGAAATGAGACGAAGGAGACAGAGTTGGGTGGACAGGCATTTATCTGTAGCTGAGGCTGTTCTCATAAGTAGACAGAAGGTCTGTAGCTCGCTCCGCTCTTCAGCTCAGCCTGTGGCTCCAAAGCGGAAGTTTGCACAGGAAGTGAAGCTGCTGAGAGAAGCCATGGTGAAGCTTGGTGCCGTTCCCGTATATGATGCTCTCTCTCTGCAACCGTCATTAGAGGTCAAATTTATATCAAAGCTGAGCATGAGATATAAATAAAATATGGCCTTGCTTGGAGAACAGAGGCCTTAAATCATGTTGATATCGAGCTGCTTTTCATGCTCTCCAGGGGGCAGCAGTTCTCATTATGTATTGTTTGATCAAAGTCAGGCTCTAATATCATCAGATGATTCCCCAGACTGCCAAGGCAGCCCTTTGAAGATGCTGCTTCCATTCTCAGATGGAGATTAATATTTAGGCTACAGTAATTTGAGGTGTGAGAGGTGAGGTGTACTGTATGCGACTCCGAAAATGCTTGATGATGCCGGATTAGCGGGGGGATTAGCGGGGGCTTGCAGTACAGGAACAGGGCGCTCCTGGTAAATAGCCAAGACACCTCGCCACAGGCCATAGATCCTCACGCTTGTTTTCTCTGCTCTTACAGATTTGCACAGACCCCCAGCTCAGGCCCAGCTTCCTGTCAGAAAAGCCCATGGAGTCGGCCGTCAAATACATTAACAAGAAATTCCCCAACCTTGACCCAAGGGGGAACGTTGTGAGGACTCCAGACTTTCTTTCACATGGGTTCTGCTTCTCTTGTTCACGCTAGACTATGAAGTGCTTTAGAATAGCATTCTGGCAACCTCTACTGTTGTTTTTCTATACAGAAGCACCTCTTCACTGAAATGACTTTTCAATCGCTTTCTATGAGCCCCTCATTGGTGTATGATCCCTGCTTTTGGTACAAGAGGTCCTGGGTTTGAATCCCAAGTAGTACCATTCCCAATGAAGTATAAGACTTAAATTGAGGCAGTGGTGGCTTAATGGTTAGGGAAGTGTAATTGTAAGATTGCTGGTTGAAATCTCTGACTAGCTAGGTACTGCTCCCCAGGTGCTGAATTAGCTGCCCCCTGCTATGTCACACATGGGTTAAATGCAGAGGACACATTCTGTTGTTATGCACTGTGTGCTGTGGTGTGTCAACAATGACCACTGATCACTAAATTCTAATGATCTTTTTCAGCAAAATCTGGCCATCATCCAAAAGCAAAAAACAGAAATCCTCATGGGCCTGACTAGCTACTACCACTCCTTCATTGATGTGATGGAGTTCCGGGTAAGAAAGCTGCCTTGATAAGAAGCGATTGGCTGCTTTGTAGCTCATTACATTTAACTTGCATTGAAGAGGAGGTCTTCCTCTGATTCTGTGTTATTTCTTGATGATAACGACCATCTGCTTTCCTTCAGGATCATGTATATGAACTCCTGAACACCATAGATGCTTGTCAGTGCTTTTTCAACATCGTGAGTAATTAAAATAAGGTTGACACTGCACACCGCTTGTTGCTGAATAGAAAACAATGCAAACACTACAACCAATAGCTACTGAAATACTATAGTAGTAACTGAAAAAATACACTTAGCTAGTCAGAAACCTCAGATTTCTTTAGTCATTAATCAAGAAGGAGGTCTTTAAGAGAGATATTTTCACTTCTCTTTGTTTTATTCAACAGACAGTGAATTTCGGCTTCACCAAGAACTACCTGGACCTGATTGTGACGTACACCTCTGTCATCCTGATGCTCTCTCGCATCGATGAGAAGAAGGTGCTCATCGGCATGTATAACTGTGCACACGAGATGTCGAATGGCACCAGGTAAACTAGAAACATTACATTGAGGAACATCTCATCTTTTTGTTACTCCAAATGCTTTATGCCTGGGTGGAGAAACAGCAGAGCAGAAGTCAGCGGTAACACTTCACTTGTTGGGGTACAAATACTAGTAATAACTCAGTCGCTACTGAAGTACACATCATGAACAAATCATGAACAAATCATGAATAAACATAGTTAATTCAGTAGAACTACTTCCTTCAGTAGTTCACAAAGGTTTACAGAATTAGATAATAGCACTGCTTCAGATAAAATGTCACGATTCATTAATGATGAATTAACATGAGGTCAGTATGTAACTAAGACTTAGATTGTGGTTATTAATGCATAAGTAACAGTATAATACTATATTATACTAAACATGGGCCTCACACAAATCCAGTACTGAAAATTTACTATTTACATGTACAAATACGGCCCTCATATATATATACACATATGTATTTATGTATGTATGTATGTGTGTGTATAAATAGAAATATTGTGCAGTTAAACAAAATGAGGCAGGCTCTTAACCCACAGTTTCTCCAGAGACTGTCCAACTCTGCTTTCAGTTGCATCTGATGAGTAAATTCATTGTAATTGTTGTAATTGTAATTAAGTGAGGCCACTGGTGGTAACTTGGCACGATGACGCAAAGTGCACCTAAATCCATGCCATGCTGTCGCTGGGTATAGATTCTCAGGGTCTCGGTACATGTCCACTGCAGGGGGGCACAGTAGGGGCGTGGTTAACCCTGCAGGTTCAGAGGGTCCAGTGCTTTCCATTGGCCCTTGGATATGGAAAATTACATGTAAAATTAGGCAGGGGACCCAAGGTGACATTGTGTCAGGGGACCTTGAATTTCTAGCTATGCACTGCAAGTCTGTATTAACAGAAGCAATTTAGAAGTAATGTTAACAGCAGCGGTTTTCAGGAATAACTTGCAGGGATCAGTTTATAGTGAGAACAGTGTGTACCCTATTACAGAAACAACAGCCATAAAAATTCCAACTTTTCCCAGTGGGAATTGCACATAACTGAAGAGGACCCTGTTGACTGGCTTCAGTGTAAAGGCAGCGCCTTCCAGATAGGCGTGGAGGCTCTGAAAGTAACATTTCACAGCCGAGTACAGTGTTGCGTCCCTCTGCTCTCCCCCCAAGAGGGAAAACTCTCTCTCTGCAGACACGTGTGACCAGCAAACACACAGGCAAGAATAATTTGAAGAGTCTCTCCAACTCTGTCCTGTTCCAGAGGTGGAATTCGGTGATGTTTAGCTGCTGTAAGCTCAGAAGAACGGATATTTTTCTGCAGCTTTACGGAGTGGCACGACTGTTTTAGATATGCCTACACAGCAATTTGAAGAGTGACATTAGGGAAGCTGCAGTGCTGGAAATAGCTAGCAAACAGTTTGGGGGGGGGGGGGGGGGGGGCTTTGTCTGGCCCTGCTGGGACAAGCAAAG
>JAODJU010000130.1:2653969-2705627 GCA_026776725.1 Gnathonemus echidnorhynchus
GCTGAAGCCGCAATTCAGGTCTGGTGGCTTAAAACAACTTTGTGATTCCCTTTTTTATGTTTAAAATTCACATTTCCCAGCCCTCATGCCACATTATAAAAAATGCAGCACCCTGTTACCCAGTGAAACAGTGTGTTTAGGACAAGGTGGTGCCTTATTCTAGATAATTAATCAACATCATGTTCATTATAGAGAAAAATACTTAGAATGCATAAATGCAAAAAAGACTTTAAATCAAAGTTACTGTAAAACCTCCATAGATTTAAACGCACGGGGCGTGTGAGCATGCTGTCAGTCACCGGCTGGTTTAAGCTATTTCCAACCCATTTTCAACCCCTCAGCTGTTACCAAAGCACTGCGCACACTCCATCAGCACGGCCCGCAAGAAGAAGCAGAAGAAGCAGGCTCCCAAGAAGGGGGAGGTGCAGAGGGAGAAGCCAGGCACGGAGAGCCTGCGGAAGGACCGTGCTATCACCACCAAGTAGGGCCTATCCCACAATGCAATGGGAACTGACAATAGAATTTGCCAAGCGGTGGGGGGTGTCCCTTTCTCCCCCCACATGGGCGGTCCTGCCTGGTAGCAATTCACGTCCTGCTTCCTATAATAATGTAAATATTTAAATTACCAGGTTAAAAAAAAATCTATATCTTCACCTTAGAATTGATCCTCAAAATGAAACATTCAGACTGAAAGAATCAGTAGAATTTATCTATCTCTACATCCTTATTATTGTTTGGTAAAATACAAAACCAAAGTTTTTAGGAGGACCTGTTCCTCCAGGACCCTAAGGTTCAGATTTCTTATGTAGTTCCTACGGTTTCCAAGCCATTGGAGACACGGTAGAAGAGCACATGGCGCATTGAGAAAGGTGCAGGCCTCAGTTTGGTCTCCCTCCTACCTCAGCATGGACAAGCTCCACGTGGCCCTCACCGAGTTGTGCTCCACCTTCGGCTACTGGAACCACTTCACCGTATGGGGCCACATCATCATCCCCGCCGAGTTCCTCATCTCCCAGCTGGAGACACGCCTCTCCAAGTAAGCCGCCCAGTCACCACTCCCCTTCCAATGCCACCGTGAAGACGTTTACACAATCACTGAACCCTAGCTGGCATCTTAACTGATCAATAAGTTCACCTTATATTAAATGCAGTGTAGTGACTTTTTACAAGCACATCCCAAAGTGCTTTATGGTGATCTACTCCTGGAAAGAATCAATAGGCGATCAAGGACAACTCCTGGGAAATGGGATCCGTAAAAGTATATCCAGCAGTATTTTAAAATGACTTGATCTTGGACGACAGTGCTTACCAAACTCTCACAAGTATAATGAATTTTATACAGCTGTATATTTTATTGGTGCACTTCTGGTTGGCTGTTTCGCTCCTGGGTTATGAATCTGTATCCTTACCCACCGGGCAGCATTCCCAAAATGGGAATGGCCTCTACTTACAAATTATGGGATGGCAATTTTCCTAATCTTGCCTAAAAGACATTCTCAGTCTAACCCAGCTCTCTCATTTGTGGAGCACCGCAAGCAACAAGGATAGCTGCCTCAAAGCTTAAACGCGTGCCGCGGAAAGGCTGAGCGGTGCTCGTGTGCAAACACAGCGGCGCTACACGCCGTTTAGGTGGCTCCCCCTAGTGGCTGTACTTGGCATAGACGCATGCTTCATTGACTTCTTCACGGGCTGCTTGCATGTAATGAACGAGCGCTATGCTGCCCCCAGGATCATCGTGCGAATGGCCAATTACAACAAGGCCACCCAGGAGATCGCCCGGCCTTCCGATCTGCTGGCGAGCATCAAAGCTTACACCAGCAGCCTGTACGTCGTGTCTAAGTACATGAACATCGACATCACCCGGCTGGTCAAGAACGTGCTGCTGCAGCAGACCCAGCCTCTGGACAGCCATGGAGAACAGACCATCACTACCCTCTATACTAGCTGGTAGCTGCTTTCATTGACATCTACCATATATATTACTCTTAGATACTTGGTAGCTAGTATATATTACTCTTAGATACTTCCTACAAGTAATTGCTCCATACCACATACATGTGCATTACATCAAATTCTCCAAGCCCAATATTTACTGTGAACAAATCTGGACTTATGTAGCTTCTATGTCATTGCTTATCTCATAAAGGTGTTCAGACTATATTGATAGTCGATTGACTCCCAGTGGCATATCTCAACAGGTATCTCGAAGGTCTTCTCCGGCAAGCCAGCAGTGCAGTGATTGTGCACTGTCCCGTCATGCACTGCTTCATCAGCCAGCCCAACGAGAACGACGCCAGCTTCAAAGCAGAGGAGTACTCCGACGTCTCTGGTGAAACATTTCGGCAATTTGTTGAACGCACCTCGTCAGTGACACCTTGTTATGAACATGTGGCCCGTCAGCTGTTTTTAATATTTATTTTCACATTGGCAGTTATTAATTGCAGCCCCCACACCTTTCCACACTTGCATTGCGTCTTGTAAAGCACCACCCACAGGGAAGGTTGAATGTAACCAGAAGGCATGTTATTTGCCAATAAGGGCCTTTTGAGAAACATAAACATTCTGAACTGGGAAAGTTCTGCATGCTGGCGAGATGATCTTCAAGCCCACACTGTCCCACACATGCACGTTTAGCTCCGCCTCCACTCTTGGTTTGACTTCCTTCCTCCCACATCCACCTGCCGCCCACTTCTTACCTCTCAGCTACTGCTTTTCCTCCCAGTTTTTGAGTGCATCTCTCCATTCGGGTGTCAATCAGAGGCCAGGAAAGAATCTCCACTCCCCCACTTGTGGGGAACTCTGAGCCCGATCGGAAAGCGATTCTCTTCCATCTGGCAGGGCAGTCAGCTGTCAGTGTGGTTCTGTGGGTCGCAATGTTCTGGTGAGGTCCTGACTCTCATCCTGTCTTAACTCGCAGAGCTGCAGGCCCTAGCAGGACTGATAGGTCCGTATGGGTTGAAATTCATGACCGAGAATCTAATGTGGCATATTACCTCACAGGTCACCGAGCTGAAGGTGAGCTTCTACTTGAGGATTGTTCTATATTGCAGTATGATCTTCATTATACTGCAAAATATGTTTAACTCTTTTCTCATTTCCTTCGGTTGTGGTCATTCAGAAGCTGGCAACTGAGAACATGGACATTCTAGTGCAGATGAGAGCGAACTTTGACAAGCCTGAGGTAATGGCCAACCTTCAGAACAAACTACAAGGTACAGTGACTCCAGAGAACTGGCTGTAAGAAAATAGCTTTGCATACGAGAAGCGGGAGAGTGTAATCTCCGGACGCCTTCTGTTGTGACTCACAGTTCCGTTTCGCCCTCTAGCGCCTGAGAACGTTCTGAAGCGAATGACCATCATTGGCGTAATCCTGTCCTTCAGGGCTATGACACAGGCAACCCTGGGAGATGTAGGTACCTCTGTCCCATTAGCATCCTCTCCCGAGGCCCAGCTGTTCACGTTTCCACTCGTGGTCCATCTGCATGTCACTGCCTTGTCCGGCAGGAAAATTCACACATGATGGGACCCATTTCATGTCAGTGTATCTATTTTCCACTGCTAATAGGTTACAATTCATCACACCACTGACAGGTCAACAGCAGAAATGGTCCTGAATATTTATAATCATGCCCGATGGAAAAAACATTTTGTGTGACAAAAATGATACAATTAAATTAGCTTGATATAATCCAACTGACTATGCCTGAGAGTGTTATGGGGGCATTTATGCCTACCCCAGGACGCACAAGGCATGAGGCTGGGGTATACCCTGGACAGGATGCTATTTATACTGTATATTCTTAGCACGAAAAAGCCATTTTAAAAATTTACTGAAAGCTGCATTCCAAGAGAAAGTAACTAAACTACAAAAAAGGAATAAAGCTAATTATTCAGACAGAAATAATCCAATGAGCAGAAAAGATATTTAACTTGTTTTGTCTGAGCTCCTCGATAGAAGTGTGACACGTCAGTTAACGAATTAGGATAAAACGGTGAATTTATGATCATTTCTCTTTTCAGGTCTTGCATAAGCATTGTCCCTACCTCATGGGACCGATTGAATGCCTTCGGGACCTAATCTCCCCGGACACTGACATTAAGGTAGAGCATTGTCTTGGTAGATGCACCACTTCATCACCTCCAGAAGTAATCATCTGTGTAAAGGTGTTACTTCCCTGTTGATCACACTGCCGGATGACTCACCTTACTGTTGACCATACTGACGAATCTGCAGAGGTTCTGATTGCTTGGCCCACTGGGGCAACACAGCCTTTAACAAGTGAGACAACAAAACATATGGGAGCACTGGTTCCTCTAAGAAACTGGTTCCTCACCAGAAAGCAAATGAGGATTCCAGATGCATTTGCCCAAATTACTGTCATTAGAACAACCGAGAATAAATTCTCATTTTCTCTTGCAAGAAATGACCAAATTTGAGATCTTATCTCTTGGAGTTGGCACACCTTAACCTCCAGAGCAGAGGGTAGAATTAATTGCCTGGTGACACATCCAGATCTTATCAGCAGCACACAGCCACAAAAACAACGGAAAGACTCTGAACAGGAACCTGCCAGTGAATGGTTTCACACGGCGACTGTGGCACGCAGTTGTTGGTGTGCTTAACCGTGCACACCGTGTGCCCTCCACACCCCCCCCCCCGCAGGTGACCCTTGGCGTGTTCGAGCTGGCCTCATCGGCGGGACTAGCATGTGACATCGACCCTGCCCTCGTCGCGGCCATCGCCAGCATGCGCGCAGGTAAAAGATTCCGGCTCATCAAATTCGGAAGCCTTCCGGTGATTTACTTCCCATTCCGATCTCTCCACCTCAATCCCTGTCTTCCCAACAGATGGCTCGTCTGTGGATGAGGAATACAAGCTCAGCTGTCTGCTTCTGGTGTACATTGCCGTCTCTCTGCCCATGCTGGCGCTGGATGCCAACTCTTACTACAGGCGTGATTATGGGGGTAAAGCCTGACGCTCATTCGCAGTGTGGAAAAATAGCAGTGACATCACTGGCTTTTGTGCCCAAAATTCCCTTAAACTGAAACACAACTCACATCTCTCAGACTTTTCTCATGAGAAATGATCAAATCACAGCGAAGGCTTGTCATCAAAAATAAATCTCTGCTGGCTCCTGAAGTTGTTTTGTTCGATCTGGACTCTCAGGGACATCATGTGACCTCTTCCATATGATTTCAACTGCCTCTTAGATCCTAGGTTCAAATCTTTATCACAGGATTACTAACATCTAAAATACTAAATCTCTTTTAATAGTGAAATAATTGTGGTTAATAGTTTTTTTTTCCAATAAATCGAAAGACAGGCGTGTGTAGTAAAAATGTTCCCGCATGCTTTTCCGTCACAGTAAATGATGGAAAAACTGAAGAATTTGGCAAAAATGAACAGGCCACATGCAGTATTCACAGCGCTGCATATGAGAATAAAATAGAATTTAATCACTCTATGCAATCGCTGGAAAAGGCAGAAGTTAAACTGAAGAAAATGTTTACAAAATAAATTTGTTTACATATATTTAGGTTCTGACGTGTGTTCAAGAAGTTAGTGTTGGCTTCTGTCCTTCTGACGTTAGCTATTTGGCTCAGTGCCTAAACAAAAACTTTGGGACGTCAAAGAGCCAAAGGATGGCATTTCCCCTCGTGTTGCTTTTTCCATGCACTCAAGTCGGAAATTTCCAGAAGATAAGCGACACGATACAGTCGGCAGTGAGCCGAATGATTGCCCCCCTGCCTTTTGCTCTTTAGCCTGTTCCTGTGTCCATTTCAGCTCCTGTTCTTCCTTTCTTTTCTTCACAGGGCACCATAACAATATCCACTGTCTTGCCACTGCCATAAACCAGTTGTCAGCGGCTATGTTTACCGTCCTGAACAAGAACATTGAGCAGCACCTGAAAGAATTCCTCCTGGTGCGTAACTTTTACTTGAGGACGGCCAGAGACGTGTGGGCGCCGACGTCTCGCATGATTAATGAATCTCTTGTTCTTTAAAAGTGACGATGTGGCCAATGCTGACTCAGTTTTTCCCCCTTCCTCCGCTCATTCTGCCCGCTGACATATTTAACGTCGCTTTGCCGGATGTCTCCATAGGTGGCGTCGTCCACATTGTTGCAGCTGGGCCAGAACGTGGAGAAAGTTGAGAGCAAAAACAGAGACGCCATATATCTACTTCTCCACATGGTGAATGACGCTCAAACTTTTCTCTATTGCATCTGTTTGTTGTGAATGCATGCATAATGCAGCTTAAATACTGGCTGACTCAGTGGCTCAGTAGGAGTGGAGCCTCACACCTCACGGATTGTAGGTTTGAGGTCCACCCTGGGCTCTGAGCGTGTGGAGTTCTGATGTTCTTCCTGTGTTTGTTTGAGACTCCTCTCACAGTTCAAATAGGTAGTTAGGTGTGATGGTATCTGTAAATTGCAGAACTTGTGGCGCATGTCTTGCGATGGACTGCCGTCCCCCGTCTTGTGATTGCTGGGATCGGCTCCAGGTTCACTGCGACCGTATACTAGGTTATGGGACGGTTGGAATTTCAGAATCTGCATGAGAAATACAATGTAGAATCATTTTTGCAGCATACAGTAGCATCTGGTCTTTCAATATGCTTAAACTTTATTTACATGTATTCTTATATAGCGTTTTTCCAAAGTGCGGCAAATATCACATTTAAAAAGGAGTCAGAGTCGACTCGCTGCATAAGTGCAGCTAGACTGAGCTTCCAATGAATGCGCAGGTACAAATGTCAGCAGCAGAGGAGGAAGAGCTGCACAACAACGTCTCACTAAGCAAGAAGCTACGAAGACTATTCAGGGAGCAACATTAAGAACATCAGGGAATAAAGAGAAGCATTAGGCTAGTAGAGGAGTTCCTGAAACAGATGGGTCTTGAGGTGTTTCTTGAACTTTATTAATCTGTTAATAAATATGTGTCTCTAGATCGTGGAGGAGTCGCCCTTCCTGAGCCAGGACATGCTGGAGAGCTGCTTCCCGTATGTTCTGATGCGTAACGCCTACAGGGAGGTCTACAAAGCCTCTGTCGTCACACTGGGCTGAGCCAAGGTGTGCACCAGCCTAACCCGGTCACCGCAAGGGCTGTGCCTTAAGTGCATTAAGTTGCTTGAAACAGCTTCTGATCAATATAATCTCTGCAAGAAATAGTCAGTGGAACTGGCTCTGACCAGTTTGTGTCTGTGAAAACGTCCTGTTCTCTCTGCAAATGCCTTTCAGTAAGTATATTTTTAGAATGATGATGAACTTCTGACATTTGAAAATCCAAAACTTTCCCCAAATCAACACTGTATGTATGTCTATGTTATTTTTCAAATGGGGGGGGGGGGGGGGGGGGTGTCCAAACATCAATAAACATGGAGGGGTGAAGGTAAAAAATTATCTGTTAGAGCAACACTTACCTCCCAGGTCTTCTGTAAAGGTACTACCCTTCAGCCCTATAAGGCCATCCTCTCTTGACCCCCCGATCAGCAGTGTTGGCACACTGGGGAGGCTTATGGCGGCCAGACTCTCAGTGGGCCAAGCAGGTGACGTCCCCATTACACCGGTGCCTCTGGCACCAGAGGAAACTATGTGCCTTGGTGGGTGTTAGCAGGCCTGAAATAGCAACACCCCCCCCCCCCCAGGGGGTGGTAACTAAGTGCCGTGATGCATGATAAACCCAGGCCAGTGGGGCATCGGCAAACCAATATTACACACAGCTGCCTTTTAGTCCAGTATTCTTTTGATGTTTGTATCTTGTGCATATTTCCATCTGAGTGCCAATAAAAATGTGCAGCAAAAATGTACATTGTGGCTGTGTAGAGCCTTCATTTGTAGGAGGGCATAGATATATGAAGTGGGTAACAGACAGAGAAGAGACTCTTTAGCTTGTATTTACTAACAGAACATACACAATATACATATACTTATTTATTTTTCGAGAATGCCATAAAATGATATGAAGTGGGTTAAAAGGAAGATTAGCTGAGATAAGACACATGTTTCCCAACAGGGTGGTCAGCTTTGAAAGAGCCTAGTGTGAGGTTTCGAGGGAGAAGTAGATAGATAGATAGATAGATAGATAGATAGAAAGACAGAAAAAAAATCACCACACAATGAACATTACATGAATTTTAACTATTCAAACATTTTCCAGTCTGAAAATGAAAAATCCATCATGGCGGTATTGATATATTTGCACGCTGGAAGTGCAGCTTTATTACTTTAAGGTCTGCAAATGATAATATTCAAATTCCACCAACTACGGCCATCAATATGACACATCCATCCATCCATTTTCCAAGCCGCTTATCCTACTGGGTCCCGGGGGGTCCGGAGCCTATCCCGGAAGCAACGGGCACGAGGCAGGGAACAACCCTGGACGGGGGGCCAGCCCATCGCAGGGCACACTCACACACCATTCACTCACACATGCACACCTATGGGCAATTTAGTAACTCCAATCAGCCTCTGCATGTCTTTGGACTGTGGGGGGAAACCGGAGTCAATATGACACAGTAAATCTAAAAACAAATCTTCTTGATTTAAGACAAGTAGGCTGGATGTGATCAACATTTCTTCTCACAACCTAATAAGAAGTGTAAAAAAAAAAATTAAGTTAAAAACAAATCTTCAAGGGATCTGTTTTTATTTTATATGAATCGGGTGATCTGCACAAATTCACCAGAGGAGGCTGCATGCAATGGCCTTTCTACAGTTTTAAATGAGACTTTTTCTCCAGACACGTTGATGACGACTGACAATGTGGGCTAAACTGTGCTGTCTGCTGTGAGCTGCGACTTCCTTGAACATAGCATGAGCTAAAGCCACAGCTGCAAAACATTACCTGCCAGTAACAAAAAAAAAAACATGCTTCAAAAACAGGTGAGACAAACATCAGGCTGGAAACGCTTCATAAAGAGCATCCTGTGTTGAAAATCCTTTAAAAAAAAATGCTCAAATTGACACATTGTTTGGTACATTGCAGGATTTCTTTTATAAATGAACATACCGTGGCCTAAGTGAATTACGTAGGCTTGTGAAAAACAAAACTATTAAAAAAAAACCATAAAATAAGGGCCATCCTGCTTTTGGATTTACTATGACTAAGGTCAAATCTGTCAAATAAATATGAACAAAGTGTGACCCTGCTGAACTGAGCTGGTCATGGAAAGAGTAGGAACCCTGCGTCTATCTTACTGAGAGTGAGATGGCAGGGACAGCGCACGCTCAGCAAATACACTGGAGCTGCGGTTATAAGAGGCCATCACATCACGCAATCATGTCGACTGCATCCAGTCTGACGGGTCAAAGTACAACCAGGTCATCCCACAGCTGTGGCACCTGACAGAGATCACATGCTGATCCAGTTCACAGGTGTGTTACCTTTTCTGTGCTGCATAGGCTGAATTAGAGCTGTGGTTTTAGTTTCGTGCTTACACATGCCGGAAGGGCTCAGTCGCTGATTGGCTGAACCATTTTCTCACCAGTTGCTCCATTGGTTGCAAAGTGGTTTCAAGTGTGTACTGATTCATCGCCCAAGGCAATCACACCCATGACAGGTCTGAGAGCCTAACTGCCACCATCAATACCTGCAAAGGCACAGACATCGAAAACAACTTCTTCTCTAATAACTATATGGAAAATATCACACATAATATGTTCTTAATTTTAACTTTTTCCAAAGTTTCATACCTGCCACATCTGATGGCCTCCCATTGACACTTACAATTTTCCCCTCTTCAGAGTCGCAGCCCAGAAATTATGTTCCCATAGACAGAGATGTTCCAGTTTCAGATTCTGTGGACCCATACAGCCTTTAAAAGGGTCTCACAGCGAGAAACAGGGGACTGTGTAGCTGATTCGCTTGCTACTGTCGGTATGATTTAACAATTTCTGCTTCCTCACTGGGTAGCAGGTGGCACAGCAGTTCACAACATGCACTAAAGAGTGTTGACTTGATGTCCAGGTGGGTCCCAGCTGTTGAACCCTAAACAAATGCACTTAACCCGAATTTGTCCAGGAACACATCCAGATGTATAAATGGTTCAAATTGTAAACTTCATGGGTTAAAATCTTGCTGAGTGTAGATGCTTCACCTGGGCACAAAATAATTAGATACTTCTGTATATATGTAGCCACTGCTGCATCTGCCCAAGATAATACAGTTAAAATTAATGGTGATTTTAATATAAATGCCCTTTATCAGGGTTACACAACTTTGGTCAGCTGCCTGATGTGACATGTCCAATTCAAGAGGAGTCTGCATGCACATTTACATGCACGTAAGGATTTTATTACCTTGAAAAGAGTCTGTAGAGTTTGCAAACTACACACACGCTTTTGATGTAGCTAATTTTGGGGTTAAATTGAAATAATATAGATTTTATAAGTTTTCTCGCGTGGGCAACAGAGTTTGAAACCATGAGTGTCACACCAGATGCGTGAGAGTTGACAACCCGGTCTTTATTGGGCGGCACTAGATACACTCCTAAATCGTATGCTTTCCCAGATAAAGTTCCTAATCAACAACCTCTGAGAGACTAAACATTTACAGTAAAGAGGTACATTGATCACTTGAATATTGCATTTCAAAATGATATGATATCAATGCCATGGCAAAAACCAAAAGTAATAATATGGTGAGAATATTATTTTTTGCCTAGTCACACACTGGCAGATGCAGCTGGAACATCAATTTTCTTTCCTTCAAGCGTGATGGAAAGGATGTTAGAGAGCATTTTAAAATAACAGCGCATGATTGAAGCGATGTCATTTGCCCGACAAGCAGGGGAAGTGTCAAAGAGCAAGGGAGCATGGGAACTGGTGCGTTCAGGAGAGCAGGATAGACTGAAGTCAAAGGAGATGCAGAAAACGCCATCAAAGTAGCAAAATGCTTTTTAGATCGAGCTTAGAGAAACAGCAAAACCCCATAATGTCAGGATATTACTTGGAACTTTTTGTCAAATACGGTCTCAAACGTGCATTAAAATTAACCACCAAACGAACTTCCGTATGTATTAAATGGACAGGTAGGTAGCATTAAAATATAGACATGACGCTAAAACCCTCAAATAATTATTAATATCATGCATTTAAAAGTGTACATTTATAAGTATTATATTTAAGTCTATGTTAACCTGTTGATAGTAGGCGATTCTAGGAAACCAAAATGGGATCTTGTTTGCTTTGTTTTCTACTCCCAGACGTTTATAGGGCTGCTGCCCCCTGCTTGCTTATGTGTGGAAAAAACTACTACACCCATGTTTTGAGTGCACATCGCTTCTAATAGAGACAAACATATCGTCAACGTGACGGGCCCACCGCCCACTTCAGACTCTCTCACAGCCCAGGTCTGAGACCCGCAAGGCGCCCGGGCCAATAAGATGCGAGCCGGTCCCCTGGAGGGGGAGTGGGAGGCTGCTTCGGGCTGCTAGTGCGTATCTGGGCTTGACGAGCCTTGTCATATCGTGAGAGTGCGCCTTCCTCTCCGTCTCTCCATTTCTCTCCATCACCCGATCGCATTCTTGAGCTGTGAGACATAGGGGGGTGGGGTGGGGGCACCAGATGGCTGAGCTTCTGCGGGTCCGAAAGAAGCATCTCCAAACTCCGATCAGCAGGTAAGTCACGTCGGGGGTCATGCAGGAAATGCAAGTAAGGGAAGTTTTCTCTGTTTTTTGTGCTTTTGCAAGCAGTCCTCTTATGCAGTTATGTCAACATAATTTAAAATTGTAATTCTGTTTGGGATTGGAACTGTCAACATGGTTACTCTGTGATGTGAAACTTTCACGTTATGAAAGTTACAGGAAATATAGGAAACCCAGATCATTAAACATATGTAGGAAAAAAGTGGTAAAGCACTTTTACTTTTGCTTAAACCACATTACAAGATATTGTAGTTATTTAAATCATTATAATGTAATATTTAAGAAAATATTAAAAGCAAATTTGAAAAAAAGTAACTAATTACATTTAATCAGTAATTAATTAATCAGAATATATAATTACTGATATGTTTTTAAATAATCCTAATTCGGTGACAACTATTTTTTTTTTTTTTACATCAGAGTTCATTTCCCATTATAAAACAAACCGTGCTTACAAACATTGTGCTGCATCGCTGAGTGGAGATTTAAGTGAAGATAGATCAAACGTAAAGTGTATTTGTAAAATAACCGCTTGAAGTGGCTTTCTCATGAAATCTGTTTCGATCAGGTTTAGTCTAGTTCAAATCGGGTTGCAGATGATGCGGGTTTCGTTTTAAGTGAACACGTATTTCAGGCGACAGAGAACTGTCTGCTGTAGCATTAGATTACATAAATGATTATTCAGACTCCGATTACCGTCCAAGAAAAATGAGAAAATTCCAGCAGCAAACTGTCTTAACGTGGTACTTAAAAGTTTCTTTCCCGTGTTACGCATCTCCCCGGCCGAAATGCATGCGAGGAAACGTAAGAAAGATGGTTATTAACAACAGCTGCCTGGTTCCCGTGCATGCCTTTGCTGTGACACACGTGCAATGCGCTTTGAGACATTTAAAGAGGCTAGGCGTCAGTCTCGATCCGGCTCTTGACAGTACCGCTCATGGGCAACGTGACAGCTACTATTTGAAAGCAGGGGGCCGCCAAAATTACAAAGTAGACTGATGGCGGTTAAAGTTTATGTTTCCCTGAAAGGTGAAGTATAAACACTGCGCACACGACCCGCTAATGAAGGCACATATGTGTATGTAAGACTGGGCTGCTTTCCATCTGCGCGTATCGGTATAGCGCTGATCTGGGTCTTCACATGCCGACCGTATGTCGGCCAGGTTTGCAGATGTGACTGGCTGTCAGTGTGCGGTTTTCCTGTGCTCAGACGCAGAGCAGAAACAAATCTTCAGTTCCAATAGCTTTCAGGTCCCTCATGGTGCATCTGTTGTAGCCTAATGGAAAAACGAGATTTCGAGATTGAGACTTTCTCACTTTTATACTTAATTGTAATGTAAGAACTCTATACTGTGAGTAAGAACTCTGTATACTGTGCATCCTGTTAAACAGCTGAATTATTGAATCTCAACTAAGTTGTTGAAATGTTACTCTGTAGGTGGACTATTCAAATAAGATGTTACCTATTGTTTTTTTTAAAAAACTGGTTATTTTAAACAAAAACTTCAGCATCATGCTTAGTGCATTTGTCCATAGCAGATTTAGGAGCATATTAGGAATACATACATGTTTGCGGACTTGTATTTGCCTGTATGTTTTCTTTTAACATGTGATTTATTGTCTTCACCCATCAGGAGACATGGTGTTTAGAACTAAATCACCCACAAGTCACCTCTCTCCCATTGGCTCTATAAGAAAAGTCACTGGGTCTCTTTCATTATGTTCACTGTGCAGCAAATTGTTCCCTTGTGTTACCAAAGTGTTCTCAGGTCCACAGTGGAAACCCAAAGGGCTTTCATCTCCGTAACTGGCTGATAGCCAGCCTGCTTTTGGTCATCTGGTGCTCTTAAACAGTGTTGCACTGCACATCCTGTGAACCTCTGACATCTGAGTGCATATGCAGCTGAAGACTGCAGCAGTGGGTCACCACCGCATACACTGCGGTTTGTCCCGTGGGATCAAGTCGCCACTATGACACCGTGACTGTAACTGTTAGAGCAGATCGTCCCATGTCAGGCTGAAGTGGAGGCGTTCTTGATGTATAACGCAGTGTGGTGACCTCTCCTTGTCTGTAGGTTAAGGTGCATGCTGAAACAGCTCAACGAGAGCGATGTGGACTTTGAAGAGCTGAAAAAAAACTTAGAATACACCGCATCTCTGCTTGAAGCAGTTTACATCGACGAAACACGGTAAGCCTTCTGACTGCTGCAATCTTCAATTCGTCCAACTAAAGAAGGAGGGCAAAAAAATAGACAATTAAAAAAAAGTGGTTCTCCTTGAAGGAAAACAAGTTGCTTTCTATCTGTCCAACCAGCCATCATCTAGCTGTTTGTTCAGTACAGGGGTGGAACCCAGCAGCACAGGCAAAAGGGACGTGTTGCTTTCTAACACTCAGCTCCTAATTAAGGTCATTTTATGACATCAATTCATTATTTTGACCATGGACTCCTACTGTAAAATTATAGTAAAATATGCTTCATTATTTCATTAAAAAAATATATATATCAATACTGGTTTTGTGTAGATGGAAAAATACAAAACTAAAATCCACAGCACAGTCAGATAATGTAATTCTTGACCACAAACAATCCGGTTTGAGCTGTTCCAGCTCTCCCAGAAGAAAAGCAGTTTCTATATTAGTGTAGTATTCATTCCGGTGTGTGTGTGTGTGTGTATATATATATATATGGTTTTGGAATAAGTCTGCTTTGGTGCTGCCCCACGTACTTGCGGCCCAAGTGAGGTGGAATTCCCCTGTAGCGTTTGACCTTCCATGGTTCTGTGTCACCCTGCCCCAGCAGACAGGCCCTTGACCTTAAGGATGAGCTGCAGCAGCTTCGCTCCGACGCCGTGCCCTCGGAGGTCCGCGACTGGCTGGCCTCCACCTTCACGCAGAGACCACAGCGCCCCACTCGGCGCTCCAGTGAAAAGCCGCGGTTTCGCAGCATCGTCCATGCAGTGCAGGCTGGGATATTTGTTGAGAGGTGAGTATGATTGGAGGCGTGAAAAGATGAGATATTTGTTGTTTTTTTGTCTTTTTTATTTTTTACTGTGACCTTTATTTCAGTAGCTAGTGAGGTTACTATTAACAAATGCTAGATGTGAATGACTTTTCTTTCAAAGGATGTTTCAGAAGGCCTACACGACAGCTCTGCCAAACCAGCCGTCAGGAGTCATTCACCGTCTCCGGGTGAGAAGGCCATTGAGATTTTGAGGAATGTACACAGACGTTTTCTAGGACAGCCTAAGAAAAAACGCTTATGCTAATCATCCCCATGTTTCTGTTTCCAGGACATCAACAGGTGGAGTTTCAATGTATTCGCGCTGAATACGGCGAGTGAAGGACATTCGCTGCAAACCTTGTTCATGGAGCTGATCACAAGATATGAGCTCGGCAGCCGGTTTAAGGTTGGGTCTCATCTGTCGTTAACCGCACACACACACACACACACACACACACACAGAGCCTAAATCACACATTCTCTGCCCTCGCATGCTCACAGGACGTATGAGGTTGTACTTGATAAACGCCTTACCTTCATATCATTACTGCTCCCGTTTTAAGCCACACAACCACCGGCAAGTTGCAGTCATATCAGTAGCACATTCAACTAAATAAAATGTGACATGCACAACTCTTACACGCTTCTGCAATAATTATGTTACTATGAGAAGTCACCTGACATGTGCCTTTGTGGGGTCAGTTTGACCCCAGGGTAGGCGCAAGAGTTAAGTATATCGGTATTTTTAAACTGTCCGTACTATGTGTGAGTGTATGTCCGTGGATATGCATCCTGTCTAGGCATTTCAAAGGAGACTGTCCATACAGTAGCTAATCAGAAACAAGGGGACACTGAGGAAGTGGAAGATGGATGGATGGATGGATGGATGGATATAAGTCACTTGGTGGCTAACCAGTGTTCTCCATCTGCAGATCCCCATTTCATACATGCTGTCTTTCTTGTCCGCACTGGAGAAGGGATACAGCAAACATGGCAACCCATACCACAGCCACACCCATGCCGCTGATGTCACCCAGACGCTTCACTGCCTGCTGCTCCGGACGGGACTCGTGGTACCATCATAAACCGTGTGACCTTAGGCATGACGGAGGGAACTGTCCTTGCTGTAGCACTACTGAGTACATCACCCGCTATAAATAGACTAACAGTGTAATAACGTACAGGATTCTGCTGATTGTGCTAAGCATCTCCATTTTTAATGTGATGAATTACCTTTGTCAAAAATAGCCAGTGTTGTACAGAAGTCCCCGGGTTACGAATGAGATCCGTTCCCTAAGTCTGTCTTTAAGTCGAATTTGTAAGTCAGAAAAATAATGCAGCATAATAATAATAATAATTACTATTATTATTATTATACAGTAATAATGTACTGTACTGTACTGTACTGTACCTCAAACCACTGAGGCCATGCAATATTTTAGGGCAGTTCATTTTTAAGTACGACTTGTCTGTAAGTCAATCAGTCCCCCAATCTGGGGACTGACTGTATTTAAATATAAAATATACAATTAATACACCTCATATTTCAATGACACTATTTTGTATGATACGGTAGTTACGGTTCTGAGCCGTTTGCATTACAACTTACACTGTTACATTATTTAAGTTCCGTTTAAACCTAACAAACAGTGATGTAGGACATAGACCACAGTGTATCACGTGTTAGAATAAATGTTACATTGCATTAGCTAAAAGTCTCCCATTGCAGAAATGTTGTGATTCTTTGTATTTAGCTATGTAATGGTCCTTGTGACCCTGACCAGGATAAACAGATGTATGGATTGATGGATGGATGGATGGATGGATGGATGGATGGATGCAGCATTAATGATGCATGTCTCATTGCAGCATCTCTCTTCTTCTCCCACTTCAGCACTGGCTGTCTGAGCTTGAGGTCCTCGCATCCCTGTTTGCTGCCGCCATCCATGACTATGAGCACACGGGGACCACGAACAGCTTTCACATACACACGCGGTAAGGAAAGCCCACACATTAAAGTGGCCTAATCCTGTCAGTAAGGGCTGTCTGCTAAAAAAGATCAGCTTTCTAACTGTTATAAAGACCTGGGCAGGGCCGGTCTTAGGCAGCGGCAGGACAGACGACTGTGAGGCAAACAGACAAACCTTCAATGTCAGCAAGCTTCATGAGGATGGATCACCACACATCACTAAAACAAATTACCTCGAGTTGAGAGGCTTAATTAAAATTCTTAACAGCAACTTATGCAATTAACAGTTGAACGAATGTCTTTGAATGACAGTTACAGTAGGACATTTTGTTTAGGCTTTAGACCACATGCATTAGAATTGTTTACTGTCCTATTTTGATGCCCTTCTTCCCACATTACCCTGGATATTAAGAAATGGCCTGTCCTCCACATCATAGTTAATACTGGTCAAATACCTAAAAGTTTGAAACAGACTAAACAAAAAGTTCCCTGGTATGCCTATTTTTAGCCTATTTGCCCCCTTAGGAACCAGAGTGCTGTCACTTGGAATATTTTCTCAATTTTATTGTGGGAATGAAAACAGGCAATCTCCATGGACCTCAATATCCTATAAGGTGAGAGGGGTCCTACAGTACCTACAATAGTGCAAACCGACATTAATGATTGCACAAAAGTATGTTCCACATTAATAAAAATGAGGCCGTGGACACCAAGCTTTCAAGGCAGATGATTATTTCATTGTTAATTAGATTAGTTTACTTTGACATTTAGCTGTGTTTCAAAAACGCCCGGGATTAAATTTAGCCCGAAGACTATTATGTAGAGAGCGGTCCAAATGAGAGCGATTCAAATCTAAACACATACATCATGTGGAAAAAGCATCAGCAAGCGTGATTAGACTTTGTTTTCTGTATTAACACTTTCCAATAAATGAAAAAATGTCAAATGAATAAATCAATCAGCTAACAGCAGAGTAGCGAGAGGAGCCTTCAGGCATTTGTCCCTGAGCAGAATTTACCAAAACAATGACGGTCAGAAAATGAAACCTGAAATTATGGATTTTTATTCGCTATACTTATTAAAACCTTATATTGCATAAGGAGATTGGAAATGGCTGATTATTAAAAATACATTGCACTGTTTTTAACATATATTGTACTTTGTAAATGACACAGAGTTTAAGATAAAACTCAACAGCCAGATACTGACTTGGTTGGGAGAGATAGTTAAGTAGAGAAAACCATACATAATTTTAATGATAAAATTAAAATCATTTGTAATTGTACGAAGATTACTGTAAGAAACTAATCTATTAAAATCACTCACTCGATAAAGTGATAATTGGTGTGAAGAATGGAAATGCAGTGTTACCCCTCTGTCCCAAATTAGCTCATGGGAGTTTTACTTACACAAAAATGTTCTGTGGGCAGAAGGAACAATGATTGGTTATCTCCCTGAACCAATCAGATTAGAGAGGAGGTGGGTCCAGCCAATCGGATGTCTTAGTTCAGCCTCCTTTAGTCGCTTGGACCCATCTCCTCTCTAATCTGATTTGTTATCTTTCTGAACCAATAATTGTTCATTCTGCCCTCAGAACATTTTTGTGTAAGTAAAACGCCCGAGAGATGCTACCTATGCCTGAGGTGGAGAAGCTCATCAAAGCTGAGCTGTTTGACACTTGTCTCTCTCTTTGTGAAGGTCTGACTTTGCGCTGATCTACAATGACCGCTCAGTGCAGGAGAGCCACCACGTCAGTGCTGCCTTTCGTCTGCTGCAGGACGAGAGCATGAACGTTTTCACCAATCTATCCCGTGAGGAATGGATGTAAGTATGACAAAGGACAACAGCCTTAGAGTTAATCCCCATAGCTGCATAGCCTGAATTTTCTCACTAATCACAATTAGCTGTTTGTTGGGATGAATTACTAGACACAAGCACTAATACCACAACAACTACAGTAACAAAAGCATTAACCAATCAAAGGAAATGCTGTTTAACTGATATCCATGTGGGTGTAATACTATGATATCATGTATGTCAATGTGTGTTAGCTTAGCCATTTCTAAACCTCTCCTAAAGTCACCCCAGTCTGTGCAGCAACTGTCCAATACACCCATGTGTATTTTTTTTCCTTGATGTGACTGATCAATATCTCACTGACTGTTTAATTAATTAATTAATTAAGGGAGCTGGTGATGAAATTTTAAGGAATAGTTTAAATGACTGGCGAGTAGTGTTGGACGGTATACCGGTTCATACCGAAAACCGTTTTTAATTATTGTTATATGAATTTTTCTTATACCGCAATACCGATTTCGATAGCCTAAACAATGTTCGGAAAGTGGCACAGCTGGAAACTGTTTAAGCCTTAAAATACCCCTCCCACACAGTAAAGCTGAGGATCACTGTATAATAAAAATGATGGGACATGTTGGGCTTCATAGGCCCCCTTGAGCTTCTTAGGCCCCCTTGAGCTTCACAGGCCCTGGAGCGATGGACCGGCTGCACCCCCCTCTCCTCGGGCCTGGGGGTGTCACACCAGAGGATCTATCGGCCAAATTTAAAAAGTTTAACTGTTTCCTATTTTGCTGTGGATCTATTCTGTAGCCTACCATAGCCTATGGCTTACTCTGCCCCGAGGCTAAGGTTAGTCTTGAATTTTTGCATCGGTTAATTTAATTATGTTCTCTCCACATCTGTTCACAATTTGTCTACCACTCTAGCAGGATAGCATTAAAAGCCACGGGAGATGTTTGAACCATTTTCTTCTTCTGTTAGGCTACTTTGTGCCAGTTCACTTGTTCGCTAGTCCATCACAGCCAGGACGAGGGGCAACTTTGTCTGTCCTGAAAACTGTCAATAAAAATGCAAATAACAGACATGTTGTTCTAATTTTAATTATCCTATTTATGTTACATCCTTAAATGAATCTTCTAGAAATTTTGTCTTCATCAGGCCCCTAGTTTTTTGGGGGCCCAGGGAGTTGGCTACCTTGCCTAAGAAATTAAACCCAATGGGAATGAATAAGACAACCAATCGGAAGACATTTAAACCAATTAATGACTGACCATTAATGATAACCCATCACCCACAATTTCATTGGTTAATTTATTTGGTGAGGTTTTCCAGTGCAATATTACTAGTGCATGTATTTTACGATTGCACCTTGTATCAGGGAACTGCGAGCCTTAGTGATAGAGATGGTCTTGGCCACAGACATGACCTACCATCTCCAGCAGGTCAAAGCTTTGAAAGCCTGCCTGCAGCAGCCAGAAGGGTAAGTCCACACTCCACATTGCTTTTGTGAGGGACTTTATCACAGGTTTCAGTAGACAGAGGACAGGAAGTAGACAGCTTGGTATTGCACGTGTTCCCTTGCAGGATCGAGAAGCCAAAAGCACTGTCCCTGCTGCTTCACACCGCTGACATCAGCCACCCAACGAAACCCTGGGCTCTGCACGCACGCTGGACCAAGGCGCTGATGGAGGAGTTCTTCAGACAGGTATGAACTACCTCCTTAAGGAGACCCAATCCATGTTAAATCTTTCCCACTGAAGTGATCTTACACTTTCGGCAGCGGGGGGTGATTCTTTTCCAGTATAAAAGCGAACAGATTTCCTTGAAAAAATATCCACTTTCAGTCCCGCAGAGTGCCTGGGGGCCACAGGTAATGGACATCAAACACAGCCACAGGTTCAAGACTGCTGATGTACTGAATGCATTAATTCATTTCCTACAACAATACAGTCTACAACTCGTTATCATATATTACTTAAGTCATAGCTTAAAAATTTCTGTGGATAATTGGTTAGTTTAACAATATCAATATGTAATTTAGACTGATTGTTTTGAAGGGGCAAAATTATACACTATTTGCCTAGCAGGAAATAATGATTTATTCTATCGAATGGTAAGGGACTCTGCATTTAGACCAAGAAAAACTTGACAGCCTACGTCATTTGGATTCCCAAGGGGGGGGGGGGGGTTAAGCTTCATTCTGCATTTATTCTGGGTGATTTATGTGTTTGTTTGACACTGATTACCTCTAGACAGTCATAATGCACTAAAAAGTCTTTCAGCTCATTGATGGACCCATTTGATAGATTTTCATGCCAGTGCTCTACATAACCTTTCAGGCCCATTCACTGCTCATGACACACACTGGTAGAATGTTCTAAATTTCCCAACTGGCTCAAACTAAACAAAGCAAAATCAAAGCATAGTCTTAACTTGATCACTCTACCCAAGTGCTGCAATACTTGATTGAACTAATTATCATGCTATTGCTAATTGAACCAATTTAGCCTTTCTCTGAGGACTGAGGCTGTCAGTGGTTAAACAGAACTGGAAAACCTCCTCGTACTGCAGTCTGCCAGGACAAGGCTTGACAGCCGCTGAGCCAGCACTCCAGATGTATCTAATGAGGACCACGCCAGTTCTAACTAGTGTTTAACTCGCTGGCGGCTCAGAACGTCATTCTGAAATCAAGCCACAGTTGCACAGACGGAACGATGACATTGCATCATTTCCCAGCTTCTTTCTCTGAGTGTTGCAAGTTGTTTTTCTATTATTAGTTTTATTAATGAAAAGAATCAATTTTGTCCTAAGCTAAACAATATTAACGAGCCATACTGTATGTAGCAGTCGCCTAAATGTCCCAGGAATGTTCCATTTAAGACGTTTTCACGGAATTGAGTGGCAAATGTGCAGTTTGATTTTTTATCACATTTTCTGTTATTCACTGAAACCATAAAGAAACCATATGCACTTATATAGCTATACGTATAATATGTCATACATCCATACAATATATGGGAGTCCACCATATTGTATTTTATAGCCAAGCATAACAGGTTATTGCTACAGTCCAAATACGGAAGAATGAATTCATGTGACAAATATCTTTGGCCGCCAGCAGCCGAGGATCTCTGTCACAAGGCAGCGTCCTCAGAAGGTGGTGGCATCCAAAGGGATGCTTGGTTGTCACGTATTTTTGTGATTCGGGTTGACCGGCTCTGCTTTGTTTCTGCCTGAAAGTAAAAGTATCTGGCTTCAGTTTATATTTTCTGAATTTCCAGAACATTGGCCTTTTTAGTGAATGGCAAATGTCACGAAGAATACCATCAAAACTGTTGAACTGAATAAACTCATTAAATTATTTGCATTCACTGTGTTACAGAGCCTATACTCACATTTAGTCCTGCTAAAAACAATATTTTAAATGTATAAATTAATATTTATAGTCTCATAGAACATTTATTGATTACTGTCTTGCTATGGATGAGTTTATGCACCGTGATTCTTCTCGAAGCAGCCACACAACAAAGAGAAAAGCTAAGCTAAGTGCAAGTAGGCTCACTAGTTAGCTGGCTTATGCAGCCAACAGTAAACTTACAGAGAGAAGCTCATTTTAAACAATGAGTCACCTTTGCAGAATAATAAGTGGATGTTTTCCAATCATTTTAAATGGCATAGACGATAAATCAAATTAATTCAAAGTTTATGAGATGTACAGCAGTACGGCAAACAGTGGCAGATGCAAACAATGAAATGAGTTCCAATAATAACATTTCCCATTTGTAGAACATCACCAAAATGCCAAAAACCACCTAAAAGCATTTTGCTTTATAAATACACTGTAATCTGTAATTGCTATAAGCATGTTGTACATCTTGTTCAGCAAAACGCAGTACTGCATGCAGTACACTGAGTACTTGTGTTTTGCTTTTATCAGCTTAATTTAATGTTTCATGCTTTGATACATTGTTCTGTTAACTGCATTGCCAAGTCTATTCACTGACATCAACTTTCTATAAAATTCCAAAAAACAAACTTATGATCTTCTTCTAGGGCGACAAAGAGGAAGAACTTGGCCTCCCCCTCTCCCCTTTATGCGATCGCAAGAACACCTTAGTAGCTCAGTCCCAGATAGGTAAGGAAACCTGTAAATTTATCATTAAATAACACTGATCCAATCTGTTCATTCTCCCTTTAATACCAATCGATACCATCAATTATGTAGGGACGTTTCTCTCTAGAGCTATAGTAAATTGAGGTGAACAATGCATCTGTTCCTCGGATTTTACACGAGTGTGAAATGTTGTCCACATGCCCGGAGCTGTTTTTAATAGCCGTTTATGGTATGCATGCTATGCTATTTATGCATGTTCCAGGCTTCATCGACTTCATCGTTGACCCCACCTTCTCCCTGTTGACGGACATGGCAGAAAAGATAGTCATCCCCTTGGTTCAAGAGCATCCAGATCCACCAGACCCCTCCAAACGGCACAGGTGCTATGAGCTGGAGGGTGTATTAATTAACCATTAATTAACCACTAACTAAGTCTTAGTTACATATTGAGCTCATTTTATGCACCATCATGACACATCACAGTTACTGTATTTATTATATCTGTTCATTCTGTAAACCTTTAAGATCTACTGAAGGAACAAGTCATGAATAACACTAATGGACTACTGATCTCATGTTTGTTCATCATTAATGAATCATGACACATCTTTTATCTGAAGTAGCAACTATATTTGTTCATGATTTGTACTTCAGTAGTAACTAAGTTACTAGTAAGTATTTTTCCGGTGAAGTAAGTTTTACTCATGAATCAGTTGTCAGAACTTCATTTTGATTCCTTAATAATCTGCTTTGGCTATTGACGATAGTCATAGGTTCTGCACATATGACGGACAAACAAGTTCTCAATCTACTGTGTTGCAAACTTCCTGTTTTTGTATATTTTTTTTGCCCTTTTCTGTATGAGATTTCTGAGGTCACCCATCCCCTAACACCAGCAGCAAACTCATCCTCTTCCTCATAAGCTGAATCATAAAATCCATCCTTGTTCTTTAATCGCACATCAAGTACACACACGGTGTTAGCTTGGAGCCGATCACGGGGCATGAAGCAGGGCACTCGAAAGATTGATTGACAGTTTTCATACTACAACTGCTGTGACTTTGCGGCCCGTGTATAAATTAAGCTTAAATCATTTTTAAATGCTTCATTTTATGGTTTTTGCAGTTCCCTGTGGAGGGAGAGCTCAAGAGGCCTTGAGTGGAATCTCGCTCACGTCACGGCGGAGCTCGTCAGCTTCCGCTCCACTTGGAGTCGCCACTCCGAGGAAAACAAGATAAAGTGGAAGGAAAGGGCATGCAATGGTAGCTGTTCTTTTTAACTTTGTGTTTTAATCAATTTTCCAGTCCATGCAGCCTGTTACTGGAGTGATCCAAACTCAATCCCAGTACCACACAGTTGATTGTTAAAAAATGGATAATTAATACAGAATAAGCTCAAATGGTAGAAAAGGCAAATAGTATTTTATGTCTGAAATGTAGTAAATGTAGGGATGGCACAGTGGCACAGTGGTTGGCACTATTGCTTTGCACCTCTGGGAACATGGTTTGGGTCTCTGGCATGGCCCCATGTATGTGGAGTTTGCATGTTCTCCCCGTGTTATCATAGTGTTCCCCCCCCCCATGGTCCAGAAATACACTAAAGTGAATTGGAGTTACCAAATTGCATGTGAGTGAGTCCTGTGATGGGTTGGCGACCAAAAATATTTTTGTTGATTTTTTTCCCCTTACACCTTCCATCATTTTTGGCTGATTCCTCCCTTGATATCTTCCCTCAGGGCTGACAGATCAGAGTTCCATCGAGGAGCTGTCCTCAAGCACGGAGGACTCCACAGAAGAGCCCACCAAAGACATCCACGAGCAATAACACTAAACGACAGGCAGCACCCACACGCGGAAATCTGGCCAAACGCCATGTACTTCGTCAAAGAAATACTGACCAAACTGCCTTTCCGTCCTCAGGAACTGTCCAATGGGAGTGAACACTTGGGATCTGTGAGTTCTGATAGGAGCATTTCCTTAATGTTATTTTTAACACAAGCTGCCTCTTTAATGAAATCACACACAGTTGCCATTATGATGTCAGTTACAGAACTCTTATAACACTGCAGCTCCTTACCAAATGGGAAAATACATGCTGGTCATGTTAGCTGACACCTAAGAAAGTGTTTTTAAACCAATGTTGCTGTTTAGTCAAATCCATCATTCCATTATTACGCTAACATATACTCTCAATGGCCATTTTATTACATACACCAGGGGTCACCAACATGGTGCCTGCGGGCACCAGGATGCCCCCAAGACCCACACGAGTCGCCCGCGGACCTGTTCTAAAAATAGCACAACTCACCAGTGAGCAGCACCTAAAATTTAATTTTATCCTGTTGCTATTCTTCTTTAATCACATATGCATTTATATAGATTTCAAAATGACAATATCTAAAAAAAAGCATTTAAAACATGTTTATTATGCATGAAGTTTAGATAAGTTTAGGAGGGCGTTTCAAACTGGTAGCCCTTTGTATGGCTCAGTACTCGAGAAGTAGCTTTCAGTTTCAAAAAGGTTGGTGACCCCTGACATACACCTTGCTAGGTCTTGGTAGGACCACATGAAGGCTAGATGGGTTATGTGCGCAGAGAAGCCAATCAGTTGTTCTGAGCTGTTATTTTTGCTCTTGTGTCCTTCCTGTTAGCTTTAACAAGACTGGCCATTCCCATCCGAACACCCTCATTAACAAGGTGTTTTCAGACACAGAAATACCATGGACTGGATGTTTTTTTTTTATCGCACCGCTTTCTGTAAACTCCAGACACTGTAGTGTGTGTGAATCCCAAGGAGGTGGCTATTACTGAGATGCTGGAACTACCACGTCTGGCACCAACCATTACAGCACATTCAGAATTACTTAGATCAGGCACCTTAGCTGCACAGTAATTGAACCTCCTCACTGTGTCTGAATGCTGTATGCATTCGGTTGTGGTGACGATTGGCTGTTTGCATTAGCGAGGAGGTGGCCATTGAGTGAGTATGTGATCTAATTTTATTTAAAAAGTCATCATACAAATCCCTCAGGGACTCAGCTGCAGTTTCCCCTGACTGGTAACCGTACATGTGAATGTAAATTTTTATTTATTTTTCACTTCATATGTTTTCTACTGAATATAAAATTTGAAAAAAAAAAAAGAAAATTGTATCATGTTGTTTCTGTATTACAGCATATTTCTAATAGAAAGAGTATTCTATAAATCATTTTATATACCGGCATTTATAACTCACTTTAGATTTTTCTACTTGTATAAAAATTTAGCCAAAAATGTTTGGGGTTTTTCTGTAACCTGTGTTTGTTAAGATGCAGCTTGTCTAGATCCAATCTATCACACTGTAATCCTGACATGCAATGGTACTGAAATTACTCACGTTGAAATGAGTTATAGATTACTTTCAAATCAGCAATAAGTAATTGCCAAGTCTTACAATTAGAAGATGAAATCATAAGTTGATATTGTTTAACTGCAAATTCTTCTTTGGAGATTCATAATCTGGCTTCATTTTGCATTTCAAAATAAAAAGTTATGCTGTTTTTTGCCTTTGCTGTAATTGAAAAACACAAAAAACATATTTTTTTCCACGTCACTTTGCAGCTGTACTACTGGCAGGGAAACTATGGTTAAATATTGCTGTGGTTCACCGAATGACTGGTTTATTGACAACAGACACCAACTACGTGCCTTCTAAAATGAAAATTGACCCTCATAGGAGCCAAGAGAGTCTTCATCGTTATGTAGAATGAAAACAAATGCAAGTTGCTTAGGTAAAAAAACACTATTCTTTACTACAATTACGTGGTATTTTCCATGATTTTTAAAAATGATTTTATTTCTTGATGTGGATGATGCAGTTACCTAAATTAAATGATTGTGCCATCAAATAAGAGATCACCCACTGCGTTAACATATAAATGTTCCATGACAGAAATTCTGCAAAAACCTCTTCATATTTTATACGAGTTTTGTCCCTCATACATTACATAGTGTTCTTCCACTCAGGTGCAAGGGTTGCACAGTTGCACTGCCGAATGAAGAGATTTCTGTCACATGCCATGTACCAAAACAATATATAGTTGCAAAAGCCAGTGCTATGAAATGCTGTCGTATAACGTGGCCTTATGGTCACTGCTCAGTAACTTACATTATACTCGACCAGAAAGGCGCCATCAGGGCTAAAATCCATTCCTGAGGGCTACCACTCACATAGATAAGTATTACAATTAATAGTAAAATATAAAAATCTCTATTGCTACCTATAATTGCCGTTTCCAGTACAGTTTTTTTTAAACTGTGCCATGTTTGTATCATAATCTTAATTATTTAGCCAATGCTGTGAACCTATAGTCATGTTTACCTTATATGGTGTAATATAACTATATGACAGCTATATGCATATAAGGCCAATGAAATAAATGTGGGCAATCTGTGCTAATTATTAAAAGATGTATATACAACCATATAACCAAACCAGAAGCAGATTTTTAAAAATTAAAACAGCAAGAATGAAAAGACACAAGCAAAACCCATCTGTGTGTATATATACACTGTATATGTCATACAGTATATATACATAGTGGATAGAAGACATAGATTGTAAAATTTGAAAGAGTGTATTATTACAAACATTACTGTATTGACTTTCACCTGTGCATTCACAGAACAACTGTACAGTTACGGAATTATTTCACAATGGCTGGTGCAGGTTGGGCCATTCCCACCAGTACGGTATCACCGGGTAACAGCCGGCTAAACACAGTCCTTCTTGACATGCTCATGCATGGGGTGGGTTACCATTCAAAAGACACTGGTAAGGAATGAAGGATGGGGAGATAGGTGAGGAGGAGTGAAAGGAGGAGAGAGGGCAGATCCAGTGGTCGTCCCTCTACTTAGGATTCAGGTTCTGGTTTCACAGAGTGCTTTGATAAAAGTGACAAACGAATTCTATGATGAGTGTCGATCCACTCTTACGCACACACATTTTCAGGCTGCTTTGCGTGTAAAGCTAACCGGCAACACCACTAACATATATGACGTGACTCAGCTATCTAGAAGCAATCAGAGGGTTTCACTCTTTTGTCTATTCAGATCTAATCTACATCAAGCGGTCTGCATCTGAGTGTGACCTACAATCTGAAATGTGGTCACACGGCACCTCTGAGAAACTGTGTTTTAAGAAACTGGGGCATGTTTTTTTTCCGACACGCTCAAGGTTGTGGGTAACCCTCACTGCACACGGGACAACAAAAACTAACCTAAAAAACTCACCCAAAGAGCAAAAAGTAAGCCTAACTACCTTGCCTTATCCTGGACTATTTCACTAAGACTCATTTAAGCGTTAAGAAGAAAGTTTTATTTAATTAACTCGCCATATTATCCACTGGTTCAGCATGTTAAAGACAGGGTTGGAAATTAAACTTACCCACTCACCTGAGGCAAGTCATTAAGATGAAGGAAGAGCATAATAACTGAACACAAGCCTGCCAGCTAGTAAAAAATTGCATGTTGGACTACATTTTTTACTGAAGAAGGCCAGTTGGCTAGTAGCAAAAATTCCTATGTTCCACCCGCCGGTTATAGAATATTACCAAAAACACAAGATACTGTAATATTGCTTTGAAATGGAATGTCGTTGAAGGTTAAAAAACAATAAAGCGCCGACAGCAAAACGGATAAATCAATCGAATTTCAGTTCTCCATAGTTTCACAGAGGAGCGCGAAACACAGGAAGATGTGTCCTAACTCTGCCACACTGTCAAAACGGAACTCGCCCTGTGTGCGCGAAGACCGGCCAAGACCATGACAGCCGTGCCCTTCCCACACGCCATTCGTTTTTCGTCAAAGTTTTTCCACAATAACGTTTCGTGCGATTCTTGTGTGTAAGATAAAGGGATGCAAAAATGTGATTATTAAACGGAAAATAGGCTGTTTAAAACGGAGGAACAACAGATGAGATGAATGAGTGAAGGCCAAATCGTTAAGCTGCTGTCCCTCTCGCCCTTAAAGTCACAGAAGTCAGGAGCTTTAGTGTCTTTTCATTTGATGTGTTGGGTAAGACGTCTTTTCCATCATTCTCCATCCGGCCTAGCCGACGGCCACTTTATTTCTCTTCCTCCTGGGCATCCTTCTTGTCCTCCTTTGCCAGTGGACTCACTTTCATCTCGCCTGTGCAAAAAGAGCGAAGAGTTTTTTTAAGAGACGGGAAGAAGTGCTTCTTCCGCCCTTCACTTGAGGGTGCTCTGCTCTGACGGGCCAGAACAGCGGGGGGCTCTTATTTCTCAATGGAACTTTTGAAAGATGTTATATAAAATCAGACAGGGAGGTGATTCCCAAAACTCTACTTGAGTACCTCCAACTGTTTCACACCCAGAAACTCAATTATAACATTATTATGTGCCAGAAGTTTTGTTGATTAATTTAACAAGACTGACAGGAATGTGTATATTGATGGCATTATGGGGAACATTGTAACCCAGTGATATAGGATGTATGAAATTGGCTCTAATCATTATGCAAATTATACAAAATCCAAGTCACATAGGTTTTTAATATAGATGGGGAAATACGAATTCTTCATGGATACTATTCTTGGTCTAGAGCTTCCCTAGTGTTTCCCAAACCGATCCTCCCAGGAGGGAGCAAAAAATGTGCATTGTCCAGTGGGGGGTGGAGTAGGGAGGGAGCAAAAAATGTGGATTGTCCAGTGGGGAGTGGAGTAGGGAGGGAGCAAAAAATGTGCATTGTCCAGTGGGGAGTGGAATAGGGAGGGAGCAAAAATGTGGACTGTCTGGGGTCCCAGAGGACATGCTTGGGAAACACTGCACTCGAGTGGTATGCTGGTTTTGCTATAAAATTTGTGATCTCACATTACAGTTTGACTTCTATAGAAACAGAAATATTTTTTTTCAGTATGATTTGTTTCTATGTATATGATTTAATTGATAACAGCATATTTCTTTCCTAGCATTTTAAAACATAAGCTTTTCCCAGCTGGGGGGTAAATTTCACCTGCTGGCTTAAGATGTGCTGGAGTTTCCTTGGCCAAGGGAGTGAGAATGTCCTCCTTCAAGAGGTCTTCAGTGCCACCAGATGCTTCTAACAGGCTTTCTCTAGAAAATTCTTCAAAGGACATGGACAAAAATGGCACTCAGTATATGACCCACTATTAAACCTTAAAGCAATCTTTCTCAACCCAGTCCTCAGGGTCCCTCAGACAGTCCACGTATTTGGTCTCTCCCAGATAATCGATAACACAGAATTCCTGGTTCAGGTGAGTCGGGAGCTGGGAGGGAGCAAAAACGTGGACTGGGAGCTTGGAGGGAGCAAAAACATGGACTGTCTGGGGGCCCCTGAGGACTGGGTTGAGAAACACTGTCTTAAAGCACCACCAGAGCCACTGCAATTACGCCAATCAATACATAAGACATGAGTCCTCAAATGATCGTACGTCATTATTTCTTGTATCTGTGGAGCTATAGTATCAGGTTCTCTAGCAACCCCAATTGTGGAGAAAAATGCCCTTTTCTTAGAATGCATTTTCCTATGAATAGGGCAAACGCAGTTACAATGCAGAGCAAAGGCTGAGCTGAACAATAATTGCATGTAATGTTTTCAGAGCACATCAAAAGCTACAATGCATTCATTTTTGGGAATCGTACGTCATATTTCTTGGAATCCATTTCAGAGCTCGGTAAGGTGAGCCAAAATTACTATTTAATTTTGAATAATCAGAAGACTTATTCATAAAGAATTTCAAACCCTCATGCAAGAAGGAAGACTTGTCATGACTCAACCAAATGAACACACACTTGAATGCAGATCTGTGTTATTTGTATAATTTTAATTAGTTGTACAAAGTAAAGGGAAGGTAGGGAAGCAGGAGCTATTTCTGAGCTAGTGTAAAAATATCAGCATATGGAAAAGATATACGCAATGTCTTTTCCCTGGAGTGTAGTTCATCCTGGGAAAGGCTGGCTAACCCTCGTTATCAGTACAACCCAGCATCTGGTACCTGGTACCATGCTGGTCATAACTAGTGATCCCTCTGATCTTTGTCTAAATACTTCACTTCGTTAATAATGAAAAGTCATGCTTAAGTGTTTGGTCAGGACTGTGGTCAGCAATCCTTTTTCGTCCCTCTTCCTATGGCAAAATCGAATCCACTCTCTGCTTCTTGCCATCATATTTGCTCACCCGGCGTCCTACAACGTTGCATAAGGTATTAGAGGAGCTTGAGTTTGCGTTATGTTATTACGGTAAGTCACCCTTCAGATCCTCCATCACTATGACCCTGGTAAGAAATCGATTTCCCCAATCCCATACGTGAACTGCTCGCCCCGGGCATGAGCTGAATCGCCGCCAAAAATGCATAAAGTAACGTCATCCATTCCCCTCTACGCTGACATATCGTTTGGAAAGTGCATCCCCCTCCCCCAACACACCCTAACCTTCCATTTGGCAGCGCAGCTTCTCGAAGGCCTCTGCGGTGGCCTTGTCCTCCGCGTTCCACCCTCCCTCGTCCTCGGGGAGCTCGTCCCCGGCCATCGCGCTGTCCGGGCTCGGCCGGTCCGACAGGCAGCTCTCGGAGGAGCACTCGTCCCCTGCGGCTCCTCCGTGCTGCTGACGGTACAGGTGGTGCTCCACCAGGAACTGCAGCTCTGCACAGTGGAACACAATGGTAAGGAGATACACAACTGGAAGCATAATAATGACACCTGAACGGCCAGCTTGCTCAAATGCCTTTCCCTGTACGTTCTCACGCGCGAAAATGCAACATAATCTCCTTATTAATTCCAGTTTAACACTGGTCACATGACGCTCAGTCTATATTATGTATAAACACACTTGATGTCAGCAGTTCTCAGTAGCTAGCAGGGTAGCTACATCGGAAAATAGACACATTTGCTATTTTGCTAGTCTATTCAGGTGCCTGGGGCTTTCATCCATCAGTACATGGAGAGTGAGCCAAGTGACTGCCACAGTCAAGGAGTAGCTGACCTGGCACCTCCCATTCAACCGTGAATTCCTGTCACTGGGGCAGGCGGGAGGCTACCTTTCATAGTTGGAGTGCCGCGAGCCCCCTTCCGTCGCTGCCGGGGGGAGTTCAGCAGCGCTGCCTAGGGAAACAGGCCAGATATCAGGGAGTTCCACAGAAAGTCTCAAAATGAGGTGGACATTCAGTTCTGGACACGTCAACACATGCATTATGCACCACAGTGTAGCAGAAAGGACATTCGATTCCTATTGTGATTAATCAACGTGGGGAAAACGGGAGTGTTTTTCACTGCAGTTTGAGCAATTTAATGTTTGCAAAATAGAACTCTGTAGATAAAGGGTCACCTTCTTCTGCATGGCTACTGCCTGCACAGATCAGCTAATGGCTACTAGCTAACCAGTTAGAAGATGAGTGCGGGATATTACCTTGTACAGCTGATTGGAAAGTCGGTCTTCATCAATTTCTGCAAAACAGCATCAAATTATAGTAAACATGGAAAGCAAACATTAGTGATAAAGAGGTTCACAGCTTATTCTGTAGTCTTTGCGCAGTTTTCTTGGCCATTTCTGCAACAGCAGTAAAAATTATCATGACGATTAAAATTGGCTGCGGGGCCTGTGTAATTTATTCATAAGGACATGCGCGGCTCCAAATCTGAGAGCAGGCAAGCAAATGTACTGCACAGGCAAGCAAGGTGAACTGCTGACCAGCACGGTTTAGTGGTACAGTACTCCGGAACCTGCTGTCAGCAGCTGAAGCAGCAGGCGTAGATAAAATATCACATACGAGCACAGATTCAATGAAATACGACAACATTCCGAAGGCAAAGTAGAGAAATTATCCATCACAACAAGCAGAATCAACCAAGTTTTGAGACTTAACACATGTCTATCTCTGGGCCTTTCAACTTTTTCTAGGACATCGCCTGGTTGCCTGGCAACAACTCATCTCTAGACACCAGGAAGACTGTGCATATAAAAAACAACTAAATATGTATTACATGCCAGGCAGTTTTTTTCCATCTTTAATCTACAACAAAAGCCACAGATGAAAAGAGGAGATATCTGGGTCTACTAAGCTGAATCAGCTCTCTTTGTGTCTGATCCTAGTAGAGGATATTATTTCATTTCTTTTATTTAGTTTGAAAGGTCTTGTAGAAAATCATGGTTTTAGCTTTTGCAGGCTTCCTAACAGTACTTTAGGTGAACTGGCTTCTTTAAAACTGCAGATAGTGTGCGATTATGTGTCTAGTTGTTTGTGTGTGAGCCCTGTGCTGGACTGGCACCCGATGTAGGTGTCCCCTGTCGTATGTTTCCTGGGAAAAGCCCCAGGCTCACTGTCACCCTCTACTGTAGCCGCTGGAAGGCAGGAGGAGGAATTGAATCTGCTTTTAACTGATCTGACAAAACGTGCACCCCCGTCACTATAAAGCAAGCAAACAGAATTTCACTGGACCCTCTCACTCCACATGGAGCACATCCAAGATTTGTTTGTTTATGTTTCTAAAACTTTAATCTTTGCAGTCTGGAGATCTTAATCAAGGGCAACTGGGGAGTAATTCTTAGATGTGTTTTCTGCCTTCCATATTGTTCTCTGGCACACTGATGTTCTCAGCGCTTAGCTACTCTAATGAACCCCAGATGTACAACCCAAGAGTTCATCCCAGTCAATATGGAGCTGCTGCCAAACTCGAGTGCGGCTGTCGTGCAGAACATCTGATCGCTGTACATCTGCTAACGATGTCCACCCACGTTCCTCCTACCAAATTTTTTTGTGATTCATTTCTCTACGATCCTTTTCCTGGCATGTACTCCAGTCATCCTTTGACAGTGTCGACATCACATATCACGCAATAGCACGTAAATCCATTCAGGGGGAAAAAAATGGAAACAAAAATTTGGGATTATTGCAGTAATAATAGCTGTTTATGTTTGCACTTAAGCATTCACCATCCTGATGCAATTTTGTATTTACGCAACGCTGCTTTAGATGTCTTTGGGTTTGGATGGTATATTAATGTGATGATTTCAAAAACAGCAAGAAATTGTTACAAGAACATTAATGTCTAAAATATATGATGCTGACATTTTACTCAGATTGAAATATTTCTGTAATTATTCCTATAAATTCAACTGAACAGCCCATATAGAGTATATATGGAGCTCATTAATATCGACACTTATGTTTGACACATACTATAATTGGTTGCATTCAGTCTGGCACCTTTCCTGCAAATAACAGGACAAATGTGGTTTGTTGTGGACTGTATGTTTCTTCGCAGCCACTGGATTTGGGGATAATGGCTATAATAGATCACCTCCCTCCAGAGTGGTGAACGACGGCACTGACAGCTCAAAGGCCGGCCCTCCATCATCAGCGGCGGGAGGGAATCGTGCCCCCCCCCAAGTCAAACTGAAGCATCACCCATTGGCCGGACCTGCCGTGCGGAAACGGAGCATTTTTGGTGTCAAAAAATGCCACCAAAGTGGACGGCTTGTTCGGGGGGCTCAGTGTGACATGTGTCAGATGGAGGGGGGGGGGGAGAACAGGCGCAACTCAGTGTGAAAGTCAGTCTGGCAGCGATGGAGCTCGGATAAAAACATCTGGGCCATGCTGGAGGACATATGCACTCCTTCACCTACTCTTATCCCACTCCACCCATCCTCTTCTTTCCTTTTCATGCCTCATCCAGCATGTACTTGGTCTTCTCCTTCCTCACTAATAAATAATATGGTTCCATTTTCTGCTGTTTTTCCCAAGTCTCACCCATCTGTATTTCTCTCTATCTTTTTCTGATCTTTTACAAGTCATTCTCAAAGATCAAGAGTAATTCCAGTCTGACGGTAACTGGGGATTTATGCCCCAGTTTCACACAGATACTGCATGAACATCGCTGATGAAGGATCAGATTCTCGCATACTCATAACAAACAGATTTTTACTTCTTTTTACCATCTTTGTCGGGACAGTAATTAATGATGCATTTTCTAAATTTAATTCCTCCCATCACTATCTAACATCCACTATAATTAAAACATTACATAACATTTGTAATCCTTTCTGTTTTTTTCCACACTCTCTGTTTCCTCACACCAATTCCTCATGATTTAAATAAAATCTATATCTAAACCACACTCCGGAAGGTAAGTCGCTATAAATATCCAGCTGTCCTCGTTGGGTACTTGTGGCTGATACTTTAGCTTATTTACAGAAAAAAACAGAGCACAGCCAAAAACAGTAAAGTGGAGAGAGGGGGACGGCAGTTCCGTTCCTCAATGACTCATCATTCTAATCATCAAGTCTTAAAAGACTCCAGCATTTGGAAGACAGTTGACTGCGGGGATGAACTGGAGGAGTAGAAACGTGACATTAGTGGTGACATCTATGGATCCAGGGTCCACTGGCATTAAGGGACGCTGAACAACCCTCCTTGATAAAAACGCTCAGGAGGACCAAAGGAGACCCATTGCGGAGAAGAGAAAGCAAACTTGTGTGCTGAGGTCTGGTGAAACATTGAATTGTTTACATGCTACTGCCCGAATTTGCTTTACTATTTTACCTCCATGCTTAAGCTGGGATCACCTTGCCACCAACCTTGATTTGTTTGCCGATCAAGGAACAAGGATTTTTATTTGTCATTCTGCAAGTGGTTTACACAAGTACAAAGAAATGGCCAAACCAGTCCTTTAGAAATGCACGGTGTGCTGGTATTTCAAAAGTCAATTTCTTTGCTAATGTGATTAGAAGTCTTATAAAAGACAAAGGAGGAAGCTGTAAGATGAGCAGCTCTTGCTGGATAGGAGGACCACCTAAGGCATCTAAATTAACTAATAACTGGCAAATTAAACAACTGTGTTGGCTGAACTTGAAGGGAGCAAGTTCATGCCTTAAGAGTAGTTCCATTTTTCTATAATTCTTATCTTTTTTGATTATTCCAACCTCATCTCCTAATCCTTCAGTTTTCAAGCAGTACCTATTCAAATCTTTAAAACGCTTAAACTGTTATGGGTGTTCCTGATGAAAGACTGTTTGTGTTTCAGTATTAAAGTGCTTCTGATGGTTAATTTGAAGTGTTGCCCAGATGAATACAGTAGAAAGTGGTCTGTGACTCCATTGTCTGCTTTTACTACATTCATTTCTCGCATCACTGTTTGATTCTTTTAACACGCAAATGTAAAAATAGCAAAAGTGCTAAATCTCCATATAATGCAGATTTTCACTCCTGGACCTCTTTCTGATTACGAACACACTAAGGACATATGCATTTTTTTCACTCCATTACAAGGTTTGTGTTTAGCTTCAGTAGAGAAGTTGGTCTAATGTACGTAAACAGTCATTTGCCAAGATGTCGTTCAAGGAAGTTTTACTTACACAAAAATGTTCTGAGAGCAGAAATAAAAAAGATTGGTTCAGAGAGACAACCAATCAGATTGTAAAGGAGGTGGGCCCAAGCAACTAGAGGAGGCAGGCCCAAGACATCTGATTGGTTGTTTCCGCCTCCTCTAGTTGCTTCGACCCACCTCATCTACAATCTTAATGGTTATCTCTCTCAGCCAATCATTTGTATTTCTGCCCTCAGAACATTTTTGTGCAAGTAAAACTCCCATGGGCCAAGAGGTTGGACTAAGTGGCCCTAGATGGCCATACCAGACAAATGTAGGGGAGCAAAAGAGTACCTTTGTATATTGATGTCAGTGCTCTGCACTATAAGAAACTAATTTAATACTAAATTCACTGGACCTCAACAGAGCTGTGGCAAAGAGGTAATACCTGGGGAGGATTGGTCACTGGATGCTACCAGGGTGGCAGGTGTAGGCCTTCGTCTCCTGATCTGCATGGGGAAAGGGGGAGGGATCAGCTTTTCATGCAATACAGCTTATCATCACCTACCCAGTCATCTCCCAAATGCTTATGCCAGGGGTCTCAAACTCCAGTCCTGGGGGGCCGCAGCCCTGTGTAGCTTAGTTCTTTCCTTGCTCCACCACAAATGACTCAGCTCAAGAACTGTGGGATAATTACAGTAGCACAAGGAGTTGAATCAGGTGTGTTAAATGAGGGGAGACCAAAATCTGTGCAGGGCTCCGGCCCCCCAGGAATGGAGTTTGACACCCCTGACTTATGCAGCACATCAGTACATAGTAAACCACACAGGCACCATCAAGTCAGCAACATGTTAAAGAATTAGCACAAACAGTATACAGTACGAACTGCAAAAGTTGCAAGATAGACTATGAAAAAATATTTCATTTATATGATAAAATATTGTCTATTGAAAGGTTCATTTTTACAGGCAAGGTTATATAGTACCGTAAATATTATTAGTGATGTAACTTGGATTGACTGTCTGCACAGTATAAATAAGATTATGCATTTAAATATTAAATTCAAAGTTGTCAGTTGTATTAAAGGGGATTTTTACACTCAACATGCAAAATGGCTTAAGTTTAAAGTCACACCATGACAGTAACAATATAATAATAAATATGAAGATTGACAATGCATGTAATTTAATTTGTGACTTGCTAATGTTGCATTAAATGTGTATTCTCTACACCCATACTCCGCCTGTTCCCAAAGCAGACATCTTCACTGTTCCGCTTGCTTTCGGCTACGGCTGGTATGTGTGTAGCCCAGATTTTCACATCTAGCAGAAACCACACACATCCATATGCACATCGACCGCACATCTGCAAGATAACTGATTAGGTATTTTCAGTAGGTGGCATCATGGACTTTCACAGATGAAAAAGTAGAGGAAGAATAGATGTTGTTGTTGTAGTTTGGTGAGCAGCTGCATGAGGAGGGTTGGAGGCAGAGGTTGGAACTCAAGTCACTGATTTGTGACTCGACTTGGGTTCAAGTTACAAATTTGATGACTTGTGACTAGACTCAGCAAAACTGAAGAAAAGACTTGGACTTGAGGGTAAAAACTTGAGACTTAGACCCGACTTAGACCCTATGATTTGAGAAGACGAGGTTATACTTCCTCTTTGGATACCATAATCTTAATTTTATAATTTCAGTGTATATTAAGCAATAAACATGAAATAAATGACAATTTATGAGCATTGTACCTATATTGAGATGAGCTGATGGCAAACTGGAGGTGGCAGGTACAGAGGAGCAGGGATGGAGGGTTATTGTTTGGAGGGGAGATCCGTGCCAGTTTTAGCAGCTCCGGTTTGTTTTGTTAAGGTGAGGACAGTAACAAAGGTGAGGTGGGGCTGCGAGGAGGATCGTGAGCGCCGTGCGAGTCTCTGCTCACAGCCTCGCGCGAGTCTCTGCTCACAGCCTCGCGCTAATTCCCCAGTCAGAATGAGCGACACGATCCCTGATTGCTTTCCTGCCCCGAGGCGACAGAGCGCGCATTAATACAGAGCAGTAAGTAAGAATTTCATTATTAAAACGTGGGAAATTTAGTTGTACGTTTGTACATATGTGTACTATTGTTTTGATGGATCCTGTCACCTTTCCCCACATTCAGCTTGAACCACAGGAGGCAGAAAGTATGGAATTATATAGCAGTCTTTAGCTATTTTTTGTGATTTTCGCAGTAAGAGCATTAACACCACAATCAATATATTTTATGGTATGAAAGAGGGAATAACAATGGCTGGGAATTCATTCATGCTTTGCTAATGCTATTTTCTTACCATGTACAGTAGAGTGCTTCAGTCATGCATATTTGCATTATATAGAGATTCAACACATTTTTTCTATTTGCATGTTGAGTGAATGAAACAATTACACAAGACTGTGAAAGCTGGAAGCAGACAATGACTTCAACCACTGGAGAGCACAATAAGTTAATCATCAGAACCATTTTAATACTAAAACATAAACGTTGTGGGTGCTGCCACTCTGCATAAACCGGCATGGAGAACTGACTCATTGATGGACTTTGACCTCAACCACAGTTTACACCTTTCATTTAGCAAGCAAGCCCAGACTTTCTTTTTCTATAATGTTCAATGACCAGCTGACCTTTGACCCCCAGATGTTTTTTCTCCCAACTTGGGAGTTTTTGCTTCCTGTCCTCCATTGTCATCTGACCTTCCTTCTGACATTTCTTTGTCTTCCATTTTTCCTGTGTTTGTATTCTGTCTTAACGGTGTTATAATGTATCGCAGCACATCCATGTGAAGCACGCTGGGGCACCTCTGTTGTGGAAGGTGTTATACAAAAAAATTAATTGAATTGAAATGAAATGAATTGATCTGGGAGCACAGATAAACCATTTGTACCTTTTGAGGGTTTGACAGTATGAAAATGGAAGAATTGGTTTGGGTTTCGAAGTAAGAAAAAGAAAAAAGAAAAAAAAGGAACAGTGAAAGTTTTAGACGGATCAGCATGACCAAAATCCCCCGAGCTGTGGAATGGTCCTCCCCCTCCTCCCCCAGGTTAATGAGAACAGTAGCCTAATTATTCTGTTTGGTTGCCTGAGCCGCTGATTTTATCTAAAGAGAATTGCACTTTGCATGGTTTTTCCACCTTATTTGAATATACATATTCTTTACTGGAAAGTCTAGGTCACTGTGCAGGGGTGTAGCTAGGCATTTTGGGCCCCATGAAAGCACATCATATTTGGCCCCCAACCCAGACCAATTCAGTTATGTTCTAAATTTGTTAGGGCCCCTGTTGCTCGGGGGGCATGAAATCATCCTGCTTTGCGCCCTTTATGGCACCCCTGTCTTACCTGCTGTCTGCAACGCCCTTAGCTAACACTGCAGTATTTTCCAGTAATGGAAAATGGATTTTAATCCTCAGGTGTATTTGCTAGTACAGAGTGAAACAGGAAAGTACCATTGAATCCACAGTCAGAGCTCCTAAAATGAGGAGCTCCAGCCAGTAATTTCAAAATGTAACACCAAAGGTGCTAATTGCATAGTCCTGTAGAGGAGATTTTTAATATTTAGCTTGATGAGACACTGTGAGTAAACAATGTTTTTTTTCCTCAACAGCAGAGCAGTGGAGAGATGGAGATAGTGAATGCTTTCTCATTTGTTCAGCCAATATTGGCATTATTCAGGTGTGTATGTGTTTCTCATATTCACTGTTTACCATTGACAGAGACTCAAGAAAAATTCTAGAAGCAAGTCACATTTTTCTGGGTAGAATAATTTTGAAAAATGTCTTCCAAAATTTCCAGGTTGGAATCAATAAGCTGTATGTCTCTCTGTCACTTAATCGGTTATTTGAATGATCATGTGATCAGTCGCTAAGCCAAGAAAACCAAAATCTCAAAAACCCGAAAGACACTTTTATTATTATTTATTTATTTATTTATCCCCCCCAGATTGTTTATCTTAATGCAGCAAAACTTCATTGCTCATTTTCACCCCGTCAGCTCGGGCTTTAGAGCGGTCAATGGGATTAGCGTGTGAATCAACGAGCAGCTCCAGCGGGGACACGAGTACAAATGTGTTTGTGTCAGTATGTGTCCAAACTACAGAATGTACAAGTTAAAATGCAGAGCAGGGACATGGTAACGAGCCAAGCCAGGGCTTCTCTAGCCTGTTCAGACGACGGCTTCAGCCTGGCTTCCAATCACACCTTTTAGCATTAGCATTCATGGGCCTGGATGCATTTTGGAAGCCGTAGTGAACATCCAAGGTTTCTCAGGCTCGAAGGGCTTGTCTTGCCAATCAAATTGTTATGAGCAAGCGTGAGCCCCCCCCCTTACCCAAAGATCCCACAACTGAATCTCTTCTTCGGTGTTTCACATTTTAATATTCAACATGCTGCTTGAGCAACAAAAAGGATCATTTACCACATACGCAGTGGGCAAATGCACCGATCCGAATTCTGATTTCTGTAGTACGAAAAGGAAAAAGCAGGTGGCCTACAGGCTAATATTTAAGTAAATTCCTGGGCAGTTTGTGGAACTGTGAGGAACTTTGAGTCTGTGCACATCTGGAGAGCCAGCAGGACGCTTTCTGCAAGATATGTCCCCTGATAACATTCAAAGGCTCACGCTGTTGTTTCTGAAACCCGTGCAAATCCCTGGGGATGCATCACCACCTTCCATTACTTCCACAACTACCAACGGCATCGTAACTGAATGCATGATTTGAATCACGAACAGAATCCCTGTGACGCCATCAGCCACAGACGCGCCAATCATGCATGCGTTCTGCATCCATTTAATTAGAATCAGAATCTGGTTTATTTGTCTAAGTATGTTCACGTTTAAGGGGAATTTGTCTCCGGTTTTCAGTGGCTCTCATACATACAGCAGATACATAAACACTTAATGCAAGACAAAACAATGGTCACATACAATTCTGTTGCTGTATCTGGGTACGATGTGGATGTGTTTTTGATAAATGTAGAAGAAGTGCAGTACCATCCAACCGATATGGACTAAAGCATCTGTCAAATAATTAAATGTAAATGTAAAAGCTTTGAAAGTGCCATCCTGTCAGTCAGGGAGACAGCAGATATTTTACGGCACATTCCAGCTGCTCCCTTTGGCGTATTGGAAGCTGTTTGCATGAACCACATCATGCTCAATCTTATATTGCTGAGCTGAGCTTCTAACCAGATATTCAGTGTCAGAGGACACCGTGTAATATTTGGGATGCTGTTCTTTTGTGCATGAAACCGTTTTTTTAAATGAAACTTTGTTGCTCCGATCTTCTCCATTTACGGAGGTTCTCTATTTTGCCTCCAAAATCCATGGCACCTCCAGCATCATGATTAAGCCCGACGCCCACTTCACCGATTGCATGAATCTTGCAGTACTTTTTCAGCGACTATTTTAAGCACTATTCTCATGTGTGCACGGCGATTTCTTTTTCTGGTTGAAGTTTCTGACCAGAAAGATTCTTGTCAAAAAGAACGCGGGGATAAAAAGCCATTGAACTTCAGTAGTATTTGGGTATGACCTCAATGGTTTATACGAATCTAAAAAAAACGATTGAAAATGTTACGCTTTATGCTTTAATGGTTAGGATTCATGGTTTCTCACCCTGGTAACCCAGGTTCAACTACCTTATGGGAATGTATGTTTAAAGCATTTGACTCCCCACATGCAGGTGACAAAGAAAACCTGAGCCTTATATGTTTAATCTGAGAGGTGCATGTCGTCATTCTCTCTGTCTTCCACCACACAGCATGTGTCAGCCTAATGGGGATACAGTTACAGACAGCTTTCCATTTTCAAAGCCCTGCGGCGTGGAGATGGATGATCTGCTGAAAGCTGAGCCCCCCCAGAGTTGGAGGCCACCTCCACCGGCCAAACCAGTGATTGTCGCTGGCTGGTGCTGAACTCTGTCCAGACTGCTGTTCATCTGTTATATGCTCATGAATATTCATACAAGGGCAGGTCTTCATACACATATTTCATCTCGCTATGTGAACTGATGCCATTTAATGTGTTATTTTACGCTGCTTTGTGCACAGAAATGATTTTTTTCCCCTCTAGTGTGCCCGTTCCAAGGCCTTCAGGCATCGGAACAATTTTCCATGGAAACATATAAAATATGCATGCAAAAAAATATTTTTAAGTCACTAACCAGGAGAGTATGTTTTTTAAATTTTATTTCTGTGCTAAGCGTGGTATTTCTGGTGAGAAACATCCGCCGGGTAACAAAGGGGGGTGCGTCAGAGAAGTGGGGGGGACGTTGACTGTTATCCCCCCCCCCCCGTCACCGCCCACCCCACCACGTTTTCTGATGGGGACATCAGTGGCATTTCAGAAGGCGAGGCACACTCCGGAGACCGTGACAGAGAGCGTCGCAGATCCTTTTCATTACCCGGGAGCCGTGTGCGGTTGGGAAGCACACGTCTCCATAGCGATACTGCGTGTGGGGGCAGGGTGGGGGTACTGATATACCCTCCCTCCCCTTCAGGTGTCAGCGCCCCTCTGCGCAGTGCACATCATACTCAGCTGATGAGGTGATGGTTATGTACTTACTGTTATAAAAATGGATACTGGAGATAAATAGTACTACAGTTTGATGAGCCGGGGTGATTCAAGGTTGGCACAGTGGCTCAGTGGGTAGCACTGTCGCCTTTGAGAATGGAGTTTGAATTCTCCTTCTGCTCCGTGCCTGTGAGTTTGCATGTCCTCCTCATCACATGGGTTTCCGCCTGCAGTCTAACGACAGGCATTTAGCATAACTGGTGCCTCTAAATCATCGTGAATGTGCGTATGTGCCCTGTGAGGGACTGTCATCCTGTCCCTTTTTATCCTGCGCTGATTGGGGTAGACCTGAGTCACCCCCCCCCCCCCACCTGCCACAACCCTGAACAAGATAAATGGTTGCTGGTTCAGGGACCAAGTCGGATTTCTATAGTTCTCCAGCAGATCCGTTCCTGCAGTCCCTTAACCGTCTCTCCCCCTGCTGTTTCCTCCCAGTAACATTATTATTTGATGATTAGCAGTCTGCTCTGCATACCTCAGAGATGTCAGAGGGCTCAGTGAGGGTTTTATTTTTCCATCAAAGACCAATCCAGGCTCTGATTCCTCACTCATAAAGTCACGCACAGGCACCCACGCACACGTAGGAAGAACGTACCTCGCCGAACTGCTACCTCTTCCTACCGGTTCAAACATGCTCCTTCGTTTACTGCCCACATGGCTACGCTTCCCGTCCTACATCAAACTGCTTCCGCCACATGTGCCTCTGTAAAGTCGACCCTCAGTCTAAGTGTGACAGCTAAGCGGTGCAGTGACCGCCCCGGGCGACTGACCTGCTCCACGTCCTACTTTGCTCACCAGCACCAAAGACTCATCGTCCTCTTGATGGCTGTAGCTAAGGTGAGGGATGTGGGGCGACTGAAGTAAGAATAGCCGGCCGTCGCGAAGGCTCGAGCAGAAAAACACCCCTTTTTCCGCCGGGGAACCTCGCGTAACAGGTTGCGGTTTCCATCTCCAAGAAGGTGACCGTTATCAAAATTAAGATCTGACCAGCTAAGACATTTGGCTTTCCCATTACTTACTGTCATCTTGAGAATAGTCTGTTTTCAGCCTAACCCTTTTTGTCATCTCCACCCGTCTGTCTCCCCGTCTCTCCTCAGCCTAACCTCTCGTGGATTTACATTTTTTTGACACTCACGGTAGTCAAATTATGCAAACTGCTTGACAACGAGACATGACGCCCCCAGCCGTTTAATGGAGGAGGGGGAGCAGAAGCAGGGAAAACATTTGTTTAGCGCAACTGAAAATAATTCACTAATTAATCTCCAGTGTTAATTTCATGGTCTTTAAATTCCTCATAAACTCTCTCTGGGGAAAGAAAACAAAATCCAGCAGAATATTCCCCAAATCATTCCACAGTAAGAAACAAAGGTGACCCAGTGGCTAACAGCTCGAAATGCCTCCCTTATTCCTGAAAAATCAGCACCAAAAACACTAAAAAGGTATTTCAAACACACGTCCTCCCTGTAAGATTGCATTTTTAATTTACTGCAGATGTATTTTATGTGATTAAAATTGATGCACTGCACGCCTAAAATAACTTTACCAGGTCATATGCACACAGAACGCTGAACCCTGCAACATCTATATTTATCAGTCCCAGCTTGCCTGTCCATATTTTTTTGCCCATGTAAGACTTTAAAAGATTCACCCCCCACGCTGACCCCCCCACCCCCCCACAGACGTGCCCCTCGTATTCTGCCTGCATAACAGTCACAGCATCTGGCCCCCATGTCACGGACCACCACCCCCCTCCCCCCATTCCCCATCCCCTGGGGGCTGTCTCCCCGGCATTGTGTCCGCGTGAGCATGTGCGCAGCCCGTACGTCTGCCCCGGCGCTCCGCACGCGGTCTCCCACCAGCGATGATGCCTCCGATTCACAGCGGGCGGAAGCTGGGAAGCGGAGCTTCGGCTCTTGTGACTGGGACATTTGCTTGCGTCTGCTGTGTGTCATTTTTATCCTCTAGAGATGTGAGTCCACAAGCGCAGGTGCATCAGCCACGGTAAGAACCTGCGTGCCGCGAACCGGCGGGTAAGAGGCAGCACTGCAGCCGCGACGCCCCTGGAACAATGAGCGCACAGTGCAGAGATGCACGAGGCGACTGAGCATTCTCTCCCTTCGTTACCTAAAGTACCTCATACTCTATTCTACTCCCGAGCCATGCAGTAACCCCCCCCCCCCCCAACTTCCTCGCTGCTCTCCGCTCACCTGCTCAGCTGCTTCTGGATCCAGGTGGGAGTCCAGCAAAGGCACCGTGAACTGGATCTTACGCGGACTGCCGGTCTCCATGTTGACAACAACACTGGGGGGGGTATGGAGGGGGGGTGGTGGTGGTAGAAGAATAAGCAGGAGAGGGAGTGGAGGGGCTGGAAGGGGGGTGAGGGGTGAAAGAGGGGGCAGGAAGGGGATTTTCAGAAAGTGGTGAAGGAGAAAGGAGTGGAATGGATGGGGGGTCCACTGCTGTTGTCCTGAAGATGCGTCTCCTCTCTCCTTCTCCTCTTGTCTTCCTGTCCTTTGTATTCCTCTGTTTTAGCCCTGCTCGTCCTTTCCTGCACTGCCGTTCCGAGTCTGATGCAGCGGCAAGGACATTTTCCCTCAGTACCCCCCCAATCGCTCCCTCTGTATCTCTCTCTCACTTTGTCTCTCTCTCTCTCTCTCGCTCTCCCTCCCTCCCTATTGGCTGCCAGCGTTCTAGAGGGAAAAAAAACGGGTTTAACTCTTCAGACCGGGAGCCATGAGCAGCTCTGAGAATGAATCCACCTGCAGAAACGCGCAGCTTAACACTCACCGCACTCGTCTTATTAGACAGCCTGGCAGATGGAGGAGGTATATAACGTCTTCCCGTAAGAAGCAGCCGGTCTGTGTTTCCAGGAGACCGATTTATTTATATATAATTAAGATCACCTTTGAAAAATGTATCATGTCGAGTGGGAAAAAACAGTACCTCCCATCTCAAGTGGAATACATCAAAAAAAAAATTGTAAAATCTTTTACAAGCCTCTCTGAAATTTTTAGCTGAGCAAAACTCATTGCCGAAAAGGTCACTGTATGAATTATGGTATTCGGCCATATTTGACGTGAGGTGTTTTAAAAACTAAGGTGATGCAAACCTACGGAGATATTTAAGGCCTCTCTGTGACATATACAGATAATATACAGTAAAAACTCCTTCCAGAGCAGGGACTTTATTGAGGCAACATAACAAATGGGGGAGTCGAGCCTTGGACAATATTCCCTCCCTTAATGTGGTGATTTATAACAACTAACTTTCGTTCTGTACACAGAAATTTTTTCTTCCATAAAGACAGGCAGTTTAGTAGACTGCAAAAATACTATGAGGGAGCCGATATTCAAAAAACATGATCTGAGTAAGCAATCGAACAGGAAACTTTTTCTTTTTTGTTTCTGACACCCTGGACATGACAAGGGCCATCAGAATGATGGATATAGTGCATTTCCATTTGGGTGGGATGTGTGAGTCGAATGAACTGGCAAACTCTCCCCCATCCCAATATGGACCACATTGATCATTGTTGCATTGGGAAATCCCAGTAGGCCCCCCCAAATCAGATCTAGGAAATCTGATTCAGGCTCTTTGCAGGGCAGTGGGGGGTGGGGGGTCAAAATCGAATGCCTCTTTTTTATGCCTCCATGCCCTGTGAATAAATCTGGTTGTCTTTTTGGAATCGGGGGGCACAGGTGACTCATCAGGGTGTGGGAACAGCCACTAAAAACTCGGAGGGGGAACCTGAGGTTGCAGGCAAGGTCACACTGGCTGCCTGTCGGGTGGTGCTACCTTATCTATGGGGCCCAATTTTATTGCCTGCCAGGAGAACACTACTGGGGGGAGGAGGGTAGGTGGTGGGGGCTTTAGCTGGGTGAGCGAGAGAGAGAGAGAGAGAGAGAGCGAGAGAAAGTTAAAATGACTCACTTCGGGTGGAGGGGGTGTGTTAGAGACCTGTAAGGAAGGTCAGTGAGAAATGTGTGTATGTGTGTGTATGTGTGTCTATATGTGTGTGTGTGTGTGTGTGTGTATGTCTGTCTGTGTGTGAATCATCAGCAGTTATCAGCCAGATGAGGTGTAAATTCCCATATGTTGTCAGTTCCTGACCACTTCTAGGTCTCCCGGGCCTCTGCTGAGATTCATATACCTGTAAGAGCAGGACCTTCTCACAATTGGTCATAGAAGCTCCTTTGGGTTTCAGAGATGAGCTGCACAAATTTTTATGACAGCTGCTCTGTACGACTGTGCTGTGCTGCATATATCACTCAGCAGAGTGGGGGGTTCCAATCTCACCTATATGCTGTGTGTGTGCCTGTGGCAGGGGGGATTGCATAAATCACATTTGGGGGCCAGAATGTCCCCAAAGTGTGGTAAATCCTGAAACTTCATTACTCTTGGGGACATTTCTCAGGTCTCCCTTTGGATAGCCTCAATTAAAATAATACAAAAATTCTGTGAAAAGTAAAAATGCCAAAAGTCTTGGATTTTTGGTTGGACCATTTTTTCTCAATTTTATAAAAATCTGTGACTGCAAGCAAAAAACTGCAACTCTTGTTTGGTTACTCATGGGTAAGCTTGGGGCTGGGTGGGGGTTAAAGTTGTCGTTGTTGGGATTAGGATTCTTCCTTATTTCATATATCTGAGGATGCCACTCATGCACTCACTCTATTGAACAACTGTGGCCTTCAGTCCGGAGCTGATGTCATCAGACGGTGCCAAAGCTTCACCGGGTGTCTTGACCCTTAACTGCAACACCCTCCAGTTGGCGGGTCGGCAGTGGTGGCCAGATCACTGCCTATCTGCTGCCTCCCTAACCCCGCACACAGCTGTTTTCCGCTCATTCCCTGATATACCCAGTGCAGTAGACACTGTCCACACTGGCTGTGCCAGGGACCCTCTGCACCCTTTGATCAGAAACAGCCATGTCTGCCACCCTTCCTCTCTGCACTCCTGGACGAGACCCAGGTACTTCAAGCTCTTCCTCTTACGGGCCTCATCACTGCCTTCTTCCCATGGGACAGTCAATTCCACAAGGATGACCTTCCTCGCCTTCTCTGACCAGATGACGATATCCGGCTCCAGTGACGTTTGGACCATAGGGGGGAAATTCAATTTCCTTCCCAGGTCTGCTCTCATCTCCGCCTTTGCGCCTTCTGTTGGATGTTGGCTTAGGTCCTCCTTGCAGTAGATGGCTGTTCTCCTGCTCGGATAAACTGCAAAGGTGTTACTTGCAGCCCGTGTGATTGTTGTGGTCTTTTCCTTGCCTGCTCCAAGATGTCTGCCAGAACAGCGAGCGCCTTATTGTGCTGTCACCTGCACCTCCTCTGGGTCATAGCCATGCGGCACCCGGCCAGGACATGAGCAGATCTGCCTTTCTTCCCACACAGTTTGCAAAGTGGGTCCTCACCTTGCTGAATGTGCAGGTCATGAGAGAGTGTGGTACACTGACGGCAAGAGGAAGGATATGTAAGAGGAACGGCTCCAGTCTGCTGAGTTCCACCTGTGAATCTCTCCTTTTTTTTCCCTAGAAATGAATGGTTGGTCCCCTCAAAGATATGAATACAAACATGTGCATGTGTATGTGTGTGTAAGTATGTGCATGCATGTGTGTGTATGTGAGTGTATGTGTAGGTATGTGCAAGCATGTTTGTGTATGTGAGTGTAGGTATGTGCATGCATGTGTGTATGTGAGTGTAGGTATGTGCATGCATGTGTGTGCATGTGAGTGTGTGTGTTTGCATGTTGCCTGGATTTTCTTCTGCGATATAAGGACATGCTGTTAGACTAACTGGTGCCTCAAAATTGCCCATTAAATGTGGGCATGCTCTGTGTTGGACTGGCATCCCATCTAGGCCTCCTGGGATAGATTCCCCCCCCCCCCCCCCCCCCAAATATAAGCTGTTAGAATGGAGGGTGATGTATCGATTGGGACAGGTAGACCAGGGCTGTTGGATGCAGCTGCTGATCAGACCTGTCTGAATGACAGGTTGAGCCCCCCCCGCTCTGCCTTTGTTTGTGTGAATGGGGGGAGGTCTCACACCACCGCACCCTGTATTTATAATCCATCCCAGAAGTGGGTGGCAAAGAATACAGAGCCCTAGGTAGCCTGCAGGATCACTGCTGCCTGAGGTGCAGCACCTTCAGCCGGGCTGGGTAAACACTAGATTAAAGCATCAGCTTTGTGGCTTGTTGCAGGTGTCCATGCTGCTGTGTGTTTACTGCGGGGCTGCCGAATTCAAATGCATGCTCATGTGTTTATGCATTGGTGTACTGTGAGGACCTTCCGGTCTTGCCTCTTTCCAAACGTCTGGCAACAGGGCGTATCCGAGGACTCTGCATCACCCAACGGACTCTCCAGGGGGCACATTCCAGACAGACCCCAGGAAATAAGCTGGTGTGGTTTTTTAAACACCCCCTCACCTGCCCCATAGCCGATCGGATTGAGGAGGGTCTAAAATTAGCCGTTAGTGGAAGGCCTCAGACTGACCGCAAGAGGGGACACGGATCTGCACTTCTGCAGCCGATAATATCCTCGAGTGGTTCTGCAGAAATTGAGTGGGAATCGAATCGGGCACCTAATTCAACCGCGCCCGCTACAGAGATAAGATAAGAATCATTATTGTCACTGCATGTAGTGCAGTGAAATGTCATTTACCAGCATTGCTACCATAGAAATGGCATATACAATATGCATGTCCAATAAAGGACCATAATACAGAACTACACTGGAATAGAGGAATAGGCATAAAATTATACAATATACAAAATAATGAGAGCAGATTACACTGTTAAAAGAGGGGGAGGGGGACACCAGCAGCACAATGCAGAGCCTGGGGCTGTTCGACTTTTGGTTATTAAGCGAAACTGTTCACGTCTTCGCAAAAGCTGAGCAGATGGAAGGGGATGCAGTTAAACCAAAAGCGGGGATGCAGTTAAACCAAAAGCGGGGATGCATTTATGATCACGAGACGTGTGGGAAAGCGAGCATCCTCTTCGCAGTACGACGCAAGCCGTGACGACAGCAGTGCGTCGCACAACTGCTCAAGTACCTGGCGCTCAACTCACTCTCAGCACTGACAGTAACCAGGCGCCACCACGTGTGCGGCTCTGTGCCCATAATTGGAAGGTCACCAGGTTCAAACCCATAGTGAAGAGAGTGTTGTCCCTGTTGCATCCTTGAGCAAGGCCCTTGACCCTAATTGTCCCTGAGCCTCGCTTGTACATCACTTTGGAGAAAAGCGTCGGCTAAATAAATGTAAGGTTCAACCCTCTTTGCTTCGATGTTTTCCTACAGCCTCGCTGCCCATGCAGTGTAAGTGCTGCTCCATTCCGAGTGCCGTGTTTATAGCTCATTCACTGGCATCCTTGTCCTTCCACATCGTTAGGAGCTATTAAAATGTATTAACTGGAACAAAATGTATCATGAATCCAGGGAATCCATGGTCCACGCTTCTGAGTGACAGAGGTACACGGCAAACCACGAGGAGGCAGATAATCGTAAGCGGTACACAAAATAACATGAGAAAATTATAGGGATGTATTTGCATTTTTTGAGAATGAAAGGGAATACCAGGTAGACAAATCTATTTTTTAAGACTCCAGCCAAGATTTGGTAGTAATGGCTTATTTGGTCTTTCATTACCTTCATATTTACGGAGCTTGTATCTCTATTTTAGCGATGCGTGTTTGTAGCTCTGATGGAGCTGCTGGGAACGTAGCCTCTCTTTGGAGCGAGCGGGTAGCGAGCGACGTGCCGCTGTCGTGACTGAACGAGGCGTGGAGGCGCCTCGAACGAGGGGAAGGCGGCAAAGGAAAGTACTGCTGGCAGAGGGAATAAGGGCGGCAGTGGGAGGACGCTGCTTTCGGTAAGCATGTGATGCTGACGCACAAACACACGAGCGCATTCCTCAGCAACACACGTGTGCATTTGCACATAATGACATGGCCCTTGACACACATACAGTACTGTGTGTAAGTCTTAGGCAGTCAAAGAAAATGAGGATTAAATGATGCTGGTGCAGAACCACAGGAACCACCTGTCGTGCACAAGCTAGGGCACAGAGCAGGGAAGCAGCACAGGAGCTGGGGAAATCGGATGAACGAAGGATTTAATTAAAAACACAAAGGAACATGGTACACCATAACAGGACGGACGTTAATGACTGGACTGGAGAAAACATACCTAGCGCAGACTTAAATACATTGGACTAATCAACAACAAGAAGAAACAACTGGTAAACATGGGGATTCCACACGAGGTAGATGAGGGGGCGTGGCACACGGGAGGACTGGACGAGCGGGGCATGACACCACCCATCTATTATTTTGAATCGACCATTAGCACACCTTGTTTGGCTATACAATACTTAATTGCGTTTTTTTTTTTTTTTTTAACTCATTTAATTAATTAAGCTGATTTGTTAAGTGAGCTGGTGGTGAAATTTAACAAATACACTAAATGGCTGAGGTACCCCTGAGGAGAGGTTCTGGAACCAAAGGGGTGTTCACCTAGCCATCCAATTAGATTTCAGTAATTTTTTAGAGAAATTCTTTTTAGTTTTAATAACAAGTTTTTTGCTGTGTGTTTTTCTGACCCAGAAATGTAGCTTTAAACATTTCCTTCGATTGCCTAAGACTTTTGCACCGTATTGTATATGCTCATACACTGACAAATAAGGTATCACTGGGGTGGTGTGTGGTTTTGTGCACATGATCGGAATGTCACTGGTTCAAATCCCATGACTGCTAGACTGATCATTTTCAGGAGTAAGGCCCTGCTCCAGGTGGGTAGATAAATATTTGACCCTATGCTCAGAACCCAGGCTTTGCTCTCACTATATGTGTGTCATTGGAGAGTAAGATGGGATGTGAGGAAACAAAAGAGTTCCTGTGTACCACTTCACGTAAAAATGGCAAATATGATTGTCAAACTCACGAACCAGCTCCCCTCCACACACATGCATCACTAACCACCCCCCCTCCACACACATGCATCACTAACCACCCCCTCTTCACACACAGTCACTCATCACTAACCAGCCCCCCTCCATACACATTCATCACTAACCACCCCCCTTCACACAGTCACTCATCACTAACCAGCCCCCCTCCACACACACTCACCACTAACCAGCCCCCCTTCACACACAGTCACTTATCACTAACCAGCCCCCCTCCATACACAGTCATCACTAACCCGCC